>CM067070.1:16667142-17867142 GCA_033980235.1 Diadema setosum | reverse complement strand
GATAGGAGACAGAACTACAGAATGAAGACAAGCAAGTGTCATTTTATGCATATTCAAAGTAAAGAATTACAAATATCTGCAGTTCAAAAGACACGTAAGGCAAATTAAGATATAACATATATACAGGACATCATTCTCCCAATCAAACGCTTGAAGAGGGAAAATGCTTGGGAAATTTTTATGCAATATTAGTATCGACACATTAAAGGGATACTGGAGTCACCACTCACCGGATTAAAAAAGAGAATGTAGAAGAAGAAAGAGCAAAATGTGAAGAGTTTGGGCGCAGGTGAGTATAGTGTGTATGTGATAGCAAGCCTGAAAACATGAACATTTTATTGTCACAAATTGTTAATTTCTAAAGTGGGCATTGTATCAAGATATACAAGAACTTCGAGGAAATGAGTTTCCTAGATGCTATAGAATATAGGACTCCGATGTGTCTAGAAACTAGACTTGCTACAAGCTTGTATCAATAGCACTGCTGAGGATATCGAATTTGATAGATCTTCTCAACAGTTTGCAAAACCAGTGCAGTAATAAATACAAATGATTTTTGAAGACTCTTATCACTCTAGCCTTATAATCGTTATCTCAGAAAAATGTAGTAATACATACATGATATAATGATCATTACAAGCAGTCCAGGAGGAGACTTCTGAATCTAACGTAGTAGTAATTTGAGTGTGACAGCTTTCATGGGAATAACCAAAAAAAAAAAAAATGTTTGTATCGTCTGCACAGAGTATAAGATTATAAAGAAAAGAAGCAAAGATCAATTTAAGATGTAATTGATTTGAATTAGGAACAGCAGAAAACCCAAATGGATCCGTGAGAGACACTACATATCATGATATCAACTTTGGAGGATTATGAAGACCGGTATATTACATACCATTTTCTCTTATGTGCATTGTGAATAAGGAGTTCCACAGCGGACACGTTATCTCATCAGTTCATTCATCAAAATGTCATGGTCAGTGGTATCGTATGGCTTTCGTATTAAATTCCATAAAAATTTCGATCAGCTGTGTTTTTGATTCGCAAAACATTATTTTGGTCACTTTTCAATAAATTGACAACAGCATATATATATATATATATATATATTTTTTTTTTTTTTTTTTTTTGGTCCTAAAAACCAAATTTGTAAAGAAAGGCAAATGATATAGGAAAACATATAAACGTCAATTAGTAAATTTCGAAGATTTTAGATGTATGGGCTAATATAGATATACGTTGTTAATATGGAGATTTGACTCGACTCGTTGTTTTTAATCATCGGAAACACTCTAGAGGAGTCTGTAAAACATTCATTAGTAGAGACAGGTTAAAATATATCTAAGAGGTGTGATTGTAATAATAATAATTTTCTTCAATGGGCGCTAAGCCTGTGATGGCTGGTTGATGCGCTGGATCTGTGATTCTAACAATCTGGAACATTTTTTTCAGTTGGGGTAAAAAAGAATGACTTGGGGAAGTGTGGTGGAAAAGAAGTCATTTTGTAGAACTTGTATCGGAGTTGTTAACGATAGTCGACGTCAATTTTCGACCTTTGTTGTCAAAGAAATATTGAATTGCATGTACGTAAATCATCGGGTTCTGTATTCGATCTCCTTATCATTATGAGATACAGAAATTTTTCTTTGTCACTTTTCCTCTGAATGTCATTGACAGTTTTCTCTAAGTCATTCAATTCAATTCGACTTACTTTTTTTCACATAAAAAAGCAAGGGTAACACCAATATGAAGCGAACGCTTGTCGGGTAAGGTGCACCCTATTGCAATTGTGCATATTAATTATAAAGAGTATTATATAAAACAAAAAGATATTAAAATAAGCACAACAAAAACAGAAATAATAGAAATTACTTATGTGAGGCATTAATGTATGATGTTGACTAAACCGTACAATGGCTAAAAAAGTGTTAAATATCTGATTAGATAAATTAAACAAGGAGTCCAAGAAATTAACAAATATCATCCAATTATTCAATCAAATTTATGCAATTATAATATTAATGAAACTGTCAGCGGCATAATTTCTTACATCTTCGTACAAATGATAAATAAGAGTATCTATCAACTCTAACAACCAATGATAATGAAGCTGAACATTTAAACAGATATAGAAAATGATAATTTGGCATGAAAATTACTAAAAATACATACTTATTTGTGCATATGAGAATTAGATAAAATATCAAATTCATAATCAATGGTTAATATTGAATGCATGGATGTTATACGTGTAAAAACACAAATAGTCAACATTTCAGATCATAAACTGCCAAAAAAAAAAATGTAGATGGAACAAACGTTGATTCTTGCTGTACAGTATATAATCAAAATAAATCATACTCACATTCACGCTGTCTTGTTTCCAATATAAGAATGTTACATGGTATGTCACAAATGGATGAAACTATTAATATATACAATATATACATATCATTATTGTATCAATGTTGAATATATCGAGTAATATAATTTCATTAATGTGTTTTTTGGAGCACATGATTCCTTCGAGATTGAAGAGCATGTTTTATTTTTTTTTTTTTTGATAACGAAGGTTTTTTTTTTTTAAATCAATGGTACAATTATCCTCATTCAAAAAATACTTAGGCTATATATTTAAGAAAACATCAAAAGCCATATCTGCATCTTATTCAAGGAAGACATCTCTTTAGTGTTTCTGGATTTAATCAACTTTTAATGATTCAATATCATCGTATTCCTGTATTACTTTGGGTTTTGCCTTTTTTTAACTCACTCGAGGCAAAGATGGGGTGATAATATGTATGTGCGCAGATGGGACAAAATTGGGGCCAAATTGTCTGAGTTGTTTCTTCTGGGAAACACATGGTCAAACTTGTCATCAGTTTGGCAGGCATTGTCACTATGGTGATGGTATGTATAATGTATATCTAATACAAAGAGTCCATGTAATCCCTAATTAGACCATTTTTACAAAAAAAAAAAAACCCGGTATTTTGTAAAAACGTAATTTCTGTATTTAAGTAAAGACATAAGTGAATGTAATTTGAAGGATATTTATGGTGGAGGGAACAGAATTGGGGGTCAGGTTTTACATGGTGACGTAACCAGTGTGATAAAATACTAATGGACGCCGTGATCCCCCCCCCCCCCCCCGGCCGTCAAAGCTGCCCCCAGCAGCAAGTTTGCTGTGTTCTCAGACAATAGTCTGTGAGAATGCGTGCAAATGAGCTTGCTGCACTCACCTGAACGATAGACCCCGGGATCTCTTGTTTATTACTCTGTTCGATTTAAAATGTTGCGAAACTGGAAAAATGAACAGATGATCAGATTCGTCATTGTTAAACAATACCATTGGTCAAAAATTGTGTGCATCAATACCGTTAGAAAAGCTTTATGTCTAGCAGGCTTGTAGATGTCTTAATTGTTCTAGTCTGGTTTCTTGTTTTCATAGATATTAGAGTGTAAAACAAATTATATAAGTGTATTAAGTATAATGTCGAATTTTTACAGTTTATCAAGATGATTTACAATTATTTCGGCTACAGACTTTCGCTATCTGTAAATAAGACCAACTACTGCATTCTTATATCTGTTATCAATAATTTCTACAAATGAATCCTTAGATCCTTCAATATAAAGATCGGTTCTCTCTTTTACCATGGAGGTACAAATGTCTACCTCCATGCTTTAACCTGCAACTGATAATTTTTCCACCACTGGACATGTTTCGTCCACAGACTGAATTCATTGCTTGACAGCTGTAAATCAAACGTGTATAATTTACTTCGCGGCTGTATGATATTGATGACATCAATGGCGGATCCAGCCCCCGTCTTATTTTTACAAAATTAAGGGGGTGGGGGGGGGGGGGTGTGCGTCCCAACCCTTTATATTTTTTAAGGGTGCACCTCTTTACGGAATTCCTGGATACGCCCCTGGACACTGACCATCACGCAATGAAATGGATTTTAACTATCAACATGCTATGTTTTAGTACTTGATATTGCACTTTCAATGATTGAAGGGAAAGAAATGAATAAAGGAAACACCATTAGTAAGTAATTTCATTCGCACTTGATGCATATTCTTTAATCAATTATCCCTTTGCATTAACACCAATAACACGTGTTACGCTGGACAAGCGGTATTGGTCTTTTGCAAATTCGCAATGTTAGCTCTTTTTCCAATGTTCGTGGTTTTGCAACCTTTTCAATGAACAGCTCCAGTACATAATATGTTTTATCAGGGGTTAGATCCAGGTTTTGGAAATATTTATTTATTTATTTTTTTTTGTAGAACATTATTCCTTTATAAATGCAATTCCTTTGAAATGCAACTGCATTTTCATTGACTGACAAAAGCAAGTGTTGCATAGTAGTATACATGTTCGATTCGAAAATAGATACATGTTTTATGTCTAGGTATGGAAGGCTTCCTCTTGCGTAGCACATTGCCATGATTGCTGCTCAAGTTTTTTCTCATATGTCGTCGTGATGGTTGTGTTTTCACTGTACGTTTTCATGATAAAAATCAATAAATGTGACCGTGCATCACACAAACAAGAAAACGTCGCGCTCCTCGATTTTGCGTAAGAAATCCAAATTAGGTGAAACGGGCCAGAAGAGTCAAAACTTACTTTTCTCATATTTTTCCGAAAGAGCATTTCTTCCGCATAAGTTTAGGGATAATAACTCCAAAGAAAATGCCTTTGATGGTAGTCTGTTTTGTTTTGGTTGTTTTTTGTGGGGTACACTATGTAATTTGTGTAATAAGTGTAACCTTTTCTACATTCTTTACTTTTGATTCTAAAATCTTTTTTTTTTTTAACATAATGTCCCTACTTTAAAAGATATAGTATTTGCCATAAAAGAAAAGACCATATACGTCATAAATTCTTTTCTTACTGAGCACTGTTGCACCTCACAATGTGACTAGACATGCTTTCTTTCCACTATTTAGAAAGGTTAGGAGAGTCAATTTGCTGTGAGATACATAAACAGTTTTAAATCTGACGTTTTCGCTGTCAGCATTTGCATGAAAGTAAAAAGTCACGTCCGGCGACTTTTAGTGGTTTTGTGATGCATGGTCACATATTTATCTTTTTTCAATTATTTTTCTGCTCCACTAAACATGAATTCAGCCATTTTGATTGATTTTCAAATAGCCTTGACACAATAAATATCTGAATTATATGACAAAACTATAAACTGGGTCAATTGTCTGATTGCAGATGAAGCGCACATGTGTAAACATTGCCATTAAAAATGATGAATAGAAAACATGATTTCAATTGCATTTGCACATTCCAGACGATTTTGATAATTTCACATCTTTCATTTAGTACAAAATCGGCAGCTCCATATAAAGATTTCTGGAATTTATTGTGATCCTTGAGCAGAGAAACCAATGCTCTGAAAAATCTTAAACAAATTACACTGAACAGTGTTGATGACATAGGAGCCTCACATATTTCAGAAATGTAGCGGTATAATTCCATTACAATACCGCTTGCTTAACAATTTCACCTGTGTGAAATCTATGCATGCCCTTTTCTTTTGTCCCGAGCCCGAACTCATGCATTCTTGTCTTGAGGTAGTTAAGATTCTGAACGATTTTGATAGGGTTTTATCCCGGGTTTTATCCTTCCTGTATACCGCACATGACAGTCTCGCACACAACGCCTGTGCTTTCTTGGCCGCTTGGTAGCGATACCTCGAGAATTTGCTCGCCTAAAAAAACAAAAAACAAAACAAAACAAAAAACAAAAACAAAACAAACGTGTTTGTAGTTTGTTTATATTTTCCGGGCGTGCAAATTCTCGGGATATCGCCACTAAGCGTTGTGTGCGAGACTGCCGTGTGCGGTGTACAGGGAGGATAAAACCCAGTCAAACGTTCAGAATCTGAACTAATGGTGAGGCTGCCATGTCATCATCCTTCTTCATTGCAATTTGTTACTAATTTTGTAAACATTTTTATTCCTCAAACCAATTGATATAAATTCTGAAACTCAGTACTTAGTATAACTAATTTATAGTTGTTCAAATGTAAAAGTCTGAAAATCATCAGGAGGACTCCTTTAAGCTGTGAGGAATAGCGTCCAATCGGATAAACAGAATTGCTAGGAGGTTTAAAAATCATTCCCATTGATTAGCAAACAAGTCTTCAACTTGATATTCATACGTTTGTTTTGTTTTGTTTTTTACTTGAAATGAGAATGCATTTCATTCTTTTCATCAAATTACAGTCAGTCTCACAAACCCCACATAGCGAGTGTTGACAAAGTTGAATAAAAAAGAATATATCAAGATTTACACAGGCAAGCCCTAATTCTATCGTGTAAGCCAAAATTAAATTGAAAGTTGAAATAAAATTCTCCGACCTGTCTTCTTGGATTCCACTTTTTGCGAGGTTGACTGTTTTGTAGTTTGTACAGTTGGAGTAATAAAATTAATTCTCAGTGATAAATTTCAGAGGGACAATGTTGTTATTGCTTTAATATTTTATCAAAATCCCCCCTTTTCGGGCATTAATTGTGTGTGTGTGTGTGTGTGTGTGTATGTGTGTTCAAACCGAAGATCATGACTTTATCCCTTCAATACAATGATTCGCGTATTCAATACAGTAGTACATATACATGGAATAAATTATACAAAGAATATGATTTACACCAACGAATCAAACAACGGCCCACAAGACTAACAATGAAAATAGGTCAAAATGAGCCATATTGCCCACGCGTTATAAAGCATCATAATATATATATATATATATATATATATATATATATATAATATATATGGGTCAGAATTTTGAACGATGTACAATTGAGCCAAAACAAGGCAAAATTTAAAAAGTAGGAAATTCTCCAAATTATTCATCTTACCTGAAAGAGTATAACTCAAGCTTTAATATGAACCCAATTATACTAGGATTTTCCCAGAGGAACAAGTTTTTATTCACCGCTGAAGTTTACCATGTCCAGAGCAGCGAACGTCCGTGAGGAATAGTACAGCACATACACTTGAATACCATTTAACATAGTTTGCAAAGATCTGATTCAGTTCAAAATCCTAACAAAATATCTTAAGGGACATGTGTACGTGCTAGCAGAATATTAAGCTTGTACTCTTAACCTGTACGTAATGGTAAACAACTGATGAATTAACTAAATTCATCGTTTCTGTTGAAATATTGCTCTTCCGCTAAACACTTTCTCCACTTTACGCGCATTTTACAGAAACTCAATATTTTGACCTCTTATTTCACTATCCCATACTTCAATCCCCACTCCCAAATAATAACATACCTTTTTAAGATGTATCTGATCTAGGCAGTCTCTATAACCCAACGAACATAGCATAGTTTACAACACGGAGGTTCGCATGTAGCTCACGGACGTTCGGAACAAACAAGATGCAGCTCTCTTGAGTTGGAAACGCATTCTACTCACAACAAACAGCAATTTCATGTCGGGAACAAACTCCTCTGCAAAATCCTGAACAGATATTACCAATTCTCAATCATATAAGCTTGTTTATCTTCTCATACTGAGGAATCAAAGGAAACAATTTTTCCATCTCTCGTAAATGAACGTACAAACGTACGTGTAATCTCAGTGACGTAGTCCATCCTTGGGAACGAATATATTTATCAAAATTTCGTTATCATGAAGTAAAGATTCAGGTCCTAAATTTGTTATCTAAAGTCTACAATGCAAAATTTGCTTATAACGAACATGGTCACAGCTAAAATTATGACAAAGAATTAACATAGAAAGACAACAGAAATGTGCTCCGTTATAGAAATACGAAGTTTAGCTGGAGAGAGCAAACGAATACGTTGGGAAGAAATCCCTCTATGTTTGCTCCTTGTGTTACACACAGTTACCGAGGAGAATTTGTATTATTATATTAGTCAGAAATTATAATAGGTTCGATACTGCGAAGTTTCGTCATAACAAGACACAATAAGTCCATATTACTTGGATGGATGTTTGTGACTTCGATATTATACAATATGGTTTGTTATAACAAACATTTTGTAGCGCGTCATTTCGGAGGATCGTTATTCATGCAGTTTGTCAATACGAAAATTGATAGAGTTCGTATAATTATGAAGCTTTTTCATTCGGTAAATGATAAGAATCTCCGAAGGTTAATCGAAAGGTTTATTAATTGGAACATGAAAAATCATGTTCGCTTATCCAAATGTGGAGAAACAAGTTAACAACTAAAATCCTCCAAATTTCAAAACCTCATAATAACCGTTTTCACCTAAACGAATTTCAGGCCCTTTCCACTTTTAGAAGAACGGACCTAAAATAATGATCCTTAATATTTATCTTTCGGACTAACAAACTTTCGGAATAAGAAAGTTTTTAATAACAAACCTCCTTAATTAACTACAAACTTTTTGTTTTTATTTTCGGAATAACAAACCTTTGGACATCGGAGTAACGAATCTTAGGAAGAGCGAACGTATCAAAGAGCAACCTTAAACCTATTCTTAATCATTACTTTTGTTAACATGTGTTTTCAAAGTAAGCACAAAAGCACAAACAAATTGACGATCTCTCTGTCTCTTCAATGTAAAATGAAAAAAAAAAATCTTGGAAAGAATTACAAATGAACATTGCTTTTCATTGATGAGTATAAAACATTAAACACCATGTGATGATAAGCGGAGGATTTGTTTGTTTTCATCAGACAATAATTGTATACTGCATTATTTTTGTTTGCTTGTGACGGCATTTCGATGAATAAAAAAAAACACAAACAAACAAACAAAACTTCCCCAGAGGTGGTACAACGGGAGTGCACTGGCAATTCTTTTTTCTGTGTGTTGGAACTCGATCCCTTCTCTGTTTCTCAGTCATTTTATTCAACTGCTTCCACGTCCTTTTTAAACTTTTCCATTTTTTATTCAACACATGCCCATTACAGACTTCTTCCGTCATTATCCTGCATGTGATTACGTAGCACTTTTCGGATTTGTTTTGGTTTGTTTTGCTTTGTTTCTGTTTTCTGTTTGGTCGCAGCATGTCCAGGATATTGAGGGAATCAGAGAAAAATCGTCATGAAGAGAAAAATAAGAATGAATTAAGGCATTTAATATCATGACAATTACAGCGAACGTCCGTTATGGAGGCCCAAACTGGATGTGTTCTGTTTGAGACGGCAGCTACCATACTCAAAAGATAAACACTTGGCGCACCTGTCACTAAAAAGTGGCACTGATCCTCTTTCTCCTACTATGTAATCCATTGACTTATTCTACCAACGAACATCCGTGACCAAAACGTTTTCCTTTTGTTATTACAAGTAAATTGAGTGCTGAACATTATTCACTTTTGGGTATGAGCGGCTCGGTGATTTGGAAATATTTTCACTAACATTAACTTTATGTGCAGTGATATATTTGTAATTATCAGCAATTTCCTTTTTCGGACAGATTGAACGTCCGTGAGAGAAACTTTCAGAACCTGTAACAGTACAAATTGTCTCCAGATCCTCATTAGACAGAAATTTAAATGCACAGAAATGACAGATTACGCAAAATTCCATTTTCCTATAACTTTGTTTTCAGTGTTTAGCTGTTTTTGAATAATTAGAGGGAAAACAAGCGTAAAATTATGAGTAAATGTTCAATTGTTTCTTCATCATGATCACATAACGCCTTAAAAATTCTGAAACTACTGCCCTAAACTCATTATTTACTTTGTAAAACTTTATTTGTGGCTATTAGAGCTAAAAGTTTAAAAGAATACAGGACACTTTCGGGATTATCCCTATTTATCCCCTATTTATCCCCTAGTTATCCCTATCGAAGGGATTGCATACGTCACGGACGTTCGCTGGAATTGTCACGGACGTTCGTTCGTACAGATAGGGTCATGTTCCCGGACGGATAACTAATCGGCAGAGAGTACCTAGCTTTCCTAACTCTTTCAAAAATTTGAAAAGGTATTGTCAATGCAAATTATAAGAAATTTGACATCCTTACAACATATGTATTGCTCAGAGGGGGATCACAAGGTGAATTTTCAGAGAAAATATTAATTATTTGCTTGGTTTTCGGTGAATTGCAAGGTCCAAAAACTGCGGACAAGCCTCAGTCCGCTCCAAAAATAACATACAGCTCCTCGGCTAGAGAGCCAAAGGTAAAATGCACCTTCGTCATCAAAGCAAGATGGTGTCCCACTCGAAAACGTTTTAATCATCACGGACGTTCTTTTTTTCTCGGAGGTTCGTCTAAAAATATAATTTCGGTTCCTATTTGACAAAGGATGGACAGAAACTCAAAACAAACATATTATCGTGGCTAGATCTTAGTTGATTACGACTCAGAACAATATCACCAATAGCGTTTAATGGGATACGATCTTTATTAGAAAATAGCGGAAGCACGTCCGTGACGAAAACTGAGTATAATTTTGCATAAAAGAATATTACGTCCCATGTACAGCCAGCACACGTACAATTTTTGCAGGATATGTTCATTAGGTGGAACACCAAATTTTCGTATACATTACAGTTGGGACAACAAAGTAGAATTTGCAGCAGCGATAGAAATAAAAGCACCACGGACGTTCGTCTGTTTAGGACTTTGATATTTCAATTGTTCTCTGTGATTTTATACGTGCTCATAAAGTTCTTATAATCTTGTGGTTCATACCCATGATATGTCAGATCCAGAACATGGTCAGATATTAGATGCCACGTACGCTTAAAAATGCATATCATTAGTTTGAAAAACAAAAATTATTGTGAAAATAGCGTTTCTACCGTATTTTTACGTTTTAAGTCCTTGTCAAATGAAAAATATCAGGCAAAAGTCAACCAAACCATATTTCCTGAAAGGAAATTGACCAATCTTTGAAATGACATGAAAAAATATGGCTTCTTAGATCATCCTGGCGTGTTCTAAGGGAAAGAATGTCATAAGGTGCGAAAATTGGCAATTGTACATCGTTCAAAATTCTCACCCATATATATTATATCTAATATATATATATATATATATATATATATATATATATATATATGTATTTATAAATATACACGCATATACATATATATAGTGCATGAAACTATTTAATGTGCACTATAACAATGTAATCTCCGACAAATTATGAATTTGCCCCGAATTTTGCCTGAGAATTTGGAGGTGCTTGGTATTCGTTATATAGTGCAAGAAGTTCCCTCACATTACCTTTTTTTTATCATCGTTTTCATCGTTATTGCTATACTTATTATTCGTAGCAGTAGTATCAGTAGTAGTAGTACTTTGGGGTCGTTTGCCGATACGATAACAGACAGTATCCCTCCATAAGATGAATGTGTTTGTGCGTGGGGAAGGGGTGATTAATTGGTGCGTGTCTTTACACTTCTCAAAGACAGAATTCAATTGTCGGACGGGAGACTGTACATAATGTTTCCTTGACACTAAGAAACGACGGAAACTTAGAAATGGAAAAAAAAAGAATAAAAGAAAGCGTTGTAAATGCAGCAAGAACAATGTACACATGTAGCTTCAATTTACTAGCAATACATTTACTCCTACATGGTCTTGTCCAACCACGTAACATCATTCCTTGTTCCTCGTCATCTACAATCATGTTACAATTGTAATAGATGGACCCGCAAGTGGCTGGGACTACAGGGAGCTTGGCACACATTTAGGCTTACGCTGGAAGAGTGAAAGGAGGGTAGACATTAAAAGCTGCTTGTAGAGATGTATAGGCCTACATAATATATCGAAAGGGAAGCAAACGGCCTAAAGGTCATGCTACGTTGAGGGATATTTCTCACGCAAAAGTGGAACACTGCCAGAAAGCCGAAAGTATCCTTTGTCACATCATTTTCAAGAAGATTAAATGAAATAAGATTTATTAATGAAGTTGAAAAATTGAAAGTGAATAACGGGTTCATACTAACTACATGTCTAAGGTAACTTCAGAATTGCAAACCTTGTTTCATTTTCGGATTAACAAACCTTCAGAATTAAGAACCCCCGAATATTGAACTTCCACAATAACGAACATCCGGAATGAAGAACTATAACAGTGTAATGAGAGATAATTTATAGTTCCTATGATGTTCTAATATTTGCGTGAATATTTATCATCTTTTTAACATCCTCCAGTAGTGCATTATAGTGAAAGTGATACTGGTGAATGCTAACATTTACGTAAATTTTATATACACACTTGAGTATGATTAAGAAATAGCTGCTGCGATGTCTGTCATCCGTAACTGTTATTTACATTCCGTTCTCATCCTTCTTTCTTCTCAGATCCACTGGCATTAGGGATAGGATTCATCAATGCTGTCGTATTTACCTCCTTGTTTTTGTCATTGTATTGGCTCTTTAGACGCAAGAGACATGCCCACACTAACGATAGTGAGTGTCATTTATCTAGCATTCAAATAATTCGAATTGCTATAATAAGAATGTTTATATAAGCGCTTTAAATAGAGTAATTTTCTTAAGATGAAATAGCACGACAAGGACGGAAATAATGACAACCCGAAAACATAATGCCTCCGACCACACTTCGTAGCGGAGGCATAAGAAGAGAAATTACTATCACTTTTTAAAATTAAATTTCAACAGCCATAGTTCAAACCTGAGCAGTTCAGCATACGCCAGTAAGGAAGGACACAGCCACACGGTTCTACTGCAATTCTTCGATAACTTTATTAGGACGTAAACCAAATCTCCAGTGGAATGAACATAACCCCATCTGACACAAGGGGGCGACATAACCAATGGCGTAATTTCTCTTCTTTTCTCCCCTTTGTGTTTCTCCCACACTGAATTATAAACCACATACACAATAACTAAAATGTCTTGGTGTAAGGCTTCTCACAACAATTATCTTAAGAAATAAACGACCTTACAAGGATTAGAAAGGTCTTATTGTAACGAATATTTTGAGAACTGTGCCGAATGTGTAACGCAGCATATGTATACAAATAGATTTCATGGATACAGTGAATGTGACTTCATGATATGACATAATGACACCTCTATAAACTATCAAATCTATAACCTGTCCTAATAATACAACACATCCTGCAAACAGGCAGTATATTACTACCAATATAACTACTAACGTAGGCGGTATTAACCTTCAAAAAGTAGCATACATGTATGCTACTGTCATTTTTGTGTTATCGTATGCATACGATAACACAAAAATGACAGCTTACTACCAGAGCGAAGGAATACACCATACCACAAATGCGATACAATGTATTAGCGTTTGCAACTAAACCAACGACGTTCAAACATACTTTCCTTCAAAAACAACCACTGTGATGGGGTAATGCATTATCTCACGCCATCTAAAGATACACTGGAAACATCTAAGTCACAAACGGTATGTAACGTTAAATGCCATGGTATGCATGACCTACAAACCAGGTATATAACCTCATTTATTGTATAATGATTAAATGCGAGCGAGTTTCAAAATTTTGACATTTTACACTCCAAAAACTGTCGTCTGTAGCTATATTTTTCGCTTTGGAAATTAAGGGGGCGCACCAGGTGAAAACTGCTGTCAGTCACTGACAGCAACATCAGGAGAATGGCATAGCGATTAAATGCGAGCGAGCGGAGCAAGCGAGCTTTAAAATTTTGACATTTTACACTCCAAAAACTGCCGTTTGTGGCTACATTTTTCGCTTTTGTTTGTCCCACTTTTATGGGGGAACCATTCCCCGCCACCATCGACTCCTCTGCATATGAGGGTGCTTTTGTTAAGTGAAACATCTGGGAATTGCTTGGGGGATAAATGATTTGTCTGCCTAAACACTTCCGTAGGGGCGGGGCAAATGCCCCTTTGCCCCCCCCCCCCCCCCCCCCCCCCCGAGAGAGATTCGACGCCCCTGATCTTCCCTGGGTATGCCCATAGATGTATCCTGACTGAGTCACCAGTCACCGTCGTTTCTCAGGAATGATTCAGGAAATGGAGGGGGTTCAATTATGGCGATATAGTTTTTGTTATTGTTTGTTTGTTTGTTTTCGTACATATTTTGCAGATGGTCCCAAATTAATCGCGTCATGTTTACATGTAGTCAACGTTGTCAACGTCTTAGCCATACCTTACATTGTACAGTAAAATTCTCGTCGGCCTTGTGCCAAAAGGGCACTAATAGTGTACAAAGTCTATGGTGTTAAGGCCCTTTGGCATAAGGCCGACGGTTATGTCGATGTTACTTTTTTCGCGAGCGAGCGCTTGAGAAAATTATGTATACATTTTCCTACAAGATAGAATACTGTTCAGCTCTGTTACCTGTCTGAAGGCCGGCGTACAAACGTCATGCAATATGCCAAAATTGATACAATCACATTTCTGCTTCCTCAATTTTTTCTCCCCAAATTTAGGGGGGGGGGGGGATGATTGTACAGGCCTCCCCCCCCCCCCTCCATTTCGGGTGGGGGGGGGGGGGATATATCCCCCACATCCCCCGGGATTTACGCCATGGTTTACGACAGAACAGAAGGTATTCATTGCAATTTCGCTTTTCCTTGTGAGCGCTCTACCAGCTGCGTTTCTTCTCCGATCATCTTCAAATTTGGCATGAAGGTGTATTATAGTAAGACAAAGACGCCTATATATTGTTTTTGGTGATGGCGCCCTTACTTGTTCCATCTTTGTACATGAAACGGTAAATTCAATAGGGTCTGCTTGTGAGTGCTCTACTGGCTGCAGTTCTTCAATCTTCGATCATCTTCAAATTTGGCATGCAGGTGTATAATGGTAAGATGAAGAGGCCTATTGTTTTTGGTGATGGCGCCCTTGCTTGTTCCGTCTTTATACATGAAGAGATAAATCCAATAGGGTCTACTTGTGATCGCTCTATTGGCTGCAGTTCTTCGATCATCTTGAAATTTGGCATGAAGGTGTATTATGATATGACGGAGACGCTTATTGTTTTTGGTGATGGCGCCCTCGCTTGTTCCTCCTTTATACATGAAAAGGTAAATTCAATTGGGTCTGCTTGTGAGCCCTCTACTGGCTGCAGTTTTACTTTGATCATCTTCAAATTCGACACAAAGGTGTATTATGCATTGTTATGGTAGGATGAATACGCCTATTGTTTTTGGTGATGGTGCACTGCTTGTTCCGTCATTATACTTGGAAAGGTAAATCTTAAAGGGTCTGCATGTCTGTGTGACGCTGGCCTTGTTTCTTGACCATTTTTTTTTTTCAAATTAGGTATGTATATATATCATAGTCAGATCTGTACATCTATACCTGTTGAACATGCTGCCCTCACTATTCCACCTTTTACAGGGTCAAAGGTTACCTTGATCATGTCAAAATTTGCAAAAGTGATTATTTATGCAATAACTTCATTGTTACTCAACAGATTTTATCTAGACTTGCTATGGAGGAGTATGGGTGATCATTCTACATGAAGGATACAACAGTTTGTGGTGATGGCTCCCTCAGTGTTCCGACTTTGGATGCCAATGCACAATTTCTTGTGTGTGCTCTATCAGCCACATTTTTTATAAGATTTTCTTCAAATTTGGCACAAAGGTGCATTAGAGTGATATGAAGATGCCTATATTGTTTTTGGTGGTGGAGCCCATCTTTATACATGAAAAGGTAAATTTAACAGGGTCTGCTTGTGTGTGCGGCGCTGCCTTGTTTCTTGACCATTTTTTTTTTCGAATTGGTATCTAAATGTATCATAGTCAAATCTATATACACCTATACTATTTGGATTTTTTGTATCCTGCAACAGTTGCTATATCATACAAAATTTTGGCTTAAAAAGTAATCCAGATGGAGTATGGGAGACGGGTTCGGGGATACATGTGCTCGATTGCGAGTGCTCTAGTTTATCTACGAATTCAATTTCCTAATGGAAACCAAAACCCAGAGAGAGAACAAAAGTGATTGAGTGAAAGCAGCTACACGACGTCACGTGTGGACAACAATATAAAGAACTAATAAAGAGATTTCCAAAAGAATGTATTTTTCATGCAAACTACACATTCCATCAACTTGGTAATGACCTAATATGTTAAGCAACAAAGGAAAGTAACTATTCCACCTGCCTCCTGAAAGCGGTTTTTGAAGGACCCTTTCATTACGTACGCTATAAAAGTGAAAGCATGTTGAACTTTCTGTATTTTTATCGTTATCAATACATGTTGTTGTCATAAACTCAAAAGTCTCCTTATCCAGTGGCTCAAACACGAAAACTTCAAGAATTCACAACTTTTGCATCGATTGTCCGATTTTCCTCAAACTTTCACTGACGTACTCTACTAATTTATTCATATATTTATTTATTCATGTTTTCTTTTAAACATAATACAGGGTAGGCACATTCAGTTTGCTACCTGCTTTACAATGGCGCCCTGTATATACACAAAATAAAACAAGAAATACATTTGTATTAACATGATTCACACAATTACAGATCAATGACATAAACAAACAAACAAAAAATCAACTTAACGACATTTCTGTTACATGTATACATAGAAAATAAGGCCTTAAAATTTAGAAAAGGGAAGAGTATATAACCACAAACAAAACAATGAAAAAAGTCTAATGGGTGTGACAATGTAAAAAAAGGGAGGTCTTCTTGGATCCATTAGAAGACGAAAATTAAAGCATGCCGATAAATCTTAAACAATTTGTTTTGAATATAGTCAGTGACGAAGACAGTTGTACTTCAATGGGGAGTTTGTTGAAAAGAGAGCTACCGGTGTACGAAAAGGAACGTTTCTTATATTCGGTTTTCGGGTAAGGTATTGGTAGAGTGCAATTCATAGAGTATCGTGTTTTACAATAATTAGCTGAATAAGAAGTGATTAGAGAGGATCAAATAAGTAGGTGCCAGATTATGACGGATTTTGAAGGTGAGTATGCAATATTGTAACTTGATTCTTTCTTCAACCGAGAGCCAGCTTAAAGTGGTGAGCAGAGAGTACTGAGGAGTATAACAATCAACATTAAGTACTAAACGCGCATATTTATTCTGCATTCTTTGTAATTTTTGCACATTAGTCTTATAGAACAACTACCCCATGCCGTACAACAATAATCAATATGTGGCAATATAAAAGCAAAATATAGATTAATCAACATTTTTTGGGGTAAAAGATTTTTTATACGACGGATGCATCCTATTGCTCGAAATAGGCCTATCTTTCGACGTACATGCAGTATAATCATTCCACAATAATTGGGAATCTCATATAACTCCCGAATATTTAACAGTATCAATGGTGTCTAATACAATATCATTGTACATTATTACAGGTACTTTATTTCTTAATTTTCTTTTCGGACCAAAAAACATTACTTTATTTTTCTCAGAATGCAATATCAAATCATTACATTCCAACCATCTTGTAATTAAATCAAAATCATTTTGAATAATTTTTTGAATTTGTAAAAAATTGAGTCCATTAGTAAACACTGCAGTATCGTCCGCATATAAGGACAATTTAGTAGAAACATTAAATTTCAAACTGCAAATATCATTAATATACAAACAAAAAATCAGAGGACCAAGGATGGACCCCTGGGGAACCCCCGATTTCATAACTACATAATCACTTGTATATTCATTTACAGATACACACTGCTATCTTTCATGAAAATAACATTTGAACCAATCATACTCTCGACTTGAAATACCATAATATGTCATTTTTTCAAGAATCTTACTATGGGGAATCACATCGAACGCTTTTTTCAAGTCCAAAACTATTGCACCTGTTCATATTTTCTAACAAAAAAATCAACTATATCGGTTACACACGTTGCGGTCGAATGTGATGGCCTAAATCCAGACTGTTGTGAAGATAATAATTAATTTTCATTTAGATAAGTATACAACTGTTCATGTACTGCTTTTTCTAACATTTTTGATAAAATAGGAAGTATCGATATTGGTCGAAAATTATTGATGTCATATGTTCCACCTTTATGTACCGGTGTAATTCAAGCTTTTTAAAATTCTGCCGGAATTTGAGATGTTTGTAATGAGCGATTGAATATAAAAGTTATCTGTTCACAAATGTAACCAGCTGACAATTTTAACAGTTTTGGGTGTAGGCCATCAATACCCATAACTTTTTTGCGGTCAATGTTAAGCAGTTATTTTTTTTTTTTTTTTTACAAATTCAACAGATATTTCTTTGAATTGGAACTCTGTGCTTACTTGACCCAAAGTTTCCATAGTGTTGACACTTGTATCTGTGGATTTGGTATTATTTTTGAATCTTTCACACACATTATTAAAAGCTTCATTAAGAATATTCACTACCGTACTACCATGATTAACTACTTCATTATTTACGAGGAGCTTGAGCTCTGTTTCACTTCTTTTTATATGGCAAGAGATTCCGTAAAATCTTCCAATTTCTATGAACATCATTGCCACACGATGAAAATGCTTCTTTATAATAACATTGTTTTAAACGTTTATTCAAATTATTAGCTCTATTTCGATAAAACTTAAATTTTTGCCAGTCAGATTCGGAATCAGTTTTTCTGAACCTTTTCTGTAAAAATCACGTTCACGGGCCAGCTTTATATATTCTTCTGTTATCCAAGGGACTCCTCTTTGCTTTCTTCTAACTGAGATTAGACTCTGTTTAATATGAATTGATAATCACAAGTTGTAATGACTGAAAAGAATATTAAAAAGGTGCGAAGAAAAGGCAAACGTAAGATGGACAGTAATACAATGACTGAAATAAACCCAAAGTCTTACTGATCTAGATGTTACAATGTAGGCCTACATAGGTCTTTATAGAACTGACAGATAAAAGACATTATTGGACATGTAAAAGTAAGATCGTTGGATGTCTTGAACACGACCTGAGTTACTGGAGAGTAGAACCCTACTGCGAAAGCACCGTCTTATCGATTTAGATTTTTTTTTTCCAGATTTAAACATTTAGTTGTTGTTGAAAATTTAGTAACACTTGATTCCAAAGATTTGAATCATAACGTCAAATGTCATAACATTCCGTTCTTGGTGCAACACGGGTAATGGTTTAAATTATTCTTTTTCAACGGGGGGGGGGGGGGTACGTAAATCAAGATATCGAAGCTTTGAGCACTGCATCTAGATTGGGAGAGGGGATGTCAAAAGTAGAGAGCAACCCCCTTCTTTAGTGGAATATTTACAACATATTTAAAACAATAGATTAAGATTAATTCAGATTAGGATTTCATTTGTTGTCCATATAGGAAATTCTCTTGTCATTTATACAAATATGGTTATCTACTAACATCCATACATACGTACACGCAAACATACATAGGCCTATGCATACTTTTTTAAAGAGGACCTTTCAGATGGGGGGGGGGGGGGTATATATCTGGTCGATTAATACCCATGCAAATCAAATGGGTGATGATGAATAATGTTATCACCTTTTTTTGTCTTGCAAGAAATTTCCATTTTTTAAAAAGTTGTTACAAGATGAATGCAAAAAGCATTTCTGGGTTAATGTTCAGGCTTGAGAAAACTTAAGCTTCGCTTGATGATTTTGCTATCTTCGCTTCGTGTAGAGAGAACTAATGTTTCCTCTGCCCATGGTCAGGTTACGCCGTAAAAGCTGCTCTTCCATCTAAACATACAAATGTCATGCCCTATCATTATCTCATATGACATTTTATTTTCTTGTGTTTCGTTCTGACTGTACTTTCTCTTTCCCCATTCTGTGTAGACCCAGCAGTGCTAGACATTCCCGAGTGTAACAAATACGTCATCAGTCGGTTAGAAACGACTCTGAAGAACGTCGAAGTCTCGTCAACAGCTTACCACTCAGACCCCCTTTTCCCCCGGTTAGACCATCCAACTGTCTGGTTTCCCAACATAACTGATTTGTCACCGTGGCTGCAGGTTAGCAGGAGTTCTTCCTTTAATCAAACCAAATCAGTCTTATCTAAAGTGACATTTTATTTTTCATGAATTCACTTTAAAAAGGTGATTATATTAGAACGATATTGTTGTCAGAATACAGACGAGACACTTCTCCGGTTTTGAATCACTGTTGAAATGAAACGAAGGCAATAAAATCTTCAAAGTAAAAGACAGTTAAATTTTGAAGGGCGACCATTTCGCGTTTCATGTGGCGACATTTCAAAATTGTTCACGTTGATCTAACACTTTACGTTTTCGTAGTTAATTTCAAATCAAACAGATTATAAGACATAGATAATGTCTAACATCTCTGGAGAGAAAAAAAAAATCGAAAAGTTTATACGATTATTTAAGGCCGTGTCACACCATAGCGCGGGCTTGTGGCGAGGAGGTAGTTTCCAGCACGTAGAAGATTTTCAGCGGGCGAACAAGAATATTTGCAATTTTCATTCATGCCTTGTCATACCGTACGGGAGAACTTCTGCGGCTTGACTTGCGGGGAAACAAATTTACTCCAAGGAGCTCTCCGCAGTTGGTCCGCACCTGACAGTATCTAGCGCGTAGTTGCCCGGAGGTGCTCACGCAAGTCCGATTTAACCGCAGCCAAGTTTTGAGCATGACCAAAACTTTTTCCGGGTGAGTCGCGGGAATGCCCGTAGAGGTCCACGCAGAACGCCAGTAGGAGACCCTTAGCGGCAGTACTTCCCAGGCAAGAAGGCAGCAATTCCCACGCTGGTACTTCGCAGTCCCGTATGCAGCCAAGATAATTAGATTCTGTGAGATTTCAGCCATTCCGTTAGAGAAATTCCTTCACTAAGTTGTCAGCCCCACGCGACTGGTACAAAGGTCACACAGTATACTCGCAAGTATAACGCGTCCAGCAAGTAAGACACATGCGCTGACTCGTACAAATCCTTATCCGCCCTCAGGAATGTCCGGTATGCTAGAAAGTCCCTACACGTAACAAGCCCGACTAGCTCGCCCGGAAAGGTGTGACAGGGCCTATACACGGTTGCGGGTAAAAAAAAAAAAAAATATGCGTGCGCACCTCCGGGCGACTACTTTTGAGATACATGCTAGGTACTGTCATGTGGGGATATCTACGGGGACCTCCGGGTAGTCAAAATTGTTCTTTGCAAGTCGCACGCAAGGCTGGTGTGACACCGCCTTTAGGGTGTGGGGATCTATTACTGTTCGTCGAGACATAATTTTGCAGTTCTATAGGCTGAATAAAACGACGACTGGGCGTTGAATTTTTTCAGTAATTTTTTTTTATTAACAAACACACACGTACACACACACACACATACACACACAGAACAAAACACTGAAAGCCCTTACTATAGTCCGGTAAATAGGTTGTCATTACACCATGTACATTACCTGGAAAAGTACAAAGTTTATTGTTGCTGCTGATTTGTGATCTAGAAAGGTTTGGAGTAAATTCAGCTCGGTTACCGCTTTGCAACTTTCAACGAATGTTTCAAACAAGCATAATCACATAATTTGCATATCTACAGTAAATGAAATTTCTAATTTTCACACATGGCACCTGAAAACATGAAAAATACAACTTTGAAGGGTGTTCTATAGGAAGCAATCTATCCAGTTTCCAGTTTCAAATGATTCACGAATCTTAGAGGGAGGCAGTCTTGAGAATTTTCACTTTATGATAATCAAGAAGAGTAAAAATTATAACATTTCACCAATTTATACACGTGGAAAGCAAACACGGTCTCTGTACGCGATTTTGACCAAAAAAAAAAAATTCATACAAGCGATCGTGTAAGAGCCTGCAAAAGGGTTCTACGTCATTGATGCCCAACTCACTAAGTTGACAGCCGTGCCTCAGAAAACCAATTTAAGTGTTCAAAGTTATCATATTTGATTTTGTCTTAAATGTGACATTGTGTGGTTTATTATTTCAAACAAAACATTTCAAGCTTATTCATACATAATATAATTAATGCAAAATAAATAGTAAACATGAATTCATAAATAACTAGGGAACGTTCGCATGACGAGCAGAACACGGCTTGGAAAGAGTTGTGCCTCTCTGACGTCTGACTCTCTGCCAAGACTTGCTCATTAGCATATTCACCATGCAGATTCACACTTTTTCAATCAAAATTTACGAGCTTATTTGATGATTTGAAAGTTTGTTTTTGGTGAAAGCAGTTCATTCGAGGTACCAACAACATATATATATATCCATATATATATATATATATATATATATATATATATATATATATATATATCTAGATTCGTGAGGACTGTCTCACTTCAATATCATAATAAGCAGAATGAGATAATCTGCACATGTGAAAAGGTCCAGCAAAGCTACCATGTACCATGTACACTACCCGAAAAAGTCGCTTAGTAGAATTTTTTTTGGACATTTATAATCCAAATTGGTATCAAAGGAAAGAAAGCTTGGCTGTCACCTTGACAAACTTAACTAATCATTTGTATTAGTATCATTAGCGTATTCAGCAAATAAGAGCAACCATGTGATGTGTTAATGTGTTAATCCAGGATGCGCAACAGCACAGATAAAACAATATTCAAGGGTTCAAGATATGGCAATATTTAAATAGTAAACTAAGATGGCTTTACCCAAATCTTAGTAGATTTAATTGCTTTCTCTTTCTATAACATACGATTTTGTTATTTGTGGTTTTTCAGTCTTGATCATGCATATAAAATGTATTTGCAAAGCTATAAGTGAATTTTCTGTCGGGACTTGGAAACTAGAAATATTACATGCTATAGTATAACATTTATTTCCCGTCTTACCAGATCAAATTTCGTAAGATGGCATTAGTCTATGGAGTCGTTGCTGAGTTCCAATATGAATGTCCCATGTACATCGAGGCTAATTTTCAAGTGAAATATGCCAAAAGTGAAGATGAGGGATTGCATTATGTAATGGAACCTTACTACGGATACCGAATAGTAAGTATGCGACAGAATCAAATCAAATTATTCTATGTAAGTGGAAAGAGAAATTAAACAAAATTTCTTTATCTTCAATCTGCGTGGCATTAATCTAAACGAATGATAAATACTTATATAGTTAACAGTTGTTTGAATGAATGAATGTACCAAGGACCTATTGTACAATAATCCCAATTCAAACAATATCAAATTTACACATTCTAAACCCGTTACCATGACTATATAAAATTATTATCTTTCATCTTTACTCTCGTCTTCCTTGAAAAAGGTTTACATCTGTTTAAACGACAACTAGAAAATGAAAAAAAAAAAAACACGGTTCGCCACGGGCGATTAGGCTTTGTACTCAGGTTTGTATAGCTAAAATGGGAATGAAACGCAATACTCTCAGAACCAAAATCCAGAATATTTAAGACTTCGGTATTTTGAACATTATTAAGTGGTTATAGGTTATACACTGCAAAGAGACCGGTATTAAATATGAAACACCAAGCTGGTGTTTACATTTCCGGTGGTCATTTATTGTGTTAGATTAACACGTCCGGCTGCCATTTCAAAATATAAAATTGTCTTTTGAATTATTTCTTAGTTACTGTTTTTCTTGTTGATTCTGAACTTTATCAAGACGACCAAGAATTTTCAAATAATGTACTTGATTTTTTCTTAAAGGTGTAACACATTTACACCGCAGTAACGCCACGATGCGGTCACCTATTAAAACCGGCGGGTGTTATATACCATTGACATTAACACCAGCAATATAAAATCAAAACCATACGATGTTATTGTTGAATGAACACCAACGCAGTTTCAAAAATATCACCAGCTGCAATGTCAAATTAACACCACGAGGTGCCAGGTAAACACTTTTCAACATCATCACAACATACACCTTTCTGTAACTAACACCGATGTTTTCGCAGTATTCAGAGTTACAAAATTGATAGTGAGTGGGGTGACGAATATTGAAAGAAATACAATGTTTTAAAACTACAGAGAAAATGAATGATGACCTAGCAGCTTAAGTAAGAATGCTCGACTGGGTTCTCAAGGAGGAAAAATAAGAGGACAGAGCATGCATTAATTCAACACAGTATTGTAAAGGAACTACTTCTCGTCTGGTTTTCAGGGTATGCTTTATCTGCTCACAGTGCACAGAAACAATAGAGTTCTACAAATGAAGAGTTTGTTCGCAAAAACTGATAAGTCCAATTTTGAAGATTTTGAAGTAATACGGTCTCTGTCATAAAGTACAAAATAACACCTTCTAAATGATATATTGGTGACTACGTATAGAGGTACATTTTTGAAGTTATGGTCAAAAGAAGCAAAAGAAAAATATTATTTTCTTTATTTTTTTGACCAGTAATCGCAAATATCTTCATTTTGCAAATATGAACTTATCGGTTTTTGCGAACAAACTCTTCAGATCTATTATGTGGCACTATTGATTTATGTGCTACGTGATGCCCCTAACATGGATAAATGATAATAATAGTTATGTGACATAATGCCCATGAACTATAGTTAACTAGAGTTAATGACATGATCACAGAGAAATGATCTTATTTAATATTGTGTAGTGCATAAGGTCAGTTTTGTTCCACGCTATGTGTGGGAAACTGAGAAGCTGCTCAATTTCAAAGTTTTAATGGCATGAATTGAAGACATCGTTAAAATGATGCTGTGATTAATCTGTGTGTGTGTGTGTGTGTGTGTGTATGTGTGTGTGTGTGTGTGTGTGTTTATGTGCGCGCGCGTGGACGCCCATATTTGAAGAGGGAGAAAAAGATATATGAGATACGAGCTACACTTAAGAGGGTTAAAAGAGAAAGTCTCATGCTGATTTTTTATTACCCAAACTAGGAAAACACTCACCTCCGCCAAGCAGTCCATTTTTACCCATTACATGCATGCCGAAATTAGCCAACGTGGCGCCTCATAGGTGGAACTTTCAATCGCCTTTCATACTAGTTCTAATTACAATAGTCTCTCAAATAAAACAATCTCGGTGAATGCTGTGCAAGTTCACTGACACTATTTTATGAATAGATTAAAAAATACGAAAAAAAGAAACCTTTCAAAAATTCATTCCCGGATCAATACCAAACTTGATCAATCTGTTCCTCGTGTCACTAAAAACTTTTTTTCTGCAATACATTAGTGTGGAAGTATGTGTACGGAGAAAGAGTGAGAGAGAGAGAGAGAGAGAGAGAATTGTATTGCGTTTGTACTACATTCTGCATGTTTTCCTTTGTTTTAATACAGATATTCGCTGCTGAAGACTGTGGAGGAGAGGTTGAGGAGGACTTTCCGGTCCCCCTGCAAGCAACAATCGTACGCATAATGCTGTCAAAGGCCATTGCCTTTAAGTGTTATCTGTACGGCATAGACGCGGATTGGGAAGGTTCTTAGAACTTTAAAGGGCCGTCGATGGTCGAGCATTCTCTCTCAGAAATCGGCCTTCATGCGTATTGAACTTTCATTTCTATCGAAGTAATTTAACTTTACTTAAAAGTTTTTGAACACATATTCATCACAATATACAATTTTGGGGCTTTATCATGAATGAATTATTCAATTGGTCTGATCATGCCAGTCATCATATATCTACTCAAATTGCGCTAAGCATTGACTTTCTCCAGAAATTATGATATCATCTTCCGGTGAAAAATCTCTTTTAAGTTCAAGTTGAAAATTATTTTGTTCTTCCACAGAAACATACATCTCACTTTCTGTTGTTTTGTGTTCTGTTTTTGTGTTGTATAATTCACTTTATATATATATATGTATATATATATATATATATATATATATATATATATATATATATATGTATAACTTACTGCAGCATTGCCTCGGCAACTTCGAACAGTAATGAAAATTTAATATTTTTGTTCCAAAGAAAAATTTGTGTATTTGTCCTGAAGTGACTATAGCCCCAGCAAACGGACCAAATATTTCAAGAACAAGAGATTTTGAAAGTCTACGACATTAGTTTCTTTCGGACTGCTACTTTACTACAATTCTAATTGTTTACCCTTAATATACATTATGAATATTTTCGAATAATTTCACTCTTAACCCACAAGAAAAGTTTCCGACATCCGAAATTCGGAATTTCGGAGCTTGTGTATTGTTTCATTCCAGGTTCAACATGCCACTGCTAGCAACCAGGAATAGCCTAGTGGTAGTGTCGCTGCCCGTAAAGCAGTAGATGCCAGGTTCGAGTCTCGTGGTCCTTTTTTACGCTTGTTGAATTACAGAGCAGCAGTTGCAACCTCGCAAATATCATTTGCATAGAGAAAAATTGAAGAAAATGTATGCCTTTAATGGGAGATACTGCAAACCCCATATTCTTTAAATATAATGCGTAATAGAAATTTTCACCATATTTGCGTATTTTATGTTATTTTCCTAATCCTAATATATGTAGCGCTGTTGTGTGTTTGCATGTCATGAGGTCCCGTTTTAAGAGCCTTGTTTTTTTCTGAAATGTTCACTATTTAACGTTTTTTTTTTGTTTGAAAAGCAGACTAAACTTAATTGTCATCATTTCATCACTGGGCAAGTGACATCATCTCAGTGATATATATATATATATATATATATATATATATATATATATACATATATATATATATAAACATGTTGCGAATTCACGTATTGGCTGCAATATAGCGAAGAATCAAGAAATAAACTAGTAATGCATTATTTCGCCAATAAGAATGAGTTGTTTGAATGAGTTTGAGTTGTTCAATAAACTCATTCTTATTGGCGAAATAATGCATTACTAGTTTATTTCTTGATTCTTCGCTATATATATATATTTGGGACATTTTTCCCTCCTTTGCAATTCAATAATTCTGCGTGGACATGACAGGAAACCTATTTCATTTCACTTCAGACATTTCAAGCAATCATAATCGGTGTATCTGTAATCAATTTCATCTTTAATAGTACAATTCAGTAATGAGCCTCAGCTTTATCCCGTAGTAAGGGTAGGGAAAATATTCTTCATGTTCATCATATACGATGCTAGATTTTCAGAATTTGCTGAGCTTGATTGAACTTGAGATACATGTAGAATTTTCAGCATTGAAAAGTGTGTGAATGGTATTGCCAACCTACTTTCCAAAATATACATTACAGGAATGTAACTAGTTAACTGTAGTTTACAGATATTGAATTGACAAAATGAAATTTAAATTGAACTATGTGTATGGCATCATTTTTCATAGAAAGTGTATGATATAAATTACATTGGAACGGTATTCTCCAAGTCATATTTCTTGCTATTTCAACATGTTCATATTTCATACTCGTTGCCTAATCACACATGGTAGTGAAATTTAAAGATAGTCAATGTACAGGTAGTTGCCAAGAAAAGGGACAAACAGTTGAGATAATAGCTTATTTTGACAGGAACAATACACTGCATCTTGTTCATGTGTGCTCACATATACGTACCCTTTCTAATATGGTGCCTTACTTCTTTTCAGTAGTGTTGTTGTACATGGGACACCAATAAAGCAGTGAAAATGTTATCATATTGAATTTATTGAATTATTATATAATTGCTCATGAAAGTTACATTTCGGTACTGTAGGAAATTTGAGAAAGCGACTTTTCACACTTATAACTCCTCTACCAAAACATTACTGAAAATTTAAATTGTCTAAATGTTTCAATTCTAATCAATTCTATTAACTGCTGGTCACTTAATTGTTCTGCACATGGATAATGGATTTGAATTGAATTTTTGAAATGAAAATTGTTTAGTGAAGACAAACTCATCGTCACATTTAAAATAATTTTTGTCAGTCCCACCTTATGTTCCTAATTCTATGCAGCCTCTTAAATAGCAAACAACTTGTAGGCCCTACTTTTATACATTTGTACCTTACACAAACTTGAATGCACACATTTAAAGTGAACTGGACATTGATAGTCAATCCCTACAAACTGAAAGTCTCTTGTCCCCCCACCCTCTCCGAAAATGGATCAACTTCGCAAAAAGATAAGATTCTCAACTTTTCCATTTTTTTGTTAATCAAATTTAACAAACCTAAGAGAACTCCAAAAAAAATTGTTTTGTTGGTTTGTTTATTTTTTTCGGTGATCAGATTATTTCTCCCCACATACTAACATTCAAGTAGTTAGTCCTTATTTGCCAAATTAATTGCACTAAATAGGTCAAAATTATGATTCTGGCATATTGAACCTCCATTTGCAAAACAAAACAAAACAAATCAACAAAAAACCATGGGGAATCATATCAGATGAAATGAAATGTGGCAACAAAGAACCCAGGGATTTCATGAAGATTCGTTAACAAATTCCAAGAAGACGGTATTTTGTAGACAACGACGATATAGCTAATACAATACATTTTGAATAATAAGTATGTGACGTGGTTTTCGTGCTAAGTTTGGCGTTACGACAGACAGAATTATTATATAAACATATTACGCCGTGTAAACAAAGAGTACGTTGATAAGGCTATTCATTCCGAAATATTTCGCAAATTGGACGTTCCGACAGAGAAAATTATCATCTAAACATACGCGCTGGATAAATATACGATTCGGTAATATGAGGTTATTCATTCTGAAATATTTTGAAAGCAGCTCATAAAATATATAAGAGTTTCATCTTGTGCAAGACGGACTTTAGTCCTGATATTGCGTTGGATTTGTTTGGGTAGTTTGCGGTTACCCAGGTGCCCAGTGTGGAGAAACCATAATGTAGTCATATGAGACATTTCAGACATGGATATGCCCTGTATACACTTTAAAATGAACTTGAAGCCTTCGTTTCTGATGTCACGATTTAATCACAAAACTTTATGGAAAGTAATATAATGCATTATGTGTTTCATAATTTTTCAGCCCATTTACTGCAGCTTTTCTTCGAACAAGTTTCCTGTAAGAATACAATTTCCATTGACAGATGGAAACAAGCGTGAGAATAATATTTGCTTCAATGTAAGATAAATACATGCATTTCTCTCGGTTCGTCTGCTATGGAAGGTGTGTCGATTACAGTAACCAAATATCATATTGTTGAAGTATGTTTCTCACAAGTGTAAAAAAGAAAAATAACGTGTTTTCACTATACGTTTTCATAACGGAAAAAAAAATTAATGTAACAATGTATCACCAAACCCCCCCCCCCTCAAAAAAAAAAAAAAATGGCACCAAACACTTATGATCACATATTGGCAGTTCTACAAACAGGAAAATCTTAGTACTAAATGACAAATAACTCACTACAAATTGACTTTCCTTATTGAAATAAAGTACACACACTAGAAATGTGTTTACAGAAAAAAAAATACTTTGACGTTCAAGGTGTATATTCAAGTGCTTAATATCACCAAGCCGCGATATGTGCTGTAAATGGAGCAGGTAAAAATAGGGAGTAAAAGTTTAGTGTAACCACCATGAAAGGATTATAACACTAAACTCAAAATTTTGTAAACATTATGAGAATACAATTATATATTCATGCCCAATATTACAAGGAGCAGGATTTTTTCAAAATGATATTAGAGTTCATAGTAAAGAGTGTGCAAATGGTTTCAAAGAAATGAAGAAAAAAAAACTCAAAGACATGTGTGATCAAATTACTAGTATTCTATGAAGAGTTATACGAAAAAAAAACTGACTTTGGAATTATGTAGACGAAAAAAAAAAAGTTCTTTCAGAACTTAAGAAAAACTGAAAATTATCCAGGTTGATCCGTTTGACCTAATTTCAGTTCTCACTTAAAGTAATCGGCGTGCAAATTTGGGTCGATTTTGTAGCGCATGGTCAAAAGTGATCTTTTGTCACTAATTGTCCTGGTGATTGTTCTTCAATCTTCATACAGCTTGGAAAGAATAAGTTCTGTAACCAAATGCCATAATTGTTATGCTAAGTACAACTGTATTGCGGAGGGTTAAACGTGTAATGGAAATATACCTGTAGATGGTTAAATAAAATAATGATAGATGATTTTTGTCAATGATTATTCTGGTTCACGCGGAAGGATTAATCCCCCATGATTGTATTTCACATAGCTTCGATACAATAAAACGCAGAATTATCACCAAACTTGGAGTTTGATCACGTGTATTCTCATATGAAGTGCACATTTTGAAAGAATGACTGAAGAGGATAAAGACTTAATTTGAAAGCATTCAACACCATGTTCAACTTTGCTGTATGGTCAACAATGCAATCAGACAAATCATCTAGTGGAGGTAATGATTTTGTTACTGTGTATTTGTTTTTTTTTTTTAATTCATAAGCAAACCTTCACCTTTTATTGATTTTACTTGTACCCCGAAACAAGAGTTAGTTGCCTCTTTCATGTAAAGATATTGGCCAAATAAATGGAAAATTGTACCAGTGCCCTGTTGCATAAAACCCTTACCGCTGGACTTACCGCTCCTTTCTAGCGGTAAGTCTTCAAATTAGCGGTAAAGCTTATAATCCTTGATGCTGATTGGCTGTGACGCCTAATTTTGACGGTAGTTACCATTGAAATTCAACGGTAAGTTTTATGCAACAGGCCACAGGACTAACGCCTGCGTAATCACACTTTTCTATAAAGCAAAAGTATTCCAGAAAACTGCCCCTCAAAAAACAAATCATAATTCAATTCGTTTTCAATTCTTTTTTTTTTTTCTGATTCCACACTTTAGGATAGTGTGGAACGATTGCTGTTCAAGAAACATATAAAAAACTAAAAATTGATTAGGTATACCCATTTTACGTATTTTCGGTCCTCGCGTAAAATACGGGACGTGTGATCTTTTCTTAGTTCAGTCATGCACGGTCACATGTAATAAACATACCTAGGGGGTGTTTCATAAAGCTGTTCGTAAAGTTACGAAAAATTTACGAGCGACTGGTGATCAGTTCTGATGTGCTTTACGTATCACAATTTCCATAATTCAGCACAAGAACTGATCACCAGTCGCTGTTGTTTGCAACTTTATGAACAGTTTTATGAAGCACCCCTCTGTACACTTTCATTTTTTCATTAAGCAACTAGAACCTCTTTCCCCAGAAAGTTATCATTGCCAAGTTATTACTGGCATCCACACAAGACCATGCGTGTATTCAATTCAATTCAGTTCAACTTACATTTATTTCAAACCTCCTAACAACATCGAACTAGACTACTATCATTTTGTAACATATTATGTATCATATAAGGGTAAAAATTCTAGGGTGCTGTTCGTTATTCCGAAGGTTCGTTAATCCGAAACACACAAGTTCCCTATACCTAGAGGTTCGTTAATCCGAAAATGAAAAAGGGTTCGTTAATCCGAACATTTGTGGAGTTAATCCGAAGGTTCATTATTCCGAAGATTGTTAATCCGAAATGAAATTCGGAATAACGAAACTTCGGAATAACGAATCTTCGAACTGAAGAGCCTTCGGAATAACGAACGTTCGGAATAACGAGCTGTAACCAAAGTCTATACGTGCAATTTTGTAGAATAACCGAGAGTAGCAATGTACACTTCGGAGGATTGACAAGAAAAGTAAATTATCATCGAAAAAAAAAAAGTGGTCAATTGAAAAACAAAGATTTTAAAATGTGGATCACCTAAATGTGATATATAAGATATATTCCAGAATTCATTCAAGTACAACAGGTTATAATCAATGAATATCATCATTATAGACAATAACTACTTAAGAGTACGAACACTGCCACATAAAAGTTGATATAATTTCAACAGTGCTATAACCTACACATACTTGGAATTAAGGCGTGTGTACCCGAAAAATACATGTCTTATACATTGTAGCATATAAGCATATGTAAATTAGTTACCTATTCAGTTACGGCAAAAAGCATCTACATATTCAAATCCAAACTTTATTTTTTCATTTCTTGAAGCGCCATGAGCAACAAAAGGTGGGCCTATGCAAGTGGGCACTATTGTTATCTTTATTACTATTATTATTATTATTATTATTATTATTACATGTATTATTATTATTATTACACTTGTATTATTATTATTACTATTTTTATCATACAAACACACAAGCACATAGTGAACACATTCATTCATATCATAACCAAAGGGAGCACAACTAATGTCATTAACACCGAAGGACAAGAAGAGAGAGAGAGAGAGAGAGAGAGAGTTCAAAAGAGCGGATAAAGAGCACATGAATATAGAAAGGCATGCATGATAGAACACGTCACTTTCTTATTAATAGACGTGAAAACACAAATGTCACCACATAGGTCTTTGATTATTCAATATTGCATCTCTATAGCAAATGTTTTATTTGAATAGATATTCAAGTGTTAGGCCGTGGCACACCTTTCCGGGCAAGCCTTGCATGCGACTTGCAAAGAACAATTTTGACCACCCGGATGTCCCCGTAGATGATCCGCACATGACAGCCCCTATAGCACGTTTCTCAACCGTAGTCACCCGGAGGTGCGCACGCATTTTTTTTTTCCGCAACCATGTCTACGCCCTGTCACACCTTTCCGTGCAAGGTACTCGGGCTTGTAACGGTTGTCTGTAGCCATTTTTCAGCATATGGGACCATTTCTGAGGGCGGACAAGGATTTTGACGAGTCAGTGCATGTGTCTTAATTGCTAGACGCGTTCTACTTTCGTAAATTCTACTTGCGAGTATACTGTGTGACCTTTGTACCAGTCGCGTGGGGACTGACAACTAAGTGAAGGAATTCCTCTGAAGGAATGGCAGAAATCCCACAGAATGTCATTATCTTGGCTGCATACGGGACTGCGAAGTACCTGGGTGGGAGTTGCCTGTGAGGTGCTGCCGCTAAGGTTCTCCTACTGGCGTTCAGCGTGTACCTCTCGGGCATCCCCGCGACTCATCAGGAAAAAAAAAAAAGATTGGTCAGGCTAAAAATTTGGCTGGGGTTAAATCGGACTTGCGTGCCACTTTCGGACAACTGAAGGCGAGATACGCGCTAGGTACTGTCAGGTGCGGACCAACTGCGGAGAGCTCCGGGTAGCAAATTTGTTTCCCCGCAAGTCAAGCCGCAAAACTTCCCCAGATACGGTATTACAAGGCATTGAGCATGCTCAAAACTTGTTCCGAGTGAGCCATGGGGGTTCGCTCGCAGAGGTACACGCAGAACACCAGTATGACACCCTTACCAGCAGCACCTTGCAGGTAACTTCAACGCAGGTACATCTCAGTACCTGTAAGTCGCTCGTAACAGAAAACGGATCGGTTTCAAAGCTATCACGCAGGTCACACGGAATACACGCAAGTAGAAGGTAAGTAGTACGTGTCTAGTACGTGTCTAGAAACAGGTGCGAAACTCGCAAACATTCTTGTCCGCCCGCGGAAAATTCTCCTGCGTGCGGAAAATCCCTCCTCGCAGCAAGCCCGGTTAGCTTGCCCGGAAAGGTGTGACACTGCCTTCTGATGAATTTTCTAACTTTCTCAAAGAGAGTAGATAAAACTCGCTGGATCGTCGCTTGGGACATTATGAACGTCGCTATTATATTGTACAATCCATTTTGTTAAAACAAACGAAAAAAAAAAAGATGAAACCCAGAAGTAGCGCCAGAAATAATGTTTGCACCCCCTTTACGGAATTCATGGATTCGCGCCTGCAATGGAAAAAAAAATCATTGCAAATACTACAGGATGTTGTTTACATCTCTATAATCAAACATGAATTGGGCAAAATGAAATGCATACAAACATTTCGTTTTTCGCAATTTCATTATTAAAAAAAATCATTGGTATGTGATTGGTGATGGTAGTTAAGGCGATTCTACTTGTCTTTTTTTTTTCACTCGACGAGTTAATGTTATGTCTGATGAGTACCTAATACTAAAATCCTAAATTTTGAATACGTTAATATTAAAGTTGAATACACCACCACCTATGCAGATGAGGGAAGATGATAATTTCAATGTATATAGTCATAACGCCTTCGGCAAAATCACTACGATGTGACACTTCCATGAAAGCTTAGTGTCAACCCAAACACCCTAAAACAAATAGAAGAAATACTTCGACGGGGTGGTATCAAGCACAATGTTGGAGTCAGGGAGAGAATAACAAGGGTTAGAGATAATTGAACCTGATAAAAATGAAAGATTGTAAGCGGATCTGGGAATATCATAAATACACTATGAATTCCATTGCATCATAATATGCTTCATTGCGGAACATCATATTCGTTTGATTTCATGTAAGAATCGCAGCCATTGATGAGTACATAATGGAACTGTTTTGCAGCTAATTTGTAAACAAGACAACAAAACTTTAAGGCTTTCAAACGCATGCTGTAATGGGATTGACAAAGATGTATTTCGTGGTTATTCATGTCAAAGGTTTCTTAAAAGTATAACAATTGCCTACTACGGTGTGTGAAAACGTATCAACCGATTATTGATATTATCATATTCTCCCTCTTTGTGAATAGAAATGCCTTTTGCAATCTTCGTGCTGCATGGCTCTTCGCCAGTTGTAACCGATTTCAGCAGGTAATTGTCAATTCCAATGCAACCCGGGTTTTTTCCTTCTTTCAAATCAATCACAGTCCTAATTAATCCCTGGTAAAATTTTGGTTGTCTAGACAGAAAAAAAAAATATATACGCCATGATAAAAGTGAAAAACTACACTACGACGTATGTACAAAGCGTGAGTTTTTGTATACATCCGATAGCATTATAAACACTTAATCATTTACACTGAACTATTGAGTCATTATCAGTTTGACAATTTTTTTTTTCATCTCCATGGAAACTTTATCTGACCTAGGTACTCAAGACATCGTTAGCATAGTGTAAGTATTTATAATTGCCCATGAGCGACTGGTGTCTATGATTAACCACTGAAAGAAAACTAACAGATAATGAATGTAATAGAAAGGAACTTCAAACTGGCAAAGCCGCGTCAGAGATCCGTAATATATTTTCCTCACGGATACGTGTCGATCTATGTATTAATCTAAGAAGTTCCTCTCAAGGTAGAAGCAGTAGTTATTCTACTACACAACAAATTGATTAATCAAAACAGGTAACAAATATCGAAATAACGATCTTAAATTGTAAAAAAAAAAAAAAATCGAAATTGTTAACAAGCAAAAATACATATGAATAAAAATGATTCCATTTCAGGAAAATACCCTAAGATTAGTAACCTATTAATAAATTAAGAAAACTGCAAGTCCCATTTTGTTCTTGTCTACTTTAAACAAAGTGATGAGAAAGGGTTGTGGTCATACACGTTTCAAACGAGGTACACTGTAATTAGTTTTGTTAAAAAGTCTTGCAACAACAGACCAGGCTAATCATTGCTACTTGAATGTAAGTCACCCCGACAGGGAACACAACGTTTGTCATAACACATATTACGAGAGTACAGATTTCCAGACAAAGACTCAATTATTGTTAAATAGATCTTGTTGTATAAACGGCTTGATATTAGTGAAGCTTTCGTCCGAGTCGTATATATTTGACCACATAAAAAGGTAACCACAGAAGCAATTAAAGATTTATATTTGAAAAGCTTTGATACAGTGACGGATACATGAATAAATTAATGGACAGATGGATACATGTTATAGCAAATGACTGACATATTGTAATCAACGAAGAAACGTGTTAAGATAAATGATTTAGAGTGGATAAAATAAACCAGTTGACGTTTCGATACACGTATAAAGACACCCCAGTAATTTCATGACGACCGCATGAAGTCTTAAGAGCCTTCGAAATCTGGGTCTATGCCATACAAGTCACACTTGAACATGTTGTAGCCGACGGGCTTTGAGAGTATTATGCGCACTACTGTTGCTCGTACGGGAACCGGAAAGTCCTCCTCCATCGTCTTGACAAGCGTTCTCTTAAAGAACTTCTATTTAAGAAAGGAAGACGTTCCAAATGTTATAGAAATAGAATATCAGAGTAAAATGTAGTATGTTTTGTGAGATAATAATGATAATAAATAATACTTATTTAGCGCTCCATACTGACATTTCTAAGCGCATCCATATGGAAATATATTTAATAAAAATGCAGCATTATGTACATATTATATAACAGCAACAAAAGTTAGGATTGAGTAAATCGATAAGTTTTAACCCTATAAAGCCCAAGGGGGGCACATTGTGCCCCCGCCATATTTTCGTTTGCCACTCCAACACCCTTTACTCGATTTCAACCAAATTTTGTGACTTTTCCTAGAATATTATTGCAAACATTTTGATGTATAATTTAGTTATGTCCGATATTGCTGGTTGCCATGGCAACCATAAACTGACAACCATCTTCGTCAGATTTTGCATGCTTTTCTGTTCCAGTTTCAGTTAATAGTACAATAATGGATGAAATGGGGGTTTTCTTGGCTGTAATTTGCTGAAGGACCAAAATGTGAAGTAATAATGGTTGCGAATTTCCCTGAAATGCTCTTCTTATCATTTCCTTCATTTTTATACGAAATAGGCATCAAACAATAGATATAATAGAAATAATTGAAAATACAGCATTTTTCAAAGACTACTCTTTCATTTTATGTTATTTTCACACAAGCTTTGCCTGTAATATCATTTGTTTAACATATTATCAATCTGCAAACTCAAAATTTCAATATTTTGGAAATATGAAATGTGATATCAATATGTACCCATTCCAAGCAATGCATCATAGGTTTCATATATTTCTTTATATTGTAATAAATAGCGCCCCCACATGTTGACCTTGAGAGATTTCAACAATTGCAAATAGTGAAGGTTGACTTGCTTTTCCTTTATGGTAAATATGAAAATGATTGATATAAGATAGAAATATATATACACTGGGATAAAGAAATAAAAAGAAAAAAAAAACATGACTTTAGCATATTTCCTATGTATTTCTTTTTGTTTTGGCAAATAGCGCCCTCAGTGGATGACCTTGAGAAATTTCAAATGTTGGGTCATATAGAGTATGAGATGCTCTACCCATGTGCCAAATATGACGGTCATCATATAATAAAGAAGATACATGGGGGCATTATGTGCCCCCCCCCCCCCTTGGGCCTGGAAGGGGTCAAAAAAGCTTGGGCTTTACAGGGTTAAGCTATGATTTAAAATATAACCTATCAGAAGTTTGCGCCAAATATTCAATAACATGTAAAAATTACGTTGGTACTGTTGCCTGTTACAGCTCCTTTAAGGTCGACAGAAAAAGATAATAAAACACTAGGCGTGGAAAGTAGGATATCTTATGAAACTTTATTCATTTCTGTTTCTCCCGCAATCTCTATTCTTCTCTTATTTATTTCGCTCTCCCTCTCTCCTAACATCTTACATATCATTATACACACAAGGACGCGCGCACACAGCATACACGCACACACACATACACATAGAAGCAACAGCAATAACAACTATTCTTAAGCCATATAATGTAATGCAAAAACAACATTAGGTGTTTTCGATAGTTTACATTTCCAAAAACTGAATGATTTGAATTCCACTTTGCCAGGCTATACTTACTGCTTTTTCCTTGAAGAAAGGATCCATTACATACTGCAACTCCTCGTCTTCATTTTCGGCATATTTGACAAAAAAAGTAGCGTCTTTCGTAACGTTGGTTTTATATTCAAAAACAACAGCCACGAACCCGTAGACTACAGCCATCTTTGGGAGCTTGATCTAGTATAGACAAGACGGAAAAAGAGTAATCTCACACTTTGGAATAATAACAAGTTCAGTTTGAAGTACACAAAATTTACTTGCAGCTATTCAAGTACAGTGTATGGCAAAAACAACAACAACAACAACAACAACAACAACAACAACAATAAACCGGACTGGTAATGGTGCCTAATCATTAAATGACAAAACCCGCGTGATAAAGGAATTGAGATTTTAACCTTGCCTTTATTGTGCATCGATATACTGGAATACAACTCTTTAAAAGCATTTTGAAGTCGTTCTTTGCAAAGCTTTATAGGATTTTCGAGCATCACCCTTGATGATCACACAATTTATTCCGGTTAATGTGAAACTGTGTGAGAACGAAACACTTTGAAAACGTCCATGTACTAAGTCAAAATATGAGATATATACATTAATCATAATTGTATTGATATGCGTTAGCGAATCGTTGAATTTTAGACATTCTTTTGACATTTTTACGTCATACTTTTTTTTTTTTTTTTTTTTAGGCCCACCTTTTTTCACTTTATTTCTTGGATGTTTCAGTCATTCCAGAATCGATGTTCACCAGGTAAACTTTCAATCCTCTTAGAATTGAATGCTCTTTAACATCTCATTAATTGGTGTCTAAATATCTCGCGAAAAGTTAAAAGCTGTATTTTCACCTCAGTATTGTGCTATCCATTTAAATGTTCTTGTTTTAGTTTGTTTTATGCTGTTTTCCTTGTCAGCCGACTTTCGGGGGGAAAATGAGACCTTCAAAGTATTCAGACTTGTTTGATGCTGTTTCTCTTCTCTTTTGATTTTCTTTCTTCTTGACTGACAGGCGATTTTGAACTCCCCCCTTTTTTTTATTAAACGTAGCGTCGCCCAGAATAATGCCCAAATAAAATAAATAAAATGGATATATGGATCCCCATTTCTTTGTATGTAATAATATAGCTATTGTATTTTTCAATTTTCTTGATTTAAGTCAATAAAGCAATCATCTCCAGAGGCCAAAAAAAAAATGATAATGGAAATAAATAGGGCTTTTTCAGGGAAGTGTTAAAATCCCGGCATTTAGTTTAGCTTTTATTCCGAGTGCGTATCATCTGTGTGTACAAAGTCTAGTGAGGTAGAGCTTTGGGGGGGGGGTTTGGGAGGGGGATTCCCCCCCCCCCCTTCTAGACGGAGCTTTTGCGTTATTAGAATTGAAATAAAGCGATCTGAACCACACTTTTCGTGGAAAATTCGTAAATTGTCATTCCCCAAAGTGTACTAAGTCTATAGGGGGGCCAAGTACTGGGAGGGTGGCAAGATACCTCTCCCATATTCGAGGGAGCTTTTTTTTTCCAGTTTTAGAACTAAAATTCAACAATCTGGTGCGCACGTTTGTTGAAATATCTTGAAATTTGTCAATCACGGAAGGTGGGAGGGTAGCCTATAAGCCCTATTCCACCTCTTACACGAGGAAGATTCTGTATTTTCTGATTGCAATGAAACGTTTTGGTGTCTGTGTTCAAAGTGCAGCCACAGTCTACTTGTATGCATGGGGGAGGGGGGGGTGCGAGCAGGGAGAAGACGTGGGCGAGTGTTATCACCACCGTTTCCGTACGAGGGAGCTTTTGCCTTTTTAAAGTTGAAGTTGAGATAATCTCGTATAGGCATATTTGATGGAATATTTTTGAAATTGTTGGATAAAAACAACTGATCTGGGGGAATTGAACGAGGAAATGGTTGATTAAAAGGAGATATTTCCCTTGTACATTAAGGAACTTTCGAGTTTCGGAATATAAGGGATATAAAGTCTTGTGCACTTAGAAACATTCAAAATTTCAAAAAAAAAAATCTGAAAAGTGTACTAAGGATAGGGAAAGGTGCACAGAGGGGGAGGGTTTGGGAACATGAAAGATTTTGCTTTTTTTTATTGAAATTCAATGATCTGGTGCACTCTTCGAATGAAATATTGAAAAAAAAAACATGATCATGTTAGATGAAAGGTTGAAAGGGAGACCCGCTTATGTACATGCATATAGTATGCACGCAATTTTTTCCCCCGCCTTTCAAATCCCCCGGTCCAAATCTGTTTTTTTTTTTTTTTTTTTTTTTTTTTTTGGGGGGGGGGGGGGGGGGGGAGTCACCGCCCTCATCGCCCCGCCCCCCTAGGCTACGCCGGTTGCCACCGCCACCCGGCCTTTACATGGAATTTATGGGGGAGGGTGTAGGAGGGAGCTTTTGCATTTTTATGATTGACATAGCATAATGATCTGATATGCCCTTGTGTGGAATATTTAGAATGTTATCAATCCCCAAAGTGTGCAAGGTCTAAATCAATAGATAGGAACCGAGCGGCCGGGGGAGGGGGATAAATGGAAAGAGGATGAGGGAATTTTTTAATTTATTAGAATTGAAATAATACATGTAGATCTCATGCACACTAAATATTTGGAAATCTGTCAATCTAAATATTTTCTATAGGAAAAGGACCAAACTGGAGAGGGGGTATTCCCTTCCCACGCGAGAGAGATTTGCATTTTCAGAATTGAAATTCAGAAATGTGGTGCACACGTTGGATAAGATATCTGGACAAAAGCAAGAAAATTTTCCTTATTTCGAGAATTATTGGGGAACAAAATGACGATTGCCGCCCCACCAGTCCTCCAGGATGGACGTCCCTGCATACGAGTGGGCTTTTGCATTCTTAGAATACAAATACAAATACAACGACGCCCCTGATCGATCATCCCTGTGTATGCCCATAGATGTATCCTGACTGAGTCATCAGAGTCATCATCGTTTCAGGAATGATTCAAGAAACGGAGGGGGTTCAATTTTGGCGGTATAGTTTTTTTTTTATTGTTTTGTTTGTTTGTTTTCGTACATAATTTGCAGATGGTAACGAGTTGACTGCGTCGTAGCATGTTTACATGTAGGCCTATACTATTTGACGTTGTCAACGTCTGGACCGTACCTTTATGTCGATATTACTTTCTTCGCGAGCGAGCGCTTGAGAAAATTATTAATAATTATCCTACAAGATAGAATACTGTTCAGCTTTGTTACCTCTCTGAAGGCAGGTGTTCGAACGTCATGCAAAATGCTAAAATTGATTCAATCACATTTCTTCTTCCTCCATTTTTATTTTTCACATTTCAGGGAGGATGATTGTACAGGCAATCCCCCTCCTCCATTTCAAGGGGGATGCCTCCCCATGCCCCCGGGATTTACGCCCATGGTTTTCATGAATTAGATTATTTTATCGTTCGTCATCGTTCTTGAGAATTGCATGGGATGTCACGTCTATATCACGTCTCAAATATTTTTTTTTTTTTTGGGGGGGGGACTGTAAGAGATGATTTCTACATATTTATTGCTAGCAAAAAAAAAAAAGGTTCACCTTTGGGCGGTACTGATTACAATTTAAGGAGATATACTAACTCTACCTTTTTTAATAGAATTTGCCCAACAACTCTTACATATATCATTTCACAATATTGGAAATCTTACATTTGTAGATTGATAATAATTATGGTGAACAATTCATACTATAAGCAAAACTAGTGTAAGAGATAAGACATTTTATGAAACTAATGCTAAATCTTTTGCAAATGTTTTTTTTAATCATTTCTAATAAATCTATTGCTTTGAAGCTTTGCTATATGAAAAACAAAGGAAATAATAAACATTATTTTAGAGCCATTCAAAAATATTATTGCTTCTTATTTTGGTCTTTTACCAAATTACGGCCAAGAAAACCCCATTTCATAATGTTTCATCAACTATAAAGTTGTAAACTGAATTTGGAACAGAAAAATACGCCAAGTCCGACCGACACGGTTGTCAGTTTATGGTTGCCATTGCAATCGATGATATCAAACCCAACAATATCAAATATATATATAAACAAATTACATTGTTCAAAAATCCCAACCATAAATATTTGTCAAATATAAAGTATATTGTTTGCCAAAAGATTTTAGGGAAAATCAACAAACTGGGTTGAAATTGAGTGTGTACGAGTAGAAAATAGAAATACGATTGGAAGCACAATGTAACCTCATTATTTAGACATTTCAGAAAAGGGTGCCTTATACCTGCAGCCATGGTGACAAGTCAGTTATGTCGGGAATCCAGCCACTTGGATGATCTAGACGGGCGAAGAAAGGGGTCGAGTTGAATGCTGATGACGAGGCTTCGATGCTGCCATCATTTATCTTTCCACTGGTCATTCCTAACCGACTGATCACATAATTGTCACATTCGGGAATGCTTTGCACTGCTTTCTCTGTATGAATAAAGCGTAAAGAGAAAATAAAGTCAAACAACCCATAGAATGAAACAAATTATACAATGTCATAAAAGATTGTGTCGTTGTTGTTGTGTTTAAAAAAGAATGAGATAATTACAAGACAAGAAATTTGTTTGTCTCCATGGAACAACTGTAGCTTACCAATTTAACCTGCACATAGGCAGGGCAGCTGGAATCTTCCCCACATTTATGTTTCTGTGCCTGTCAATTCATTATCTATCACCATCACCTTCATCATCCCCACCATACTATCATATTCATCATCACAATATTTTTTTTTTCTTGATTACCCTATTTTCAAAGTCATAATTTCTCATATCATTGCATCTGTGCACTAGAATATAAAAAACCTAATGTATTGAATACATGTTTAGGTCCTTTTACCAATATGTTAACTATTATACGTAAAAGTAGGTTTCCTGGGCTGCCACGTGTAAAGGCGTTCGCTAATTGTGGCAGTCCTTCTTCTGCATAATTTCTTAGGTAATTATTTAGAAAGTTAGTAATACAGTATGTATGTACATTATGTAACGGAATGAATGTACACATTTCATTTCTTCTTCAAATTATGTACATTTTAATCTGTATATTGATGTTTTCTAACATATTTTAAGATTATATTATGCAAGCAGCAATCTATTGGATTTGCGTATTCTTGGGAAAGCCTCTCTTCAAATGATGGTATTGATATTGCATTTGAAGACATTTCACTTTATACTTTTTTTAAGACACATATTGAAGAGGGTTTAAGTTGTAGGTTTGATGTTATGTGATAAAACACGGAATGACGTGAGTTATCGTAATTGTGTATTGGTATAATCGTTTGTTAAAAGTCTGGGTCTAACTTCCTTCGTTGACGATGACGATGATCGCCGTATTCTTACAAGGACATGGCGAGCCAGCATATTGGACAATCTACGCAAGTTTAATCTAACTTTCTTGTGTTCCTTTATTATACGAACAGTCACTGTAATTGACTATTTGCCTATACGTGCAATCTATTTATTCAGTTTTGTTTTAACCTCAATGTTCATTTAAAATTCATTACTTTCTTTATTTCAGAAATGTAAAACTTAGTGTTAAGAAAGTAAAGAATCTACAAAGAATCACGGGGGTACTACAATGTATGATAGTAGCACCATGGTAAAGATGAAACGCTCGAATTCAATACTGCGTTCACACTTCGCTCTTCCCAAGAACAAACCCAATTGTTTGACAACGGGATGGCCGTGCACTGCGATGCTCCCGCATATCTGCTTCCCAGGAATTACGATGTTTATCTCCACTACCAGGACGAGATGTCTGGTCTTCAGTGGTGGATGTATGGTGTGGTATCGTCTTTGCTGTTGGATGTTCGCTACGTCAAACTGTGTCGATAGAATACACAAACACACATTGTATACATTAAATGTCCACTTGGGGCCAAGACTTTATACAGACACATGGAAGGAAAAAAAAACCAATCTTCCCTAGGACAGGCAAGGTGTATCTCTGTTTAGAGACAGTAGGGCCTACATAATCTATTAGAAACATTGTAAACATATATGTATACTATAATCAGGGGACATCATTTTTTTTTTAAGTCCATCTCCTTCACTCCTATCCCACTTTCACACCATAGTTGGTTGCTATGAATATCCTGGGCCGTATGTCCTGCTGGAATATGTCCAAATCCGACCCACTGACTGAGTCAGGTTCCATGTTCATCTTTACTCTGTGTTATGTAAGATTATTATCATCGAGTCAGAATAATTAAGACAAAAATATTACCGAAATATTTTATAATATTGTTTAAGGGTTAATGCAAGAAAATATTAGGCAGAGGGGTAAAGGTTGACGTTTGAATTGTCTTTAATTTGTCTCCCTCTAACATATGAAATTTGTAAGATCGCAACTGCTGCTCTGTAATTCAACAAACATATCGGGAAAAAAAGGAACCACGGGACTCGAACATGTCACCTCTCGCCTCCAGGGCAGCGTCACCACCGCCAGGCTGTCCCAGAAGTTGCAAACGTACGATTTCATTAGTTAGAGGGAGACATATTTCAGGATTGTTACTAAGTTTAAGATGTGGAGGCACAGAATCAGTACCCCCCCCCCCTCCACATCGTCGATATGGACCGTGTAATGTACACGTATGTGTACCGTGTAACGTGGCTGCTTTCACAAAAATCTTCCTGCTTAAACGTTCTAGTTGTTGTTGTTGGTTTTTTTTTGCTACAATCGATAAGTGTAGTCAACTTGGTCATGAAGAGAATTTGCATTTTAACTGTGAAAAATCAAAATCCTTTTCATTCTGATATGATAATTCCAATTAATGTTTTCTAACCTACAGTCTGCCATTTGCATTTATGTTGAATTGAATTGAATTCATTTTTTTTCATACTTCTTGTATACAAATATTACATCAGAAATAATACAAGTTCTCTTACCTTGTAATCAATGTGCAAAAACGAACAATATGCATGGTAATAACACAATCAATTGGTGTATTCATAGATTTATAGTATTGTGTAATTACAAAGGTGTTGATAATAGAGAACGTAGATTGCGATGTTTCTATCAGAATTACGGAATAGACTGGAAGTAAACAAAACACGTTGTGGCAGACATTTGTTTAATCTTCCAAATGATTTATTTGATTATGTTTGAATTTCTCTCTAATTTATGCATGTAAATGAAAATTTTGATGTTATCTTTGTTGTTAGAAATATGAATAAATATTATTTGAAAGAAAAATAAAACACATCAATTGTAGTGATAATTATCGAAATCGATATGGGGATGAACAAAGAAAAGTATGACGGGACCTACATGAAAGCAAGCCTGTTTGGCTGTAAGCCCCAAGTAATCAGTGTTTGTGAAAAAGAAACGGAGAACGGACAGAACATAAGACCAGGCGAGTTAATGGTACCAAATAAGAAAAGCGGGGTATGCCTTTGTGAAAAAAAAAAATCTATACTAAAATGTGAACCATTATAGTGACCGAGCTATGATTTGTTTCCGGAGTAGAACATGATTTGCATATAGAGCCTACTTTGGTATACTCTATAAACTCTTGTTACATTAAAACTATCACAAGGTTCTATTCAGTAGAACACAGAAAGTAACATGTACAGCTATTAAGTCATTTGGTGCCCGTCAAGCTCTGGGTAGAAAATGAGAGAGAGAGGTAGAGGGAAGGAGGAAGAGAGGGAAGCGAAGTAGAGTGTGGGATTGCCATTAAATGATGAATTCGGAGAGCCTGACGGCAAGGCCCAAATGCATTCTACAGCGTGTTGACAAGAATGTTTGATCGGACAATAACATACCACAATATTACATATTGTGGTATGAGTTCTTACTCTTCGCACTAATTCGAAATTTGAACACGCACTATAACATTGAAGTCGTGTTTGGCAACTGTGGTCTGTCAATATCACATCGGGAAATGAAATGAAATAAAATGATTGCCATATTTTGTCGCGGGGCATATCATTGTCTCAACATTCTTGGAAGGGTCGAAACTAAGGGGGCTTTGAGAAGTTAATGTTGCTTCATATACATTCGAATTGTGTGCTTTGAGTCCTTGACAATCATAATGCTTCGCCGCCAAATGCACTGCAGACAGTTTCTCCGCCATATCTAACCAAAAAAAAAAACAACAACAAAACAACAAAACAAAACAAAACCCAACAACAACAACAACAACAACAAGAACAAAAACAAACATATATATATATACCAAACTTGCTACATTGGCTCTGTGGGAAGTTGCTTCGCCGACATTTGCTCAAAGAAAAAAAAAATGCTCAGCGACATACATGACATATTGCTTCACCGACAATATCTGTGTCAACATTTCTCAGAAAATACGACATTTGCTTTGCTGTTATTCCTAAGCCGACACCACAGTTCCCCGGACATTTGCTTCGAGAGTACGATTATGCTTTTCACTGAATCTGCAGAAGACTGAATTCACAATAATACTCCCAAGCGTTTTCCATAATGTTCGCTTTTTATGAATTTTGTGCGAAATTGTATTAGTCTGGCGACATCTCAATGTTATTGAGAAGTTATTTTGCACAATAATTTTTATTTGCTGAATCAATGCTCTGGAATGATTGAAATTGGAGTACAGTCGAATCAATAACCATCACTTCATTCATCAATGATTTATTAGTTGTAAAGACAGAAAATGTTATGATAAATAAAGTTATTGATTATGTAATTTTCAAGCCAATGGCACGAGATTGGTGAAGATCGATCCCGATATAAGAAAAAAAAAAAGAGGTTGGGTAGGGCTTTAAGCACAACATTTTGTCCCCGAATAATTTCGATGGCAGATGTTCATTAGTTTTACAATTGTTGACAGATTTGCTATTTTTGATATTACAATTATTATCATGGGTTTTGTTATTTTCATCATAGATAGTCGAGCCGGGAGAGCTACCGCCGCGGCGCGCCGCTTATTGGGCAACATGTTATTGGACCGCTCACCAGCTATATGAAAACAAAGCAAATCATGTCGCCCCCGTACGAAGACCCCAGTAATGTCGGGCTGGCTCGAATCGACGACCATTTTGACCCCTAAGTGCATATCCTTTTTCGTTATAACGAACTCGGTTATAACGAAATTCCGGTTACAACGGAGTAAAGATTCAATCCGCAACATCATTTGCTCTATTTTTTTTAATTGTTGTTCCGTTATAACGTAATTTTGATATAACGAAAGAAAACTGCTGGTCCCGAGAATTTAGTTGTAGCGGGGGTCCACTGTATCAGCAACTCGCCCATTTTGCTGCAGAACGAGGAAATTTTGCTTTGAGCTTTCCTTGCATCTCGTGTAACCACTAAAGACTAGTATTGACACTTTGTGATTGGTGTGCCGAGTTCTTTAGCTGGAATGATAATGGCAATGGTTGCGAATATAGATGGCAAAGTACACGATGATCATTTTGATTGACGGTAGTCTTGGTAATTATGCCATAAGACTGCTGTCAAAGACAGTTCGCTATTCAAGCACGTCTTTCCTTATTATATTTTCTCCTCTCGCCTTATACTCATTTTTCCTCCCCGTGAATGATGAACAGTATCATTATCATCAATAACAAAACCAACAAAAATCAACAAAACCTCAAACCATGACTGAAAAACAACCAACTTCAACTAAGCCTCCTGAGTCAAAATGTCGTAGTCATGACGAAGAAGAGCAGAAAAGCGTCCCGAATCGGGACTAAGCAATGGCCGGCGAAGCAAATGCCGCAGAGCATATGTCGCAGAGCATTTGCCGCATTTTCATTTCGAAGCAATTGTTGGCGATGCATTATGTCGGCGGAGCATGTTTCGTTTCACTCTCACTCTCGCTTTCACTCTCACAAATCCATCATTGTTGTACTTACAAATGGGTCAGAAGGGTCAACGGGCATAATACGTATCTCATAAGACCTGCCCGCTGTGACGATGACTCTGATTGAAGCAGATACTATCGATGCAGACCTGATCCGAAACCCGTAGATCATATACGGGCCGCTAAAGGAAAGCGGGAATGTTTTAGGTCTGTAAATCGAAGCGCACCAAAGAATATCGGATGGCATCCTAGAGCACTGCTTACACTTAAATGGGTGCATGTAATAAGGTACATATGACCGTGGACCGCCTTCGGAAAAGACGCACTCTGTTTCTGCAGCGAACGAAACGGAAACAGCAACGAGATGTACATAATACCATGAGTAAACGAAAAGGCCAGTTATTGAATGAAGCAGATGCTTCTACAGGGGAGAGAATCGATTAATTTCGTTATCAAACCGTACACTTTTATTGGCAAAAGTTATGACAGTTAGTGCAGAAGAATACGAAGTGATTTCTTTGAGATGTATACATTCTCTCCTTTAAGGTATCATCAACGAAGTTGTACATCGTCGGCCTCATGCCAAAAGGGCCTTAACACCATAGACTTTGTACACTATTAGTGCCCTTTTGTCATGAGGCCGAAGACATGCATATTGTAGAATCAAAAGCTATTAAAAACTGTGTTTTTACAAAGGTCAACTTTGTCAAGAAGACAACATACTACACTTAAGTACTATAATACTGGTACCTTAAGTCTTGTAAATTAATTAATTTTCATCAAGAACTTTTGCAATGAAGTCTTCAAAATAATTTCCTCTGGTTCTTCCTAGATCTTCCTACATCACATAAATGTGGTGGAGCATGCAAGGAAAAAAAAACTGTCGTCAATCGGAATTCATTTTAAATACAATTGGAATTAACTTAATTTGTAAAAGGAAGTTAGTAAATTTCGATGATGTATTTGTCCAATTTAAACATGATATTGATATTTTGAATTTCTCCTTTTATGAAATGATCTGACCTTTCACCAAACCTGGCAGGAATCATTCTGAAGAAAAAAAAAATAGATGAAAAGTTTTCCGAATTGTGCAAGAGGCCCTCACTGGGGAACCAACACAAAAGCCCTTTAGGTGAAGAAAAAAAAAAATGATTTGATCTCTTTTTCCGCACTTGAAGTAATAGGGCCAACAGGTACTCAGTATATCCTACAGTTTGTAGATTCATTACAGGAAAAATACATGTATGGGTAATTGTAAATGAAGTAGTTTTGGGTGCAACGATTGGTATAATAGACAAAGCATAAGTGAGACAGGTGTGGGAAATGTCGAACATAAAGTTGATAATTATCTTTTTTTTTTCTCTCTTAAAAAAATAAGGCTCAGCAGGAAATATTCCTAGCGGTAGTAGGTACAGAGATGCTGAAATGGTCCAGGTGGGTCCAGGGGGTCCAGGTGGGTCTAGGGCAATTAGCCCTTGGGCAATTACCCCGGACCTTTCCCCTGACTGTAATCCTAATCCTAATCCTGAACCTAAACTTAACCCTGACCCAAACTCCTAACCCTAAACCCAACCCTAACCCTAATTTTTATTCTAACCTTACCACTAACCAGTATTTAGCCGGGGGTAATTGCCCTCTTGGGGTAATTGCCCGGATACGGGTCCAGGTACCCCTATAGGTGTGGATTGTAGTATTAACGGTCACAGAGTGACTAAGCTTCAATGAGGTTTTAGTCCATTCTTTTGATACACCAGTTATCGATTAAGACCCTTACTTTACAATAGAACTGGACTAACGCAGACCCCGCGGGTCTGCAGTCCGACTCCCTATTGGTCGGTCTGTGGTCACAGACTTAGGTCAATGCTACACCTGTGAGTAAAGGTCTTGCAACGCGTATTTTCCTGACTAAATGCCGGAATTTGTATACTAGTAATTCCTGCACAACTATTGTATTTATCTTAACTTATACAGACCGAATTCATTATCACTTTTTCAAACGTGGCTGTTCAATGCTCAAAGTATTCAGAATTGGAAACTTACTTCATTAATTCGTTTCATAAATGGAAACTTATTGCATTAATTCGTTTCATAGAGGCATGATATATACTATTAATTCGGGTATTTTTTTTAATGTATTCACTATTTAGTATGTTTTACGCAAATCATTGGTCAGTTAAATTCAGGTTGTCTCTTTGAATATAACTTTGTTTTGGCTCATGAAGCATAACTATTTGTCACGTCATTCAAGAGTAAAATTCGGGTGATCTATCACCTGGTCTACTCCCACTTCATCTACTACCCGTTTAGTCTCAACTCACATCGTCCAATCCTGTTTCGTCCAAAACAGTCCGTCTAGAAACCATTTAGTTCTATTGCCACTTAGCCTCATTTCTATTTCCTCTACTTACCAGATGATCTACTAGACTATTTAACTTTCTACATGTATAAGACCTAGTGAAATAGGGCCTATAGACAGATCGGGCAGTGGACCAAGCGGTAATAAGCCGAAATGTCCAGAGACTCAATTATAAATACAGGCTAATCATGGAATTTAAAAGAACTTGATTTAGACCAAATGATATTAGATGAAACGGGAAAAATTCAAGTAGACGAAAATAAAATAACAATTTAGAGCATATGGCTATTAGACGAAATAATAAATTAGCCAAACTGGCCATTATTATGTCCAAGTGAGGATTAGACCAAACGGCATTACGAGAAAATGATCGTAAACCAAAAAGTTTAGTCCTGGTGGTAGTCCCCTATTAGAAAAACTGGGAAGCAGACCATCTAATAATAGACCAAGTGGAATAAACCAGAATTGGAACTAAGTGGACCAAATACACACACACAAAAAAAAAAAAAAATGTATGATTCAACGCTCTAAACGAGTGCTCTATAACGTGCGCACGTCTATGAATCAGGTTTATGTGCGAATGCAGGCAAAATGAAGTATTAATGTTTACTATAAAATCCGCTATTACTTACCGAATACAGATTGCTTTCCGCTTTGGTGGGCAACTGTTGATACAACACAGAACACGTTTGAAAGTTAGTCAGGCTGAAAGTCTACACAATACGGCAACAAGTTCTGACAAATTGCAGTGTAGGCCTACATAACAAAGAGGATATGCAATCAAATAATGATCAAAGAATTACTATAGCCAGTGACAAACGTCACAGAAAACGTTCGAATGTTTACAATCAGTTTGCTGCCATGATTGTGGTGTGCTTTTGAGTAGTTTAGTTAGTCCTAACGAACTAAGACAGAAAGGAAACTTAAAGGACAAGTTCACCTTCATAGACATGTGGGTTCAGTGAATGCAGCAATATTAGTAGAACATAATCAGCGAGAGTTTCAGGAAAATCAGACGATCCTTTCAGAAGTTATGAATTTTAGAAGTTTCTGCTCGGTCACAACTGGATGAGAAGACTACCATAACTTGTGATGTTATATGTGTACAACGATACAAAGAAAGAATAAAAAGAAATCAACATATTTCCACTTTTCTCGCATAACGAAAGAGCACTCGACTTCTCTCTTTCAGAAGGCAGGGGGAATAATATTGCCCTTAACAAACATCAGTAACAAGTCGAAGAAATGTGCACTTTATTCTAAAAGTAAAGATTTGAGAAATTCTCTTTTTATTTTCCTTATATCGTTGTACGCACGTGACATCATACACTGTAGTAGTCTTTACATCCAGCAGTGACTACACAGATACTTTAAAAATTCATAACTTTTGAACTGATTGTCCGATTTTCGTCAAACTTTCACTGACTGACTGATGTGTTCTACTAATATTGCTGCATTTTCTAAATCCTTATGTATATGAAGGTGTACTTGTCCTTTAACTTGATTGGGGATCAAATGCAAATTAGGGTTGCTTCTCAATCTAAATTCTTGAGAGAAAATGAAGAAATCCGACAATTAAAAACGAGTCTTGTTCCAAGAGGTGCTAAATCTAGCATGATCTATAATAATCAGAAACCCATGCGCAGGCTTGACCGTGCTTTGACCGCAGTCGCTGCGGCCGCAGAGTCGGACCAGGCTGTCTATATAGCTTTCCTGCTTGTGTGGGTTTCCAACCGCCCCAGATATTACTTGGCAGTGAAGTGACATTACTTTGCGTTGAAATTCGTGATCCTTTGAGAGATGGAGGAAACACGAGGAAAACATGTACAGATAACAAATCGTTCTAAAAAAAAATCACAAAATGACAAAAATAATAACTAAAACAACAATAGGGGCCTACTTGCTGGACATCACAGTTTCGTTGAAAAAGGTGCTAAATCCAGAATTTCTGAGAAAAATATTAATTCACTAAATGTCGCTGCAAAAATGCAGATTTTTGAAAAGCAAACTTTCTTTGACCTATCATGGGGTGCGACTATGGGCCATAAAAACACGATAACTCTTCGAAACATGTGATGTAATAAAAAAATATACCTGCAAAAGCGGAATTAGCACCTGTTGGAAAGGAGCTCTTTTTCTCATATATGTATATAAAGTATATCTATCCGTTGGGCATATACACACGTACATACACACACACACACACACATACGTGTGTGTGTATGTGTGTTTGTGTGTTGGCGTGACCCATACACGGCCACTGAGAGGAAGGATTCCATTGCAAAATTGATAAATAATTCACACACACTACACAAACGGCGCTAACTCATTCTTTATCAAAGTCCTCTTTTTTCTCTTTGGAAGGACAATATTTTGAGTTATTCTTTTTCTTTTAATAATGATTCACCTTGTAACGGCTTAAAAGTCACTTGAGCACAGCTATTGGTAGGCCTTAAGGTGATGGAGAGAAACCGGAGAGCCAAGACGTAGGGAAAGCGATACAGAAACCTGTCGCCACTTTCATCAGAAATCACGAAAACCTAAAAAGGAAAATGCATCAAGGAGCAACAAAAACGACGAACATTTCGGCATTACCAGCATTGGATGATGTCTCGCTCTTTCTCTCTCTCTCTCCCGCTCTCCCTATTTATATATATATGTATATATATATATATATATAACCGATAAGTCCATATTTGCCAAATGGAGGTATTTGCGATTAAAGGTCAAGAAAAATAAAGAGAATAATAATAAAATTTTTGCTTCTTTTGACCATAACTTAAAAAATGTACCCCCATAATGTAGTGACCAATATATCATTTAAAAGGTATTATTTTGTACTTTATGACAGGAACCGTACTTCAAAATCTTTAAAAATGGACTTATCGGTTTTTGCAAACAAACTCTTCATATATATATATATATATATATATATATATATATATATATATTGTATAATCATAAACTCGCGTTAATGCTTTTCATATCTTTCTTATATTTGGAATACACCGAACGTACATGAAAATAAACATTAACACTGCTTGGCTAGTTTGTGGGTGATTGCTCATGAAGTGAAGTACAACACGTCATCATGGGAAAAAAAAATGAATGTGTGTATTTAATAGCAATAAACTACTGGTGTATAGCTTGATAAGTTTCAGGAGGAATTTTCTGTTCTCCTGCTATTGATATACATGATACACGTGTATATACATGATTTCATACCTTTGAATTGTCATGGGAACATGATGATTTCACAGTGTGGAGAATTCTAGCCGAATTGCTTGAGTAGGTTAATGTAAATGTGCTGCCATAGCAACCACCTGGTTGTGAGCTGACAATCAGACCTTGAAATTTGACCTTCTTTCGTGCATCCACCTAGAGTTGATACAGCAGTAAAGAAAGAAAGAAAGGAAACTAACCCACTCATAACAAGATTGAAATATGACTATATGTAATATGTAGATATATATATATATATATATTTATATATATATATACATTTATATTTATATGTATATATATATATGTGAATATATGTATATATATGAATATATATATATATATATATATATTAATACATATATACGGATTTTAATCTAACATCACATCGCATCCTGTTCGCTGATGAAGAATGCGATAACTAACCTGTTTGGTGTCTTGCTTCTAAAACATGCGCTTTCCTCGCCAGGATATAGCGTTTTAAATGCCATTTTAGGTTTTAATCTCATAGTACATTACACACTTCGCAAACATCGCAAATCAACATACAAACGTAGACATTTTTTTTATCATTACATAATATGAATAAGGTATATATAAAAAGCCCTTCTTCCAAAACTATATTTTTTTTTTGTTGGTGTTGACCGAAGAATAATAAAAAAAAATGAGAATGTTTACTTAGAACAATAACTTAACATCGATAACCTTGTGAACATTGCAAGTATTATAAAGTGCTTCAAATACCGCGTACTATGAGTATTTGTAACGTCTATATCATGCACAGTTGTTTGACTGTTAAAAAAGACAAAAAAAAAAAACACACCACTATTGATGCACGACGAATGAGGACGTAAAAGTTCGTTCAAAACCGAATTTTCTCTCCTAATATTTTTTCTCTATTAATATTTCGGGCGATCTCAGTTACACATTAGCAAAATAATGGGGAAGAAATACGTATTCACACATAACTACACATTCACAGTCCTAAACGGGCAGCTATAGTATTGGTAAAGATGAGAATTCAGCACTCATACTTTTTGTGACTACCTACTTTTGAAATGTTAAAGAGCATACCATTCGAATACAAATTCACAGTCTAGTTGACAAAAATCTGTTTTCATAATGGCTGAGATATCAAAAACAAAAAAAAAATACCCTAAAAGTAAAACACAGTGATCCTAATAAAAGATGGGTCCCATTTTTTATTAGTATCAATTTGTTTGGATACTTCTGCCATTTCAAACATTCTTCATCAAATAAAATTTTACTTCTTCTTTAAATTATGTATTCGTTCATGTTCCTTTAGAGGTTTCTTATTATCTCACAAAGAGTAGTTGGAAAACTTTATTCCCTGCCAAACCAAAACTATGTCATCCCTTTAATATACAGATTTTTTTTTTTTCAATATCTGCTTACTATGATTGTCCGTTTGCTGCGGTACTTTGACAAGCGAGCCCAGTAGGCGTTGCCGTAAAGCAATTTGACGCAATGTTTGTGGGCTTCGTCGCAATACGTCAGGTGGTAGAGGCTTGTGTCCGCATTACTCGTATGTTTTACCTTCTCCGGCGATGGCCAAAAGGTTTCGTCTGGTATCCGAAATATATGTTACTTCATTTAATTCAGTCGGGTTTATTTTTAAGTTTTCTCCAAGTACAATATTAATATATTAATGAAAAATTAATACGCATTTATAAAGAGAATGAAGAAAAAATGAAACATGCAAATCTATGCAGGAATTGTCATTAATTTCCTAACATCGTCCCTAACACATGGATTCAAAGCAACCTTATAGAGCATAATGGTCGTATGTGAAAGAACGTGAAATATGTACAGGGCACCATCACTACAAACAGAGGTTGACGAGGATTAAACCCTATCATATACAATTATGATTATTACAATATCAATAAACCTACACACAAAATTAAATAACTGTTGAATGGACACAGGTTAGTGTGCTATGCACCGGCAGGGTACCTTAAGATCAACACCCTACGTATCATGGCTGTTAGACAGAGAAAATATCAAAATAGCTTATCATAGGAAAAGATATGAAAACAGAAGCGGCGAAATAAAAAACTAAACTAGGGTAAATGCGGTTCACATTAAATTAAATTAAATACGAACACGACGAATGACTGTGAAATTCACATGTGTTGCCTATAGGCCAACGGACGGAGTGCAGATCTTTAAGGTACCCTTTTAAGCCGCGCGTAAAACAATGCACTAACGGCTTTATTTCACTACGGAGATTCAAAATTAACAGAGCAGCCAAGGGATTCAAAACTGTAGTACTCACTGCATATTTGAGGGGAAACTTCAGGAAACTTGTCTTATACTTTTGGAATAAATGAGCTACAAATCATTAGGCTGGCAATAGTTGGTATCCTCAGTCAGTATAAGTATAACGATAAGTTTACTACTCATCGACCACTAGTCTTATTCTTAGACCGCTTAAATGGCGTTCTTGTGTACAAAATAAAAAATGCGCCTGGGACGGGGAACACTAGGCCAGAATATTCGAACATCTTCAAGTGATATGAATCTTCGGGATATTCTGCCATAATGAAATGAAACTTAGCAAAATGTTCTAAGAAATACCATAGATAATCAAAAGGCAGTCGATGAGTAATAGGTCCATTCATACATATTGTCATATATAATTCCTCAAGAATAAAGGCTGCAAGCATGCGTCGTGTGTGATCCTGTCCCCTCAAAACAAAGCAAAAAAAAAGTGAAACTAAACTAAAGGGAGCAAAAAAAAAAAAAAAAAAAATCGCCAGACATGGACATGGGCTAAATAATGGAAAGAAAGTACACTCTCTGGAAACGTATGTATGAGTACGAGGCTTTAAAGTAAAAGATCTATTCAAGCACGTAATGTCATCAAGTCGTGCAATGAATGGGACAAGAAAAACTCTCGTGTAACAAAATCGAAGGAATTATCAAATTAAGTTTAAATTATGTATCCTCTACTAAACACATCCATCTATGACTATACTACCAACTTTTAAAGTAGTAGCATCATTCTTTCAAAAGTTAAAGTGAAGAGTGTGTAAGTAAACGGCATTTATGAATTGAAATGGGGTCTACAACACACTAATATGATGTAAAAATGTCTTAGACTTCAAGGGACCAAGGCAGACCCATAATATCCAAGGTTTATGAAATGAAACATTCAGGAAATAGTCGTATTCTTACTTGTACAGCAGGAGGCATGGGCAAACCACGGGACGTCATCGGAGCTGGGCTGATCGCCGAAGCCCTCGACAAAGAATGAGACTCGGGAACACTCATACAGTCTTGACTCGTCACCATTGCACCGGAAATGAAACGGTGCTGGCGAAACAACCGAAGTGGGGGAAGTAGACTTCTTATATCCCCCCATAGCGTAGGCAGCAAGGGCGCCTGGATAGCCCAACTCTCTACAGAGGACAGATGCTTGGAACATGTCCCAGTGTGAGGCGGGGAGAGGAAACCATTGAGCATTACCAGTGATGCCACTTTTTACTTCTACTGCACCACCCCGTTGTTCACGGCCGCCGATTAGGCGGGCAGTTCGTCCTGTCTCTCCCTTAACGCTACCTTTTTCAGGTGGAACGCCTTTCAGGAATATGACCACGTACACATGGAGACGGTATTAAGACACTCCCTTAACGGGGCTTGAATTATCTTATATGATGCAGTTTGTTATACGTCTTTTTGACCCATTTTCACCAAGTAAAAAAAGTAAATTCACGCTACCCCAAAAGGACCATTCCATGCTCACAAGACTGATATCAATACGGTGAGTACAGGATCATGTTGGAGGATTCGAATCTAGTTTATATATTTCACTAAAGAGGCAAGCGGCCCAAATTCCGAACCACAAAGCTATATTCCTAAATAGAATATTGGATTGATAATAATAAAATATAGGGATTGGTATTAAAACTCACAGCAGGCGTATTGAATCAACTCTGAAGTAATGATGACGCTTTTACATCCCTTCTTGGTGTTCAGAGCTCTGTAATATAACCGCTGCCATTGAAATTAAAGTTTAACCTCACCTGCGAGAAGAGAAATGTCATTAACCTGTAAGTTGAAATACTTACACTTAAAGTTTGAGACGGTTTCCACGCATAACAAACTGACCGGACAAGGCGCCGAAAGGCAGGCTGAGGATGAATATGACAAAGGACCTACATGAATCTATCAGTAATCTATACATCGTTGTATACCCTCGTTTACTCTTAATTTATTGCATTACTTTTCAACTTATTTTAATGTCACAATATATCCTTATCTAAAGTTTTAAGTTGATGGAGGGAAAGTAGGGCCTACTTATGAAATACCAATATTACAATGTTAAATAAATTTCCAGGTCAGAATATGGACACAGTTTAACGGAAAATGAAAGAAAAGGCACGTCATCTTGTAAATTAGCGGAATTAATCAATGAGATGAACAGTGATGAACATTATACCCTTATTATTTCTTTATTATTCTTATTCTAAGAGTCAAGACGCATTTATTCATTCATAAAAGTAAAATTTCCTCAGTAATCTAAAAGTTAAAATATCTTATGTCTATCGTTACCCCACTAGGACACCAACGAGTCTATTGTAGAGGTTATCTTAGCAAGTGGATGACGACATAATACATCCAAGCGATAATTTAACGAACAGCGTTTTGACGGTTTGCCAGGTTTCCTGAAACTGCACTGAAATAGTGTTTTGCTTCAATTCTACCCAATTCAATTCAATTCAATTCAATTCAATTCAATTCAATTCAAATTGTATTTAATTTCCGATAGCATATTCATGATACAAGTTAAAAAAAAAGGGGGTATACAATCTTATGTATTATAACAATATTACAACTACTTTACCTGGGTCCTTGCACACCATCCTCACGATCGGGATGTGTTCCTGTGATGACGTCAAATAGGCCCTGCTTCGGTCGATCTCGTGCTTCAGTAATTGCGCAACTCGTCTTCCATCTTTCATGACGTCATCGCAACCGTCATGTCTCGCCGGAGCTGGTCGCGTCCACAAATGACGACCTTGACTAGCTCTCTCTGAGTATGCGTTATTAGTCCAAACTCCATGGGCAATGGGAATGTATTGAACAAACATCACAATTGGATATCTATTGTTGTTGTTGTTGTTGTTTTTTGTTTCGGTATTAATGGGGGTGGGGAATGTAATAATCTTCTTATATCTGAGATCCATTTACTGGTTAAGTCTATATGTAGAAGCCATTACTCGTTCTTGAATAAATATGTTCACTATATCAGTCGAGTATAGCAGCCGTTTTCTTCTGTAACGCAACTTTGCACTTTATTTTTGTAACTGCCCGGTGAATTTCAAATTCATATTTAGGCGTTTAAAATCCACAACTCTCAACCAAATTGACAGTGTTATGTGTCCGTCAATCGGCAATCAAATCCGCCCATTTGTTATGTCTTGGTCCTTGAGAGCATTCAAATACGTTCATGAGCAACATATTTCAAATAGCTTTAATCAACACTCCATGGCGTGCCAAGTTCGCACAAACCCGCCTAACGATCAATAAATAGTCAAATGCTACAGAACAATAAAAATAATTATAAAAGCACTCGCTATATTATTCCTCTCGAATGTAGCTTTAGATAATATTGTGGGTTAATTGAATATCAAGCGGTGTTTCCAGTTTAATTTCCGAGTAAGTGATTTTGTGTCTGTCGCTATTTTTGTGTGCAAACGTCTTGTCTGGACAATGATGTAACTACTTGTCATTTGCAACAGTTGTGAAGGAAAAATCATCATAGATTTCTCATAAGATTTACATCATATCAAAGCCTGACATTTTCTTTATCACTTTGCTCATTACATGTCCAGAGAAACAAAAGTTTATGAAGAGTTAACTGTATGTGAAAAATAACACATTTTCCCAAACCATGACTGTGTACTTTGCAGTCTTAGAATAATGTTGCACACAAGGGGTTTACACCGTGACACATATTAAAAGAGTTAACGGGTTCTGTGATCACACTGGAAAGTTGTCTGTCACCGACAATGAATACTTACTGAGAAGTAAAAGCCACGCAAGCCAACGTAGCTCCATTTCTGAAAATGCATGAAAAGTTCATTTCTATTTACTACAAAATTACAACGGGTATTCTTTCCTTGAAATTAACTGCTCAGCGTGATTATCTGTAGGTTTTCCCGTTCACTTTCATTCATTTTTTTTTTTAATTTGCTTTTTAGTTCAATTTCGTCCCCTAGAAATCTGAAATACATCAATCCTAATTTCAAATTCAATCTTTTGTCGATCATTTTCGAACTAAATCTATTCAATTTAGTCATTTGTCACACATTCTCATCGTTTACAATTCAAACTCGTCCCTCACACTAAATTTGTTGCACACATAACAGCAAAAGCAATTTCGTCTTCAAACTATCATTTTCGTCAAATATTCCTTTGAATATATTTCATATCTTTTCTGCCGTGATTTCTTGGTAATTAAATCTTCCTGCAACCGTTCACTTGCAACCGTTCACTTGTTCCACATGTAGGAGTAACATACAATTGTACATACACGTGTGCTCCCCCACACAAAATAGTACAGGCACATACACACACACACACACACACACACATAAACACACCCTACTAAGAGTACACATTCACGGAGAGAAACAATTTACTTTCACACAAACGAAATCAGCGATCCACCTTTGTAGGCACTTTGTAGCCCGTTGTATTGCTATAGCATCTTCTCTATATGAAACTCTCTATATGAAACAAACTTTGTTCAAAATAGAAAACGGTAAAATATATAATGTCTCTTCTTGAATCATAAATGCTGCTGGAAATCATGAGTCACTGTTTTCATTTGTTGCGACAGTAAATGTTATGTTTATCTCCGTGTATACTCTGAGTAGAATGTGTTTGTACATGTTTATGTGTTTCTTGTGCGTTTAGGAGGAGTACAGGTGTGTGTATGTTACCCATAAATGTGGAAAAGTGAACGTGTCTAAGAAAGATGAAATAACCAAGAAATCACAGATTTGAGATGAATCTGAAAAAAAAATATGACGAAAATTACCTTTAATAGAGGAAATAGCTTTTGCTGTTAAGTGCGCAGCGAGTGTGATAGACGAATTTGAACTGTGAATGACGAGAATGTGTGACAAATGACTACCTTGAACAAACTTGGTTGGAAAATGATGGGAAAAAAAGACAAATTTGACATTAGGAACGAAACGAAATTTAATAATAAATGATTGAAAAAAAAAGACAAAATTGACACTAGGATTGGAACATTAAAGAAATCCCGAAACAAAATCTAATCATAAATCGTTTAAATTAAGTGAAAAAAAATGAAAATGAACGGGAAACATGTATCATATCATATACTTACAGAAAAATATAAACCTTTCAGTACCTGAACAGCCAAGCACCACCTGAGGAAACTGTCGGAATTGTTGAACCGAGGGCATGATTATATTGCTTCATTTCTCACACGTTGATTTTTGTTCAATTTACGATAATTTTCAATAACAGTCATTCGAGTTTAAAAGGCTTTATTATTCATAATAACAATTATTTATAATACATGAATATGATATTTGAAATAAGGTTAGGCGTAGTAGGTTATCTTTTCAGAGTAGGCGGAAAAATTATACAGTATATATCTAGTGCAATCAACAGAAATATTATTCTGACAGAACGTTTGTTTTGCAGTACATTATTTGTGCTATTTTTCGAAGGGGGGGGGGGCACATGTAATTTATTAAGAGAAAAAAAAATGAATGTTTAGCTGTCATTTAATATCTTACTTCTTAGAGACATCTGTGAATTTGATTAACGATGTTTCCTTGCCCACTAGCACCTTCTCTATTCAATACATAATGTGCCCTGCATAAAATTTATCGAAATTGGGTATGCCGGTTACAAAACTCAAACGTGTTTTTTTTTTTCTTCTTCTTCTTCTTGCAATAGCTACTCAATGTGCAATTATAAAAGTGTAGCTCATCTTCCATTACAATTTCATTGTGTTTTACGTTTTCCCAGAGTTGCAATTTGCAGCTAGCATCTCAATTTGGCAACAATTTTAAGTTCCTTTCGGAAGCTTTATGATGTAAAACTGCACCGCAAATGAATGTATTAAACCCAGTTTATTGCTCACAGCACTCGACATGATAATTCCCTATACACAGAAAATAGTGACCCAATCTTCAAGCACGTTGTAGCCGATATTATGTAAAATGTTACTGCCTTTCCTCTATATGAAACAAAATGGAAAACGGCGAGAAAAAGCATGTCTTTTTTTTTACATTGAGAAGTCGGGATTAAACTCTACTGAACATAGGTAAATAGTTTGCAATCATAAATGTGCCTAGAAATCGTGGTTATGTTTGTCTTCGTGTATACTCTGAGTAGGATGTGTCTGTATGTGTGTGTGTGTTTCTTGTGCGTGTGGGTGGGGTACACGTGTGTGTATAGTTACCCCTAAATGTGGGAAAGGTGAACGTTTGTAGGGAAAAGTAAATTGATAACATACAGTGCAGCGCATCACCTCACACACAAATAACACAGGCACACATGCACACACACACACACACACACACACACGAACATATGCAAACACATCCCAATCAGAGTACATAAAAACACTGATACAAATACCCCCCCCCCCCACACACACACACAACGTAATCAGTGTACACATGCAGGGAGACAGATATATGCCCTGTCACTCAAACGAAACAGTGATTCACGATTTCCAGGCACATAGCATGCAATGATTAAAGACAATTTTACATTGTTTAGAGTTATAGCCCGCTTTAGTGTTAAAAAAAAGAAACATTTTGTTTTTTGACATGAAAAAGAAAAAAAAAACCTGTCATATATGTTACCGTTTGTGTTTTTGGTGGAGATGGGGTACACGTGTGTTTATCTTACTCCTAAATGTAGCAAAGTAAACGATTGCAGAAAATTATATGATATCTACAAGAAATCACAACAGAAAAGACATTAGATAAATTTGAAGGAAATTTTGAACACAACTATAGCTAAAAAATAAATTGCTTTTGCTGTTATGTGTGCAGCGAGTGTGACGGACAAACTTGATTTGTAAATGATACATAAACTGTACATGATTACAGATTGTCTTTACCGTTTTTATTGTTCTCTAACTACCGTTTATCCTTTTGTTTCCTATCGTACGAGTCATCATGCCAAGTACCTCTGAGCATGGATGTACCACGAATACTGTCTGACAAATTTGTTTAAAAAGTTCATGAAATTGTGTGAACATTACACGAAATTGATCCTTACATTCTTCTGTCAATGGGCAGCGGAAACAAATTTCAATGAATGCAATGTCTTTGAAAATGGTTGACGAAAAACGAATTAAAATGTCAATTGACTAAATTGAAGGTAGGATTTGCATGTTGTGTGCTTCTCGGGCCGAATTTGAATAAAAACAAAATCTTTGAAATTGATATTCAAGTACGAAAATGGACGGGAAAACCTGTAAAAAAAAAAAACAAACTAAAACTAGAAATGTCGCTTTGGCGACTGGTATGCCTCCGCCATAATGCATGATTTTCCCAATAGGTCTAGATAGTACATGTGGACACTGTGTGATTACATTTTCACAAATTGGCAAAATATTGGAATGACAAGTTTGTCACAAATGTGTTGAATGTTCACCTTCCTTGACGTAGGTTTAATTGGATGAATAGGAGAGCATGTATCTAGGGATTTAAGGACTTTAACTTGACTTTGACCCATTCATACATTTAGGCATTGAGTAATTTTCAAGGTACAGGTGTGGAGAAAAACTTCAATTTCTGAATTGAATAGTAAATTGTTACCATTTTCATCTGGCCCTTGACCCTAAAATTCATAAGATATTTACTTTCAGGTAGAACATGCATAATATGTACTAAGTTTCAAGGTAACTTGAGCCACTTCCGAGATATGGAGGAAAAAGTTAGTTCAGCACTTTCACTTATCTTTGACCTTTTGACCTTTGAGGCAAAAAGAGAAAAAAAAAAACTTTCCAGAGAATTTCTATTAGGTTACACACGCATACACCAAGTGTAAAAAATAACCCTGCTGGCATTGCATAAATATGAGGGTAATAGTAACATTTTGAAGTCTTGCACTTGACCTTTGACCCCTGACCTTTGACCCCATGAACCCTACATTCTCTAGATAATCACTTCCAGTCAGTACATGTATATACTATGTTCCATGAAGATACCTTGAACAATTTTCCAAGGTACGGAGAAAAAAAAAAAGAAGTTTTAATATTTTTACTTGACCTTTTGACCTTTGACCTTTGACCTCATGACCCAAACTTTCACCAGAGAATCTTAATTAGGTAAAACATGTATACACTAAGTTTCAAGAAAATATCTTCAGGCATTCAATAGATATGGTGGAAATAGTGAAATTTTATGTATTTGAACTTGACCTTTTGACCTTTGACCTTGAGCATGTGCACCCAAAAGTTGATAGGCACAACTTCACCCCCTAATACACATACATGCCAAGTTTCATTAGGATACCTCAACAGGTTTCGATAGTTACCTTGTCCACAAAATTCATTACGGACGGACGGAAGGACGGACGGACGGACGGACGGACGGACGGAAGGACGGACGGACGGACTGACGGACAACCCGAAAACATAATGCCTCCGGCACCACTTCGTGGCGGAGGCATAAAAAAAAAAAACTGTCAGTGCGTTAATAGACCAATTCGTAGTTCCACTTTGGCATGAGCAGAAAAAGGTCATTTGTACCAACAGGCATTTTGGTTTGTTAATTCACTGAGATAAGCAATTCTGTGATTTGATGATTATTCATGTATCCCTATATTGAGATGGTGCTTGACAGCGCAACCACCTGAAAACAAGCCTGGTATTTGGCAAAATCATAAGAAAATGTTGTTAATGCATTCACGATACAAAACAATGAAATGGATGCCTCCTGAAATGCCAATTGGCCATTCTGGTCACCTGTTCTAAACGCAAGTTCATTCTTTGTTTGAATATGAATTCCATAAATTGTTACGTCGGGCAAGCTTATGCATGATGTCGGTTTTAAAAAAGGAATGAAGTGACTGACCAACTGAGAAAAAAAGAAAGTTCATTTGTACCATTGTGTACATGAGCTAATTACGAACTGGCTTATTGTCAACCAGGACCTGAGGAACTGTCGAAAGTGTCGAAGAAAATTATTATATCGCTTTATTTCCAAAAGGTTCACTTTCATAAATTTTTGAACAAATTGCACATAGAATTGTTCGAGTTCTGAGGAATTATCATTTCAATAAATGTGATGTTTAAAGAAGGACAATCATTATTAGCTTATCTTTTCAGACTAGACAGGAAAAAAATATATCAGGTGCAATAAATAGAATTGTTATTCTTACAAAACTTTTTGCAGTACATTTGTTTTACTTTTTTTGTCGAAGAGGGGTCACATCTATATAACCAAAAGAAAACAGGAAAAAAAAATGTTTACTTGTCATAAAATATCTTACTTCTTGGTGACAATTCTATGAATTCTATTAACAATGTTTCCTTACCCAATAGCACCTTTTCCATTCAATATCTAATGTGCCCTGCATGAAATTGACCGAAATCGGGTATGCCGGTTACACAAGTCAAACTTTTTTTTTCTGTTTGCAATAGTTATTCAATGTGCAATGATAAATGAACAGCTTATCTTCCGTTCGAATTTTATTGTGCTTTACGTTTCCCTCTAAAATCAGATATAGGGATGCACATAAACATGCTATGGAGACTTACCAAACGATCTGTAAAGCAACTGGCGATGTGTCGCTTCCTGTGGCTAGTGACTGGATGAAGTCTTTTCCCTCTATTTATCACAGTACTTACATGACTTTATATGACAAATTTGAAGCAGTATCACTACAGCAGCATCCAAATTTGGCAACAAATTTAAGTCCCTTAAGCGAGCTTTATGATGTAAAATAACACCGTAACTGAATGCATAAAACCAAGTTTATTGCACTCTACAAGATAATTGCCTATACACAGCACAGCTTCCGATTGGCATCGAGTCGTAGTGTCACGATGATGGCACATACTGACAAAGGAAAACCTAGAGGTTCATTTTCTGAGATTAAAATCGTAACGTTTCCTAATGTCATTTCACGTTATATCACACGTTCTTGTACACTTTATCTTCTTCAATTAAGACGAAAATATACCTTTTACATGCTCCTATAAAATAAAGATAGGCACTCAAATAAGAGATTATTGTTTTACAAACTGCCTTCGTCTGACTCCAAAGTATATGAAAAATAGATCGATTTGAGGACGTCCCCCTTCTATTGTTGTTTTATAAGAATACAACGTGTATGTTTGCAACGTGCAAGTGACTTGTGTAGTTTTAAACATTATTGTTGTGAGATTCAAAACCTAAATGTGTATACTGACTGGTTGTCTCCTGACTGTTGTCTATACTGAAATTATTGCAACTTATATTTTCAATTGCAACTTTCTCGAAGAAGCGGCTACATGATCTTGCTCTCTGAATAATCATAACAATGATATAACAATTGTGTATATGAATATAAGAACGACCCAAGTCCATGGAAGACCATTTCGAGTAAACTAAAAAAAAAAAAAAAACTTCATATCTTTTTTTATTTGTCCAATAATATTCTATTTAACTGTGATGGGAAGGCAACATTGTATATACAAACTAGAACATATATTATTATGACAATTAAGATTTACATTAATTGTGGAGAGGCCATTTTGTGTGGTGGACTTGGGTCGTTCTTTGATTCATATACATGATATTCTTCTATTAGAGATGAGAGAAGGATGAGAGAGGGCGCTATTATATGAATGTAAGGATGAGAGAGGGCGCTATTATATGAATGTAAGAATGACCCAAGTCCTTCATTCTTACATTAATATACGATTTAACTCATTCATTTCAGGTACTTCCGGGAGTGATTAGGATTTATCATTTATACACAAGATGAGTCCATGCATAAGCTACAATTTCCCATGTCAAACTGAATTTGGCCAAGAATTGGACTTGGGTCGTTCTTATATTCAGGTCTTCAATTCCAATGATGAAAACCAATTTTTGTTACAACGGGAGTGCACTGTATCTCCTTTTTTCAACCAACATTAACTCTTTATGTGCCATGTTTGACGCTTGATTCAGTCAAAGGCGTGCCAAGTTCGCATAATCTGCTCGAACGCACAAACCCGCCCTAACCGATCGATAATCGCCAAATGCCACAGTTTAATTAAAGTGTTTCTCTCGCTTCCATGCCACATGTTGCTTGCATTTTTTTTTTTTGTTGTTGTTGTTGTGGTGAATGACTATCAAGCGATGTTCCAAACGAAATTTCCGAGTAAATTTCTGCCACTGTTTTGTGTCCAAAAGCCATATCATGTACAATAATGTGTATACTGCATGGTCATTTGAAAGAAAAGCAACCATAGATTTGTCATTCAATTTACATTAAAGCAAAGCAATGCTTGGCATTTTTCTCGACAACTTTGCTCACTAAATTTTGATTTAACATCACATCACATCCTGGTCGCTGAGGAAGAATGCGATGAATAACCTATTTGGTGCTCTGCTTTTAAAACATGTGCGTCCCCGGAAGGACGAAGCGTTTTTATGCCATTTAGGTTTTTGTCACAAACTACATATATACGTACAGAAAATCGTGAACCTCTACTGAACATGTATGTAGAGAGCGCAAACAATACGACTTTGCTTTATTTACTTTGAAAGCCGTCATCGTCACAAAGTTATAACCCAACCATTGAATAAGGAAGCTCTATGGTAAAACGTTGTAATGGTACAAAACATTAGTTGTTACAGTGAATTATCGTCCCGGCTAAGTGAGTAAAGTGTGTCGAGGTCAATTATTTATGGTCGCTAAAATTGGAAATGACGATTGCTTTTACACGCAGTGTTCCCTCTATAGCCACCCGTCTCCTGCACTGATAGTCGCTCAATTTGTTCGAATGACCGACCGAGATCTCATCCTCTCCACTTTTGAATACCAGAAGCGACCAAGGAACACCAAGGGAGGTGCAAGTTGCACCTCCTTGGAACACTTGACCCCGTTAAGGAGCCGTAACCAACCGGTCTCCCTCTTCCAGGATTACCGTCAGGACCGACGTCCATTCCGCCTTGGAAGCAAGGCGAGACCACCTTGCTGAAGTGTATGTAAATAATCAGTGCAAAACTTAAGTTGACTTTATTTCACTTTGCTTTTCTATATAAGCCTTTTTCCGATATGTTTCCTGCCATGACTTTTAAATCCGATGGTTTGAAATGATAATATATGAAAAGTTTGATTGACTTGGTTCTGAATTCCGGGAAAGCTAGGTTTAGTAATATCGCAAGATTATAATTCCTGCAAGCAATATCACAACGTTATGGTGAAAGCGTGTTTTCCTTTAATAGCTAATGCGAGCCATTAAAAAAAAATGGTTGATACAGTATGTTGACCGCTTTGAGCCTCTTCATGCAAATGGTAGTATAATTATATATAAACCTATAAGATGCATAATTTGAGGTTTTGAAATGAAATACCTGTATCAAACTCAGATTTCATACAAATGGTGTATGCAATGTATTTGTTCACCTGTATCACATGCATGCGCATTATGTACAGCAACGCACGAATTTACAGCCAAATACAGGAGAGCCTGCATGGCCTTTTCTGTGCACCACGGCTGACCGGGTTCCACGCCGATCCACTGTGAGGCTTATGCTTGCCGATCACATGGAATGTTGGGCTCAGTTTTCCCCCCTTTTTTGGAGGGGGGGGGGGAGAGGGGGGAAAGGTACAATTGGACTTTTACTGTTTCAAATCTGCAATTCTTGGTCACACAAGAATAATGAGTCCAGGATGATGTGTACCCTCAAAGGAAAAGTGGAAGAGAGGAAAATGGAAAGGAAAATGAATTTAGCGCGGAAACATTTTTTTTTTTCATCATAAAGTCGATGGAAGCATGCATTCATGACTGATTTTAAAGATTGGGGTGCTTATCGCTTTAAACATAAAAGAAACGTTTACCCGACGTGTCGGAGTGTCATTCTTTCTCTTTTTGTCATATGTTTAGTGTTTTTGGCAAATGTAAAGTTATGTTTACCTTTAAAGCAAGTTCAATGTTATGAATGACCCGTTCTCCCTCTATCATAATGACCCGCCACTCTCTTCTTAGCACAATACATTTCATTCAAAAGTAGGCCTACTGCTCAAAATTCAAAATATTTTCATTTATCAATTACTCTGTGAATTGCTATTGATGTTAAAGTATCTATGAACTGTTATATGAATTTTGTTTTTGTCACAACTAGTTTATGAGTTTCACAAATTAGCTGTATCAATCAATGGCTCAATAATAATGGAAAGTCCAGTGAATAGAAAGTACGTCTATCGCTGCCTTTCTAGGGCTGCACAGTTCAATCTTGTGTCATTCAAGAACAATGGAGAATGTTCTTTTCGAGAATATTATTCTCGTCACCCTCAATTGCCAGTGTTGGCAAGCAACTCCTTTCCAATTTTCCGAGTGGATTAAGTGCGAAATTCATTTTTTTTCTTATATCTATCGACGTATAACATTAATTCATTTTAAACCCACCTGTTTTAACCCCATAAAGCCCAAGTGCCCCCATCAGATTTCCATTTGCCACTCCTTCACCCTTGATCCAATTTCAATCAAGTTTTGTGACTTTTCCTAAAATCTTATTGCATACATTTTGATAAATAATTCAGCTATATTTGATATTGCTGGTTGCCATGGCAACCATAAACCATTACAACCTTGCCAGTGAGATCCAATGTCAATTGACAATATTAGTGTATGAAATGGGTATTTCTTGGCTGAAATTTGCTGAAAAAGCAAAATGTACAGTAATTATGGTCTTGGAAAAATATTTCTTATTATTTCCGTTGTTTTTATGTGACAAAGGTATGAAACAATACAGTAATATCAGGTCTAATACTGAAAAAGGCTGTGTATTTCAAAGATTACCCTTTCCATTTTGATTCCTTCACCCAAGTTATGCCTATGATATCATTAGTTTATCATAATATCATCAATCTGCAAACTCAAAATTCCAATATTGTGCAAATATGAAATTTGATAACTATAATTCAATGTACGTGTACCTATCCCAAACATTTTATCGCAGGTCTCAATGTTTTTCTTTATGTAATGAATAGCGCCCAAATGTGGTGTCCTTAAGAAATTTCAACCATTACAAATAATGAGATTCTTCGTGCTTATCATTTGTGACAAATATGAAAATGATTGGCCTATGATAAGACATAGATATACTGGGAATTAATAAAATCATACAGAAAAATCATATTTTCAGCAGAACTTTCCTTTGCATTTCTTTTTATTTTGGAAATAACGCCCTACATTGGTGACCTTGAAAAATTCAAATGTAGAGTCATGAGGAATAGGAGTTGCTTTACCCATGTGCCAAATATGACGATGAAATATCAAATAATGAAAAGGTTTCATAGGGGGCACATTGGGCTTAGTAGGGATGAATTGAAAATTAAAGTTAATGCATTGGTCATGGCAGATATGCGGTCAATTAAACAAACAAACAAACAAACAAACAGACAAATAAAAAAAAAATGATCTTCAGTTTGTTGTCTGTATTCCGAATCTTTATTACTGATGAATAAGCATGTACATTTCAACTCTGTTTTCATGCTATGTCTCTATCTTTTTACTCTGCAGGACAAAGCTTTTTGTTTGCAGATCACCTGCGTCAATAGCAGAAACTCATTCACATAATGTCCTAAATGACCATAATATTGTGTCCATGCGTGTAATTTCGACAAAGGGTGTGGCTTTCCAAAGATCAAAAAGGTCACTTCAAATATTAATGCAACTTGGAAAAAGTACACTATCTATCACCTTTTTGGTCGGGGGGGGGGGGGTAGGGATTAAGTGCATTCTTATGATGCTAAAAAATGAAAATAATATGTTGAATTCTTCTTGTCTTTAAATTGTTGTTGATGCATGACGTCACAAATGCAATTTGCTCATCCGGAAATGGAGACATCAAAACTTCACAAATTCATAACTTTAAACGGAATTTACGAAAAAATTATATGATGTGTTTTACAAACATTGCTGTATTTACTCACTTAATTGGTTAAAAAAAAATGTTTGGTCTCACTTTCTTTAAAACCAGAGCAGGTCTATAATGTATCATTCGTCAAATGAGAGCAATATTATTCAGTTTATTATGGACTTATTCTTCTGGAAGAAAGAGAACCATTCATGCTATACGGCTGGAAAAGATTGACATCCTCGACAGCTCTCCTTGTAGATCGTTCACTGCATTAAGTAATATTTGAATCAATATGTGAACTTGCTGCAATAACCACCACCTCACACTTCGTGTAAAAACTGAATTTATCAGCATGATAGATTCTGTTCTAGAAGGCCGCTGAGGGCGTGAAACTGGAGAATTACTATGTGCAACCTATCTGTACACCTACGCGCAGCCAACTTCTGAGCGGCAAATATCAGGTTAGAACATCAAAGCACGTTGTTTTGAATTTGACTTCCTTGACAGAAAGCTGATGAATAAGGTATTAACTGATGACGTTCTACTTTCTTAAAACATACCTTTTGTTTACATTGATTGCTCATGTGCATTGTGACTGGACACTCATAACAAACATATAGTGAAGATCTGACTTTATAGCTTGATGACGTTATTACATCAAGGATGTCGTTATTACATCAAGGATTCCTCGAGGGTATAATTACGGAGCTTTAGATTTTACGGCGCGGACGTTTAAAACGACGGTCGAGCTGGACGTTCTCCTCTTCCCTGCGTCGTGTTGAAAAGTATCTTTAGATTTACACAGAAATAAAATGGCGCCGCCATAAGCATGATAAGATCGATGCAAGAAGATGTAGCTCTCTACGTTTATTGAGCGGACGTAAAAACAAGCACAGAATGCGTAGTGAGATCTCAGACGACGCAAGGTATAGATAGGTCGATTTGATACGCGATTCTGCGCATGCGCAGAACAAGGGTCTTTCCCCTCTCTGAGCCCCCCCCCCCCCCCGTCGCAAAAATCTAAAGCTCCCAAATAAAGTGCGACATACCACAACTCATCAACTCATTAACTCATGACTCTTCGTGTTTATTTGAAACAGGCAGAAGTCTCAAACTTTTTTTTTTTTCAGCTGGATACTAATCGCTCGGCATGGCTTCTGTGGGTCCCTCTTCACTGCTCTTCTGCTGCTACCTACTCCTCCTCAATTTGATGTCACGATTTTGGTCATCTCCCAGACCACACATTGTTTTCATTCTCGCAGACGACTTGGGTTTTAGCGACATCGGTTACCATGGCTCCGAGATAATGACACCCAACTTATATCGTCTGGCCGCTGAGGGCGTGAAACTGGAGAATTACTATGTGCAACCTATCTGTAAACCTACGCGCAGCCAACTTCTGAGCGGCAAATATCAGGTTAGAATATCAAAACACGTTGTTTTGAATTTGACTTCCTTGACAGAAAGCTGATGAATAAGGTATTAACTGATGACGTTCTACTTTCTTAAAACATACCTCTGGTTTACATTGATTGCTCATGTGCATTGTGACTGGACACTCATAACAAACATATAGTGAAGATCTGACTTTAAAGCTTTGCATGACAGGGACTATGTTGTGATTACTGGAGAGAACATGATTGTGTACATGAAAATAAATGCTGTCTGTGCGAAAATGTTAAACAAGCGTCCTTTCTTCTTGATCAAACATGCAAGAAGACGTGAGAACTTTGAAAACTAACGCAGTATGTAAGGTTCTCCTTCGTACGTCTTATAGTTTTTTTGTGTGTGTGTGTTTTGTTTTTTTCAAGCTCGTATATTTTTCTTTAAATATCGACATGCCTAGTACGTCAAAGAGATGGAAGAAAATGAGGGACACTTTGAAATTATTTACCATTTTGCAGATTCATACTAGCATGCAACACAGTATCATAAGAGGAGCACAGCGAAGTTGCTTGCCTTTGGCAGTACCCACCCTTGCCGAAAAACTGTTGGGACTTGGCTACTCCACGCACATGGTTGGAAAGTGGCATCTCGGCTTCTACAAAAAAGACTGTTGGCCAACTCACAGAGGCTTTCAAACTTTCTTTGGTAAGATATGTGGATGAGTTAGTGTGCGGTACACGCGCGCGTGTATTGTGTAGTTATTTGAGTTTGTCTGAAGAATAATATGAGGTATTTATCAATATCATATGAGCTCCCTCGTGGAGACGTAATGAGCTCCTTTATGGAGACAATATGAGCTCCCTCGTGGAGACTTTATGAGCTCCTTTGTGGAGACAATATGAGCTCCCTCGTGGAGACGATATGAGCTCCCTCGAGGAGACTTGGTATGCATTTAATATTCTTGTTTATATCTCTTTAAGATCTATAATGTTTGTTGTATGTTATAAGTGCTGTCTGGGGCAAATTATTTGTATAGGGCCCCATTTCTCTCTCTCTCTCTTCTTTCGATCTTTAAAATAACAACAACAACGTAAGATATGTTCGTAGCAGACTTAGTCATACAAACTTGCAAACTGATATATTCATGCATGTCGATTTTCACACCAATAACCCCGGAAATAACATGTTCATTCCAAAGTTGATATCATTATACAAACAATAAGTCTCGCTAATTTGTATATATTTTATCTCCTATGGAGGGATGACATCTCATAGCGCTTTGTATCCAGTGGAAAAGACTCTCAAAAATATCAACAACAATGGTGCGCAAAATGATGTGCGATTGCCAAACATTGCTGACGAAAATCAATTCAGTATATATGTCATGGTCTAGAATTCATGGGAAGGCAAATTGCATTTCAACTGAACTCTGCATGATTCAACGGAAAGGAAACGATTATATAGATTATAAGTTGATGTAGGCAATTCTGCCTGCCTTATTTTGCAACTTTCCTTGATATTCTAATATGTTTTATCGACTTGAAATCCAGGAAAACATCAAAGGTTAGAAGCGGTAGGATAACAGATTCACATATCATTCTTTTATTTCATTAATATAGTATGTGCCAGTTAAAAAAAAAAGAAATTTGTCATGGTCCTTTATTAATGATTTCTATTTCAGCTCGTTATCAGGAGAAATTCCTGTAATATAATGTGAATACTTATATGACCTCAACACAAGCCTATATCGATGTCTTGAAGTATTAACTTTCTTACGTTTTCATTTTGGTAGAAGAGGATCATTTGTTGTTGTTATTTTTTCATTGGAGGGTTTTTGGGAGGGCACGGTGATTACTTTCAGCACGTATCACACGAGGATGGCTTCACAGGAAAAGACCTTCGGAATAACGAAGAGCAGGTAGCCGATCAATACACTGGACAGTACTCCACTCTAATCTTTACTCAGAGAGCTGAGCAAATCATTCATAACCACGATGCAGCTAAGGTAAACATTCGTAGAATTTGAAAATTACAATTTTTCATGTAATAAAACAAATGTGAAAACAAGTGCACTCTGATGTAAATGTTAGTGTGAGAATAATCACGAAGAGATGGCATTGTTACCTCTTTTTGATGATGTCATATGGCACTGTATGGGTTTATACGACTATTTTATTTCTCGTAAACACTTTTAACTGTTACTTCTAGGACACTCATTTTGTTTCGCTTTTGATGACATATCTGTCAATATATACAGATATCTTTTCTCGTCTGACTCTTTTCTTCGATTGCTTCATTATCAAACTTTAATTGAACATCATGCTGAACTGAACTCTCATTTTTACTCTGTGAACACAGTGAAGTAGATAACAAACATATAGCTCGGCATTATAAAGATAGACACACAGAGGAAGAGACATGTGAGGTTTAATAACAAATGTGGTCTCTCGCCCTCGAATGCAACGTAAGCACAAAAGACCCAATCCCTGAAGGGAAAACATTGTAGTACTTATTTGCAAACTTAAAGTCTTTGTTGGTATATAGACAAGCAACACGTTCTTCTTAGTGTTGTATAAATAACTACTGAACGGAGTTACATCAAAATGCGGATTAGAAAGCGCATTCTACAATGGTCGCAACCGATACTGCTACGTTGTTCCTACATTATCGTGTTGCACTAATTTGGGTCAAACTGGATTCAATACGTACTTCATACTCAGTAACGAAATTGTCACCGATCTTTACATAGGACCATCATTATCTCTTATCCACCGAGTCCAGAAAAAAATAATACAGCAGCAACATCTTAGACTCTTTGAAGTTTCGAAGCCTTTCATGTTTCATTTCAAGTACAATGTATTAGATAAAAATGAAATTTTATTTGACTGGAGCCAAAGTGTTCTGGAGGAGTCGACGAAAAATACCAAACATGTAGAATGAATCAAATTGTGTTCAACCTGCTTTCTTCATAACAATGAAATCCAACTGCTAGAATATTATTTAAAAAGTGGCAAGGTTACCGGTGATGGTAAATGAAAGCAGACAAACAGTGAAATGTTATAATATTAAAATATATATGACAAAATAGTTGTCATTTGAATGAAGGGTAATTTATCTAATCTAACGACTGGCCGAGAGTTTTCAAAGTGCGACTTAACCGAAAAGCTCTGTTTTTAGTTGAAATCTATAACTCACATTCCACTGTCCCTTATCACAGTCCACACACATGATTTGTAGTAAATTTTGTCGACCAATATTAAATAGTGTAATCTTGTTTATTGTAATCTCTCTTACACTCCCGCAGCCTTTATTTCTCTATGTGCCATTCCAAGCCGTCCACGCCCCTCTTCATGCTCTTGACCACTATCTCGATCAGTATCGCTCTGTCGAGGACTACAATCGAAGATACTATGCTGCCATGGTGGCGTGTATGGACGAAGCTGTGGGCAATATCACAAGAGCCCTGAAAGCGAATAAACTGTGGGGAAATATTGTGTTGGTATTTTCTACAGGTGTGTATTTGTTTGTTTTGCAGTAGCTCGATATACAGAAACGAAACCCACGCGACAAGCACACAACTGTATCAAAGTGACATAAAAAAAATATTTGGCATTTATAGAATACTAGTTTGACAGGAAGAGTTTCATGTCTATATTGCATTTAAAATCACATAAAGGTATAGTTTATCATTTGCAGAAGAAACAAAGGCCGAGCATTACTGTTTTAAAACAGATCTAAAATGTGAGTTAGGGATAGAATCAACCACTGTAAAAGTTCGAATGCGTGTGATCGACGTGAAGTGTCGTCAAATGCACAAAATGTGTTATGAGAAAATGTTTCCAGACTAAACCGTCTCAACTTACTTTTTAATGAAAAAAAAAAACAACTGATATCTCCTTATATATCTTAAGCTTTATTGCAAAAATGTTATATGGTAGGATGTTTTGTGATACAACAGACCTAAATAAATGCATCAAATGTGATATCTTGAACATTTTTTTTAATCACTGCTCCAAAAGGTGAACAGGACCTTTCAAACATATTTTGACTGTCAGCCCTTTCCCGGCTTTTGGTTCCCTTTAAAATTGGTACTGTGGCATTTTCATTCGACCAATGACCACAATTCCAAAGAAATGCGTATGTTTTGCCGTATTTGCTTAAATTGTTCTCGACAATGGAAATTATTCTTCCTGTTAAAAATACCTGTTCAGTAACATTCTTTCTTTTTTTGGTAGTCAATTTCAAGCAAGTGGATGAGAATGTCCTATTGAGTACTGTGTGTGTGTGTGGGGGGGGGGGGTGGTAGGTAAAAGAAATCTTTCATGTTCATATTGATATTGTGCTACTACATGAAAATGTTTCTAGAAGTGTTGGGCTGAAATTTTATCCTGGATACCTTCCAAGATCCATTATAACCACCCGGAGACGAACTATAATTATTATTTGTAGACTGGATGGAAGTTATAGAGTAGCAAACTCTGCTGCACTGTCTTTCGTGAAATATCTGCAACATCCAATTATTGAGAAATCAGCATCTAAAAAAATGTGATAACTCCACGCAATGCCAAAAATAAACATACCAAACATATGCAAAATACAAATGCAAAATATGAAGCACTGTAAGCTTTTGAGCTTTGTTATATTATACGTGAATACTTGTTTCAAATAGCGTTGACGATCACCTCGTTAAACCAGATCATTTTCCAAATGAAGAATATAAACTGTGCAACTGCAGTTTTAGATTAATCTTTTCTTCTTAGACAATGGAGGGGAGATATCAGCAGGAGGTTACAACTGGCCTCTTCGAGGGTGGAAGGGATCCCTTTGGGAGGGAGGAACACGCGGCATCGGGTTCGTGGCGAGCCCCCTTCTAGACTCCTCTGTTAAGGGTTCGATGAGCAACGAACTAATTCATGTCAGCGATTGGTATCCAACCTTAGTGCAAGGCGTGGCTGGTGGCGTGATAAACCGATCTGAACTGGACGGATTTAACCAATGGAATAGTATCAAGTAAGTCTAATACCAGGGGTTCGTTTCGTGCAGTCATCGCTTAAAAGTCTTAACATAAATCTCAGAATGGCCAAAGTCGCTTATGTGTATATGAAAGATACACAGTAAAAACATCGGTGTTCGATTTAACACCACAGGTGTTAAATCTAACACCGATCAAACTTCAATAAAGGACCACACCCACAGGTGTTAAAAATGCACTGTGATGGTGTTGAAAAGTGTCCACCTGACACTTCGTGGTGTTAATTTGACACTGTACCTGGTGTTATTTTGACACTGTGCTGGCGTTAATTCAAAAATGACACCACATGGTGTTGATTTGATATTTATTGGTGTTAATATCAATTGTTTAAAGCCCGTCCAGCTTCAATAAGAGACCACACCAGCTGGTGTTACTTTGGTGTAAATTTATTTTCACATTTTTTCAAAAATCTAGTATTTTAATGTAAAATTCTTGATCGTCTTCTTTAAATTAAAATTTAACAAGAAGTGCAGTTACTAAGAAACTCTTCAAAAAACAGTTTAAAATTTGGAAATGACACCCGGAGGTGTTAATTTAACACCATAAATGAGCACCGGAAATTTAACACCAGCTCGGTGTTCACTATTTAACACCGGACTTTTTGCAGTGTAGCTATTTAAAATCCATTTTATGCAGTTTGTTATGAAGGCGTCCGATGAGCGAAAAATCTGTCATTTGACTTTCATGAAACGAAACCAGGGTGTGCGTTGTGGTGGCATGCAGTCCTTTCGAATGCTCTGAACTAAAATGAGCTAACGGCAATACACTGTTTTGTTTGTTTCTGGACAGGAAATTTAAAACTATAAGTGAGATGGAGGAAAACAAATATCCAAATATAAATAAAAACGACACATACCTTAGGTTATAAGCTCGCAAATTTGATAAAAGATAAGCACACACAAAGACACAGACACACACAAAGTGAAACTTCAGTTGGTGCTATGTATATCACTGAGTCGCTAGGTATAGGTATATATATATATATATATATATATATATACATATATGAAGAGTTTTTTTTTGCAAAAACCGATTAGTCCATTTTTGAAGATTTTGAAGTACGGCCTCTGTCATGAAGTACAAAATAATACCTTTTAAATGATATATTGGTCACTACATATAAAGGTATATTTTTGAAGTTATGGTCAAAAGAAGCAAAAATTTTCTTATTATTCTCTTTATTTTTCTTGACCTTTAATCGCAAATATCTCCATTTGGCAAATATGGACTTATCGGTTTTTTGCAAACAAACTCTTCATGTATATTAATTCATGAAATGAAAGAGCAATTGATAGAAACTGTTCGTGTTATTACTTTCAGGGAAGGGAGTGCCTCTTCTCGCCATGAAATGCTGTATAACATCGATCCGCCAGGAATCCCGCATAAGGGATCAGAGGAACCGATTGCCATGCCACCTGTCTTCAGTTCAGATATTACTGCAGCCATTAGATACCTGGACTGGAAACTACTGACAGGCAGGCAATGTACGTGTTTATGATACCAAGTAAACAATAAACTGTCATGTAGAACGAGGCTCAGGATGATTCCCATTAAAGAAACTACACCTTAAATGATACAAGATAGAAAAAAGAAAAACATTTCAATATATCGATTATATTGTTATTATTACAAGTAGTGTTATCGTTATTTTGTTATAGCAGAACCTGCTCGCCGGAAAAAAAAAAGGGGGGGGGGTGAGTACCACCCCATCGCCGCACAAAGACGTAAATATACGTTCGGAAGATAACATTGCTTCCAACACACCCCCTCCCTCACTCCGAAAATAAATAAATGAATAAATAGATAAAGGAATACAAATACGGGCAGCGTCGATATCACAATGCATCACAATTATCCGTATCTAATTTTTAAACGTAAACGTATAAAGCTACTTTAAGACTTGCATTTTTTTTTTTTGGTTGCATTTTTGGAATGTGCATGGGAATATCAACTCTGATCTCCCCGTATGAGATGTAGGCCTATTATATTATATGTATATATATATATATATATATATATATATATATGGGTGAGAATTTTGAACGATGTACAGTTGCACATTTTTGCACCTTATGGAATTCTTTCCCTTAAAACACAACAGATGATCTAAGAAAATAGTGTACAGTTTCTTTCATTTACGTACATTTGGGCACAAATGACTAGCGAATGAAGTGCATGCGAGCAAAATTTGAATTATTCAAAACTGTCTAAAACGTATCCAAATTCTAGTTCAGTTCTAGCTCAATTTTGACGCACGCACAACATTATATACGTGCGCATCAGGGGCACTTCTCTCTCTCTCTCTCTCTCTCGCTCTTATGTATTTGTATTGCACAGGTACATCATTACATGAAATAAGTGCCTACCAGGTTACGTCGCAAAATTATACAATTATGTAAAAATGGAAGCATAAACAATAATGTCATTTTACGCCATACTGCGTACGTAATGGTTGAGTAAACACCTATATCATGAGAAATAACAAATGTAAGTTTCATTTCCTAAGAGCTGAAACCTTTTGGGAATATCGATACACACAATTTATACTAAAAGAATGAAACAAAGAATCAGAACAGAAATGAAAAGTGATCAATGATTACCTTATCATTCATTGTTACTTAAGAGACAAATTATTCAACCACGATAAAAATTCACATACTTTCACCATCATATACAAAGAACGTGAAAAGAAACGACCAAATTCCAATACATTTTTTTATTGAGAGAAAAAAATTCAACCACTCAAATGGCCCAGTTAAAATGTTCGCTCTGTTGATATAGGGAACAGTAGCTGGATTCCCGTCCCTGGCTCGGGAATCTCTCCCATCAATCCTTCCACTCCTCCTACCAAGAAAACTTGGCTTTTCAACATCAGAGACGACCCACTAGAGAAGACCGACTTGTCAGATGAGAACCCTGCAATGGTGAATTTCCTCCTCGGCCGACTTCAGTTTTATCTCGATTCGTCAGTGCCGGTTTTCTGGCCGCCTCTTGATCCCAAGGCTGACCCAGCACTTCACAATGGCTCTTGGACAAGCTGTGAATAACATAATGGTGCAATAAGTTCTACATTATTTTGAAAGAGGCAAATCTCGTATACTGTGAGATATACTGTGAGATATACTCCGAAAGTTTGCAATAAATATAATTCTAAAGACTAATCAACGACTTGACCGCATGATGTGGACAGTACTTTCCCGATATCGATATCTAGCAATAATCCCTCTGTGGGGCATGTATAGGTACTTCAGTTCAGATAAAGGAAACTATTTTTTCAATACCAATTAGATAACGTTCATGTGACAGAGATTGAATTAATCCTGTGACCCACATTTACACACACGCAATCGTTTGAAACAAGTGTAATTTTGAAAAAAAAAAGTTAGATAATATTATGAAATCGGATGTCCTTGCCATTTGATTATTTATTATCTTTTTTAGATATTTCTTATTTCATTGAATACAAGCCCATTAAGATTCAGTAGCACCTTCAACACAATTTGTTCAAAATGACGGAAACGTGTCGATTCATATGGATTAAAAATTGCTAAGACATTTTAAGCGCCTATAGAAATCTATCTGAAAAAGTGAAAAATTATCGAGGCCTAATCAAAATTCAGACTGGTTGAAGATTATTATAAGATTATTTCTCATACACAATTATTCATGTTAGTACTACATAAGATATGTTAACAAATTTGTCTATATTCGATTTTTTATAAAACACTACATGCTACAAAGTGTTTATTTTATGCAAAATATTTTATGCCAGAAACAAAAACAATTTTAACTCATACTTTTCATCATGAAAATAAGGAAATCTTATAAATCATGACAGTGTCAGCAAAATCAAGTGGTTATATATCCCTCTTCAACTGGAATTAAGTTGGTATTATTTTAGATGTTTAAAATTGTCAGTCCTTTCGAGCATTTCTTAATATGTACTTTGAGAATGACTTTCATTTTGCACCTGAATGTTTATAAATTATTTATCTACTGTCATATCACTGGGGATTTGTATTTTTAAAGCTGCTACGTGATTTCTTTGCTGCTAACGTCTTTGACTTTGTTTAGTTAATGTCATAACCGTTATGATACATTATTCATATATAGTCAACTTCTCGGTAAGACCAAAGTCTCATGTGCCTTGGCATCGACCCTTGAACTCTTCCTCCTGTGCTCCTTCCTCTGTCCTCTTCCTGTCCCTTTTCTGACCTTTGATCTCCTGTTCATTCTTTACACGCGTGTGTAAGAGAGGTGCTTTGTTTCTGTCTGTGTGTGCGTTTGTGTGCGTACTTGTTTTATGTTCTGCTTCCCGAGGAATATGTCTAATTGTCTCGTTTCCCTTGGCTTTTTAGCAGTCCATTCCTTTTCCGACTTTTTCTTTGTTATGTTTCAGTCACATTTTGTCCATGTATTTCTTCATCCAAAGTATGTTTATAATGTCATTGTAAACAAATGACGTGCATTTAGATCTCATTTGGATATGCAAAAGTTACATTGCACTTTACTTTATTTATATGCAGTTGTCATATTGTATACTTTGGTCGGAAATGAAAATGAATGAAATGTATAAAAACATCCTTAAAAACGAAAACAGTGAAAGCAAGGTTTATTATTAAGTAGTATCTATTACCAATCTGATGTGAATATTGTCATAATCGTATAAATAAACAACAAATGTGAGTACTTTTTATTGATTAATTTACACTCAGCAAAAAAAAAAAAGAAGAAGAAGAAGAAGAAAGTAAACACTTTTTCGACTTTAATTCAATAGGCTATCAAACTAGTAATTATGCATGATTTAACATATTTTGTTTTTGTCCTCCAAGGCACGAAAGTAAAAATTGCCAAAAAAGAATATAATGTCGTTTTTCATTTGGAAATGCCCTTTAAGATAACAATGATAACAAAACACCAGTTTAGCACAATGAGAGACATTTATTTCATTATAATCTCAAACAAAATCAAAATTGGAAACTTTTGAATTGAAAGATATCATAGATGTCATACCTTTCTTCACAACTAATTAATTCTTTATTGTGTTAAATTTTTCCTTTTTTTTCTTATTGTTATATCGAAAAGCACCTATGAATAGCACGCAAGAATGACAACTTGCTATTTTTTCCAATTTTTACTTTTGTGGCTTTGAAAAGAAAAACGAATGTGTGCACTCTTGCATAAAGTGTACCTTTTTTTGACCTACAAGGTTTATAGCCAATTAAATTACCTTTCATATGGTATACAATAGAAAAAAAAATTCTATGAGAAATATTACCATGAAAGAGTGCTTTTTCTGAGTGTATATCGGGTTCTGCTAATGTTTTTATATCATTAAACCATTACCTGCTAATGTTTTTATATCATTAAACCATTACCTGTTCATGCAGTTGAATGACTCTACGTTTCTTGTCTCTGTCCCATTCTTCCTTTTCTCCTCTCTCAACATCCGTCCCGCCTTCCGTAAAAATGTTGTCTTGATGCGTTTGTTTATTCTTGTTTAAACTTGGTGTATCTGAGCTCATGTGCCTATTATGTATCTTAATTTTTGTTAGTCTCGTCTCTGCTGGATTTATACACTTAATCTTGCTTTATCAACCCCTATACGCAATATGATTTATGCATGAAATCAGTTTAATGGAGGATAATTGATAAATTCAATTTTACTCAATTTTATTTCATTTCAATCCTTTAATAAAAAATACAAGAAATTCAGTGTCTAATTCAGTGTGGAATTCATTTGTAAATAGTGATGAGCGTTTTTGATTTCAGAATAAGGCCAATCTGGCTACTTTTATATGTGACTTTCCAGATGATCAACATGTTTCATATTCTAGGCACGCACATAGTTTTAATAGTTTAAGGAAACAGGAAGAGGCTTGAATACAACAAATCATTCGAGAATGTTTCTACATCACCAAGCCAAAGAAAAATGTGCTACAATTGGTGCTACACTCATGAAAACACACACACACACACACACACATCTCTCTCTCTGTTTGTCTCTCTCTCTCTCTGTCTCTGTCTCTCTCTCTCTCTCTATATATATATATATATATTTGTTTATATATATATATTCATATATATGAATTATCTTTTGAATAATTTTAACTATTTATTCATTTATATGCTAACAAAAATATCTCATTATGAATAAATAAATTCAAATATTTATCTATGAAATGTTTATTAACGCTGGATCCATATTCATAAATATATTCAAATGAATTCATGAACAATGTGTGTGAGAGAGCGTGTTTTGTGTGTAAATACTTTCATATCTACCTTCTGTACCTTAGTTGCTGGAGAAAATAAAACGTGCAATAAGAAATCAGGGGCGTACATACTCGAGCAGCGACCTCCTGATCTCGATGCGGACAGACGTCAACTCCATTGGACCACTACTAAACACTGACATGAAAATATCTCGACTGAAGGATTTCATGAATTTAAACAATAACGCAGTGACCGCTGCACGCTATTAATGGATTCGAATTTAACACTTGCTGTGGGGCGGAAGCTCGGTGGTCTAGTGGAGATGACGCCTGTCTGAAGATCAGGAGGTCGTAGGTTTGAATCCTGCCTTGAGTATGTACGCCCATGATTTCATTTATCATAGCTACTATTAAAACACTAGTCAGTTCAGTGCTTATTTACGTCAATGTAGGGCAAATTGTCAATCAGTTGCAATAACCTGTTTGTTGATGCCTTTTTAACTAGTATATTCCTTCACGTGTCTTTTTTTCGATTTATCTACCATTATGGTTGTTAAAGACGTTATACTGTGGCAAATAAATTTACTTTTAAAGGCTATGGATGTGTTTGTACATTCGGAACGGGTGGGACTGCCTGTTATGGCCAGAGGTTCTGTTGTGTGTTTTTGATATCAGTCCACAAAAATAACAACCAGCTCAAAAAGTGGAAAAAATGAAGATTATCAAAGCAAGGACATGCACAGAAAGCATTGTTTGAATATTTGCGCTTTATACAAACCATCATAATGTGAAGGGGAAAAATCCACTGATCTCAATACTGTGTTCTATCTCTATGACACCGCAGAAATGTATAAAAGGTATTGTTCGACACCTTCTATCTCATGTTCCAATTTTAATGCCCATTAATATAATTTCAAGCGCAAAAAGAAACGGCATGATACACTGTACCGCCGTAACTATCAGGGGCTGGTGTATGAGGAAAAAAAAAGGAGTGGCTGCATATTAACATCCACCCACCCCCACCTCCTACACACACACACACCAATGACTGCGGGTCTTTAGAATACGGAGAAACACAAATTCAAACACCCACAGCAGAGATAATTGAAAGAGAAGATCACCGACAACAACGTTGTATGTCATGCATCTATTTTTATTTTTTGAATTCCATACTGCAGGGAACGTGATGTGGGTTCGTTTAACTTATTCCTACAAGAAAGCAAAGTATAATGTCTTACTTAATCACTTGATTGAAATTACTACAATTATTTCTAATATTTGTTGGTCGATAGTATATCATCGACTTCATTATTTTGGTCCTTTTGAACATATACATCTTGCATCGCCGTATTTCCATTATCATCCACTGTTGTTTTTGTTTTGTTTTTGTTTGTTCTTTTTCACCTTGGCGAGACTGCAAGAATGGCAGAATTCTATTCTCAAAAGAAAAATTACAACACCAACCATATGACCCGAAGTTGTTCCAAGTTTAAAAATTTGTCTATTCAAAAATAATCTCATTATTCAAACGGACGGATGACTTGTAGCCAATTGTTAAAATTTTTTTTCTTCCTGTTTCCTACCAAATAAAGCAGGGAAAGGCACCTTCATACCGACGTCTAGGAATTTCATGAGTAAAAGTACTTTGTATATACATGTATTTTTTTTCCCTGTAGCTCTGAATGGCAGTGCTATATTGTGTTCCTCTGTAGATGGTTTCAGCAACCTGGCGTACCATCACGCGCACTTACCACATGATGATCCTCATAAGAACTCTACCGCAGATAGAATGGTGTAGAAAATGTACAAAGATGGTTGTTTGTTTTCTCGACGTCAGGATAAAATTCACAAGTCTCCTCCCTCGGTATTAGAGAGTTAAAATCTCTCACCCAAGAAGGAAGGAGCAATAGATGAATGTTCGTTTCAATGAACTTCAACAGATAGAATAATTTGATTGCCATTACATTTATTCTGAGGATGAAGCGCATGGTGCCATGGAAATTTTCGTGCAGCATTACATAGAAACAAAATAGCGAATATGATAAAATCTGCATGATCCATCTCTTAATGATATGCAGACCATCAACTACTAGTATTCGTTGAATCGCTGGGTACATTGCTTTAGGCCGTTACCATGCATGTCTAGAAGTTATCAACGGGTTGACTACCAGACTATAGTTCATTTTGTCTTACAGCCTGTCCTCTACCACGAAATGGCTGGTCATGTGTAGATGTGTTTCTTTTTCCACCTGGTATTAGCATCTTTCCCAAACTTGACACAAGTTTCCAAAGACTCGAGACACGAGTTTCCACAGACTCGAGTGTTTTTTTTTTTTTTTTTTTCTAACATTAGTTTGTGGAGATAAAAACCAGCTAAAATTTCGAAGGACTTTCGCAATAATATGTTTGGCCAATGTGAGAGAGAGAGAGAAGTTGTTTTTGTTTTGTTTTGTTTTAATGTTTGTTTGTTTGTTTTTTATTTTGCTAAATGATTGCTAACACAGAGCGTATATGGCGACTATCATGATTTGACATTTTTTGAGAATTCTTAGATTATCTTGCTTAGTATTATCGAAAGTTCGAAAGTGCATATTGTTCAATACCATGTGACATATGATTGATTCATACAATCGCTTTATCACATTCCCAACAGTCATCTTGATTTCATGAGGGCATGTACAAGTGTAGATATCGATACTGTCCACACCATGCTGTGGATTAGTCACTCGCATTTTATCAATGATAAACTTCATTAGTAATTCTAAAACTGTACGAGATTTTCATCTGTCCAGCGTAAGTATTGCACCATTAAATGTTATTCCCAGCTTGTCCAAGAGCCATTGTGAAGTGCTGGGTCCGCCTCAGGATCTAGAGGCGGCCAGTAAACAGGCGCGGATGAATCGAGATAAAACTGAAGTCGGTCGAGGAGGAAATTCACCATTGCAGGGTTCTCATCTGACAAGTCGGTCTTCTCTAGTGGGTCGTCTCTGATGTTGAAAAGCCAAGTTTTCTTGGTAGGAGGAATGGAAGGATTGATGGGAGAGATTCCCGAGCCAGGGACGGGAATCCAGCTGCTGTTGTCTGTCAACGTGATGAACATATTTAACTAGGTTAGAATGGAGCCGTAGAAGTGTGTCTTGCAGTATTACAGATATTCTCTACAATTCATTGTGATGAAATATAAATTTGTAATGATTTCTTATGATTCAGTCACATTTTGCCCATGTATTTCTTCAACTAGTATGTTTATTGATTCATGTAAACGGATGACGTGTATCTTTTAAATTTCATTTGGAAATGTATAAAAGTTACATTGTAGTTAATTTGTTTATATGAAATTGTCATATCATATGCTTTGGCCAGAAATGAAATGAAATGAAATGTGTTTACTGTATTGTGAGTATAAATTATGCTTGTATGATTGTGTATATATTGAAATTGTATTCATTCATATGTGTACATGTACATGGATGTACGTATGTATGTCTGTATGTATGTATGCAGATATTCCTATGTGTACACCCATATGCCAACAAGAAGAATTTCCTTTATGGACAATAGATTAATCTGAATCTGAATATGAATCTGAATCTGACTTTAATGCTCCATCATTTCGCATTTGTTTTCACGAATTATCAAAATATCTGTATATTGTACGTATACTCTCTTTCATGTATATGCAGGTGTGCATTTAATGCGTACATCTAATTATCTTACGATTCTTTGATATGTATTTAATGTTCTTATTTGCCTTTACTTAATTCTAACCCGTATGAATGATCCCAACTCCCCCCCCCCCCCCCCTTCGCTGGAAAGAAGGGTCTGATAGTTAATCGCATTTCTTGTAAGCATATTGTGAGAGTACATATTTATGCATATCGGGATATTTGTTGTGTGACCACACCATTCACCGACGCGATAACCCATGATTTTTTCCCCCAAGTTTTGACTGAACCCCCCCCCCAAAAAAAAAAAAAAAATAATAATAATATTTACACCTAAATTCCATCCTCTTGGAAGGTGTGCCCCTCTCCCACGACCTCATTATTCTGTGTCGCTACGCCTGTAATTACGAAATCTAGTTTATTTCTCGGTCTTTCCTGCATCTTACGTAGTCTAACTTAAAAGGGAAATCTAAGACAAATTAGAGTTATTCTTAAAAGAAAAAAAAAGGAATGTACTGTACGATGATGTGAACTTTCACTAACTTTCATTATATAGTTCTTGAACAGTCAATATAAATATACAAAATAATAGTATATTGATGATGCAATCCTCTCAAAATTTGCCCTACCAGTGCGTACATAAAGTCATGAAATTTCGGGTTTTTTTCCCTGATTTTACACAGTTATGCCCGAGTCTCAAATTCAGATAGGCCTTTGTAACTGATCGTTACTTTGCGTGAGCGAGCTCGTGCTCCGAAATCTTCCCTGACTTGGTAGGCGCCTTAAAAACACTAAATATGGCCGCCGCGAGTAGTAACCGCAGAATGGAAACGAGCCACAGCCTCTACAAAGGACATTCATTCTGTTGAAGATCAGCTGGATTTGAAGAGACCGAATTGATACCCGAATTCCAATTATTTATTCCAGACACTACAAAAGCATTATATCTTATTATACTGGCGCAAGATGATTTTCGCACTCTCTTAAAAAATGTCTCCTGTTAAAGGACAAGTCCACCTTCATATACGTGTGGATTGAATGAATGTAGCAGTGTTAGTAGAACACATCAGTGAAAGTTTGGGGAAAATCGGACAATCCACTCAAAAGTTAGGAATTTTTAAAGTATCTGCGTAGTCACTACTAGATGGAAGGACTACTACAGTGTATGATGTCACATGCGTACAACCATATAAAGAAAATAAAAAGAGAATTTCACAAAACTTTACTTTTTGAATACAGTGCACATTTCATCGACTTGTTACTGACATAGGGTAATATAATTCCCCCTGCCTTCTGAAAGAGAGAATTAAAGTGTTCTTTTGTTATGCGAGAAAAGTGAAAATATGTTGAATTTTTCTTTCTTTATATCGTTGTTCTCATGTGACATCACAAGCGATAGTAGTCTTCTCATTCAGCCTTGAGTGAGCAGAAACTTCTAAAAATTCATGACTTTTGAACGGATTGTCCAATTTTCCTCAAACTTTCAATGATGTGCTCTACTAATATTGCTGCATTCACTCAACCCACATGTCTATGAAGGTGAACAAGTCCTTTAATATCCATGCACGGATATAATCCCTATACTACATCATAAAATCCTTACTAACTGATCTGATTGTATACTGTACGCTTACATTGCCTGCCTGTCAGTAGTTTCCAGTCCATGTATCTGAGTGCTGCAGTAATATCTTTAGTGAAAACAGGTGGCATGGCGATTGGTTCTTCTGATCCCTTATGCGGGATCCCGGGCGGGTCGATGTTATACAGCATTTCATGGCGAGGAGAGGCGCTTCCTTCCCTGAAAGTAATAACACGTAGAACAGTTTCTATCAAATCTTCGTTACATTTTATGATAATCTATATAATGTAACTACCACACAACATCCTAACTGAAATATTTGATTTTTTTTTTTATGTATAAGGTTAAAGGCCTACTTTTTTTTTTCACTGACTAATCTTATATTCAACCGAATGGCTTATACTTTTCTGTGAATATAGCTTTTATTTGCATTGCGATACCCAATATTTTCCACTCAACACATTCATAGATTTATAAATTATATATATATATATATCATATATACACTACTGATGATATGATATTAATAATACAATATTTAATTCTAATAATAATAATAATAATGATAGAGCCTGTTTATGAAGTTTTTACCACAGACAGGATATTCTCTCGCGAAAGCTTTCAATCAAGGCTCACGTTCAGAACTTTCAAAACCAAGGTTATCGAGAAACACACATGTTTGCACAGCACAGAACTTCTGTCAGACTTACTTGATACTACTCCACTGGTTAAATCCGTCCAGTTCAGATCGGTTTACCACGCCACCAGCCACGCCTTGCACTAACGTTGGATACCAATCGCTGACATGAATCAGTTCGTTGCTCACCGAACCCCTAACAGAGGGGTCGAGAAGGGGACTCGCCACGAACCCAATGCCGCGTGTTCCTCCCTCCCAGAGGGATCCTTTCCATCCTCGAAGGGGCCAGTTGTAACCCCCTGCTGATACCTGCCCACCATTGTCTAGCATACAAAGATTGACCAACAACGTAACTATTAATGGCGAATGGTGTATGCTCCATTTCACACATGGACACACACAAACAAGGTATGATAACGACTCTTGATGGAATGGCAATTATTGTAACGACAAGAATCCAGCTTCCTGATTGGCTGTAGTTAGGGAGGTTTTCATTTCATCATGAGTTACAATCAACAGGGTCTTATTAATGAAATGGGGCCCAGGTTCACAAACACTGAAACGGATACAAACCAAGAAGGTACTTGTTCCTCCGGGGACAAACTGAAAAAGCCTGTCTTTATATGGCTCTTTGAGCAATTTGAAAATTAATGACAATTTCGCCACTTCTAATTTGTATTAAAAATATGTTTGCTTAGCTGATTTCGTACCTTTCTTCTATAGATGTTAACAAGTGCCTAGACCTAACAATGCGCAAATGCTGAATAGGCGTCATTTTGGACTTGTTTATTTTGGTCTGACATGCAGTTGTCGACTTCTTTTAGATTCTAGATGGTTTACGAAGGTAGTGCAACAGACTTTGCTACCACCATCCATCCAGTCTACACCTATTGTAGTTTGTCTGAGGATAACTCTCCTGAACTTTCAGGCCAATCATTCTTAAAAAAATCAGGAAAAGGAATACATGTATATGGAAATGAAAGTCTTCTTTCATCGAACCCCTCCTCCACACACACACACACACACACACACACACACACACACACACACACACAATTATTTCAATTGGACATCTCCTCGGTTGCTACAAACCACATTACAAACGAGAAAAGGAAAAAAAAAACTACGACCTAATCATTGTTAGACTCATATGTAATCATTCAAAGAACTATGTCGATTATTCGGTTGTATGGAGGAATTTAAAGAAATCCGACGAATGATATGAATTTCTTTTGAATCATGGTCATTATTTGAACGGGAATTCAACGGTTGAATCATTATGGGGAACAAAAGAGGAAAAGCAATTTGAAGATATGATTTCGTCCAGTGCTTAATACAATGTGGACTTTAAAATCATTCCCTATAATAAGCTTTGTAGATGCCTATCAAGATCTTTTAATATACATGTTCACTTTGCCACACAGATTTATTTCGAGTGCGTTGCGATTTGTTTCTCAACATCGAGCTATTGCTGATATAAATGAATAAGTGAATACCTGTAGAAAAGACCAAAACAGTATTTTCCCACAGATTATTTGCTTTCAGGGCTTTTGTGATATTGCCCACAGCTTCGTCCATACACGCCACCATGGCAGCATAGTATCTTCGGTGATAGTCCTCAACAGAGCGATACGGATAGAGATAATGGTCGAGAGCCTGAAGAGGGCCATGGACGGCTTGGAATGGTACGTAGAGAAATAAAGGCTGGGAGGGAGAGAAAAAGAAATATGAAGAGAATACAATAAATAAATCACAATATACATACATACAAATTACAACACTTGTGAAAAGAATCAATTTTATTCTTTTATGTGGTCTGTGGTTAGGGACATGATTTCGATGCGGGTTTTTTGACTTCAACTAGAGTAACTGCGTCAGTAAGCGGCCGTGCAGTCGTTCGCGGCAGGTACAACATACACGGTAATATACAGCTAAACACAGCATTGCACTGTTACATGCACACTACACATATACTAACACACTAGCAATCAACAAAAACCAACCAATAAAATGGGCACGATCTCTGACGAAAGTGAAATTTTCTCACCTAAATGACAACATATCGCATCCAAAATGAAATTTTCGGTACTTCTGAACATAACAGTTAAGAAACAATGGTCCAAGAAACTGGATTTTTTTTTTCGTTTTCTCGATGTTCATGGATTTTGAAAACATATCCTCACGTAAAATAGAATTTTCGCGAGCCGATGTGGGCCGCCATTTTTTTCAGAAAGTGGATGTTACCATCGAAAAAAAAAATGAGAAAAACACGAGAAAGAAATCAACAACACCGCCAGAAATGCGATCTTGTTTGCGGCAAATGCATGTGCGCACGCTATTTTCACGTGCTTTCGCAATGGGAATTGGCGCTTACGCAATGTTCGCGAGACATGTGAAGGCGTTCAGCTAGAGATCGCGGAGCACGCGCGTATTGCATAGGGATTGTACATCGTGCCGCAAGCAGAAATACTACGTCGCATATCGCCCTTATCGGCGAAAATTGTGCCGGGTTTTGCCCTGGTAAATCATGAAAACTGCGTTGGTCAATGGTAAATTTCTTTCATGAAAACAATTCCGTTAATGAATAATCTTGTCTATGATATATGAAATGGTTGAAAATAATTTGCCTGATTTGTTTACAAGTTGGAAAAACTCTTAACAATGCTTAAACTGCCGCAAACGGGATATTTTACTCTAATAAACAAGCTTTTTCGAGCAAAGTTGCACTTGGAAAACTTCGAGCCAATCACTGAAGATGACGGATTATCCTTCAAGCGAGCAATAATGTCATAGCTGTGGCATAGTGGATAAGACTCCAGGCTCCCCGGATTGGAGAACTTGAGTTTGAATCCCTCCCAGTGCTTACGTGCTTGGAGAAGATATTTTACCTACCATGTCCCTCTTGACCAGGGTGGATAAATGGTTACCTGGCAACGCTAGGGTAATAATAATGGCTGGGCCCTCTGGTAGAGCAGGAGTCCCTGGGTAAGTAAGACCTTATCATTTTTTATTATCATTATCATCACAATGAAAAGGACCTATGCACTCTATTATTATTATTATTCTTTTTCTTTTTTCTTTTTTGCTGTCTATCGTCTCAGATAATCTTGCCGATTTTCGAAGAAGATTATATCGGTTTGAACTGAATAAGTGACGAAGTATGTGCATCTCCTTTCCCTACATCGACCTAAATAAGCACTGAATTGATCAGTGTTTGAGTAGCAGCCATGATAAAAAAAAAAAAAAAATCATGGGCGTACATACTCTAGCAGAATTCGAACCAGTTCAGGATTCAGTTGCTGTGAAAACACCTCGACGGAAGAATTTCATGAATTTGAATAATTACGCAGTACAGCTGCATGCTATAAGAATTAGAACCAACACTTGCTGTCGGGCGAAAGCTCTGTGGTCTAGTAGATATGACGCCTGTCCGGTAATCAAGAGGTTGTAGGTTCGAATCCTGCTGGAGTGTGCAGGCCCATGATTTGTTATTATGGCTACTAATAAAATACTGATCAATTCAGTGCTTATAAACGTCAATAGGCGTTTTCACATCAGCCCGATAAAAATCCAAGCTCGAGATATGTTTTAATGTCCCAAGTCAGAAAAATAGCGCGCTCAATGATTTCGAAACATTGGGCTGATGTGAAAACGCCTCATGTAGGGCAATATGTCAATCAGTTTCTATGTGCATCTCATTGTTAGCAGACAATTTGGACACAGTTTGATTATCTAAAAGACTGGCAATACTTATATCGTCCACTCCCCCCTGAACGGTGGTGCAGTTTGGACAAAGTTTATAACTTATTACTTGAAAAAAAAAAACCCTAACTTCTTAACATGAAAGGGCTATAGATCCTGCAACCTGAGGATTTTCCTGGACTGCAGCGCATATAAGAGTTACAATGATCTCATTAAATCAGTAGAAATTCCAATATTGATTAACGAACAAAATGGGCGAAGATGCGAGATCCGTTATTTATTTGACTCATTAAATATAGATATTTGAAGATGATAACTGACCATGGGGTAGGCCAATCAACGAAGCCATAATCAACGATCGTTCTTGAATATTTCTGTGATATTAGACAAACATTCAAATGGTTGTGACTTTCAAATTGGAGGAATGTCTACCTTAGATGCATCGTGATTGCGGATGATTTGCTCAGCTCTCTGAGTAAAGATTAGCGTGGAGTACTGTCCCGTGTATTGATCGGCTACCTGTTCTTCGTTATCCCGAAGGTCTTTTCCTATGAAGCCATCTTCAGATGTTGTGTGTTGAAAGTAATCACTATGACCTCCCAGGAACCCTGCAAGGAAAACAATAACAACAGCAATTAATTTCTCTCAAATCAAAATGCACACGTTTGAGAGTCAGAACTTAAGACATAATGGACATACGCTCCTGAAGAGCTTAAATGTTGGACAAGTTGGTAGCTTGTAGGGATTACTATTGAGGAAGGGCTAAAATGGAAAGGACGGAAACGCGATTGTGTAATCATGCATTGTGACTGATAAAGGAACCGTTTACTATATTTCGGTCTTATTTGGCTATTGAAGGCCGTGTCACACCAGCCTTGCGTGCGACTTGCAAAGAACAATTTTGACTACCCGGAGGTCCCCGTAGATGATCCGCACATGACAGTACCTAACATGTATCTCAAAAGTAGTCGCCCGGAGGTGCGCACGCATATTTTTTTACCCGCAACCGTGTTTAGGCCATGTCACACCTTTCCAGGCAAGCTACTCGGGCTTGTTACGTGTAGGGATTGTCTAGCATACCGGACATTCCTGAGGGCGGAAAAGGATTTGTGCGAGTCAGCGCATGTGTCTTACTTGCTGTCTTACTATACTGTGTGACCTTTGTACCAGTCGCGTGGGGGCTGACAACTCAGTGAAGGAATTCCTCTAATGGAATGGCTGAAATCTCACAGAATTTCATTATCTTGGCTGCATACGGGACTGCGAAGTACCTGCGTGGGAACTGCCTGGGAAGTACTGCCGCTAAGGGTCTCCTACTGGCGTTCTGCGTGGACCTCTACGGGCATTCCCGCGACTCATCCGGAAAAAGTTTTGGTCATGCTCAAAACTTGGCTGCGGTTAAATCGGACTTGCGTGAGCACCTCCGGACAACTACGCGCTAGTTACTGTCATGTGCGGACCAACTGCGGAGAGCTCCGGGGTGTAAATTTGTTTCCCCGCAAGTCAAGCCGCAGAAGTTCCCCCGTACGGTATGACAAGGCATGAATGAAAATTGCAAACATTCTTGTTCGCCCGCTGAAAATCTTCTACGTGATGGAAACTACCTCCTTGCCACAAGCCCGCGTAGCTTGCCCGGAATAGTGTGACACGGCCTTAAAGGCCGTATCACACCTTTCTGGGCAAGCCTTGCGTGCGACTTGCAAAGAACAATTGGAGGTCCCCGTAGATGATCCGCATATAACAATACCTAGCACGTATCTCGGCCGTAGTCGCCCGGAGGTGCGCAAGCAATTTCTTTTTACCCGCAACCATGTTTAGGCTCTATCACACCTTTCCGGGCACTCTACTCCGGCTTGTTGCCTGTAGGGATTTTTCACCATACGGGACAAAGGATTTTGGCGAGTCATTGCATGTGTCTTACTTGTTGGACGCGTTCTACTTAAATCTTACTCGCGAGTTAACTGTGTGACATTTGCAACAGTCGCGTGGGGGCTGACAACTCAGTGAAGGACTTCCTTTGAAATTATGGCAGAAGTCCCACAGAATGTTATTATCTTGACTGCATACGGGACTGCGAATTACCTGCTTGAGAGTTGCCTGCGAGGTGCTTTCGCTAAGGCCCTCCTATCCCTGGCATTCTGCGTGGATCTCTCCGGGCATCCACGCGTCTCGCCCGGAAAAAGGAAAAAAAAAAATGGTCACGCTCAAAACTTGGCTGCGGTTAAATCGGACTTGCGAGCGCACTTCCGGGCAACTACAGGCGAGATACGCGCTGGGTACTGTTAGGTGCGGACCAACTGCGGATGCGGAGAGCTCCGGGTAGCAAATTCGTTTCCCCGCAAGTCAAGCCGCAAAACATATGACAAGGCCTTGAGCATTCTCAAAACTTGTTCCGAGTGAGTCATCCCTCCTCGCAACAAGCCCGGTTACCTTGCCCGGAAAGGTGTGAGCCTTTTGAGACTCAACTGCCTTTAAAGAAACATTATTATTTGCATTTAATTTTTGCATATGAAACTGCTTAAGTGATGATTCCCAATGTACACTACATTGCAAGAGCATTTGTTCGTGATGTAGACTATATGATTCTAGAGAGTTATTATCTTCTTGAATAGCTTTCTAGGTTTCCTGAGGGCTGCCTTCATTTTATTCTGGACGGCTCTCAGCGGTTTATGATGAGATCAAAACAGTGTAGATTGTTTAGAACTGCTAATGTGACCTTTTTGACAAAAAAAAAATGGGTGCACGAATCAATTAACGAACGATGAGCATCCATGTGTATCGTAGGCATTACTAACATTCGTATAAACTTGTTATTGCTGTCATAAAATGAATAATTGTATAGCAGTTGATAAAAATCTTACCGAAGAAAGTTTGAAAACCTCTGTGAGTTGGCCAACAGTCTTTTTTGTAGAAGCCGAGATGCCACTTTCCCACCATGTGCGTATAGTAGCCAAGCTCCAACAATTTTTCGGCAAGGGTGGGTACTTCCAAAGGCAAGCAACTTCGCTGAGGGCTTCTTATGATACTGTGCTGCATGCCAGTGTGAATCTGTAAAAGTGAAAGATATCTAAAGATGTCCAGCTTTTCTTTCACCTAAGAGGAATGCCTTCATTAGGTGCTTAATTTGGTTACCCCTCGAGTGTCTTTTGTAAAGAATGGATGTTTGACGTATTTTCTTAATGGCTGCTCCCTCTCCTATTACTTCCGTATTGTCCGTAGCACCAAAAAGAACTGTAAGATCATAATCCTTACCAACACCTAGACCCCGTTTACAGTGCGGGGCTGGGCCGAGCCTGGCCTCAATTGCGGGACCGAACCCGGGCTTTTAATTCAAACCTTTCAATATTTTGTCGTAGTGGCGCTCTGCTTGTAAACAAACGCAATTTGGTGTAGTCTGGTGTCCAGACCCTTTGCCAACTGAATTCCGTGCTTCGTCGCCGTTCGGCAAAGCCTTTTGCCGAAGGAAAAATCCTTAGCAGGACAAAACCACCTTAAACTATCGACGCTGAGGGGGTTAATATCCTGAATAACGGAATAGTACCGCATTTAGGCCAGTTTGCGTTTACAGTGAAAAAAAAAAAGCCGGGCTCGATGGGCCGCGGCCGATACTACCTCTACAGCTTGGCCATATGCGCTGCCGATTTTGGTCCCTCATTTTGGCCTTTTGCGGGTTTACAGTGAAATGAAGGTCGGTGAGCCCGGCCTTTTCACTCACTGTAAACGGGGTCCCCTTCTTGTAAGTCTTTTTTTTTTCATAAGACGAAAGAGCAATCACACACAAGATACGTTACATGTGTCCATAGGATACTATACGTTGTACTATGTAGACGGTATCAGTTATCCTATCATGTATTTGGTTAAATAAATCCTGTTCCACATCCTTCAGTCAAGAAAGTTGAACGTTTCGAAACAATACCTGCATATATGTTTACCTGATATCTTCCGCTCAGAAGCTGGCTACGTGTAGGAGTGCAGATTGGTTGTACATAGTAATTCTCCAGTTTTACGCCCCCAGCGGCCAGACGATCTAAGTTGGGTGTCCTTATCTCGGAGCCATGGTAACCGATGTCGCTGAAACCCAAGTCGTCTGCGAGAACGAAGACAATGTGTGGTCTGGGTGATGACCGAAACCGTGACATCAGATTGAGGAGGAGCAGACAGCAGCAGAAGAGAAGTGAAGAGGGACCCGCGGAAGCCATGCCGAGCGATTAGCATCCAGCTGGAAAGAATTTGGAGAGCTTTACCTAGCTGCTTCAAATAACACATCCATGGAATCAATGCTTCCATGACTATGAGTGTTGGGCCACGAAAGATACTTAAAGGGATCGTATAGTTTTGGTTTTTGGTGAGATAATGAACAACCTCCTATAAAATATGAAAGAGCATGAAATTCCGAAAGAAATAACAGGCATTTAATTGACGAAAACTGGTTATGAAATATCCTGAATTTAAAAAGAGCATTCCTAATAAAAGGTGGGTCCTCTTATGATAACTTTGTTTTACTCTGTTTTTGGACGTTTCAGCCATTTAAAAACAGATTTTCATCAAATAAATTTTCAATTCCACTTAGAATGGTAATAATTATGCTCTGTACTCTTTCATAAATGCTTTATCGGTATCTTGCAAAACGTTAAAAGCCCAATCTTCATATCAACCAATACTGTACCATCCCGTTAATGGGGTATGATTACATTCTACATCATTCACTGTGTTTACGTGTTTATGTACACTGCCATCCCGATACACTGCCGATGGTGTCATTTTGTGTATGTATGTATGTGTGTGTGTGTGCTTTATACACAAAGTAAAGTTATTGCAGCAGTTTCACCCATTGATTCCAGAAAAGAGTGATGTCATAGAAAAGGAGAGTAATCGAGGAAAACACAGTGCATGTGACCACATTGAAAACACATTGTCTGACATGTATACACATTGTTGAATTCGAGCATTTTAATATCGTGAGCACATTATGAATAATCGATTCAAAGTGTAAACCAGAACATGTAGGCATTCGATTCATAAAATCAGTGTCCTAGATTATTGAATCTAGCTGCAACACATTCTACTACTGTTTCTGCCAAAAATCCAACATAAACACACACGTGCGCGCGCGCACGCGCACGCACACACACACCCTCACCTGTACTAAACAAAAACACTAAAACATAAACAGCATGTGCACGTTCATCTATAAGCCTAATCATACAATCGAACATACAGTATGAATGTTCAAACACAACAATCGTGCCAATGCTTGTATGAAGGAATGTCACTACAGTTCACAAAATTATTACCACACTGATTCGAGCTAACAAAACTGTCAATAGACCGGCTTATTCTATAAAGTATTCAGATTTTAAGCATGTTTTGTTTTCAGAAGTTTTCCCCAAAAGCTTGCCTATGATACATGGGAGAGATCAGGTGAATGAATTCTTTCTTACTAGGTTGTAGGAAAAGAAACGGCCAGATGTTGGAATGCATTACAGAAACGGTATATTATGCAGGTGAAGAATCCATCCACTCTGGCACAGTACCATGCACCCACCTGTGATCGATCGACGAAATTGCACTAGTCTATCGGCACGATGTCAAAGAAAAAATGGTTTACATCAACCACCAGTCCTCTTGTTTTAACACTGTGTGCTATAGCCGTACGGTAGAGCAGACTCTTGAACAATTTTCTTGTATGAACTCGTCAAAACGCACTACGCAAAGTCATGTATGCCACTACAGATCTGATAAAGCGCGAGTATGACCACCATCAAGCCATTGGGGACATTTTTCACCTTACGAAAACATGGATGAAGCTTCCAGCAGCGAAGAGACGTTATTATCATTGATTATGGCATGAAACGCGAGATGAGTGGTTGACACAGCGTATTTTGTGGCCATTGCTGAATTTCATCCGCATTGATTGACCTCGCTCACAGAACTCTCGCTGGTGGCTGACTGACTCCATTTCGATGATTCAGTGTGGCGATGACACTCTCGCTATCAGCAAGCATAATAATTACGTTTCACACTGGGAGCTACCTATGGCTTAACGGAGTATTAGAATTTGTAACGAGGATATACATGTATGGCAACAACAGATTTGGTGAATACTCCTGTAGGCCTGAGTTTAGCGATGTCTAATTTTTCTCACTTGAGGATCGCGTTTAGAAAGCGACTGCTATTATCAATACAGTCACTATAGTGAACCCTAATTGTGACGGGACCAGAAACTAAGGCCTACTCAAATCAACCCTACGTGCAATTGAAATGTCTTCAACTGTCGGAATCAAGACTTCTGCATTCACAGTACTATCACGTGGGACTGATAGAGAGAGGGCTTACAGTTCCTACCAACCGACTGCGTGCGTGCTGAAATGGGTAATTGCTGCCCTGCATTCCAACATCAATAAATGGAGAATGCCCAACCTGAACTGCAAATAAAAAAGAAAAAATACGTTAGCATTTACCTCATAAGAAGCTAAAGAAATCTACCCCTTTGTCTTTGTGATAGTTTAAAGGACATAACCTTCAAATAAGATCATCTCTTGCATAACGAATCCATGTCTCCTTTCTTTGATTTGTTAGTCTGTTCGTTTGTTTGTTTGTTTTTTTCACATGCCTTTTCTCAATAAAGGAAAGCGAAAGAATTTAGACTCTGTGAACTGGACGGTTTGTGAGGCTGTCTTGGACTTTCACAAAGAAGTATCAATACTCCAACCTTCACACGGAACTTCCTTTCCAGAATCAGATTTCTTCAGAGCCTCATCTTATCTCCTGCCACTTTTACAGAAATGCTGAAGATAATGGTCTGATGTAGCTCACTGTGAATCAGAACATCCCTGTAAGTGGGAGGGGAGGGAAGAGAAAAGAGGGAGCGGGGTCCATTATATTCACATGAGGAACTAAAGCCAATAGTGGGTATTTTATATTGCACTGTTTTGAAGAGTTTGTTTCTTCTAACATGCTCTGTTATGAGGAGAATCTAAAGCGATTTAAAATAATGAAACAATGTAAATAAAAAAACACTGTCATACCAGAGAGATGGGAAGCCACCTCCCTGGTTATAAACATGTGGACTTATCGGCATCTATTGTAAACACCGCATTACAGATTTTTCTATACTACATGCATCGATTATGGGAAGCATATAGCATATATAAAAGATTATGGAAAAACTAAATATAGCTCTGTTCTGCCAGAGATCACTTCCATGCAAATAAACTCCATAACATATTACGTGAACATGATGAATAAGTTTTGCCTTTCTAAACTGATCTGCTGAAAGTTGTGAATGTGAAGTGTTGTAGATGTAACATGTTACGATAATGTTTTCCGATGTCTAATGTCATTTTGTATCCTACTTTATAGCAGAATAGAAGCTACTAAATTATATGACTGTTATATTTCAACACGTAGGGCCTACATGACGCATGTTTACTGTAGTATAGACCTTTTTCCTTACCTAAGAATAGAAAAGCTTGGAAACTGAGCTGTTCTAGAATAGGTTGCACAACATGTTGAGAAAGAGAGCAGCTATACCTGGTAAACACTACTATAGAGAAAGACAGTGTACACAATTCTTGACAACGAATCCCGCAAAGCGCTTGCAGCTCTTTGCTCGAACGCGTTTCAGACAATAAATTCTAAGGCTGTTTTTCCCTCTTCCTCTTCAGGCTTTTCGATTTTTCTTTTATGGGCGGCATAATTGGGTTTGTATCTATTCACAAGTAAATGTAGCAAAAAAAGCTGCTGAAAACTGCTTATCCAATAAAGGCGAGCCAATGGAGAAAAATGGAGTCAAAAGGGGCCTCTATTCCGAGTCTCTTTTATACAGCCTTTATCTACCTACACACACACACACACACTTGGTTTTGTTTGTTTACACATACTTGTGCTTATCTTGCCTTGCCTGCTTTTTGTGTACTTACAATGTATACAATTTTCTCTCCCCCAGATTTTCATATGTGCTTTATTTTATTTCTTTTATCAATATTCTTTTCATTACTGTTATTTCATTGTCATTATTATTACTGTGTGTGTATATATATACACTTTGATATGTTTGATTTCTTCCTCTTGTTGCCTCCTCCTGGTACACCTTTCAGGGCTCACTGTTTGCTCAGCCCCCCCCCCCCCCTTCCTTTTGCTGTTGCTTTTTTCACTCTTTCCCTTTCTTTATCCCTCTGGTGTTCCCTGTCTTCTTTGATGTTGCCTCCCTATTCATCCTTTTCCTTCATTGGTTGCCTCCTTGATCCTCACGATCATCACTGACCCCCCTCTGCCTTTTGTCTGTCCCCTCTCCTCTGCCTATTGTCTGTCCACCCTCCTGCTTTAATCCCCCTCCTTTTACCTGTTGGGCTCCTTGCCCATGACCTCCCACCCTCTCCTTTGTTTCTTTGTTCTGTGTACCCAGCTTGTCCCTGTCTGTTCTTGTTGTGTAAAGTCCTTATATGTGATTGCTTTCCCTGCATGTTTGTCATTTTGCCTCTGACGAAGATTCTGCTAGGATCGAAAGCTCAGGCCCCTTTTGACTCCATTTTATTCACAAGTAAGTATACAAGTGCCAAAACAAGTCAGCTTAACGGCATAGAAGAATTTCCGATCTGTGCAAAGTAGGGCCCCCGAAGGTTGTTGTTGTTATTATTATTTCATTTCTTAAGGCGCGTGTCATTCACTTGTGAAAACTTACGCATAATCCTGGGAGTCAGTAAGGGAGTCTGTAAACTTCAGTTTTGTTAAAGTCTGTAACCAATATTCATGGCTGGTCTTGACACATGCTACATGCGTACATTGATATGACAGTTTGAAAGTGTGGAGAGGACGGATGAGTGAGGGATTAAAGGGGAAGGCTAGTAACTGATCAGTGGGAATCAGTGGAAATGTTGGGAGAAGATTGTTCCAATCCTTCTGGGATTCATTCAAGGGTACATTATATCATATTTATTGTTGTGTGAAAATTATTTGCTTCAGAATGGTCTCATCTTCAAGTAATGTGCAGTTTAATGTTTCCAGGTTAGCATGCCTGGTCAGTGACTGGGCATTAAGCTGCACATTACTTGAATATGAGACCGTTCTGAAGCAAGTAATTTTCACACAACGATAGATATATAATGTACTCTTAAATGAATCCCACAAGAATTGGAACAATCATCCCCCAGCATTCGCACTGATTCCCACTGATCAGCTACTAGCCTCCCCCTTTAAATGGGGCAGATTTCCTCTTAAACATTGTTGTCTATTCGTTTCTTTTCCTTCCTATTATTTTCAGGGGGTATCAATGAGTATTCTTTTGTTCTAAAAAATACAACAACCACGTCAACGTAACATTTATATACAACAAGATGAGATAGGCAATGGGTTTATTGCAAAAAGTACTCCACCGACACTGTCTTAAGAAGTACACCTGCAGCTGCAACAATGCAAAGATTGTGGCGTATTATGATAAAGTCTTAAAGTGACAAAATTAATGAAGTTAAAAACTGATTATCGTATATTAAATTTAACCTGCTTGAAGTCATTTTTCAGCGAGAAGACGCCTCCAGAACATTGACGAGAAACACAGAAATGAATTTAAACGACAATTTTAATAGTTGCCGCTCGCACATTTAAGGATGTTTGTTTATTAAACAGGCTCTGATCTACATCATCGTTCCGGAAAAGTAAAGTTTGTTTGTTTGTTTGTTTGTTTGTTTGTTTGGTTGGTTGGTTTCAGTCACGGGATTGAAAGAAAGGTAAAGTAAGGTAAAGTAAAGTATTACGCTTCCAGACTTTTGATGTTCTTGAATGATCATTACATACAAATGAGTGATGACGTAGGAAGGGACCACAGTCTAAGTGTCTTTCTTTTTTTGCTGTAATAAGATAAAAATCTCAATTCTACTTCTAAAGTGAATTGCTATACATTCCATTGTAGCAGATTTTCATAGCCACTGCTCTGTCGACAATACAGGCTGGACTCGGCAGAGAATGCTGAATAGTATTGAATGTTGGCTGAAGAAGGTATGTTGGATGTACATTTTTGTTTGGAACTTTTAAAAGACCAGACAGTGGATTCTAAATCGAAGTGAAAATAGGTTGAATCTATATCGTGATCCTGTTTTCTCTTTCACCCATCCAGTTTCATGTCATTTCAATTCATTCATTATTATGATTTGTACCCCGTAAAGAAGGCCCGTGTTTATTTTCATGAAGTCATCACGTGGCAGAGCAAACGAGGACCTTTTATCCCGACAATATTATAGTGATGAAACAAAGAAAAATGATGAAATGTTGCACAAATTTTAATGTGATCCAGAAAACTCAACAAAATCTAGATTATTCGCAGTAACTCTTTTATTCATCTGCCCACCACACTACTTACCTGGCTTCCAGCAACATGATATGTGCAAAAAAAAAAAAAAAAAATGCGTTATCATTGATTATAGTAAATATCAACTTTCCTTTATGTCAATTGCTAATTTCAAATCGCAGATGAGAAATCATTCTGAATACGCATTCAAATCAAGATCTGTTATATTGGTTCGAAAACAGAAAGGTAAAAACAGTCATCAAAAAGTCAGCAGATGCTGTGATATTATTTTACTTGGATGGCATGAATGTCTTTTCACGCTTTAAAAGATACGGTTTCGGGTTTTTCTCAGTGCCTTCACAAACATTACAAAAGCGATTATGGAAGGCATTGGTTAAAAGGGCCTCTTAGCACGGAGACGATTTTCAAGAAGTAGCTGCGGCGAGAAAATTGGGATTAAAAAAAGAAATCCTCGTCAGCACTCTTTAGGCGTAGCCGCAGGAAGCTAATGTAGCGAGACGCCTAAAAATGATCTAAGCTTCCTGATGCTTGGCTAGTCACAACCTTTTAAAGTGATAGAAGTGACACTGATAATAACGTTTCCATAAGACCTACCTTTGAAACTATTGTTAATCTGGTCCGAAATTACTTCTCTCTGCTTAGAATTCGTGTTAGAACGAATCGCGTACACTGGTCATAACTTTAGTTACTCTGTACCAGTGAATATACTTATTATTGTTATCGTTTTTATCATCATTATTATTATTATAATTATTACTATTAGTATTACCATTATTATCATCATGGTCATCATTGTTGTTTATCTTTACTTCTTTTCTGTCTTTTATTACCCCTATCCCGGACTATTAGAAACACCGAGCACAAGAGAAGTGTTTTTACCGGAGAGGAAGGTGAAAAACGATTCGTATATCAGCTTAACTCCTCCGTGGTATGAAATTAGACATGCTCTCCATGGACTACATCAAAATATGACAGTTGGATGCATGGGCAGATGGGGTTGATGCGTACTTTAAGGTTAAATACGACGTCAAAAGAATCACTTTTCTTTCTGTTTCCACCCAACTGCTCGCAGGAAGATTTGCCATTTTTACTGTGTGCGTCGACTTTAAAGGACAAGTCCACCTTCATAAGCATGTGGACTGAGTGAATGCAGCAATATTAGTAGAACACATCAATGAAAGTTTGGGGAAAATCGGACAATCCGTACAAAAGTTATGGATTTTTTAAGTATCTGCGTAGTCACTGCTGGATGAGAAGACTACTACACTGTATGATGTCATATGCGTACAACCATATAAAGAAAATAAAAAGAGAATTTCACAAAACTTTACTTTTTGAAGAAAGTGCACATTTCTTCGACTTGTTACTGACATATGTTAAGGGTAATATTATTCCCCCTGCCTTCTGAAAGACAGAAGTCAAGTGTTCTTTTGTTATGCGAGAAAAGTGAAAATATGTTGAATTTTCTTTATTCTTTCTTTATATCGTTGTACTCATGTGACATCACAATCTATAGTAGTCTTCTCATCCAGCCATGAGTGAGCAGAAACTTCAAAAATTCATAAGTTTTTGAACGGATTGTCCGATTTTCCTCAAACTCTCAATGATGTGTTCTACTAGTATTGCTGCATTCACTCAACCCACATGTCGATGAAGGTGAACGTGTCCTTTAATTTTACAGTTATAATGGTCTAATAATTACACACTTGTATTCACTTACCTAATATTACTCCAGACGCGATGCTTAACGAACCTTCCGCTGTGTACATTGAATCGTAATGCCACGTTGAGATATGCGATGGGTACGACATAGGAACTCCTTAGGGCTCTTCTGCTTACACACTGTATGATAACCTCCTTCGATTGTGAGAAACGCATGAATGCAGACTGGCTTGGACACTGTATGATAACCTCCTTCGATTGTGAGAAACGCATGAATGCAGACTGGCTTGGAGCATGACGTCTTCACCGAATAAAACAGACAGGTCAGAAATAAGTAGCAGGGACATAATAGTACTAGCACTCCTATTGAAATGAGAGTGAAAGTGGACCTACAACAATCATTAAACTCCTTTGCTGTGTGCAAGACACGTGTGCGTGTGGTGGGGAGGGGGCGTAGTGCTCGTGAATACTGGCGTTAAAGATTCAATGCTTCCCCTTTCTATAGGCGAAGCTCTGGGAAAGACATGCTCTCTCTCATTTTGTGAATTTTTTATTTGATTTTTTTTTTCTTTAAGCCGGGGGGGGGGGGGGCAGGTCCCTTCACCCCCCCCTTCCCCCCCCCCCCCCCACTCGGCCCCTGGAAATAATGTCAATACGGCGTATGATTATACCGTGGCATCCTCAGGCATTATTGTAAACCGAAGATGTCTATTTCTTGATTTTATTTCATTTTATTTTATTTTATTTTATTTTATTTTATTTTATTTTATTTTATTTTATTTTATTTTATTTTATTTTATTTTATTTTATGTATAGGTCTCCATAGATGAACATGTTGGTCTTGTTTAACAAACAACCTAGTAACGAAAACTATGAAAGGAAGGAAAGGGACATAAAGGAAAAGAAAACCAAAAAAAAAAAAAAAAAAAACTAGAGAAACAAATAAAATACATCAGAACATAACGAAATAGCCACCAGTAATGCGTTTGCAAGATTCCTCGTCACCCGAGCAACATGGTTACGTAACAGTAGGAATGCACAAAAATGCACATGAAACATAATGATTCCTTAAACATTCAAAAATAGTCTTGACATGAACGATTCAGTAAAAAAAAACAAAAAAAAAAAAAAAACGAAAAGCAAACCCGGAATACCTTATAAACAACAAATCTGATAAAGAAGAGGAAGTTCGAATGAAATTTCATGCTTTATGACTATCAAAACATAAAGCCTGCACGAGTTTTTTTTTTTTGTTGTTGTTTTTTTTTTTTGGTGTTAAGAGTCAAGGCTATTCGAGAATGTTGGACCTGTGTGTACTACTGTTTTAAGCGCAAAATGCAGTTCTCACTGGGCAAATTGAAAAGAGTTTTCCTGTCTTGTAGGGTAAGAGTGTATAACTTTATTTTTTTTTTTTTTACAAACAAGGGAGTAAAAGCATAAGGTAGTTCGCCTTTAATTAACTGGTACATAAATATCGCAAGGGAGTAAGAATGTATATCACAAAATCTTTCATTCTTTCTTTTTGAAAAGTGGACAAGTCGGTGGTAAATATACATATAATATATATATATATATATATATGTATATGTATATGTATAAAACACATACTTTATTCCTTTACAAATAAAAACATGTAATAAGCAATCCTAGGTTACTACCTGCCCACAAGCAGGACTGTTATAATTACATTTATTGACAAGACAATGAATATATACATTTATATGTATAACATTTACCGACACACATAAAATATTTGATAAGCAGCCGTTTCAGAACAAAAATAAGAATAACATTATTTCAACTCTAATTACTCATTCAATAAAAAAAAAATATATATATAATACACAACCAATACATTTCATTAATTCCAACCAACATAATTTCATTTCACATCCATTATTATATAAAAAAAGAAAATTTATCCAACCGGATGAAAAATACAACAGACATATAATAATCACTATGTACACTTAGTCAAAAATATAAGGGGAACTCGAAATGAACATGACCTGCCCGTAAATAATTGCCGTGTATAAGCTTGTAACATGGGTATTATTTAACTAAAAATACACTCTTTTTTTTACTGTTTACGTAATAATTATAATAATTATTATAATTATAAATTGAATGGGAAAGCGGGTTTTAAGCAATTTTTCTACAACCACTTTTTTTTTGAAGAGTAGTGAGGTCAGGTTTTTCTAATACCCCTTTCAGGTAATCGTGGATGCGGATAATAGGAGCAATAAGTCGTAAAATTTTGATTACATGAACGGGAGAGGAGTAAAAAGGTGCGCATTATTTTGATGTTGCTATTATGCGCATTATTGCAGCATGAGGAGTTGATCGAGAATACATGAACGCGTTTTACGACTTATGCGCACTAACATTCCACAGTTCGGTCAAAGGTCACTCGATTTCCCGCACAACCGCTGATTGCTGAGCTTGAGCGAGAGCTGTGCATACACTTGAGCATATATCACCGAAAAACATTACGTCATTAAGAGGCGTGCGCAGTAACCATGACAAATACTCCCGTCTTTCGCACCGTTATATGAACGGGCGCTCGTAAAAGTAGTGCGCACTTCATGGGATATATGAACGCGATTTTGATTACTTCATCCGCATTATTTGGATGCGGATAATTGAACCGCGATTACCTGAAAGGGGTATTAGATGCCCCTTTTCATTTCTTGAAAATCCTATGCACACTCTTTACTTTCAAGTCTAATAATTTTTGAAAGGACGATGATACTGCTGTGAAAACTGGCATTTATCATGGGCAGAATGTGTTGATAGAGCAAGCTCAAGTTCAGTTTAATTTGATAATCCCTTCATTGTTGTTGCTACGGTGGATAACATCATGTTTTTGTTCCACTCATGGCATACATGTAGGTAGCAGGGCTTAGTAAGGATTAAGCGCTGGAATGACGCTGTACTTCAGAGCCTCTTTTCTCAGTTCATACTTTTCCAGAGTGTGGCTTTCTTTCCAATATTTATATGGGTTAGGAGGATCCATTTGCATCGAGTTATACATCATTTTCAAACTTAGAGTTTGTTCTTTCAGAATCTGCCCTTAACTAAAAATTCATGTCTGGCGACTCTTTGTTGGTTTGTGGTGCAGGGTCACATTTATCATAGTCCAAGACGAATAAGGCTTATTGGATGAACGAAATGACATTATTGTCATAGACGGATAAAGGTCCTATGACCTTTTTATTCTCTTTTATCAAGCATTATTCTGTATTCAAATAAGCAAAGTTTCGACGACGTTTTCATGTTATATGACGTTATCATTTATCGTGCATCATTTTTGCAACCATTTTGGAATAAGCAAGGAAAAACAAATTGAAATATATATATATATATATAAATATATTACCCCTCATCCTTTTGTCCGCTGCGTTTTGTGCATGCAAAATTTACCAGTTGTAGATCTCCTGTAAATTATGCCTTTGAGTCAACGAAACTGTTATTTAATCACATGCATATTGGCGAGCATTTTTATCACGCTATGCCAAAATTATGTTATTGAGTGATTTTCATCCTGAAATTCAGGGTCTCGATACATTTCCCTCTGTGTACTGGAAATAATTTGTAAAGAGGAAGTCAGGGCCAAGGCCTTTAACAATGGCAGTCATTATTGTAAATCAAACAGAAATCACTGGCAATTTGGGTTTTTCTATAACTACGGAGTACCAGGCACATATCACGTTCCAGTGAAATTTTGATCTTGAATTGCAGATTGATTTTTGATCGTGTTTGTAGTATTTTCACTGGTGAAATCATTGCAACCCCCACCAAAAAAAAAAAAAAAAAAAAAAAAAAAAATCTTTAGTGTGTAAACTGCGTATGTCCTTGAAGGTTTCATGCAGCAAAATATAAAACTATTCCACAGACAGTCACACATAAATTTCTTCATCTATTCAGAGGCTAGAATAGAAATGAGTGGTGCTCACTTCGTAGCGGACAACTTGCTCATACACTCGGGCAATGTATTCGCACTGATCTCCTGATCTCATGTAGGTCCCAATGTACGATATGGAGTCGCCATTGACCGCAACCATCAAGAAGTGATACAAAAAAGACACTTCTTTTGAAATTCAACGAGCAAAAAAATTACTGTGGTTGTTAAAAGGTGGAGGTAAATCGTTTTTTAAATATCTTTAACCACTAAGATCAACGGACTGCACCAACAGCATAATTTCCCGCCAGGCGACAAAAATTATGCATAGGCGACAATTTGTACCGCAGCAGTCATGATTATTTCATTGCAATCGGTATTTAACTTATCATATTGATATCAGAAGCCTCATACGGTCGCACAACCCATATTATTCCACTATTGTATTCGTCAATAACATTTGCCGGACAGAAAACCGCCCCCTGTTGTATTCCACTCGACTAGTACAGGCATGGTATTTGTATATTGGCGTATAACGAGAGCAGAAACAAAAGGCTTCTCGCTCCCATCGCGTGTCTTCCTTTCCCCACCAAAAGCAATAAATCCACTAAAGTACATGACAAAGGTATTTTGCTATCATCCATGCAGTTGAAGAGAATTCACGCAACCAAACCATCGGACTTGTGGAACCATGCCCTAAAAAGTTAGAAATTCTTCATCAGATTTCTTCCTAGTGACACATTGACTCAGGTTGATAATTCTAAAGGATGGCGTCGACTGGAAACATCCGTAGAGAAGTTTATGTCCGGGACGATTACGGGAGAGAACACCTCTGAACGGATTGAGCGACGGAGAGGAGGCCTTACCCGCCGCAGTAGTGTTGGCGACGGTCTTGACTGGCTTGTGGCGCCCTGTACAACGCAAGAGAAAGAACATCGCGATTTGCGCAACTTTCTCACCGGTTGATGGCGAAAAACAGCGTAGCGAGAATTGTGATCGTCTTGGACAAAAGTCCTATCTCACGGACTGCGAGGTCCTCATCGACGACGTCAGAGGTGGTGAACTGATATGCGAGGATGACGCCATGGCTGAAGCAGAGCACTGGAGCCTCTCAACAGAAAAAAAGCAATAAAGGTAAAAATGTTTAAATACCTTAGGCAGAGCCTTTTTAGCTGGAGATGTACATCGTTATCAACAATGTGAGCTAAATATTTTAAAACATCCCTTTGTTTCTTATAATCCGAGGAAATGAATGTACTTTATATGAAAAAATGTATCCAAGACCAGGTGAAGATCATGCTCGCCTTGGTTTGAGAGCTTGTATTTCAAAGTTCATTGTCATATGAATTTCAATCGCATCCATCATCCATCATCCATCAATCGAGCTTCTTTGTCTTTAATGGACTGGTTCACCTTCATACACATGTGGATTGAGTGAAGAAACAATATTAGTAGAACACATTAGAGAAAGTGTGGGAAAAATCCGTCAATCCGTTCCGAAGATGTAAATTTAAAGTATCTGCACAGTCACTGCTGGATGGGAAGACTACTACAGTGTATGTTGTCACATGTGTACAAAATAAACAGAGAGTTTCACAAAACTTTTTTTTTTTTAATACAGTGCACATTACTTCGACTTGTTACTGACGTACGTTCATGGTAATGATATTCCCCTTCCTTCTGAAAGATAGAAGTCGAGTATTCTTTTGTTATGCGAGAAAAGTGAAAATATGTTGAACTTTCTTTATTTTTTTCTTTATATCGTTGTACGCATGTGACATCGCAAGCTATAGTAGTCTTCCCATCCAGCCATGACTGAGCACACACTTCAAAAATTCATAACTTTTGAACGGATTGTTCGATTTTCCTCAAGCTGTCACTGATGTGTTCTACTAATGTTACTGCATTCACTCAATCCACATGTCTGTAAAGGTGAACTTGTCCGCTAAAGGAATGGAACAGCAGTGGTGGAGATGAGAAATTGGCTTTAAACTTTTTGCGATATACCAAGAAATCACTTATGATATAGTACAAAGCATACAATTTTAAGAGGAATTTAAAGTTTATTTGATGAAAATCGGGTTTGTAATGACTGAAACATCCCAAGACAAAGTAAAACAAATAGATTGTAATACAGTGTGGGTCCCACACTTTATTAGAATAGCTTTTTTTTTGTTGGATATCTCAGCCATTTCAAGACTAATTTTCATCAAATAAACGGTAAGTTCCTCATAGAATTACATGTTCTTTCATATTTCATTAGAGGTTTTTACATTATTTCACCAAAAAATTTGTAAGACACCTGAAGTTAGGTCTCAACCAAAACTATACGATCTCTTTAATAACTTCGTTTTGTCATCTGGAAAGAAATCATCCCATTTTGTGTGTTGAGAACATGCGTCCTCCATCCTTCATATTATTTTCTCTTCAGGGATGGGTATAGTCGGGTAAATCTACAACAAAAAATAGCCTTACCCCCCCCCCCCCCAAAAAAAAAAAAATGATACAAAAGGTTTTTTAACGGTTTTGGGTAGGGTTTGACCTCCAAAATAACATACTAAAAATCTACTCAAATCCACCTACCGGAAAGGGCCTATTTTCAAGATGGCTTCCAAAATGGCCGCCTAGGGCTTAAGTTGCCATGAAATGGGCACTAGTTGGCCTATATTTACGATTTTTGTGTCAATTTCTATGTTTCGGAGGTCAACAAATCTATTGAAATCATTTTCAAAGTTGATCAGTTATAGGAAAGCCTTAAATCCAAGATGTCGTCCAAAATGGCCCCCCAAATGGCGGCCATGGGCATAAAATTGCTATTAAATTGTCAATAAATGTCGAACATGTGTGATGTATGTACCGATTTCTATGTTTTGGAGGTCGACAAATTCACTGATATCATTTCCAAAGTTGATTAGTGATGGGAAAGCCTTAAATCCAAGATGGTGTCCAAAATGGCCCCCAAAATGGTGGCCCTGGGAATAAAATTGCTATTAAATTGTCAATAAATGCCTTGTATTTGTGATATGTTTGAGTCAGTTTCTATATTTTGGAGGTCAACAAATCAACTAAAACTATTTGTCACGCTGATTAGTGAAGGGAAAGTCTCTAAAACCAGGAATGGCATCTAAGATGACATCCAAAACGGCCACCATGGGGTTAAAATTTCTATAAAACAGCCAATAATTCGTTATACTCAAAATACCCAATACGTATCTGATACTTCCAAAGTTTGGATTGGATTTAATCCGTTATTGTGGAGGTCAGCTGTATAATCCAGGCCAAAATCAATTCTCGCCAAGTGCTAGTGGAACAAAACTTGAAATTCTGATATGGAATCCCACTTATGTGCATTTTCATTACTTTATAACTTTTTAACTCATCTATTGATTATACATTTCAGTTTCAAGTTTGTGCGATCTTTTGTCGCATAACAACAAGTTCTGTGTCCCTGTGTTCATTGTTGCTTCAAAAACTTGCACCAATAGTCTATTTGACACCTTAATAATATGTGCAAAATTCATATGATTTGTTTTGTCATTTCACAAGAACACAAGATTATGAAATCAAATCCAAAACAAAATGTAAATTTTGAGTTGGGTCATTGCTGTCTTATTATTTCACACTGTTGGTGTGAGCATCGATATTTTGTTGGAGCTATCCTTCAGTTTCCAAAATTCTACCCCAAACTGGCAAGGAATAATGTGCTCGCTTCATCGAGGGTATGAACACCTTGGTCAGTCTTCGGTGATGTTTTTACCAATGAAAGACATGTATTCAGGAGATAAGACTTGCATTCTATCAACTTTGGAGTTCCTTACCAACATGACAATGAAGCACAATCTCTCACCCATCATAGCATTTGATCAACCACTCTACTGGAAAGCTGCTGAAATCATCCAAGATGCGCTGCAAGATGCAGTCCCTTGAAAATGGTTGTGTTACTGCTTGGCTGTTTTCATATGTTCATGAACTTGCTCGGTGCCATGGGAACACTCATGCAAGGAACAGGGCTCAGCAAGGTTCTAGAGGTCGTGTATGGTGAGAATGCAGTGGTGCATATGATGACTGGAAAGTCATTTCAAAGAGCGTTCAGAGGACATTTGCTGATAGACATGTGCCTTAATCGAATGGTTGTATCCGAAATGATGAATGAGAATACTGAGTTTGCATCACTTGTGGCTCAGTCAGAGGATATGTATTCTAAGGTGTTGGATGGTGAGACAACGCTTGAGAATGTCGTGACATCTGAAGCAATGGTAATACAATCAGAAAACAAATGGCAAACGGAAGATGGAACTTCAAACAAGATCCAAGACAAGTCAGTTGTGGTTATATTATCAGACAATGTTAGAGGTCGCAAGAAAGTTGATCATGGCAGATCGAAAAGGGTCTTGGCCAATGCACCTACATGCTGTAAGTGAATGTCTGCCAATATTTGCTGCAGCTGGCCATTACAACTACCTGAAGTCTTCTTACTTGTATCTTCAAGAAATGACTGAGCTAGAACAGAATCATCCAGATGTCTTCCGCAAGTTTGCAGATGGATTCCATGTCATCCGACGGAGTAATGAGTTCTGGGCGGGTCTAAGCCCTGATCTTGTCATCGAACAGACCTCGATGAGATCCCTGAAGAGCATTGGTGGCCTAACACGCGGAAGTGGGATGGGTGAAGAACAACGATCTCTATGGACAATGTCAATGCCGGTCACGTCGGAATATAACAGTGCGATACAGGAATTCACTGATCTTTTGTACACGACTAGTGAACAACACAAGGAATCTAGTGGCGCAAGGACGGAAAGAGATGCTTCTGACCTAGCCAAAATCAGTTCAAAACTCAGTGAATGCTCTCCGTTTTCTCCAGATCCCTCAATAAGAAATATTGTGACTGGAGTGGTGGCCGCGTCGGATATGAATGTCCACGAGCATAAGTTTGTTGGAGAGAAGATTATGGAAAGTATGGTCAATAAACCCGCTTTCACATCTTCCTTCAAACGAAAAGACAAAGCCAAAACACTTGGAGATGTATCTTCAGTCAAAGTTGGTCCAGACAGAGCAATTGACCCTGCTCTACTCTTTCAAAGATTTCTTGTGTCAAAAACATGAGACATTTCGTTGGAAGATGTCATGGGCTATGAGCTGAGCCCATTTCCCCCTGCCCTGTTTGAGGGTATAGGTATTTTCAAAAAGGCTGACAAACCTCAATTATTTCAAGCTATCAGAGACCATTCTGCCAAAGTGTCAAATGATACCGTGTCTGACTCTGTTCCCCAAACTGAGCACTATGTTCTTGATGGTGGCTCGATCCTTGCTGCATCGTTTGTCATGGACAGCCGGGGACAGTTTCAATGTGATATACAAGTCGTATGCTGACTTCACTATTCGTCACTATGGAAAAGCAACAATCGTTTTTGATGGTTATGATGATGGACCATCTATTAAGGACAATACACACAAGTGCCGTGGCCATATTGTTCATCCCGAAGTCAGCGTCACACCTGGAACAGAATTCTCTGGCATAAAGGATGAGTTCCTGTCCACGAGCTCCAACAAGCAACAGCTCATCAACATCATCAGTGAGGAAATGAAGAAAATTGGCTTGAACGTAATTCATGCACCAGGGGATGCCGATGTTGACATAGTAAAAGCGGCAGTGACATCGTCATACCAACAATCAACTACCCTGATTGGAGAAGATACATATCTGTTGGTGCTATTATTGCATTACGCTAGCGTCGACAGCAAAGAACTGTATTTTCGTTCTGACAATGCATTCATCCAGGAACTGGAAGGTGCACAATATCAACCAGCTGAAAGTATCATTGGGTGAAGAGCTTTGCCCACATCTTCTCTTCCTTCATGCCTTAACTGGGTGTGACTCGACATCTCGAGTATTTTGAATTGGACAAAAGTCAGCATTTCAGAAACTGGCAAAGGGGGATTCAGCAATCAAGACTTGTGCAAACACCTTCCTTGTCCCAACCAAACAAGAGACATGGTCGTGGAAAACGGCAACAATGCCATGAAAGTATTATTTGGAGGACATCCCTGTGATTCCCTCGCCAAGTTGCGATATAATGTCTTTGTGAAGAAACTGGCTTCAGCTAAGTCGTTTGTCACCCCAGAACATCTGCCACCAACAGCATCTTCAACAAGGCTTCACTCTCTGAGAGTATACTATCAGATTATGGTCTGGATGGGGAGGAACGGAAACTTGAAGGCAACAGACTGGGGTTGGAAACTGGAGGACAATAAACTACTTCCAGTCATGTCAGACAAGGCCGCTGCTCCAGAAAAGTTGTTGAAGATGATCCAATGCAACTGCACAACTGGCTGTAGAACAAATCGCTGTATAGCTGTAGGGGATACGGTCTGCCATGCCACAGCGTCTGCGGACCCTGTCAACTTGATACCTGCGAAAATCCTTTCAACAAGACAGTATCGGAGGACGAAGAGGAAGCATAGTTTATCTATGGTAAATGCTACTTCAATGAACGAACTTTCGTTGATGTTTTCGATTTACCTTAACTTGAAGGCATTTTAATTGAAAGTACGTTCTAGAGGAAATGGTTATCATTGTGAGAGTCGATTAATTTATTACTTTCTAAATTGCCAAAGCATAATTTCATTCATGTAATGCACAAGATGGTCAATTAATAATTATTCTGATCACTACTAACGGGACAACTTTTCAGGTAGACACTATTTGAAGGATTGGGCATGACTTCCAAAACATAGGAATACACAAACACTACAAATGTAGTCCATTTATTGCCTGTTTTAAAACAAGTACACGCCCATGGTGGCCATGGGGGGGGGGGGCATTTTGGACGCCATCTTGGATTTAAGGCCTTATCATCACTAGTCAACTCTGAAAATGGTATCAGGTGATTTGTGTTGACCTCCAAAAACACAGAAATCGACACATACATCACACAAGCACAGCATTTACTAACAATTTACTAGAAATGTATGCCCTTGGCGGCCATTTTTTTTTATTTTTTTTTTTGGGGGGGGGGGGGCATTTTGGACGCCATCTTTAATTTAAGGCTTTTCCATCACTGATCAACTTTGAAAATGATATCAGTGGATTTGTTGCCCGCCAACACATAGATATCGACACATATATCACAAATGTAGGCCAGCTATTGCACATTCTATGGAAATTTAAGCCCACGGCGGCCATTTTGGACGCCATCTTGGAAATAGGCCCTTTCCGGTAGGTGGATTTGAGTAGATTTTTAGTATGTTATTTTGGAGGTTAAAACCTACCCAAAACCGTTGAAAAACCTTTTGTATCATTTTTTTTTTTTGGGGGGGGGGGGGGAGTCAAACCACAAATTTACTCTAATAGTAATGCCTGATGTAAATAATTGTGTAAATTCATTTCCTCAATCAATATAAAAATTATCGTAGAAATTCATAAGCTCTAGAATTGCAAGGTTAGACGATAAATACAAAGCGACCGGATAATCGATTTCGGATCATTTTTCAATCTCATTTCACGTATTACAGAGAAACCATCGGTAATATTCTTTGCCAGCGAGGTGGTGTTCGTCGTAAGTCTATCGTTGGTCAACATCTGGTTTTGTACGTTCTTGTTCAAATTCATCTACAATACGTGGGGCGAAGAGAGCTATGCGCTTGGTTCACTAGCCTACGTTTGTTTCCTGTTCCAAACGTTCGCTGTTGCAGCGTTTACGTTATGGAATCGGATCAATTTCTGTATCGGGGCTCTCGCGACAAGGCGTATTGACAGTTCTATAAAACCGTTCGAGATGCAGTTCATTAGGAAACGCGTTACAGTCATCGTGGACATTAATTGGCGAGGGACGACGTACTTGTCAGTCCTCCCGATGACCGTCTGCGAGCTTTTTTGCTTTTTCTCGCTTTGCCGATAGTAAACAGCATACTGAAGATCATATTTATTCTGCTTGTGTTGCCGTTAGCGTGTGAGATTGTACTGGAACATTTCAACGACGTGGTCTCTGCTCTCTCTTTCATCCCCTACGGCTGCTTCTGGTATTTGGTCTACGTGGAGCGCGTCTCGCTCCAATGCCAGCTCAATCGCGCCGTACGAGATTTGAGACGCGCGGCGCGTCGTGATGATATTGACGGAGCGCGTAGGCTGATCGACCGTACATACTCGGAATTCCACGCCATTCGGAAGACCACCGGCAGGTGGTCAGCGGTCACTTTGTTGACTGTTACAGTCGTGGTGGTTTGTTTCATTGCGTTCAGCTATGGAGACGAGACATTGAGCCTCAACCGGAAGGGCAACGTAGTAACGTGGATCTTTGCCATCATCTTCCTGCAGAACGTGATGTTCACTACTCTCCCATTTTTCGCTATGGGTGGCGTCAACCTGGACTATTTCTGGCGTAATTTTTGCCACGTGATCTGCAAGGCGAAGCTCCAGAACGAAATATCATTTTGGTCGGAGATAGACAAGTACCTTTCCCATATAGATACCTTAGGTGGTCTGGAGCTTAAACTAACCCTTCTATTCCCCGTCCTTGGTCTTATAGCTTCACGTGCCCTCGCAGGGAACGGCTTGATCAGTTACATCAAGTATTGGAACCACCCATATCAGTGTCTCAACATAACGACAGAGTTCGTGAACATCACTTTCTGATACACACTGTAACCCCCTGACTAATGTCAACGTTGGTTGAGTGTGTACAAGTATTAATGCATGTGTGTGTGTGTGTGCGTGAGTGTGAATGTATTGTTTTGAATGTGTCACGTGTTTATTTCATGCCTATCAACATAGCGCTGTGACGAAATCACGAAAACTAAACACTTTCATCCTAAAAGTTAATGAACTTGAATGTAATTTGATATATCACCGTGCACTTCTTAAGCAATAACAAATGAAAATATCATGTAAACTGTCATGGGAACTATCTCAGTCAGTATGATCACAAATGATGCTATATAACAACTGTGATACAATTGGTCTAGTGGCCCTCATAGACTACTATTTTTGCTAGTTGGATGTACACTGCTATGTGTGCAGCAATTTTTTTTTTGTAACAAAATATACAAAGAAACCAATACAATGTGAAATGTGACGGTGCATCACAAAACCAACAAACAACTTTCATTTCCTTGATCACTTTAAACAGGAAAAAAGGGTCTACAAAATTGTTTTTGTTGGCTTTTTTCTTTTATTTTCTGAAAAATAGAAATTCTCTTCGGTCTGTTTTTAAAGTTTGGGATCATGACTAGAATGAAACATTCACTTTAAAAACGTTTTTTGTTTATTATCTGTAGTAGATTTTTTTTTTTCTCAGATTTACTGATCCGGAGCATGAAAAGCCCTTTAAAGATTTTTCCACTCTACATTGGAGTAACTTTTGAACAAATGATTCTATTGCGTTGAGAATTAATGTCGGTCATGAAGAGAATGTACTCAAAGAGCCTGGGAGCTTGTGGTTTCCTTTACTGTAATACTCTTTTCATGGGAGTGTTGTTTTAGAGTTTCATATCCTGTTGTTTTGTTTCATTCATTGATCAGTGCAACGCAGAGTGATGCCTTGTCCTTGAATAGGCCCTAAAACGTCAAAACGTACTTCCTCATATGACATACTTTTCCAGAGTATTTCCTTTGTTGCCATTATGTGGATGGATTTAAATTGTATTGCTTTGTATTGCATTGTATTGTATGCTATTCGAAAGCAATTAAGAGCATGGAGGCTATTGTATCTCAATTCTTAGTCTGGTTTCCAGAACGTTTGCAAACTGCACTCCTTTAACAAAATGCGCCCTCAGCGGTTACGAAGTTGTTACCTTAGCCAAACAGGACCATGGATAAACCTGCTACTTCTTTTGTCGGTAGAGGGTGTTAATATTCTGCGAAGGAAATAAGTGTGAGCAGACGGTCTGGAAACCAAACTACTCCATGCTGTAGAGTCTCCTCTGGCGACTTTTTTGCATAGCTTTGTGACTGCAAGTCTTTGTCGTCTTCCTATTAAAGAATAAGACCACATGAATAATTAGTTCGTTTCTGACGTGCAGTTTTTGTACACTTCTTCGAAAGAGATTTTTTTTTACAATATTTTACTTAACCGGTGTCTTTTTAACAACGCGTTTGATATTTCAGATGTTTGTTTTTAGCTGTATTAATAATCTATCAGCCGATTATTTGTCTAAATTACACTTTAGAGATTGTTCTAATGCCTAATGGTAACTGATCCCAGATTTCGCCTGCAACTATGCACAGGGAATTGTTTTCATTTTCTGTATCACATTTCTTCACTATTAGAATGTATATTGATAAAAACTTAGTGTACGTGGTGCCTTTAAGAAAAATACTTTCATACCATGAGTATTCGGTAGAGCTTAAAGTTTTCATTATACTTTTGTCGCTTATGTCAGCTGAGTACCTTCTATCCTTTTTATACTGTTAATGTAGGGTACATTTTGTTAAGGCCTACAAGTATCAGTTTTAGTCATTCCACTGTTACATGCATTGTAGGCACTGTATTTCCTCATTTTTTTTTTTGTGTGTGTCCGTGTATAACAGAATATCACTTATGCAATGCTACGTTAAGGCCATAATGTTCTCGTTGGCCACGGTAGCCTCGTTTGCCTGAAATGTTGTGGGCGTGAAAGGGATAAAGACCCCCCCCCCCCCCCATGTCATGCCTGTGTTCTAGTCTTGTTTGCTTAATTCCTCGCTCCAGTGAACAGACTAGACTACAATAAAATTATGTATATATTTCCCGTCGCATACCACAAATACGAACAGCCACCAAATTTTGTTATGGCCTTTAATACGAGCTTTCACGTTTTGCTTCCTTTATCCATTTTTCGAACTCCCTACTAAGTTTCTCATCAGCACCGCTTCCAAAGTGGCATTTCTTGACAGTTTAAAAATCTGACGGAAATCACGGCCTGTCGCACTTACCCATCCCTTCCCCAGAGTATGCTGACGGTGTCTCACATCCACCCTGTTTTGTTCACCTCGGCCAGAAAGTGATTTTCGTAGCCGCTTGGAACGTGTTGTACGCGTAGCATTTAGACACTATTATGTGACGGTTAATACTATCCCAAGACCCCATAGGAAACCAACTTGTGTCGAATTGGGCTATCCAGGCAGAGCAATAAATGAATCAAATCAAAACATATCAGTCCTATGGAACGTGTGTAAAGTGTATTCTCCTCTGGACGTGTCTGAAAAATGATAATTGATGAACACGTGGATGATGTAAATTAATTGGCACAGGTTGCAGTTCTCAAGAATGTAACTCCACACAACAGGGCCGGAGGAGCGTTTTTAAAGTGTGTGGGGCACTTCCGGAATTTTTGAGCTAACAAACAAAAAAAGAAAAAAAAAGAAAAAAAAGAAGGTCCTCAGCTCATCTCTCATTTTCCACTTCGGGGATTTTTCAGCTTGTCAACAAGCAAAAAAAAAAAAAAAAAAATCTTTAGCGGAAAAAACATAACCTTTCCGCGCTCATACTTCAACATCTCTGTTTTTTTGTTCTCTTTAAATGTCAATTACGTACTTCCGGGTTAGAAAATTGGGGGCCCAAAGTGATGACACGTGATGTATTCCGTTGCATGGTGCACAAAAAGTGTGTGTGTGTGTGTGTGTGTGTGTGTGCGTGTGTGTGTGTGTGTTTGTGTGTATGGGGGGGGGGGGGGGAGCCCCCCTGCCCCCCCCCCCCCCCCAGTTCCACCGGTTACAGCTCGTTATTCCGAAAGTTCGTTATTCCGAAGGCTCTTTATTCCTAAGATTCGTTATTCCGAAGGTTCATTGTTCCGAATTTCATTTTCGGATTAACCTATCTTCGGAATAACGAACCTTCGGAATAACGCCACATATTTTCGGATTAACGAACCCTTTTTCATTTTCGGATTAACGAACCTCTAGGTATAGGGAATATGCGTGCTTCGGATTAACGACCCTTCGGAATAACGAACCTTCGGAATAGCGAGCCTTCGGAATAACGAACAGCACCCGTTCCACCGGCCATGACTAATACATGTAGAGTTAAAATGTCGGGACGACCGCTTCCAGTCAATGTGTGACTAATAATCCTGGGTGATCCCATAGCAGATTGTCCAGTGTATAACCACCGTCATTATATTAGTGTCCATAAAAGAAAATAGAAATGTCGCTTTTGCGACTGGTATGCCTCCGCCATAATGCATGATTCTCCCGAAACCCACCACATCCTGACAATGTGTGATGACAGTTTGCGAAATTGACCCCCCCCAAAAAAAAACAAAAAAACAAAAACAAAAACAAAAACGGAATGACATAATATATTTGTCACAAATGTGGTGTTTATTCATTATTCTTGAAGTACGTTTAATCGGATCAATGGCTATATCTGTTTCAGAGAGCAGGTATTAGGGGATTTGACGATTATTACTTGATATTTAACCCTTTAACATGAGTTGGATGATTTCAAAGTATGGAGAAAAGCTGTAATCAGAATTAAACAGTAAAATACCCAAGAAAATCATTGTCACGCATTACATGCACTAAGTTCCATGTGGATACCTTTCCGAAATATGGAAAAACAGTAAAATTTTAGCACTTTCACATGACCTTGACCCTAGACCTCTGACTTCATGTCCAGAAACTTTCTCTAAAGAATCTTTCTTGGGTAATAAACGTATAAAACTAAGTTTCAAGAAAATTCCTTCAAGCATAACATAGGTACGGGGAAAAAAGTGACATTTTGATCATTTCACCATGACCTTTTACATTGAACCTTGAGCATGCAAACCGAAAAAATACAGGTTACATTTTAAATTACATTTACAGGTTCGTCCACTTACGCATATACATACTATGTTTTCATAAGGATACTTCAAACGCTTTTTAGTTACGTTGTCCACACAGAAGGGAGGACGGACAACCCGATTAAATGCCTTCTGCGACACTTGATGCGAAGGCATTAAGAAAAAAAAAAACCCAATAGAGTCGGCAACAAGCGCAGGTAATACAAGTCTCCGCATAAAAAAAAAAAAAGTCAGCAACCATTTTGCTCTGTTAGTGCAAGGGCAACGGAAATAAAACGAAATTTCATTCTATTTCATTTCATTTCATTTTATGGATTGGTTTCCATATCCAAATAAATATATGTAGTATATATACATATATGTATATATAATTGTTATATATATATATATATATATATATATATATATATACATACATACATACATATAACATACTTTATTCCTTCACAAATCAAAACATGTAATAAGCAATCCTAGGTTACTACCTGCCGGACTGTTATAAGGATTGACAAGGACGAAAATAATATACTTTTATATGTATAACATTTACGGACAAACATAAAACATTTGATCAGATGTTTCAGGACAAAAATAAAGAATAACATTATTTCACCTCTAATTACTCATTCAATTACCAAAAAAAAAAATATCAAAATACGCAACCAGTACATTTCATTAATTCCAGCCAACATAATCTTATTTCACATCCAATATTATAAAAATGAAAAAAATATCCGACCGGATGAAAAGTACAACAAACATATAAAGGTACACTTAATCAACAATATAAGGGAAAATCGAAATGAACATGACCTGCCTGTAAATAATTGCTGTGTATAAGATTGTAACATGCGTATTATTTAATTTAAAAAATGCCCTTTTTCACAGTTAACGTAATAATTATGACACACTCATAATATATGTGACCGTGCATCAAAAAACGAACCAAAAGTCGCACCCCTTGATTTTACATGAGGACTCAAGAAAGGTGAAATGAGTCTTCCAAGTCAGTTTTGAGGTTTCCATTTTTTTCTAAAAGAGATATTCTTCTACATTACTCTCAAGTTTGGGATCATAAATTGAATGGGAAAGCGGGTTTTCAGCAATTTTTCTACAACCACTTTTTTTGGTACAGTAGTGTGATCAGGGGCCCGTTTCATAAAACTTGTCATCAGTGACAACTGCTACATTTCTATGACAAATTTGCTCTCAGCCAATCAGATGCAAGGATTTCAGTAGCTTGTCACATCTATGACAATTTGTCACTGATGACAAGTTTTATGAAACGGGCCCCAGGTTCTTGAAAATCCTATGCACATTCTTTACTTTCAAGTATAATAATTTTTGAAAGGATGATGGTACTGCTGTGAAAACAGACATTTATCATGGGCAGAATGTGTTAATAGAGCAAGCTCAAGTTCAATCTAATTTGATAGTCCCTTCATTGTTGTTGCTACAGTGGATAACATCATAGTTTTGTCCCATTCATGGCGCTGGAATAGACACTGTACTTCAGAGCCTCTTTTCTCAGTTCATACGTTCCAGAGTGTGGCTTTCTTTCCAATATTTATATGGGTTAGGAGAATCCATTTGAATTGAGTTATACATCATTTTAAAGCTTAGAGTTTTTCCTTTCAGAATCTGTCATGTCTGGTGACTTTTTGTTGGTTTTGTGGTGTAGGTTCACAGTTGTTGCAGTCCGAGACGAACAAGGCTTATTGGATGAACGAACGACATTATTGTCATAGACGAATAAACATGTGCTATGACATTGTTTTTCTTTTATCAATCATTATTCTGTATTCAAATAAGCAAAGTTTCGACGACGTTTTAATGCTATATGACGTTATCATTTATCATGCATCATTTTTGCAACCATCTTAGAATAAGCAAGGAAAAGCAAATTGAAAAAAAAAAATACCCCTCATCCTTTTGTGTGCTGCGTTTTGTGCATGCAAAATTTACCAGCTGTAGATCTCCTGTAAATTATGCCTTTGAGTGAACGAAACTGTTATTCAGTCACATGCATATTGGCGAGCACTTTTATCACGCTATGCCAAAATCACGTCATCGAGTGATTTTCAGCCTGAAATTCAGGGTCTCGATGCATTTCCCTCTATGTATTGGAAATAATGTGTAAAGAGGAAGTCAGGGCCAAAGGCTTTAACAATGGCAGTAATTATTGTATTAGTAAAATCAAACAGAAATCACTGGCAAGTTTGGGTTTTTCTATAACTACGGAGTACCAGGCACATATCACGTTCCAGTGAAATTTTGATTTTGAATAGCAGATTGATCTTTGATCGTGTTTGTAATATTTTCACTGGTGAAATCATTACAACCCCCACCCCCCCCCCCCCAAAAAAAAAAAAAAAACTCTCTTTAGTGTGTAAAGTGCATATGTTTTTGAGGGTTTCATGCAGCAAAAGATTAAAACTATTCCACAGACAGCCAAACATAAAAATCTTCATCTATTCAGAGGCTAGCATAGAAATGAGTGGTGCTCACTTCGTAGCGGACAACTTGCTCATACACTCGGGCAATGTATTCGCACTGATCTCCTGATCTCATGTAGGTCCAAATGTACGATATGGAGTCGCCATTGACCGCAACCACCAAGAAGTGATATTAAAAAAGATACTTCCTTTGAAATTCAACGAGCAAAAAACTTACTGTGCTTGTTAAAAGGTGGAGGTAAATCGTTTTTATATTATATCTTTAACCACTGAAGTCAACAAACGAACTGCACCAGCAGCATAATTTGCCGCCAGGCGACAAATTATGCAGGGGCGACAATTTGTACCGCAGCAGTCATGATTATTTCATTGTTATTTTTATTTAACTTATCCTATTGGTATCAGAAACCTCGTGCGGTCGCACAACCCATATTATTCTACTATTGTATTCGTCAATAGCAGTTGACGGACAGAAAACCGCCCCCTGTAGTATTCCTCTCGACAAGTACAGGCATGGTATTATTGGCGTATAACGAGAGCAGAAACAAAAGGCTTCTCGCTCCCATCGCGTGTCTTCCTTTCCCCACCAAAAGCAATAAATCCATCAAAATACATGGCAAAGGTATTTTGCTATCATCCATGCAGTTGAAGAGAATTCAAGCAACCAAACCATCGGACTCGTGGAACCATGCCCTAAAAAGTTAGAAATTCTTCATTAGATTTCTTCAAAGTGACACATTGACTGAGGTTGTTAATTCTAAAGGATGGCGTCGACTGGAAACATTCGTAGAGAAGTTTATGTCCGGGAAGATCACGGGGAGAGAACACCTCTGAACGGATTGAGCGACGGAGAGGAGGCCTTACCCACTGCAGTAGTGTTGGCGACGGTCTTGACAGGCTTGTGGCGCCCTGTACAACGCAAGAGAAAGAACATCGCGATTTGCGCAACTTTCTCACCGGTTGATGGCGAAAAACAGCGTAGCGAGAAATGTGATCGTCTTGGACAAAAGTCCGATCTCACGGACTGCGAGGTCCTCATCGACGACGTCAGAGGTGGTGAACTGATATGCGAGGACGACGTCATGGCTGAAGCAGAGCATTGGAGCCTCTCAACTGAAAAAAGCAGTAAAGGTAAAAATGTTAGAATACCTTAGGCAGAGCCTTTTTAACTGGAGATGTACATCGTTATCAACAATGTGAGCTTAATATTTTAAAACACCCCTTTGTTTCTTTTAATCGGAGGAAATGAATGTACTTTATATGGAATAATATATCCAAGACCCAGTGATGATTATGACATTATATATCATGCTCGCCATGGTTTGAGAGCTTGCATTTCAAAGTTCATTGTCTTAAGAATTTCCATCGCATCCATCTTAATCAAGCGAGCTTCTTTGTCTTTAATGGACAAGTTCACCTTCATACACATGTGGATTGATTGAAGAAACAATATTAGTAGAACACAGAGAAAGTTTGGGAAAAATCCGTCAATCCATTCCGAAGTTATGAATTTTTAAAGTATCTGCACAGTCACTGCTGGATGGGAAGACTACTACAGTGTATGTTGTCACATGTGTACAAAATAAAAAGAGAATTTCACAAAACTTTACTTTTTGAATACAGTGCACATTTATTCGACTTGTTACTGACGTATGTTCAGGGTAATGTTATTCTCCTTCCTTCTGAAAGATAGAAGTCGAGTTGAACTTTCTTTATTTTTTCTTTATATCTTTGTACGCATGTGACATCACAAGCTATGGTAGTCTTCTCATCCAGCCATGACTGAGCACACACTTCAAAAATTCATAACTTTTGAACGGATTGTCCGATTTTCCTCAAGATGTCACTGATGTGTTCTACTAATATTGCTGCATTCACTCAACCCACATGTCCGTAAAGGTGAATTTGTCCTCTAAAGGGATGAAAAAGTATTGGTGGAGATGAGAAATGGGCTTTTAACTTTTGCGAGATACCAAGAAAACACTCATGATATAGTAAAGAGCATACCATTTTAAGAGAAATTCGGAGTTTATTTGATGAAAATTGGGTTTGGAATGACTGAAACATCCAAAAACAAAGTAAAACAAAGAAATTGTAATAAAGTGTGGGTCCCACATTTTCTTAGAATCGCTCTTTTTTCGATATCTCAGCCATTTAAAAAACAATTTTCATCAAATAAACGTTGAATTCCGCGTGGAATTACATGCTCTCTCACATTTTATAAGAGGTTTCACATTATCTCACCAAAAAAGTTAGACACCTGAAATTAGGTCTCAACCAAAACTATGCGATCCCTTTAACAACTTCTTTTTGTCATCTGGAAAGAAATTCTCCCATTTTGTGTGTAAATAACATACGTCCTGCATCCTTCATATTATTTTCTCCTCAGGGATGGGTAGTCACTATCATGCTAATTTATTTCCTCAATCAATTTAAGAATTAGCGTATAAATACATAAGCTCTAGAATTGCAAGATTAAACAATGAATACACAGCGACCGGATGAACGATTTCGGATCATTTTTTTTTCTCATTTCACGTATTACAGAGAAACCATCGGTAATATTCCTTATCAGCGAGGTGGTTTTCGTCGTAAGTCTATCTTTGGTCAACATCTGGTTTTGTACCTTCTTGTTCAAATTCATCTACACTACGTTGGGCGAAGAGAGCTATGCACTTGATTCACTAGCCTACGTTTGTTTCCTGTTCCAAACGTTCGCTGTTGTAGCGTTTACGTTATGGAATCGGATCAATTTCTGTATCGGGACTCTCGCGACAAGGCGTATTGACAGTTCTATAAAACCGTTCGAGATGCAGTTTATTAGAAAACGCGTTGCAGTCATCATGGACATTAAGTCGCGAGGGACGACGTACTTGTCAATCCTCCGTCTGCGAGTTTTTTTGCTTTTTCTCGCTTTGCCGATAGTAAACAGCATATTGAAGATCACATTTGTTCTGCTTGTGTTGCCGTTAGCGTGTGAGATTGTACTGGAACATTTCAACGACGTGGTCTCTGCACTGTCCTTCATCACCTACGGCTGCTTCTGGTATTTGGTCTACGTGCAGCGCGTCTCACTCCAATGCCAGCTCAACCGCGCCGTACGAGAGTTGAGACGCGCTGCGCGTCGTGATGATATTGACGGAGCTCGTAGGCTGATCGACCATACATACTCGGAATTCCACGCCATTCGGAAGACCACCGGCAGGTGGTCAGCGGTCACTTTGTTAACTGTTACAGTCGTGGTGGTTTGTTTCATTGCGTTCAGTTATGGAGACGAGACATTGCGTCTTAACCGGAAGGACAATGTAGTAACGTGGACCTTTACCATCTTCTTCCTGCAGAACGTGATGTTCTCCACTCTCCCATTTTTCGCCATGGGTGGCGCCAACCTGAGCTATCTCTGGCGTAATTTTTGCCACGTGATCTGCAAGGCAAAGCTCCAGAACGAAATATCATTTTGGTCGGAGATAGACAAGCACCTTTCCCGGATAGATACCTTAGGTGGTCTGGAGCTTAAACTAACCCTGCTATTCCCCGTCCTTGGTCTTATAGCTTCACGTGCCCTCGCAGAGAACGGCCTGTGCAGTTACATCATGTATTGGAACCACCCATATCAGTGTTTCAACATAACGACAGAGTTTGTGAATATCACTTTCTGATACACATTATTAAACCCTTGACTGATGTCAAAGTTGGTTGAGTGTGTACAAGTATTAATGCATGTGTGTGTGTGTGTGTGTGTGTGCATGCGTCTTGTCTATCAACATAATGCTGTGATAACGTCACGAAGATGAAGCACCTTCAGCCTGAATGTTAATGAATTTGATTTCATTTGATTTATCACCGTACACTTCTTGTGCAATAACAAATGAAAATATCATGTAAACTGTCATTGGAAATACCTCAAGTAGCATGATCCCAAATTATGTTATGTAACGACTATGATACAATTATTGGTCCATTGACCCACATAGTCTACTAAGCTCGATATGTAGATGCACACTGCTATGTGTGCAACAATTTTTCTATGAATATGTGTAATACCAGTGGGCTTTTTCATGTGCAGCTTCTGTACAGCCCTAAGGAAGGTCGGGAGAATGAAAGACAGAAGTCTTGGCAATAAACCACGTTGGATTCGCTATGTCAATTGAATTTTTCACTATATATAGGCCTGATATCAATATTCAAATAAAAATAGATACAAAGAAATCAATACAATGTAAATGTGATCGTGCATCACAAATCCAACGTCCAGCTTTAATTTCCTTGAGCACTTAAATTAGGAGAAGTGGATCAACCTATTAAATTGTTTACGTAATTTTGAAACTGTAATTATTTTTTCTCTATTTTCTGAAAAAAAAAACCATTTCTCTTCGGGCTGTTTCTAAAGTTTGTAATCATAGCAAGAATGGAACACTTTCTCTAACGCTTTTTGTTTACTCTGCAGGATTCTTTTTTTTTTCAGATTTACTGCTCTGGAGCATGAAAAACCCTTTAACGATTTTTCACTCTCAGTTGGGGTAACTTTTGAAAGAATTATTCCATTGCGCTGATAGTTAGTGTCGGTCACGAGGAGAATGTATTTAAAGAACATGGGAACTTGTGGTTTAGTGTAATTCTCTCTTCATAGGGGTGTTGTGGAGTTTCATATCCTGTTTTTTGTTTCATTCATTGCACAGTGCAACGCAGGGTGAGAGCTTGTCCTTGAGTAGGCCCTTAAACTTCCAAACGTACTTCTTCATATAAACATACTTTTCCAGAGTACTTACTTTCTTGCCATTATGTTGGTGGGTTTATAATGTACTGTTAATTATGCTATTCGAAAGCAAAGAGCGTGAAGCTATTGTATCTCAATTCTTGGTCTGGTTTCCAGAACGTTTGCAAACTATACTCCTTTTACAAAATGCGCCCTCAGCGGTGACGAAGTCGTTACATTTACCAAACAGGACCATCCAGCTAAACCTGCTACTTCTTTTGTTGATAGAGGGTGCTGATATTCTGGAAAGGAAATTAGTACATGCGGATGGTCTGGAAGCCAAATTAATCCATGCTTTAGAGTCTCCTCTGGCGACTATTTTGAGTAGCTTTGTGGGTGCAACTCTTTGTCGTCTTACAAAGAATAATACCACATGTAGAAAACGAATTTATTTACGTTTTGTATACAAAACGTAAATTAATTCGTCCCTGAAGATTAATTCGTCCCTGAAGTGCAGTTTTTGTACACTCCTTCCAAAGAGATGTTTTTACAGTTAGTTAACCAGTGCCTTGTACAGTGTTTTGAACAATGTTTTTAATGTTTCAGATGGTTGGTTTTAACTGTATTAATAATATATCATCACAGCTTTACAGTGATCTTGAATTATTTATCTAATTTACACTTAAGAGTCTCATCACTACGAATGTTCTAATGCCAAATGGTAACTGATTTCAGATTTCGCCTGCAACAGATATACACAGGGAATTATTTTCATTTTCTGTATCACATTTCTTCACTTTTAGCTGTATATTGAATGAATATTGGGTTTACATAGTATGATGCTTTGAAGAAAAATACTTTCATAGCATGCGCATTTTGTGGAGCTTAAAGTTGGTAATAATTTCATATCTCATTTTCATTATACATTTGCCTTTATGTCAGCTGAGTACCTTCTATCCTTTTTATACTGTTAATGTAGGGTACATTTTGTAAAGACCTACATGCATCAAGCCTTAGTCATTCTACTGTCACATGCATTGTAGGCACTTTATTTCCTTTTCTGTGCCCATCTAAAAAAAAAAAAAAAAAAAGTTTGATACCGAATGTTCTCATTGGCAAGGGCAGCTTCTTTTGTCTCTTTTGTGGGCGTGACAGGGATAATCTCACCTTTTCTCCTCTCTGTATTCTAGTTTTGTTTGCTCAAAGTCCTCACTCTAGTGAATATGTAGCTATCGGACTAGACTACATAATAATTATGTATATATTTCCCGCCACGTCCCACTACGGACCTCCACCAAGTTTTGTTATGGCCTATTAGGTGGTGTCATCGTTTGTTGCGTTCACCTCGTTTTAGTGTTTACAGTTAAAATGGAGAAGTATTTCATGGTTTATGGTATTCTGGAGAGGTCCAGAAAGATCCCAACAGTATATTATGAAGAGATGAGTCGATTGAAGGAGCAATTTCAAAGGACATCCTCGTGTCATCGCCACAAACATGGATATCGATTTGGGCTACGGCTTAACATATATACTTCTTTTTATGTCAATTGTACCTTGCAAGTGGAATTATGTGGAAATGAAAGAACCTGACCAAGGAAAAAACACATGACAGCAGTGAAAGAGACAGAAAGAAAGAACCACATTCACACAGACACAGACACAGACACAGACACACACACACACACACACACACACACACACACACACAGGCACACACACATACATATTTGTTTTTCTTTCAAATAATAATCCTCATTCTCCAACATCCAAACATGAGAAATAAACATTCTGTCGACTTGTTTTTGACAGTGTTTCGGGTAATGTTACATACAAGTGTATTTCATCAGGTACACAAGTTAAAACTGTACATTTGACACTAACCTGGCATTCCAGGCATCAAAAATTCATCATTGAAATGAAAAAAAAAAAGAAAAGAAGAAGAGAGCACACACACATACACACAATACTCTGCAGCAGAACAAAATGTGGTCATATTGTATATTGTCATATTGTAAGACCCCACATCCCTTCAGCTCTCCATAGGTGCTCCTCCTATATGTAATCTATGACTACACACACAAACACACACACACACACACATCCAGATATCCTGCAGATACAATAATGTTGTCAATGATATTATCGTAAAGATGCATCTCGAAATAAAAGATTAACAACTATTCAAAACGAGCTTTGCCGACGGACTTGCCCCCAATACTCGTTGGAGAACAATAGAGAATTTCTGATTCGGATTATAGTTTGTTCTTCCTGTTAGGAGAAACCAAACGGTGATCAGATCAAAGGGAAATCTGGACAAATTAGGGCCTATAAGTTTAATAGTCCGAAAGCAAAAATAAAATCTTATAATCAAAACAGTAAAAATGCAAAAAAAAATAAATAAATCTGGTAATGATTATTAAGGAAGTCATGAAATAAAGTTTCGTTGATATTTTACATAACAGTTCTCGAACGGTTGATTATATTTGCAAATGAGTGAGCTGATGATGTCATCATCAAACTATTTTTTTCTTGATCGTGCTAAAAAAAAATCAAATTTTCTGCCATTAAAGTGTAACACATAACGTTATTTCAGGCTGAATAATTTCAGAATAGATGAACAGTCAGATATAATCATTAGTATACCATTTATACAAGTTGTAACGTGATGGCATCATTTACTCGCTCATTTGCATAGCCACATTGACTCTTCAAGAATTGTTTTTAGAAAAATTAGCAAGACTTCACAATTTCATAACTTCTTAATTTTCATCCAAATTTTGTCAAACTATCGCTGTTGTGCCTAAAAGCTTTCATTTTTTTCCCTACCAATTTCCTACTAATTTTTAACAGGTCAGGAAATTCCCTATAGATTTTGGTGCATCCTGAGGAGGGATCCAGCGACAATGCGTCTCTCTGCTCCTGAATGCAGCTACATTTTTGTTGTTTATATCACTTTCATTGTCAACATACACCTGATATTGAATGAAACTCAAATAAAGAATGGCATAAAAAAGTGTGTGTGTGTGTGTGTGTTATGTGTGTATACAGTAAGTGTGCGTGTCTTTTGTGTACAGAGGTGTTTCCGAACAGGTCTCTGAACATGTCCACATGTCCCTTGTCACTGTCGCACAAAAGCTGTCTTACCCCGTCGGATGAGGTAGGCTACCATGCAGGCTATAGAACCGTCATGGCCACGATCCATAAACACGCAAGGGGGAAAAACATTCTCATTCACACTCGTAGCACCCTTTTATGCGTGTCCTCACCCCCCCCCCCCCCCCAAAAAAAAAAAAAAAAACCACACACACACACACAAACACACAAACACACACACAAAGAAGAAGAAGAAGATTAAAACGGTGCAAATAAAGCAGAGGGACTCAATGCGCAATACCATTGGCATGATTGGGCAACATAGGAAAAGCTAGGGCAGAGGGACTCATTGCGCAATACCATTGGCATGATTGGGCAAAATAGGAAAAGCGAGGGAAATTCCCGACATGATACTTGCCACCCCCTCTAGAAAAAAAGGCAAAGAACTCTCCCACCGTGGAATATTTGCCACCACTTCTTTTCTTCCGTATTTATAACTTCTTTGCTTTTTAAAGCGCGCTATTAAAGTATACATAATTATTTTTAAAAAAAAAAGCAGGCTAGATGTGCACTCAGTTGAAAGAGCAGTCATGAAAGATTCACTTTGTCTAGCAAAAGGTGGGAATGATTATCTCAACTTCCTACTTTCGGCACTTCCTCTTGATAGGATAATGCAGGTTGGTTATTGGATCTCTTTTGTGGAATATTATTAAATGATTCCAGAACTGAGAGACGATCTCTGGGCACCAACCATGAGTTAGAAACTATGAATCTTGTCGCGACCAATGTCATTTCCTTGTTTGTTAAGCACATATGATCGAGCAGCTTGAGTGGCAGGGTGCCGAATATTTGCCATTTAAAATGACAGGGTGACAAAAACCAATGTTTATCATTTAGTGGAATTTACGACATCACTGCGAACAGAGACCTCGTGAAACCAAATGAAGCAAACATTTTTCTCTCAAAAATCACTTCATGCTAGAACAATCTTCTAGTACTTAATAACATCAGCCTGCAACCCTGCAGTACTCAACTGAGCTGGTTTAATTTGGGATTTCTCTCGTGCCATCCCAAATAATGCCGTGTAGCACGCTCGACCAGGGGCAAGCTGATGATGTCGACCGCCAGTTGCTTGATGGAAGTCAAAATGGTCTTCATTCCGTACTGCTCGAAGACGTGGCAAAGGCTTCGGGGGAAGAAAGGCGAGAAAGCAAAGCAAATCTGCCTTTTACAGTCTTGCTGGCGACCATCCTGACCGGTCTGTGGCGTCCTGTGTGTGCGGCGACTGAAGCAGAGAATAGAGACGGTGTACTTACCGATGTTGATGGTCGACGTCGGAATCTCGGCAGCATGACAAGAAACGATTACGACGCCGATGACATTGAAGAGGAAGACGTCATTGCCGACGTAGAACACTGGAGTGTGGAGAAACTTGAGCCTACAAGACGTATGTATTAGCATCCAGGGTACATTGTCGCCATTGTTAAGAAACCTTAATTTAGCAAATTGGGATGGTTACGGGAAAACAGCATCAACAATAAAAAGATCGCTCTGGAGTAGAGTGACATGTAATAGGTAAAAATCTCTTTAAAAAAAAAAATCCATGCAATCAATCTCTGTCGATTCTTACCAGACAGCACTGAAAACACACCTATTTGATTTAGAATAGATTTTGATAAAGTAACGATTTTTATATTTCATTCTTTCTGTATTTCCTTCCTTTTTTTGTGTGTATGCTATGTGAGGAATTTCTTGTGTCATTTAAGTACTCAGGCCAATACAATTATCCTGAGTTACTTGTATCATTATTGTCATACTACTACTAGTACTACTACTACTACTACTGACTAGTAGTAATAGTAGCAGTAGTAGTGAAAGTAGTAGTAGTGGTAGTAGTATATCAGTAAGAGTAATTATTATTATTAGTGTTATTATTATCCCTATCACTATTATAGTTATCATTATCATTATTATTATCATTATCATTATTTTTATTACCATCGTCGTCATTATTACTATCATTATCATTATTATTATCATTATCATTATTTTTATTATCATCGTCGTCATTATTACTATCACTGTGCCTACTGATATACTGTTACTACATCTACTAGTATCACTATTACTATCAAAAAAGACAAAGGCATACAAAATACATATGCGCCATAATCTACAAGATCAGTGCAGGATACATGTTTAATATTAATTGTGCTGTAAATAATATGTATCTTACGTACACTTGTGTATATTGTCTGTGGTTAGAATGAAGGGTTTATCTATCTTGAGAAATGAGAAATTGATCCTGTAGACTATAAAACACATTGTGTAGTAGTCTTAACATTTTACATTGGCTAGGAAAATTAATTCGACCATAAAAATTTGAGTCTTGTCGTCTAGTTGAGAACTTTCGCATTCTTCTTTTTCGACAGCAGTGAAACCAACACTCGCTTTCTTCTGCAATGAGGTAATTTTCTTGGCTGTTCTGTTGTTTTTCAACGCCTGGCTTGTGAGCAACCTGCAGGCCAACGTCCTGGAAACGTGGGGCAAGCAGGAATACGCCCTGGACACGGTTGCATACTGCTGTTACATATGCCAGATATTAATGGTTGTGGCCTACGCTCTAATGAATCGCCTCCGTTTCTGTACAAGGATGCTCGCGGGAGGGAAAGGTGGAGGCTCTATCTACCCGTTCGACATGGGGTTCATTCGGAATCGCGTCTCAATTATCTTGGCAGACGCTACAATAGCGCGGACGTACGTGTCAACACTGAGCCTGAGACGATTTGGTATTTTTCTCCTTTTACCTCTATCGAGTGCTGTGCTCAAGATTGTTTTTTCTCTCGTCATATTGCATTACCTGTGTGAAGCCAAATTGGCACACGCCAGGGACGTTATCTCCGCCCTCTTTTTCATTCCCTACGGCTGCTTTTGGTATTTGGTCTACATAGAGCGCGTCTCGCTCCACGTGCAGTTTAATCGCACAGTGCGGGAGTTGAGATGCGCGGCATGTCATGATGATATAGACGGAGCACGTAGACTGATCGGTCGCATTTACGCGGAATACCACGCCATTCGGAAGACCACCGGCAGATGGTCTGCGGTAACCATGGTAACGGTGCCAATTATGCTCGTTTACTTTGTGATCTTCACTTATAAAGCTGACTGGAGCCACTCTCCGATGAAGATTAAAATGCATTGGATAGTCAGCGTTCTTTTCGTGCACAAAGTGATGTACTCAACACTGCCCTTTCTCGCTTTGGGTGGCGCCAACCTGAAGTACCTGTGGCGTAACTTTTGCCATGTCATCTGCAAGGCCAAGCTCCAACAACATAAATCGTTCTGGTCAGAGACGGAACAGTATGCTTCCCAGATAGACACACTAGGAGGCTTGGAACTCAAGCTGACTGTCCTTTTCCCAATACTGGGTGTAGTAGTCTCTCAGGCTCTTGCAGCAAACCACAATTTTTTAGTGTATTGGACCTACCCGTACGACTGTCCAAACGTAACGACAACAGCGTTACCAAGTGTCATTACAATTGATTGACGTTAGATATTAACTTGGTTCCTGCGGCATTTGCTTGGTGTTATCTTTTTTTTTCCAAGGACCTAGGGTTACAGGGTTAGGATTTTGGCTAAGTTTATATTTGGGTGTAGAATATAGGTTTTTCTTAGAGTGTGGATATTTCCTAGGAGCAATTGTCGGAGGAGCAAATGTCATGGAACCTCCAACACATTTCCCATGCAATCGATACGTAAGTGAAGCTGGACAAATGATGATACTTTGATGTTGATAGCTAATGTGAAAAAAAAGTAACGTTCAGTGGTTGTACATCTATCTGTGTGCAAGTAGTATAATTCTTATATTACTCACCCGATGAATTGGCGGCTTTTGGCTACGCAATCAAAAAGTCCCTGATATTTTCTTCCAGGATTTTGATATTGCTGTCAATGATGAATGAATGAGCACGCCAAATTTGCATTCAGGAGTCCATAAAATTAATATAATGTAATATCCGAGACTAAAGAGGTAGTGGTGGTCAAAACAAGCCTAATAAAGCAATGCGAATACACACCGATTCAGATTATACCATATTTGCCTTCGAACTTTGGACAATGTGTTACGCTTTATTGTTTTACATTACCCTAAATTATTAACAACCACACGAAAGCATGAATCATTCGTCCAGATGAATACATGATCATTGGTAAAGCATCAAATCTTTCCCAAATTCCTGCTGATCACCATGTCAGTGATGGAAAAAAAAAGCTATCAAGGGATTTCGGTATTTCTCTTTCACAGTATAAGTTATTCGTCAACAAAAGGTAGACCAATGATTATTGTTCTTTTGTCTATTTCAAGTAATGCTATATCTTAAGCACAAATAAGAAGATAAATAAGGTAATGCAGGGCTATAACACAACAAGACAAATACTGTAAACCGCTCTTTTAGTCTTAACTGTCCATGTTCATTGATTTTACATGATGATACTTGTTATGTCACATATGGACGAATATTTAAATTTAATGGTTCATATTCGTGAATGCACATTGAAAAAGCATATCATACACATTTAACGTTCGAGGAATCTTTGCGAAGTACAATATATGACCACTGTCGACAGACAGTTTTGTTGTGTACAACTAGGATGCATCTAGGCTTCTTTTGGTACTTTCAATGTCCTTTGATGTTAAATGTCAAAATAATGACTTTAACAAGTCAACTGGTTTTTGAAAAGAGATGATACTACATGTACACTGGATGGTTATCATAAGTATTCGAAACTGTTTTACGTATTAGATATAATATTTCTGTAGTGAATTACATACATCATGCTTACACTACCAACGTTACAAGGACGTGTCTCCTGTTATGTGTTTTATGTTGCTATCCCTTGTTTTTTTTTATTGTTACTGAATAAATTTTTCTGTATTTGGGGTTATTTGTGGTCAATTTCATCGGTCCTTATCTTTTTTTTTTTTGTTACTAGAGTCTGCAACAATTACTATGTACATGACATGTGTGAGTGCGTGTGTATAGTATTTGAATGTCTGCCGTATCATAGATTGACTTCAAAGAATGCAAAATAGGACAAGAAAACAAAACCAAGACTGAAGGCTCGTCAGCGCTTTGCTTTACCTACACAGGCGAGAGGAAAGCGGGAATTTCCCACACGAGATCCCAATCCGCGACCCTTTATTTCATTTCTATTGTCTTTTCCCGTCACAAAAGGGAAAACTGGCAAACAACGTTTTAAGTCATGGCGCACTGCGGATGAAAAGAATTCGGATCTGTATGACTTACCATGCGTACCACCTTGTGTCAAAATTTCCGTGGGAAAAAAAAGCACTCACTGAAGTTAGAGTTTGCAGCACTTGTTGAAACATGGCTCATTTTCATTTCATGTAAAGAAAAACAAAACACCACGAAAACAAAGAGGAAACTGAATTTGGGTGTTGAGGAAGGGATGGAGGTGTCTGTGGAATTAAATTTTTCACATTTTTACCACGAAAAGGCAAAACGAAGTTGACGATGATGATATCTCAGAAAGATTTTTTTCTTTTAAATGAACATATCTGATTTACAATATGACCTCAAATGAGTTAACAGGGAGAGAGTCTCATGGAATTACTGGACGTCGCCCGGAAAGTGTGAGATTTGATAGATCAATGATTTTTGTAATCTGTATTTTACTGCTTCAGTTTTAGTACCTGTGTCCCCAGTGAGACATCGCGTACACTTTTTCATAGTAACATTGTGTATCGTGTCAGTGGAAGCATTTCGTCATTCCTGCATAATTCTAAGATTTCATATGATTTTGTTGCAAAGTTACATATGCCCACATACCTCGAGATGCCGTGAAATATCGGTTTCACTCAGTGCTCAACTTCCGCCATTCACTGGCATTTCTATTTGAACATTTACACGGCTGCGACACATCCTATTCCACTCTCTCCACTTGAATACACATGTCATCTAGTGTACCTTTTTTATCTTTTTATTCCATGTGTTATGTATCTCTATATTCATTTTCCTGTTTAAAGCAATGTTGGCTTTTGTTTATTTTTCCTTTTGGTTGCATGCTCCTTTCATTTATCTTCGCCACTCTATAATAATTACAGACACAAGAAATAAAGATCAAAAACCATATTATATACATCTGTTATATTATATAGTGGCGAATCACCCTCAATGAAAGCATTGAGCTCGATATTAATTTCGATTCAATTTACTTTGATATTTTTCAATATATAATAATAACAATAATAATAATAATAATAATAATAATACATGGTACTTATAATGCGCCAATTCCACATAACTAACGTGCTTAAAGGGAAGATAAACCCCAAGAGCAATGTGGATTGAGTGAAAGCAGCAACATTAGTAGAACACATTTTTCTAGAATTTTCTTTATATTTTCTCGGTATTGTTGTCCACTCATACGTCATAACCTCTAGTAGTCTCCTCATCCAGCGGTTCCAACACCAAAACTTTAAAAATTCATAACTTTTGCATCGATTGTCCGATTTTCTTCAAACTTTCATTGATGTGTTCTACTAATGTTGCTGCTTTCACTCAATCCACATTGCTCTTGGGGTTTATCTTCCCTTTAAGGCGCAGTAGAAAAAATTAGTTATGAAGTGCAAAAATCATTGCATATATATATATATATATATATATATATATATATATAATGTGTGTGTGTGTGTATGTATGTGTGTGTGTGTGTGTGTGTGTGTTTGAGGGCGATGGTGGAAGTGAGGGGAGTGGGGATCGTTCTGGATATAGTTCGGTAGGGAAGTCGTGCGGTGATATATCGCTTGGTCTATACTCCCACTTATAGTTTCAACTGACATGGTATGATCCCGTTTCGCTTACAAACAGTTCGTCACTTAAGACCATTAGTCCAATTGCCACTTAGCCTCATTACCAGTTGGTCTACTTCCATATGGGGATACCTACTTGTCAAATACCTACAGTTTATTAGACGAAATGGAAAATAAAATCCAAGGGGTCAGAATTGCAATTAGACCATCTGGTCATTAGACGAAATGATAATTAGTCAAACTAGACATTAGACCAACCAAGGATTAGACCAATCAAACATTAGAAGCAACTGATAGTAGACCAAATTAGACCAAACAAGTTTAGCCGTAGTGGTGTTAGACGGACTGGGAAGTTGACCGTCTGATATTAGACCAAGTGGTGATAAACCAGCCGTGCAGCCAAAAGGGGCAAGCTCTCAACAGGAATCCTGTCAAGAGCAAGCAGAGAGGTCTTATTTGTCAACGCATACTGTATGTCGCAATATATACAATAATGTTGTAGACAGTAACACATTAGTGGGGAAAGTGTGGGGGCCGATGCTGATAGTTCTGGGTATAGTTCGGTAGGGAGATCATGCAGCCATAAATGGCAAGCATTCAACTGGTATTCTGTAAACAACAAGCATAGAGGACTCATTATGTCTCACCACAATCATACTAACGTAACTAATTATACTAATCTCAAGGTACGTAAAAATCATAATGGTTATCCTCTTCCCACGTTGCCGTAAGAAAATTAAAGTCTTTCAAGATAGCAAAAAAACAAAAACAAACCAAAAACACACAGATAAACACACTGAGTTATTGTTTACTCTTGACGGTGCAATACAAGATATGAACTCGTACATTTGATATGAATACACATGTAAATCGAAATTCCCATAATACACTTGTACAATTTAAATCAAAGAGTAAACGTTGCACTCTTTTTAAACAATTCTAACCACTTCATGGTGAAGATGAGAAATTCTGCATTCAACCAACACTCATTAAACAACGTTAGAAGAGGTCACCTAGTGTGACTAAGATGCCTTTTACCCTTCAAATTATTTCACAATATATTGTAGAAATTGTGATATTCAACCAGTTCTGAATAATGTCCAAGCAGCACACATAGATAAATTGTGTTGCAAAATTGCAACAATGCAAATCTGACTTCTCAGATACTTTTGATAGTACTAAGTTATATCAGGTATATTGTCAGACAAGTGTCTATAATAGCTAAGAGAAAACAACCAACAAAACCATAGTTTCCATAACTGAATTATCACACCCGTCAATCATAGATATGTATCAATTCTCACATATTGTGTTCAATACGTTGAAATTCGTTACCCCTTATAATAAGGAGTAGGCCTATATCTTCCCTTGAATCTTTCCAGAAGGCTATATATGAAAACCTGCCTGTTGGGGCATTATGGTTATATATTTCATGTCAAGAGCACAGGGCATTATGTAGGTTTAGTGCGCTTTGTATACCCATGCACTATAATTAATTATAATGTTGTCGTTGCTGTTGTTGTTGTTGTTGTAGATGCTATTATGTTTCAGATCAGAGTCATTATGTATAGAAAGGTTTGGGGCTGTTATTTCTGGGAAGCATTGGCATAACTTTTGTCTCTGCTCAAAAAAAAAGAAGAAGCAAAAACAAAGACAGAAACAAAAGCAAAACAAAACAAATTGGACAGTCATCATGGTCGTGAGGTTTTCTAGTCTAGTGCCGCCTTGTCCAGGACGGATTAAAACCAAGGGAATAACATTGTATTGTATACATGTAGGGCTTATGTATGCCTGTCCTGCTTTCGCATTCACAAACACAGATAAACAGTGGTGCAAGAATCAAGAATCTGGTGCGAATAAAGCAAGAGATACCCATCACAGGGATCACACGATATCATTGCGCAAACTGGCGCTGGAAAAGGGAAATTCCAAGCAAGGATTAGGCCACCCTCCTCTCTAGACGAGCGAGGCACTCTTCCCAGCAGGGGAATATTGCCACTCTTATGTTCTTCTGAATCCTTACCTTGTCTGCTTTTCATAGCACGCTGAAAACGTCCCCCCCCCAAACAAACAAACAAACAAACAAACAAACAAAACAAAACAAAACAAAAACAAAAACTAGGTGCACTTTCGGACGAAAGAGCAATGATAAAGAATTCGCTGCTGACTATTACCCCCTAAGGAGCAAATCTGCGGCACTTCCCTTGATTCGAGAAAGCTGATTGGTCTCTTCCCACCAACCAGAAGTTAGAAATCTCGTACCACTTTCCAGAAAGTTAATTATGTTGCAACCCATGTAATTTCTCTGTTTGTTATGAAGCAGACACGCGCAAGTAGCTTGAGTGGTACCTAGTATGCAGAGATGTTGCCGTTTCAAAAAGACTGTGACATAAACCATTTTTCGTGGGTTTCATGACATCATTGCGTAATTAAAAGAGACCTTATAAAACTCATAGCACCAGATGCACTTGTTTCTTTAAAATCACTTCACGCTGGAACAACCCTACAACCTTCGCCGAGGTGTCCCCGTACCAAAATAACAGCAGCCTGCATGCCCTGCAGTATTCAATGCAGCTGTTTTCATTTGCGATTTCACTCTTGTCATCGCAAATAATGCCGTGCAGCATGCTCGAACAGAGGCGACCTAATGCTGATGACCGGTCCTTGCTAGATGCAGGTCAGAATGGTCTTCATTCTGTGCTTATTGAAGACCTCGCAAAAGCTCCGGGAAAAGGAAAGGGAGGAAGTAAGGCAAGCCTCCCTGTCGCAGTTCTCCTGGCGACAGTGCTGACAGGTCTGTGGCGTCCCGTTTGCACTTCGACTGACGTAGATAACAGCAAACATACTGATACTGATGGTCGACGGCGGAACTTCGGCGGATTTACGGCAGACGATGGCGACAGCCGCAGAGAAGTCGATGACATCGAAGAGGAAGATGTAATCGCCAACGCAGAACACTGGAGTGTGGGGAAGACTAAAGTAACCAGAGGTATGCATGACGATCAAGGGTGCGGGAGATGGGTTTAATATAAAATTTAGTTCGTAATTCCGAAGGTACGCACCGTCTTTACATTTTTGGATTTAATATTAAACGAAACTTCAAAATAACATGATTGATAAACTTTCCGAATGAGGGACCATCTATCATTTTTGGAATTACAAACCTTCGGAATAACGAGCCTTCACAATAACGACAAAAATGTTCCGTTTAACGAACCTCTAGGTATACGGAATTCGTGTGCGGTTTTTTTTTTTTCTTTAAATAAAGAAATTTCGGAACAACGAAACATACTTCATTTTCGAATGAACGGACGTTTGTAATAACGAACATCACCAGGGAGAGTCGCGTGTGGTGTTACTCTGTGACTTTGTCGCCGGGCAGAGTATAGCAAGAAAAATGCATTATTAACATACAACTAAACAACAACAACAACATTAATAACTAACAAGGTAGTTGCCATATTTTGTATTAAAAATGAAATTGGAAATTTACAAATCTCTGCAGAGACCAAGTCATCAGTCTCCGTGGATCGAGAGAGAGAGAGAGAGAGAGAGAGAGAGATAGAGAGAAGCCTTATACCTGTCATCATTAGTTCCGCGGAGAGTATTGTACTGATTATTATTATTGTATTATTGTATAAATTTTAGAACTTTCGTTTTCCGTATGTTCTATATACAGCATTGGAACCAAGGCTCGCTCTCTGCTGCAATGAGGTAATTTTCTTGGCTATTCTGGTGTTTTTCAATGCCTGGCTTGTGAACAACCTGCAGACCTACGTCGTCGAAACTTGGGGCCAGCAGAAGTATGCCCTGGACGCGGTTGCATACTGCTGTTACACGTGTCAGATATTAATGGTTGTAGCTTACGCTTTGATGGAACGCCTCCGATTCTGCCTAAGGATGTTGAAGAAAGGGCAAGGCGGAGGTTCAATCAATCCTTTCGATATGGGGTTCATTCGAAATCGCATCACATTCATCCTGGGAGACGCCACAACAGAACAGATGTATGGATTAACCCTAAATATGCGTCGACTTGTCATTTTTCTCTCTTTGCCCTTAGCGAATGCCGTTATAAAGATTGTCTTTTCTGTCGTCGTATTGCATTCCTCGTGTGATGTTGGATTGGGGCACTTCAGCGACGGTATTTCCTCCCTCCTCTTCATCCCCTACGGCTCCTTCTGGTACTTGGTGTACGTGGAACGCGTCTCGCTCTACTGCCAGCTCAATCGCGCCTTCCGCGAGCTGAGACGCGCAGCGCGTCGTAACGAAATCGACAGAGCGCGTAGACTGATTGACAGTACATACGCGGAATTCCACGCTATCCAGAAGACAACCGCCAGATGGTCAGCGGTAACCATGGCAACGGTGCCAATTATGCTTACCTATCTTGCAATCTTCACTTATAAATACGACTGGAGCCGCTCTCCGGTGAAGGCAAAAGCCCATTGGATCTTCATCGTTCTTTTCATGCAGGACTTTATGTTCTGCATCCTGCCGTTTTTCTCTATGGGTGGCGTCAATCTCAAGAACTTGTGGCGTTACTTTTGCCATGTCATCTCTAAGGCAAAGATCCAGAAACATGTATCCTTCTGGTCGGAGACAGAGCAGTATGTTTCCCAGATAGACACATTAGGAGGCTTGGAGCTCCAGCTGACCGTCCTTTCTCCAGTGATCGGTGCAGTAGTCTGTCAGGCTCTTGCATCAAACCACAATATGTTTCAGTATTGGTCCTACCAATACGACTGTTCCAACGTAACGACAGTGTCTACAAGTGTCACTGCGATGAATTGACGAGAGGATATTAAAAGCCCATTCCACTTGCAGTCGATGGATGAACATTTATTTAATTTTAGATTTAACATCAAAATTAGCTACGCTCAAGACTGCCTGCAGTTACATTGATATACCAGATACTCAGAAAAACATAAAAAGAAAATTGTACCAACATTAAAGGGTGTGTACAGTTCTGGTCGAGGTGAGGATTTAGCTTTTAACATTTTGCGAGATATTCAGGAACCACTCTATGAGATGTCAAAGACCATGCAGTTCTAGGGGTAACAAATGTTTATTCGATGAAAATCGGTTTTGAAATGGCTGTGATATCCAAAAACAAGGTGAAACAAAGAGATCGTAATAAAGTTGTGGCATGTCGCCTTTTATTATTAACATTTTTTTTTTTTGATATCTCAGCCATTTGCAAACCAATTTTCATCAAATAAAGGTTGAATCTTTCTTAAAATTACATGCTCTTTCATATTTCATAAGAGGCTTTTCATTATCTCACTTAGGAATGTTTAAAATATGAATCCCCACCTCAACCAGTACTGTACAGTCCCTTTAAGATTTCTATGGCTTAATTCATCATCATCCCATAAGAGGAAATGCACTTATTATGGCACTTTGATGTTGAAAGCTGGCTTGAAACAAGGATAAAATATAACATTTAGGATTTAATGGTTTTACATCTGTCTATGGAAGTGGTATAGTTTGTATGTACGTATGCATTGTACAGTAGATTATACTCCGCCACATCCAATTTTCCTAATAAAGACCTACTTCATCACGAGGTTTGAAAAGCGCCAACTTATACTCTCTCTCAGATAGAACACTGGGCATATCTGTGTCTGGGAAATTGACTTATCGATTTCTGCGGCCTCCTACTGATGTATAGTCGCCGCAGGGTCACCGTCTGGTACAAGAATTGTACATGCGTTGAGCTCTGCGCAAGCTTCGAGAGGTGAGCGTAAGATTGGCGAACCCCAATCAATTCAAACTATATTTTCACTTTTCCAGCAGAATATACAAATAAATTTGTGAAATTTGACATGCATTTTGTCGAATGCATACACAGACAGGCAGTAATAACAACATGTCTGTATGATCAGTACAAAAGGGACATGGGATATTAAACTCTTCGTTTTGTATTCTGCGAATAAATGGAGGTATCCACTCAAAAGACTAGACTTGTTTTATGTGCATAACTCAGAAGCAATACATAAATCTAGCAATTCAGATTACGTCAAAATACCTCCGAACTTGAGGAAATTTATCAAGTCTTGTTTTCTTATGATTATAATTATCATATAGTGCATTTGCTCTGCGTATTGGCAGTACTAGAAATAGCAATAATAATGTCACAATAGAGGAATGCATCAAATGGCAATTGCTTTGATATTAATTCAGAATCCGAATTTTCGGGGGCCTCCCCCTTCGTCAGGGGTAATAAAAAAAAGTGATAATGAATTTCCACCTCACTGTTAATATCAATGTGAAAATTCATTAGCACTTTTATCCCTGACGAAGGGGGAAGCCCTCGAATATTCTGATTTTGAATTAAAACCAAGGCAATTGACATTTTAATGCATTCCTCTATTGTGACATTATTATTGTTATATAGGCCTATATATATATATATGAAGAGTTTGTTTGCAAAAACCGATAAGTCCATTTTTGACGATTTTGAAATACGGTCTCTGTCATAAAGTACAAAATAATACCTTTTAAATGCTACATTGGTCACTACATATAAAGGTATATTTTTGAAGTTATGGTCAAAAGAAGCAAAAATTTTCTTATTATTTTCTTTATTTTTCTTGACCTTTAATCGCAAATATCTCCATTTGACAAATATGGACTTATCGGTTTTTGCAAACAAACTCTTCATATACAAAGTGTATATATAATATTAACATTGCAGTACAATATCATTAAGAAACATCACGAAAACATGAATCAATCGCATAAGGATGTCTATGTGATCCGCAAAAGATCAAATCTATTGCAACCGTCTACGGTTACCGTGCCAGTGATACAAACATGGGTCTAACCGTGTAGGTCGTTTTTCTTTCCAATTTGAATTATTTGTTATCAAAAAGTAGGCCGCAGCTTTTTTTATTTTTCATTCATTTTTTTTTTAATGCGTGATGCTTTGCCACACACAAATCAAACGACAAGAAAAAACAAAACAAAACAAAGATACTGCATGGCTATTAGTTATACGAAGAATAATATTTTTGTTTGTATTGGAAATTCCGTCGTACTGTACAGCTCCAAATCATTACATATGTATATAAATTTTTACTTACTGCATCTACCTTAATGTGTTTTGATGTGATATGGGCGAATTAAATGTGACATATATACCGGTACTCGTGATTATTCAAAGCATGGGTGTTTCAGACACATCTGACGCCTTAAGAATCAAATAAAGGATTATGCGAAGTACAAGGATGATATAATTATGACCTATTCAAGTTTTCTTGTTAGGATTATTTTGGGCCTTTTGATGTTAGAGTGCAATGAAAAAAAAAGTGACTGAAAGCGGCTGCTATTTAATCATAGAGACTTTTATGATTCTATGTATTGTGTGTATGACGTACTTTCTTATTATAGAGTTTTATATCATTTTATTGTAAAATATAATTTCATTACAGAATTGTTATTAAATATATATAATTATCTTATCATAACGTTGACAGAAACTGTATAGTTTCTATATAATATCTATGTTCGATAGGACAGATTACATTTTCACCATACCAGCGGTATAGTCATATGTTTCGTGTTATGTGTTATGTCTTTTTGTTTGGGGAGTGGTGTGGTTGTTTTTCAATGTTGCATTTTTTCTTGTGTCAGGATGCCTGTTTTCATATAACAAATAACCTTTACAATATAGCCACTCCCTATATGCATCAACGTAGAAATTGGACACACAATAACTCTCAATTAACGATGGTTCGTTACATCAACTTCTGGAAACTAGTTAGGAAGGTCCAGCATCACAATCTATGACTTTTGGCATTTTGGTCATCATGAAAGAAGTACGGAGCGCCTACAGGAGGAACAGTGTAAACAATTCGTAGAAAGTGAATTGAAAGAACAGCGTCATCGTCAAGTAATAATCATAATAGTGACCTGCTCGTTGACCTTTCCCGGGTCATTAGTCGTAAAGTGTCGCATTACATTTACACACTTGATTTGATTTGGTTTGATTTCTGCATTGTTTTTAACAACATAATATTATTACAACGTAACAAGCAATTTTCCAATACTAATCACATCATATCCAACACAAAATGAATATTCCGTTTTCTAGGATATCTTGGAGGTAACGAAACTTTCGCTCACGCTGGACCAACACTGTGGAATTCACTGACAGACTCAAGCTCCATAACATCTTTAAGGAGTAATTTAAAATCCTATTTGTTTAGTAGTGCATTTTGAGGACAGACTTTCATGTCTTCTTTTTCATCTTCTATTACGGTGTATGTACTTGTATTTTCAGTATTTTTGCTTTGGTGTAAAGCGCCTTGAGCATTATTTTAATCAGAGTGAAGAATGGCGCTATAGAAGTTGTATGTATGTATGTATTATTATTATTATTATAAATGTATTCATATAGTATCAATAATGAAATATTGCATCGATGAATTATAATTATACAAAAACAATGTGCAGTTTTGTTTTATCATTGTTAATGCTAATTAGAATATGTAGATTAATTTTCATTAAAAAATGACGTACATAATCTGTACATGCATATTTTTTTTTATTTTGTATGGACACGAGTTACGTAATATAACATTGTGGTGGAAAGAATAAAGTATATCTTGGTAATTATAAACTTTGTTCGCACGCTGTATTTATTGTCATGTTACTAAAATATTTTAGAGAATGTGAAATGCGTGTTGGTTGACATTTCGAGAACTTTGAAGATCAGACTCCTAAACGAACCTTTAATGTGCATATCCATAACATGTAATAATATATGTATATATTATATGTATGTAAGTGTGCGCGCGTGTGTGTGTGCTTGTGTGTTTTTGTACAACTGTATAGAAATGTCTGTCGTGTCCATGACACGAAATAAACTTTACAGAACATGTAAGGTTTGCAAGATAATTTCGAGTACGGCGTACAAAAATAAGGAACAAGTAACAATCCCCAACTGAAAGCTCTTCAGTCGTTTCGCAACATAAAAGATTATAATATATATATATATATATATATATATATATGTATATATATATATATATATATATATATATATATAAACTAATTGAAATGGGGTTCTAGAGTGGAAAGCGAGCACTGTCATTGCTTGTTGGTGTAAAGCACATTATCGTACTTTACAGGTCTGAAATGTTCCGTGTAAAAACTGGCTGTTATTTTATATTTTGGGCAAGTCCAAGATAATGTCCCCTCAGATGCTCAAAATTCATCTTGATTTTATCAAAAAGTTATTGATATCATGTTGTAGCCAAAGAGTTAAATCATATATTTCCAGCAAAGAACATATTGAATTATGCAAATTTATGCAAGAAATATGGCCTTGATTTGCATAAATCAAAAACAAACCTTACGTATGGGACAAATTATAAATATTCATCTAAAATCAGTTGAATTTGTCCTTGACCTAGTTCCTTTATGGACATGACCCCTGTATGAGTTAGTATAATCTGCAATTGGTAAGACAAGGTCAGCACATTAATTATGCAAATTATGCACTTTCCCAGAACATAGTGTCCCATACGTAAGGATTTGAGTATGTTTTTTTAAGTTTTTTCTGAAGATTTGTAACATTGACCAATCATACTTTAGGAAGTTCTAATTTATTCATTTCAACTCCAGATTAGCAAAACTAAATGAGGAAATTTAATTAGTCCTTCATTTTATAACTAATTAAAGTTTGCTTACGTATGGGACAAATGCCTTACGTATGGGACATTACATGCAAAGTGAATGGGAAAACCGCCTTTTGACATGGATGCTATATGTCTTTACATTTGTTTGGTTAATGGTTATCTTTGCACCTACTCTGAAGGATATGTCTATATATCTGCCTCTCCTACTCAGTAGACCTCAGGGAGAGTGTAAGAACAGCATTATTGAGTCATTCTATGATTAAGAAAGGAAAATAAAGAATATTCATTTATACTTGTATTTTCTTATTTTCATTACAGGCTGTGCAGCTGGTCTTTGATTCCCCGTTAACATTTTGATATTGGACATTTTCTTAATTCAGTTATCATTTTCAACTTTACCTCTCTACAAAATGACTTTGTCCAAGAATGGGATTCTCTGAGTGTCATTTTAGGTGCAGTACACTGTTCAGCATGTACCACAGGTTGTACAGCCTCAAAAGCGATATCAAAACAATTGTGCTTATGGCGCGCATCAATGACAACATTATAGGTCTTACTGAAAAGAAAAATCACTTAAGGTGTGAGCAGGTAACTTTGTCATTACTAGAGTTGGTAGCAAAGGCAAAACCCTATGAGAATACTTTTTATTTTGATATGATTGTTAATATTATTTTCAACTGCTCACCCTCAGAATATGTCATGACTTATCAAGGTCATGAACATGATTTCTGAAAATCCTGTAAAATGAAGACTATAGTTTACATTTGCTATAAACCACAATATCAATACTGGTTCTGTGGTTGGAGTGCTAAAAACACAAATTACACAAACAAATAGGGAATTCAATTTTCTTTTCTATTTTGTGTTTGAAGAGACAGATGTGCTCTGAGACACCTTCATCAACTCATACTTACTTTGTACCCCACATCTACACAATTATCAACATACATTGCAATCTGGTAGTGTATGATCAAATGAGGTTATTAGAATGTATTCAAAATTGTAATTTGCAGATCAGTGAGTTACTTAAGTGTTTCAAATCTAGATTTGAATGTGCAAATGATAATCTTTCCTGTATCACTACACAAGCATGTACAGTATGTATGTACAAAGTAACACAAATTTTGTCGTCTTTGGTTTCATAGACAAGAAGCCAAGCAATTTGAAAAAAAAAAAAAAAACAGCATTGGTACATACATTCTTCTATCTCCTTAAAATCTAAAACTTTCATTAAAATTTGATTGATTTTGCAGTTCAGCTAAAATTCACATGGCAAAACATGATGATTACAGTGCAAAATGAAGTACTCTTGTTGTTGTTGTGTTTTGTGCTGCATTTCAAACAATTATAAAGCTTTATAAAAACTTAGACAACTTGCAAGGTAAGCCTAGAGCTACTGAAAGTATCCACTTCAAACTGTATTTGCAATTACATTGTACATGACATTTGATTCTAAAGTTGAAATTATCAAGACTACAAATTAGTTATTGTACATGTACATGTATGCTATATCAAGGTCACAAGCTAGAATTCGCTCATTTTTTTTTTCATTTGATGAAAAAATATTGACTAAATTACAAATGGGCTAGAAATAGTGTCAGTATACTATATCTGTCTGTGTAGACATCATGAGGACAGTGTTAATGCATGACGGAATCCAAACTAAGACATTTAATTGTAAATTGGTAATTACTTTTATTTGTTTTATTTTAGCTTTTGCTAGGTACCTGAACCGGGAAAGTACCGTACCCACTTAGAAGTCTATTTCATTTGTTACATGTTGTAGCATGATTTGTGGAACTGAATATGACACTATGGGGAAATTTAAAGTCATTCCCATGAATGCATTTGTGCACTAAAGACAAATGTCCCATACGTAAGTTGAGCCATGTCCCATACGTAAGGTGTACTTTCGTTAATTAAACCAACTTCATGAAAATATGCTTTATTCTTTTGCAGTGAAACTTTGCTGAAAGATACTTCAGTATTGTACCTTTCTTCTCTTCCAAACAGAACTTGATCAGTAAGGTACTTTCAGAGAATTTTCAGTTCAAACTTTATTTTGAAAAATCCAGTTTTTCTCTGGTCCCATACGTAAGTTGGCATATTTTTCTTAATAAAACCATTAACCCAAGGTCAAATGACATCAAACTTAAACACAATATTCTTCTCAGGGTTACCAGTCCTCCTGATGATAAACAATAAAATCCAAGTGCTCCTTCATTACTTTTCAGAGGTTTGAAATCTCTGAATGTCCCATACGTAAGGTGCGCGATATCTTGGACTTGCCCTTTTATTTCAGACATGTTCAAAGAACAGAAGGTAACAAATAAGGTGATGAGAGGTTGGGCTGGGTCTGTACGGTGTGCCTGGCTCTGGTGGAAAGAACACAGTGTGTTCACACTGTGTTCACATAGTCGGCAATATGAAAACGCTCGAATTTAACAGTGTCAAAATTATTTCATACTGAAAGTCATACTGACATGACTGATATCGAATGAAACAATTTTATAAACACATCAAACGTTGTTACCTGGGAGCTTATTAACATAAATATTTCTGCCCGGGGTAATAGGAGAAGTACGATTATAAAACAGTTTCCACGTAGGAGCTCATGAAACCCTATTCTGCATTTTTTTTTTTAATGTATCTCATTGGTATAATTATATGAATCTATCTTTCGTCACTCTGTAATTGGTATTTCGCCATTCGTAGCACACGAAACAGAATCGCATATAAACAGTCCCATATTTTGTTTGGTTCCCTTATACGCTCTGTACACCAACTTTATGTAACGTAACTCCAATTAGGACACGTAAAACACAACGAAAATTCATTCATCTAAGCATCTTTTTAATTTATTTCTCAGATTGCTGGCAATCACGTGAACCTAGGTCTAATGATTGTACTGTGATGGTGATGAGGCGGATTATTACACGAGTGTATTATTGCACCCTATCCGGTCTACCCACCCACTCTATTCTGCCACGGGACATTCTGCAATAAGCCCTTCAAGAACATTCATTTTTTTTTTACATTCATCCAAAAACTTTCAATCACTTTCGAAATTATGATAGCCCAAGTCACTGCTTTCATCAAGATTGTATGCAGTCCCCCCCCCCCCCCACCCTCGCCCCGCCCAGATTATCACAGCTGGGCGATAAGTCCCATGAGTTTCTCCAGCTTCAGTCTTTGGTGTGGTTCACGACATAGACACCTCTTTCCGATGTCCAAGAGCGGTCTTTGGTGGAGGTCCTCTCCTATTAGGTAGACAAGTCGACCCAGCTGATAGACATCGGTAGCCGTAGTCGTTCGGGCTCCATCAAAAATGAGTTCGGGAGCGTAGTGGACGTTGATGGGGTCTCTGCTGTAGGCTTCTCTCTGACAGCGCTCGAAGCTGTAGAAGGCCGGGAGGTATGTCGTGGTGGCGTTGCCAACGTCGATCACGTAGCCCTTGTAGGTGTCGACGCCGGTCTTCTTGACAATAACATTATCCCCCTTGATGTCGTTATGCAGAATGTCGTTGTCGTGGAGGGCTTTCACGCCATTGAGGACGTCAATGATGACTGACTTGGCCTGGCAAAGCGAAATTCGAGCCCTGCTCTGCGGTGACGTCCACTCCCTTATCGTCGTTACACCGTAGTCGGCATCGTCTCCCAGGAACTCCATGACAATGGCCGTTCTGTCGACAGGGAGTGTTCCACTTCCGAGGACTCGTGGGAACACGCCTGTTCCACTGAGGAGCTGAGGATTTAAAGCAGGATGTGCAAGGTGTTATAGACAGGTTTTTTAGTATCAGGAAACGTATTTTCCGGCCACTGTCCCCAAAGTAAAACAGTATGCAGTAATGAACTGCTTTGTTTTCTTTTCTTTTCTTTTCTTTTCTTTTCTTTTCTGTCTTTTACCCTTAATAGTTCAAGCCAAAGATAGGTTCGGAATATGAATCAGTCTAATTGCTTGAAATTTGTAACCTGGTGTAGTTTTAAAGAGAATATAGTACCTTGATAGATTTCAGAGAAACTCGGAAATTATGATATTATCATAATTCAATTTTTCGAACTGTGATATGGCTATGCAATTAACGGTGATTCTATCAGCTGTCTGTTCGAACCATCGTGTGAAAATTCTGTTCAACAGTACGTACAGCCGTCTTCCGGTCAGGCGTGTGACTTCAGAATTGATTTAAAAGATCTCTTCTCTCACCTTTAAGAGCCTAGCCTCGAGGATGACCTCCTGTCTCTTAATATCGTAGTCGTCATCATTAGGATCCACGTCCTTAAGGACTTTGATGGCCACTGTCCTTCCAGCCACGCCCTTTTCCTTGAAGGCGTACACCGTTCCGAAGACTCCGCTGCCAAGAGTGACAGCCTTGTTGTGGTTGTCGACTACGGGATCATAGTTACTCTTGATGTCGACTGGAGAGCATGAAGTCGTCTTCCGTAGTAAGGCGAGGTGGAAAGCTCTCAGATCCTTGAAATCTCGACCAGCAGTTTCTGTCAGTACTCTGAAATGGAAATTGATTTAATTTCTATCACTAGATGGCTCCTCCGCAATGAAAAAAAAAAGAATCGGGGCAACAGACTCGTATATTAATAAAAAGGGGAACAGTATGTAAATGGTTACCGCGATCTGGTGCTCTTCACCACAAAACAACTTATTTTGTGTCGTAGGCAAGACAGGAAATTACCGCATACATGATTACCATACTTTGTTGTGAATGGTATAGGAATTCTCGGACAGCTCTTCAACTAACATTTAATTTACTCTTGTATACAGGAGGCCTTTTCTACTAAAACACTATACTTTTCGCTATACTATCATGGAAATGAAAGAACACCCTAAAATAAAAAAAAATAAAAACAAAACAAAAAACGACGCTTCATTATAATAATGAAAATATATCTCTCGTTACTTACACGTGAGAGTGTTTTCGTCATTCTGTTAATACTTGTTCGATGCTGAGATCACAATAGTCGACAAAAAAAAAAAACATAAAGGAATTAATAAGTATATCTAGCTCGGATACGATGTAGTCGCGAGAGAATAGCTGAGATTGCCGCTTCTAATTTACCTCCTGTATTCTGTCTCGATCTTTCTCCTCATTTCAGTAGCCTCTCGCAGTGACGTCACAAGTGCGCTACACACAAATATGAGGAATGGACAGGAAAATCAAACATTATGTATTGCAACCACGCAGTGTTATAGGACGGTAAAATGACGAATTGTGTATACGCAGACACAGGCACAAATAACAATGTTTAGCGATTAGTATATAATTTACAAACAAGACAAAGAACGTCTGAAAGAGAACATATAAAGTCTAGATAAAAACGGAAAGAGAAGAAAAGAGAGGGATGCGGTCACAAGCAAGAAAATTCTGATACTCACCGGATATTGTTATCCTTGACTTTATCTAAGACACTCTGGCATCCAGTCAGTTCAGCCTGTTGATTTAGGTGAAGGTAAAATTGAGGAATGCATTTTACGAGTTTGATTAGCAAATCAACTACGAAATATACATATATATATATATATATATATATATATATATATATATATACATTATATGCATAATTTCATACACATAATTTGGTATTAGATTACTGAAAAAAAATTACAATGATATATATATATATATATATATATATGATATATATTTATATATATTATATGCATAATTTCATACACATAATTTGGTATTAAATTACTGAAAAAAAATGGTACAATGATTCGGAAACTAAAACTATATTAGTATTTTGTTTTAATTATCTCATGTATTTCATTATCGTGAATGAAAAAAAAAAGCGTACCTTGAGCTTCATGATCTCAGCATCGCGTTGACCAATTTCGTCTTTTGCTAGCCTCAGTTCTGTCTGCAAGGTAGTAGTCAGAGTTTGGGCGTGATGAAATGAGTGGACTTACATTATCATTTGCCATACTTTTTCAAGTTTAGCCTCTTCTCTACAAGTAAATCGCAGAGCAAATACAAGGGTAGAAGATGTTGCAATATTATGGAAGGTGGCAGTGAAAAAGAACGAACTTTATTCAAAATGTGAAAATATTACGTTTGGAAAAAAAAAACACTATCTGCATAAACACATCAAGAAGTTTTATCGTCAGCCATATATTCATCGCTTGGGCGACAAGACCTCGTGTTTACAGAATGTCAAATGTTCAGGAGTGAAAACAAAAACTAAAAAAAAAAAAAAAAACACATGACAGCCAAAGCACTACATATCAAATGGGATACCCTTTCCTTTGACATGCCGTGGTGGCTTCATTTTCTGGGGTAAGACAGCTGGGATGTGGACAGGACATAATCAACTGATTATCTGACCATTAAACCCAAAATGCCATTTTCACCAAAAACGTAGCTACCAGTACACTCTTACCGAGAACTTCCTTATATCTTCGTCACGTAGCTTCACTAGCTCGCGTGTCATTCTCAGGTCCGCTCTAGATCTGGTAGTCAGCATCTACAGAAAGTTATATGAAAAACGCAAGATCCCGAATGCTTAAAAACATTCCGCACCTTCTGATTCCGCTACGATAATCTACCTAACAGCAACATACACTGTAGCTCCCTCGAATGAATGTCATATTTTCACACATTACACTGAAATACTGCAATTTACATTTGCTTTTTTTTTTTGGGGGGGGGGGGGTTCTTTTTTTCTCATTGAGGGTTATGATTAAGACACCTCCGTCCTGGTATATATGTGTCTTTAATAACCCGACATGACAATTCTACAGAGAAACAATCTCGAATATAATCTCCTCACATCCAACCGGAACCCATTACATGGGAGACCAGCTATAGTACAGACGAAAATACTGTGATATCCAATCATCTTCTCAAATGGTAAATGAAGCAAATAAATGATTTTTAAGTTAATAAACGGAATAGAATTAGGAACTGGCGGGTATGCATCCCTTACCATTAGATTCTTGATCTTTGCATCCCCTGCGGTCAGCTGTTCCTTGACATTCATCACTTCTGCTGTGGAGCTCTCAGTCTGTGCCTGGATATAATATTAGTAAGATTGGTCTATTGAGATTGATAAGAGGTTTAGGACATTTTTCTCAGACATATAACAAATATATTCATGACGGGACTGCAAATTACGAGTGACGCTGGTGTCATCCCACTAGACCGACCCAGCGAGTCATACATCCCACGATTTCGACATTGAAAAATAAAAGGTCCATGAGTTATACAGCTCACGAGTCATACAGCCAATGAGTTCGACACCAGCAAATAAAGCCCATGAGTTCGACACTAGGTAAAAACAACCCATGAATTCGCCAGATACAGCACGGGCCTTATGTGTCGGTGTCGTGGGCCTTGTTAGCCTTAGTGTCAAACTAATTTGGCTGTATGACTCGTGAGCTGTATAATTCATAGGCTGTATGACTTGCGAGCTGTATGACTAGTGGGATGTATGACTGGTGGGTGTCGGTCTCGTGACGTGCACCCGTGAAGAATTTTAGAAGTCCCCTCAATTTCGAAAAGAAAAGTCTGTCACGCTGTTCATTTCACCTCATATGATTGTATTTCATTACACTATATTTTCCCTTATCATTATACACGGGTTTCTTTTATTTTGTATAATTGTGTTTTAGGAAATGTTATGCTGTATTCATACTTTGTTGAAAATAAAATAAATGAAATGAACAAATGAGTAGAAGGCGTACTCAATGGTTATTCTCAAGTTTAAAGGAAAAAAAAAAGCCTCCGGTCACCCGCCGGTGGTAAGTTCTCAAGTGAGCTTATCTTTGTGTTTCACAATTTGAAACCCACTGAACACAAGAACAATACCTTTGTCAGTGTTAAGTCCCGGGATTAAGTCAACAAGGATGGGTCGTACAATACATAATCATATACAACAACGTGAGTCCAAGTTCAGAAATAGCAGCATGATAATAGTATTCTTACATTATGATACTCTTCAACCAGTATTAACATTTTGTTTCCTTAGGAAAAATAACAATTCAGTATCCACACAATTTCATCATCTGACAAAATGCGCCGCAATGCTAGTCTCACCTTTAGATTCTGAATTTCTGCGTCCCTTGCAGTCAATTGTTTCTTGACCCTTGCCACTTCCGTTTCGAACCTGTCGGCCTTGGCCTTAAGTTAGTGTGCAAAACACGGGAATATAACACCAAAGCATGCATCGTGGAATGAATTAAAAGGAAATTAAAATAAATGTTACACTTGCAACATAATCATTTTGAGTATATAAAGAAGTCGATCTTGTGACCGCAACTCATTCAGAGTGCAGATTGGGATACATACGACACTAGTATTAATTCTGAAAACATTGGTTCTAGTAAAAGATATAATATTTTTTCTTTATCATATATGGAGATAGATGAAATTATATGTAGAACTAAAGAACAGCTGGTATGCGTCAGCATAAACACTGATGGGGGTGAATTGTGCAATGTATAATTTCATGTAATCAATCATAACTGAGTAATTGTTTCATGTCATTTCATAAAATGTTTTAAAATTTCAGCTCCTTCTAATATCTAAGACAGTACAACTGCCAATAAATGATATTCGAAGTGTTGTTAATAAGAAAGACTTTCAAACCTTACCTTGATGGTCCTAATTTCTGCCTCCCTCTTGCGTAGATGAATCTTGGTCTTGGTCAGTTCACCTTTGAAACTGTCGGTCTTGGCCTATGAAATAATATATATTCCCGTCGATATAGTAGGGTGGTCAAGAACAAGAGGCCTTAGCGAAAATTATGCACTGAAGTGTAGTCGCTACGCATGAATTCCTATTGAAAAAAACAAGGAATTCTCATACTAAAAAACAAACAGACAAAAAAAACAACAACTACGCGTTATAATGGCGGTATAGATATCTACCTTTTCTTTTCTTTTTTGAAGCACCATGAGCACCGAAATGTTGGACTGTGCCCTGTACAAGAAGCTATTATTATCATAATTATCATTTTTATCATTATTATTATTATTATCATCATCATCCTAATTATTATTTTTATTATAATTGTAATGATAATAATTGTTATTATTATTATTATTATTATTATTATTACCATCATCATTATTGTTATTATCATTATATGTTTGATGATTACAAAATTCTCTTGTGTGATTCTTAGAAACCGCTTACCTTGATCTTCTTGATCTCGGCCTCTTGTAGGATTAGTTGTTTTTTGGCTCGAGTCAGATCCTCCTCCAAGCTGTTGGCATGTGCAGCCTGTGCAGCCTGCAGCAAGTACTTAAGAATTATTACAAAGAAACGACTGAGAAAGAGACAAAGTATCAGAATAAACAAAATCTACAGTGTTATCTCCTCCTAATCGATATGCTCAACGTTATGCATATAAGTCCAGACTGTCTTTTGTTTTTGTATGCATCTTCTATGTGTTTGCTTGATTGATAGCCTGTATATGCCTCAGGAAATTTGTAGTGTTTTGTGAATTTCACAAATTATACCATATTACCATACAAAGGTAGAGTTTTAAACTTCCTAAGGATGAAAAACAAATACTGTTTATCATATTTCGTTCTTCGACACGTTGAAAAAAAAAAAAAACGTTTGATAAAAGAGTATATATGACGCGAGTATGATAATGACAAGAATATTGAATAATGTTCCATTGTAATATTCAGATGAGTTTCTACAACTTTTGCAACAAGGTCCTCTTTCTTCAAAGTCCTGCGCGATATTACGACGAAAAAAACAAACAAACAAACAAACCAACAACAACAACAACAACAACTTCAATACATGTATTTCGCCGTAACTCTTTGTCGGGGTATGAATCTTAATCTATATTTTGAACAAATTCATAAACCTCGCAATATTCACCAACCTGTCTTCTCTCGAATTCTTCCCCTCGCTGCTTCTCCTGCTGCCACTTGTCACGGAGTTTGTTCTTCTCTCTCTCCTCGATTAGTCTGTGTTTCAGACTGGTCAGTGATCTCCGCTGTCTCTTGTCCAGTCTGCGTTCCCGCCTTTTCTCACGGCGGGCTTCCGACCCGAGCATTTCTTCAACGATTCGCCTCTCGTCGAAGATCTTCTGACGGATACCTTGCTCGAATTTCTCAAGCTCATTGGCCTAAAGTATTCACACCAAGACAATAGTTCTTATTCAGATCAATTTTCTTAAATCTTGCGTTGAGTTGTATGGAGGTGATTTCCTTAAATGCGGTCTTGAGGACAGATAAGACATACATTATTTTTACATTTATATTGATATCTATGAAGTGAAAATCTAAGTAAGAGGAAGTAAGGTAGGAGCAGATTTAGCAGTTCATCTTACTTGTCTTTATTTTTGAATACAGTCATAATGCCTTGATTGACTCAACTGCTTGCACTTGATCCAATTAAACCACTACAAGCATTAATCAAGAAAGAATAATTGAGGCAACAGTAATGGAGGATGCGGTTTGAGCGATACGCAATAATTTCTGCTCATGATTGGTTTCGTATCTAGGCCTACTTCAAACAGGAAAAAGAAAGTAATATCATGAAAATTGAGTTGTTTTTACTGCAAGCATGACTCATTGGTACAATAAAATATTTGAGATCATCGCTGTCTTTCAAATCGCATGGCAAATTATGACTTGGGTGTACCTTGATGGTCAAGATATCTGTGTCCGTCAGAAAGTGGACATCCCCTCGGGCGAGTGTTCCGTCCAGGGATGTGAAGCTGATGACCTGTCGGAGGTACTCCTGGGCAGGGACGTAATATGAAGTTATGTCATTGAAATACTATCAAAAGAAAAGAAAATACATATTCCTTAGACTTGAAAGCAACACACCAACAACAGATTATGCAAATTATGATAATGACTAGCAAAAATTTCTGTAAACGACATGTAGGGCCTATTTACATCCTTGAATAGTTTAAAACTATGTACATCGGTGAATACTTAAAAACAAAATTAATACTAGTTCAGATCATGAGAAAAATAATAACTTAAGTTCATGCATTTAATTACGAGTACTGACACTTTGAAACGCCTTGATATTAAAATTGGTTGAATATGATATTTTCTTTTTCCGTGTTTTCTTTTTTTAATCTTCTATGGCTTTTCTACTTGGAAACTGATAGACAACGTACCTTTTTTCCTGTCCAAGATGTTTTGGCGGGCAGTGGTGTACAGGTAAGATGCATTGGTGACATGATCGTGAGCCTGCCTAAAGAGGGCGCTGTCAACCAGGCTTCCCTTTGGAAGCAAATGTTCCACGAGTTCTGGAATCAGACTGCGGTATGATATGGAATTTAGAAATTGAAAGAAACAAAAAGAGTTTTTTTTTTTCCCCGTTCCTTCGGTGTAAGGTTTGACATGTTAACTTTAAGACTCAGCAGCTTTATTTTTAACATTTAGTAGGGCTAATATGGGAAGAATATCGAATAAAAGAGCCAAGCCATCCGGAAGAAGTGCCTGTGGAGGAAAAACATTTCATCACATAGCATATAGATGAAAGCAAATATGTACTTGCAAAAATATTCCTCAAAATATCACTGTTTGCGCAGGACAATGACATCGTATAAAATAATATTGTGCAACTTATTTTTCACCATGACAACGTAAAGTTACGTGATGACATCAAATCGTTATTACCTCATTGTGGAATGTTTCCTTGAAGGAAGATGATAGTATTGACAAATCAACGCTGAATTCAACGAAAAGTTGTCAATGGATTAACTTGATCGCACAGCAGCAAGTCTATACTCGACAGCTATAAAGAGCGAAAAAGCAAGTGATAGTAACCACTTGCACTCAATACAGTCTGTAATATGGATAATGTTGCAGCAGACACGTTTGTGAGTCATAGCAACGCGTACGCAAATTCATTGACATCACAGTGAAGAGAGCGCATTGCGCGTCATATTCATTGTTGCGTACATTATTACAACGCATTTCTACAGTGTGAACATCCCAAAGCGCGCATGAATATGATATACATTGTACATACAAGTCATGTAAATATGCATCACTGAGATACGCGCAAAATGAGATGGCTAAATTTAGATTCAGACTGTGGCCAGATGAGAGAGACGCCCATTGCATTATAGATCACGAAGAGTGACTTTCTATAGTAAATTATTATCATTATTCATCAGCGACACGCAATTCATCGTCGTAGTAACCTCGATGATTTGACTTAGGTTATAATAATACGTGAATGATTAGAAATAAACTACTAGTATATTGGCAAAGTTCGGCTTGAAGATTTGGATATCTATGATAGGCAATTACATCAGCTCCAAAACTGGTTTATTCACTCGAACTGGTGAAGAAATCTGAAAAACTTTTCAATGCATCTTTTAATACTTTTGTCTTTAGTCCCGATTAGTTAAGATCTTTCTTTCTTTTTTCTTTTTTTAATTCGAATGTACAAGCCAACACTTATTTTGCCAACTTGGAACTGGTTGTAGATGACACAAAAAAGTAAAAGTAGATCAAGACCACCTTTCAATTTTGATGTTGTAGAATGAGTGGCAGGGCACCACTGTACATAGGTCCATCCCCTTTAATTGCTAGACATGTCAGTACTTCAAGGTTCAATTCTATGTTTACATAACATACCCCTCTATAGTCTCTTCATATGATATGATTTGATGTGATATATGGTTGGCATCCACTCGTATCGAGAAAGGATGGCGTCTTGCACTTGGCAAGAAGTTTGCACGGCCTTGAGTGGCCGAATAGTCCCACTCTTGTATTACAATTTCTGGAGCTTCTATCCAATAATTGCTATATACTTCTCACGTGTTGTCGATGTCTTGCAACGTCGCTGGAGTGTCTTAAGCAGTCCTACGAGTCTGGGCTGGTAATATCAAACATTCCAAGCAGTTTTTCTCTTGAAAAGCGCAAAAAATAAAATCGTAAGATGGCCAACGGAAAAAGAAAGGTCAAAATTTTTACAGCAGATCATTGAAACATGAATGACAGGAAATGCATTTTACACATGTAATGGGAAAGTTTTCCCAATGATTCAGAAGTACAAGTATAAAAAAGCTCACAGTAGCAACATTTGTATGAACCTCTACGTCTGAAAATAAAACAAAATGATCTTTGAATACATCAAAGCATTTCTACTAACTAAGTGTTCACTCAATTATGCGCTGCTATGCGCTGCTGCAGGGAAAATGCCTTGAGTCTCAAAGCCTGACTATGGTTACACTTATGATACAAAATACATTATCAAACAGGATCCAGATTACCTCCAGTTGAATTATTGATAAAAGAGCACCAATCAATAGCGAGAACGTAGGCATGCTATATTATAAACTTTTTTTCTTAGCCCATATGCATCACAAATTACATTGTGTCTATTAAGCCCAAAGACATCGTATAACACTAATTTTTCACCACACATATCAATCTATCATAATTCAAATTGTGTAATTTGGTTCATATCTAGTTTAATTGCATAAAACTTTAGACCAGAGGAACCCTATTTAACACCTCTCTGAACCTGCTTTTTCAATCATGTGACTTACATGTTCCAAGTAATTTCACAATATTATGATGTTTATTACTCGAAGTGCTGACATTACTGAATAGCTTAATCACAGAGGTTTATGCTGAGATTTCAAAATTGTATGTATAGCGAAATACGTCTTTGAGTATGAGGTGTGAACCCTACTTACAAGCATGCAAACTTTGAACAGGGGAATAAACTTCTTATACTATCCCGCAACAGTGAATTCCCCTGCACTAAGCAAACATAACATAGCGATCAAAATTCATTGATAAAAAGCTGCATAACATACTTTGCATGGATAACACAGATTCGAATTTATCTTGATGTCATTTCATGTATTTATAACGCCTAATTATGAGGTGTATCAGGTGTATGAGTAGTTCGTTCATTGATAATGAACAACTATGTCAAATGTACTTTGTAAGTTGTATGTCACATGCTCGTGATAAAGGTACTTTGATTGCTAATAGTAATCCAACGGATATGTTGTAAGTAAAAATTGAGCAGACTGCGCGACACGGCGGTTAATCCTTGGGGACCTGTTGCATAAAGATACGATCAGACATGAATCAGTTATCAACCAATCATTATAATTGAGTATTCAAAGATTTATATTCTGATTTCTGAGTTATCTTTGATCTTAAAGGAGGAGGGTATATACGCTGGAATTTCCCCAATGGGAATACAACCTGCAACCTTTTCTCTCACTTCAAACTACGCTCCGATTGTCACTTTTTAAGTCATCTCGCACGATATTAGGTGAAAAGAAATTGGATCCGCATGACTTACCACTCTCGTCAAGATTTGAATGGGAAGAATAACAACAACAACAAAAAATACTCATTGAAATGCGGTTCTAGAGTGGAAAGCGAGCACTGTCATTGCTTGTTGAAAATAATGCATGCGATATGGTGTAGAGCGCATTATCGTACTTTACATGTCTGAAATGTTCTGTGTAAAAACTGGCTGTTATTTTTTATTTTATTTTAGACATGTTGAAAGAACAGAAGATAACAAATAAGGTGTTGAGAGGTTGGGCGGGGTCTGTACGGTGTGCCTGGCTCTGGTGGAAAGAACACAGTGTCACACTGTGTTTACCTAGTCGGCAATATGAAACGTTCGAATTTAACAGTGTCAAAATTATTTCATTCTGGAAGTCATTTTACTATGTAGTGTGGTTTTTCACTGGATATTCACATTGTAATATTCTGTTTCACACTGTGAATTGATGATTAACAAAGTGTTCACACTGTTATAAAAGCTCAAGTTTAACAGTGTGAAGAAATTTCACATTCTGTTTCACATTATGTTTCGTATTGTGGGCCACTGTGTTCATTCCGGCGGGAAAACTTTCCACATTCTTCTTTTTTCCTCGAAAAGGGGAAAAAGGGGGGATGTAATGATAATATCTAAACCATGTTGGTGAGCTATGAAATTTGAAGTTAGTAAAAGATACAATAGTCGGGTAAATTCAACTGAATCAACAGGAAGACGGTCTCACATCGTTACTGGAATACACACGGAAAGTGACAAGTTTTGGGGATCAATAATTGTAATTTGTAGTGTGCGTCTGTGTAGATTCAGTACCAGTGTTCCCGGTAAATCATCACATTCATCTTTCCAGAACGTATTGTGCCAATGGAAGTGGTTCGTTAGTCTTGCTTAGATTTCAAGATCTCATTCAATCATGTATCTGTGTGTGTGTATGTGTGTGTGTGTGTGTGTGTGTGTGTGTGTGAAGCTAGATATACCAACAGAGCAAGAGATGCCGTGGAATATTGCTTTCACTCTGCTGCGGCTGCAGTATCCACGTAACGCAGTTCCACACTAAGTCTTTACCTGGAATAACTCTGTGGGAAGTACAGCTATAGTGAGAGCTAAGATGCGTCAAGTGTGAATTAATCTAGAAGCTGGAGTGACCATCCAACCTATGGTGCATGTTAATTGTTTTTGTAATCTATGCCTCATTTTACAAGTACAAAAATAAAAAAAAAACTAACAAAATATACGAGCGAATGTGGCCTTACCAATCCAAGACGACTCCAAAGATTCCAGTTTTACTCATTTGAATATACACCTCTCATCTATGCACTCTCTTCTATACTTTAAATCAGATGTCTTTTTTTCTTTTCTTTTCACAGTTTCAAACCATCAATGTTTTGTTGTTGGTGCAATTGTTGCTTTTGAAAAAAATATAAATAAAAGAAACCCTACTGTAAAATTTGCCCCAGGTAATAAAGTATCGAATGAAACAATTTTATAAACACATCAAACGTTGTTACCTGGGAGCTCATTAATATAAATGTTTCTGCCCGGGGTAATTAAACAGAACAAGTACGATTATTAAACAGTTTCCACGTAGGAGCTAATGAAACACTATTCTGCATTTTTGTTTATCTATCTCATTGGTATATTTATATGAATCTTTCTTTCGTCACTCTGTAATTGGTCTTTTGCCATTCGAAACACAATCGCATATAAACAGTCCCATATTTTGTTTGGTACCTTTATACGCTCTGTACGCCAACTTCAGAGAAAGACAGTGGGCTCGTGCATTGTGACACAAAAAAGTGAAATAAAGTTTGAAAACACATCAGTAACTTTTATTTGAATGGGCCAAGATTGACATGCGCAAGCATGATGAATTCGGCTGTTTATATCTCATGTATATTTACGTAACGTAGCTCCAATAAGGACACGTAAAACACAACAAGAATTCAATCATCTAAGCGTCTTTTTAATCTATTTCTCAGATTGCTGGCAATCACGTGCTTAAATAAGTTGAACCTATAGGTCTAATGAATGTACTGTGGTGGTGATGAGACGGATTATTTCTCAAGTGGATTATTGCACCCTATCCCGTCTAACCCCTCCCCCCCCCCCCTATTCTGCCACGAGACATTCTGCAATAAGCCCTTCAAGAACATTCATTATTTGTTTACATTCATCCAAAAACTTTCAATCACTTTCGAAATTATGATAGCCCAAGTCACTGCTTTCATCAAGATTGTATGCAATCCCCCTCCCGACCCCCGCCCCGCCCAGATCATCACAGCTGGGCGACAAGTCCCATGAGTTTCTCCAGCTTCAGTCGTTGGTGTGGTTCACGACATAGACACCTCTTTCCGATGTTCAAGAGAGGTCTTTGGTGGAGGTCCTCTCCTATTAGGTAGACAAGTCGACCAAGCTGATAGACATCGGTAGCCGTAGTCGTTCGGGCTCCATCAAAAATCAGTTCGGGAGCGTAGTGGACGTTGATGGGGTCTCTGCCGTAGGCTTCTCTCTGACAGCGCTCGAAGCTGTAGAAGGCCGGGAGGTATGTCGTGGTGGCGTTGCCCAGGTCGATCACGTAGCCCTTGTAGGTGTCGACGCCGGTCTTCTTGACAATAACATTATCCCCCTTGATGTCGTTATGCAGAATGTCGTTGTCGTGGAGGGCTTTCACGCCATTGAGGACGTCAATGATGACTGACTTGGCCTGGCAAAGCGAAATTCGAGTCCTGCTCTGCGGTGACGTCCACTCCCTTATCGTCGTTACAACGTAGTCGGCATCGTCTCCCAGGAACTCCATGACAATGGCCGTTCTGTCGACAGGGAGTGTTCCACTTCCGAGGACTCGTGGGAACACGCCTGTTCCACTGAGGAGCTGAGGATTTAAAGCAGGATGTGCAAGGTGTTATAGACAGGTTTTTTAGTATCAGGAAACGTATTTTCCGGCCACTGTCCCCAAAGTAAAACAGTATGCAGTAATGAACTGCTTTGTTTTGTTTTGTTTTCTTTTCTTTTCTTTCTTTTACCCTTATAGTTCAAGCCAAAGATAGGTTCGGAAAAGGAATCAGTCTAATTGCTTGAAATTTGTAACGTGGTGTAGTTTTAAAGAGAATATAGTATCTTGATAAATTTCAGAGAAACTCGGAAATTCTGATATTATCATAATTCAACTGCAGATTTTTCTCATTTGATTAATAATATGGAATGCTTTATAGACAATTTTGTCCCTAATTGTTAAGTTGTTACAAAATCAATTTTTCGAACTGTGATATTGCTATGCATTTAACGGTGATTCTATCAGCTGTCGGTTCGAACCATCGTGTGAAAATTCTGTTCAACAGTACGTACAGCCGTCTTCCGGTCAGGCGTGTGACTTCAGAATTGATTTAAAAGATCTCTTCTCTCACCTTTAAGAGTCTAGCCTCGAGGATGACCTCCTGTCTCTTAATATCGTAGTCGTCATCATTAGGATCCACGTCCTTAAGGACTTTGATGGCCACTGTCCTTCCAGCCACGCCCTTTTCCTTGAAGGCGTACACCGTTCCGAAGACTCCGCTGCCAAGAGTGACAGCCTTGTTGTGGCTGTCGACTACGGGATCATAGTTACTCTTGATGTTGACTGGAGAGCATGAAGTCGTCTTCCGTAGTAAGGCGAGGTGGAAAGCTCTCAGATCCTTGAATTCTCGATCAGCGGTTTCTGTCAGTACTCTGGGGAATTGATTACATTTTAATTGAAGGCAACTCCGCAATAAATGAGAATAGTATGTGAGAGTTTACCGTGATCTGGTACTCTTCACCACAAAACAATTTCTTTTGTATCATAGCCAAACACAGGAAATTACTGTATACATGATTATTATACTTTGTTGTGAATAGTAGGAATTCTCAGTTGGTTCTTCAAATAAAATTACTCTTGTATACAGGATGCTTTAGGAAAACATTATACTTTCCGCTCTACTATTATGGAAATGAAAGAGTACCCTAAAATAGAAAGATCGACGCGTCATTATATTATTTAATTTCAATGCAGTTGGGAAAATATCTTTCTATCAATTAAACGGGGGGGGGGGGCGTTTTCATTATTCTGTCAATATTTGCTCGATGATCAATGAAATCACAATAGTAGACAAACAAGTGACATGAAGGGATTTAAAAGTATATCTAGCTCGCATACGATGTAGTCAGGAGAGAGTAACTGAGATTGACGCTTCTGATTTACCTTCTGTATTCTGTCTCGATCTTTCTCATTTCAGTAGCCTCTCGCAATGACGTCACAAGCGAGCTACACACAAATATGAGGAAGCAATTGAAAGGAAAATCCAACATTATGTACTAAGTATTGCAACCACGCTGTGTTATAGGACGGTGTAATGACGGATTGTGTATACGTAGACACAGGCACAAATAACAATATTTAGCGATTTGTATATAATTTACAAACAAGACAAAGAACGTCTGAAAGAGAACATATAAAGTCTAAATAAAACGGAGAGAGAAGAAAAGAGAGGAATACGGTCACAAGCAAGAACATTCTGATACTCACCGGATATTGTTATCCCTGACTTTATCTAAGACACTCTGGCATCCAGTCAGTTCAGCCTGTTGATTTAAGTGAAGGTAAAATTGAATAATGCATTTCACGAGTTTAATCAGCAAATCAAAGATGAAATATATATATATATATATATATCAGAATACTGACCAAAAAAAATGTACAATGATTAGAAAATTTAGACTATATTAGTATTTTGTTTTATTTCATATATTTTATTATCGTGAATGGAAAAAAATCTTACCTTGAGCTTAATAATCTCAGCATCACGTTGACCAATTTTGTCTTTTGCTTGCCTCAGTTCTGTCTGCAAGGCGGTAGTCAGAGATTGGACGTGATGAAATGAGTGGAATGTTATTGTCATTTACCATACTTTTTCAAGTTTGACCTCTTCTCGACAAGTAAATCGTAGAGCAAATACAAGGGTAGAAGATTTTACAATATGGAAGGTGGCAGTGCGAATGAGAGACTTTTACTCGAAATGTGAAAATATTACGTCTGAAAAAAGAAAAAAAAAACAGTATCTGCATAAACATAATTATCAAGAAGTTTTATCGTCAACCATATATTCGTCGGTATAGGGCGACAAGACCTCGTATTTACATAATGTCAAATTTTCAGGAGAGCAAAAAAACATGGCAGCCAAAGCACCTGACATATCAAATGGGATAGCCTTTCCTTTGACATAGTGCCGTGGTGGCTGCATTTACTGGGGTAAGACAGCTAGGATTTGGACAGGACATCACTTATATGATTATTTGACCATTAATGAAAAAAAAAAGTTATTTTTACCAAAAATGTAGATACAAGGACGTATTCTGTACAATATACAGTTATATGTATATATATATATATATATATATATATATATATATATGAATTATATATAATATATATGATATTATACACACACATATATATATATATATATATATATATACGTATTCTTACCGAGATTGTCCTTATATCTTCGTCACGTAGCTTCACTAGCTCGCGTGTCATTCTCAGGTCCGCTCTGGATCTTGTAGTCAGCATCTATAGAAAGTTATAAACTTTCAAAGTTTTATGAAAAACGCAAGATTCAAGATTAAAAGCATTCCGCACCTTCTGATTCTGCAAAAGTATATAATCTACCTAACAGCAAAATAACTCCCTCGAATGAATGATACATTTTGAAACATTACGTTGAAATATTACAAGAACATTTTTTTTTTGTCTGTTGTTGTTGTTGTTTGTTTTTTTTTTTTTTTTTTTTTTTTTTTGGGGGGGGGGTCTTTTTTTCTCATTGAGGATCATGATTAAGACAACTCTGTACTGGTATGAATGTGTTTTAACACGACATGACAATTCTACAGAGAAACAATATCTAAATGTAATGTCCTCACAACCACCTGGAACCCTTACATGGGAGACCCGCAATATAGTACAGATGAATATAAGGAATATAAGGTGCTATTCAGTCATCCTTTCAAATGAAAAAAAAAAAAGTGAAATAAACAAATTATGTATACAGTGCACTCCCGGTAAAACAAACACGGTTATAACGAAATTCCGGTTACAACGAAGTAAAATTCAGACCGCAACACTATCCGCTCTTTGTTTTTTATTGTTTATTTGTTCGGTTACAACGAAATTTCGATATAACGAAAGAAAACCGCCGGTCCCGAGTGCCCGAGGACTTCGTTAAAGCGAGAGTCCACTGTATGGGTACCATAGAATGGAGTTAATGTGCCATGACCTGGTGCTGGAATTCATCCCTTACCATTAGATTCTTGATCTTTGCCTCCCCTGCGTTCAGCTGTTCCTTGACATTCATCATCTCTGCTGTGGAACTGTCAGTCTGTGCCTGGATATTATATTCAATTCAATTCAATTCATGCTTTATTTCATTTTTCGAAAAGAACATAAACATTTCACTTTCTTTGGTAACAGAGAATAAGGTTGCATAGTCAAGACAAAGTAAATTGAGAAAAATAAAATCGAGGAACCTTGGAATAAGAAATACGTTGTAATGAAACTTGACTGAAGTGATAAGGACGACATAATACGTAAGACATCGAAAAATGGAGGGACCCACTAAAAAGACAATGCTTGTAGAATGTGGGCCCCTCAAGTACAGAATGTCAATAGAAATTGAACGGATGCAAAAAGGGGAAGAAAGACTGGGAATAAAGTAAAAAAGAAAAAAGTCTGGAAGCCCTCTAGGAAGATAGAGTATCAAACAGACATACATACTCAGGCGAGTAAACAGAAAACGAAACTGGGACGGCGAAACTAATAAAGGGGGACTCATAGACAAGACAGAACGAGACAAGACAGAACGAGACAAGACTAATATAACAGGAAGACAATACAACGGACAGAAAGACAGAACAGATCCAGTGATCCTCGACAGAATTCATTGAAAAAAAATGATGGGATGCGTGAAAAGGATACCATTATATAGAAAAGTATAGAGAAATAGATGCAGAAATAATATAAATGAAATCAAACCTACTCTGTAGGTGTCTCAGGACAAGAGAGACGAGAAAATACGGTATATCACTTGTAAGCCAAGTTCTTCGAAAAGGAATTGAAATAAGCCAACAGGCTAATTCAATTCTGTGGGATCATAAAATAGCAATAAAAAAAAACTTTAATCTTCTTTTAAATGAATATATAGAGGGGGAATCTTTTATATCATTATTCAGGGAATTCCAGTAAGTTGGGCCAGTGTAAATAAGTGTGTTCTTAGCAAACATCGTTCGTAAAAGAGGTAAATGAAATTCATTGGAGCGTCGAGTGGGATACTCATGGAATGATTGATTTCTTTGAAACATAGAAGCAAAAATGGACGGGAGTGAGTCGTTGCTGTACATGTACATAAATTGCCCCAAATTATATAAAAACAAATCTTTAATTTTTAATAGCTTATTGGAGGAAAATAACAAATTGGAGTGGGAGGGTATGGAAGGATAACAGATGATACGGAGAGCTCTCTTTTGTAGAAGGAACGCTCTATCCAGTTATTATTTATTATTTATTTATTATTTATTATTTATTCGTACGATCAATCAATTGAGTATGATTAGAGGTGTAGGATAATTTTTTTCAGACATATTACAAATATATTCATGACGGGACTACATATTACAAGGGAAGGTTTTCAGCAGTCCCCTCAATTTTGAAAAAAAAAAAAGTCTGTCACACTGTAAATATCACTTTATATGATTGTATTTCATTACACTATTATTTTCCCTTATCATTATACACTGTTTCTTTGATTTCGTATAATTATTTATTAGCAAATATCATGGTGTATTCATACTTCATTGAAAATGAAATAAATGAAATGAACGAATGAATAAAAGGCGTACTCAATAATTATTCTCAAGTTAAAAAATGAGTGAGCTTTTCTTTGCGTTTCACAATTTGAAATACCACCCAACGAACATAAGAACAATACCTTTGTCAGGGCTAAGTCCCGGGGTTTAGTCAACAAGCATGGGTTGTACAGTATGTAATCATATATAATAATGTGTGCCCAAATTCAGAACTGTCAGCATGATAAATACTCTTCTTGCATTATGATACATTCCAATCAGTATTAACATTTGTTTCCTTAGGAAAAATATCAATTCAGCATTACACACAATCTCATCGTCTGACAAAATGACAAAATGCACTGCAATGCTAGTCTCACCCTTAGATTCTGAATTTCTTCGTCCCTTGTGGTCAGTTGTTTCTTGACCCTTGTCACTTCCGCTTCGAAGCTGTCAGCCTTGGCCTTAGGTTAATATGCAATACACATGTATATATCATTAAATTGCATCGTGTAGTAATGAATAAAGAGAAAAGTTAAAAAAAATTACACGTGCAACATATTTTGAATATAAAGGAGGCGATCTTGTGAACGTGACTCTTCAGAGTGCAGATTGGGATACATACGGGAGTAGTATTAATTCTAAAAACATTGGTCGGGTTCTAATAAAAGATAATATTTTTTTTTTCTTCATCACATATGGCGATAGATGAAATTATGTCTAGAACTAAAGAACGACTGGTATGCGTCACCATAAACACTGATGGGGGTGAATTTTGCCAAGTATAATTTCATGTAACCAATCATAATTGAATAATGTTTCATGTCATTTCATACATGTTTTAAAATTTCAGCTACTCATAATATCTAACACAATACAACCGCCGATTGATGAAATTTCAAGTGCTTTTAATAAGAAAAACTTTGAAACCTTACCTTTATAATCCTAATTTCTGCCTCCCTTTTGCGTAGATGATTCTTGGCCTTGGTCAGTTCAGTTTTGAAACTGTCAGTCTTGGCCTATGACAAAATAGATATTCCCGCTTATATAATATGATGGTCAAGAATAAGAGGCCTTAGCGAAATTAATACACTGAAGTGTAGTCGCTATTCTAAAAAAAAAAAAAAAGAAAAAAAAAGATAAATACGCGGTATAATGCATGTACGATATATCTATCTTTTCATTTGTTTTTTGAAGCACCAAGAGCATCGAAAGGACGGTGGACCTGTGCGCTATACAAGTAGCCATTTTTATTGTTATTATTATTATTATTATCATTATTATTTGTTTGATGATTACACAATTCTCGTGTAGGATGCTTAGAAACCGCTTACCTTGATCTTGTTGATCTCGGCCTCTTGTAGGATTAGTTGTTTTTTGGCTCGAGTCAGATCCTCCTCCAAGCTGTTGGCATGTGCAGCCTGTGTAGCCTGTAGCAAGTACGTAATAATTATTACAAAGAAACGACTGAGAAAGAGACAAAGTATCAGAATAAACAAAATCTACAGTGTTATCTCCTCATAATCGATATGCTCAACGTTACGCATACAAGGCCAGACTGTCTTGGTTTTTTTTTTTTTTTTTGTACATCTTCTGTGTGTTTACTCGTTTGATAGCCTGCGTATGCTTGAGAAAATTTTAAGTGTTTTGTGAATTTAATAAATCATACATAGGCAGAGTTTTAAACTTCCAAAGGATGAAATGAAAAAAACAAAAAAACCTCGACATATTATCACCTATCGTTCTTCAACGCAATACAAAAAAAAAAAAAATACGTTTGATGAAAATAAAGAGTATAGATTTCTCGAGTACGATGATGACGAGAATATTTGAGAGACATTTCATCATGATTATAATAATTATGATAATATCATGGGGTTTTTCAAATGAATCTCTACAACTTTTGTAACCAGGTTCTCTTTCTTGGAAGACCTTTGCGATATTATGACAAACAAACAAAAAAATAACTTCAATATTTCACCTTAACTCTTTGTCGGGGCTATGAATCTTAACCTATATTCTGAACAAATTCATTAAACTCGCGATATTCACTAACCTGTCTTCTCTCGAGTTCTTCCCCTCGCTGCTTCTCCTGCTGCCACTTGTCATGGAGAAGTTTGTTCTTCTCTCTCTCCTCGATTAGTCTGTGTTTCAGACTGGTCAGTGATCTCCGCTGTCTCTTGTCCAGTCTGCGTCCCCGCCTTTTCTCACGGCGGGCTTCCAACCCGAGCATTTCTTCAACGATTCGCCTCTCGTCGAAGATCTTCTGACGGATACCTTGCTCGAATTTCTCAAGCTCATTGGCCTAAAGTATTCACACCAAGACAATAGTTCTTATTATGATGTCATTCAGATCAATTTTCTTAAATCTTGCGTTGAGTTGTATGGAGGTGATTTCCTTAACCCTATAAAGCCCAAGCTATTTTGACCCCTTCCAGGCCCAAGGGGGGGGGGGGGGCACATTGTGCCCCCCCTATATAACTTCTTTATTATATGATGCATCACCGTCATATTTGGCACATGGGTAGAGCAACTCATACTCTACATGACCCAACATTTAAAATTTCTCAAGGTCACCTATTGAGGGCGCTATTTGCCAAAATACAAAGAAATACATAGGAAATATGCTAAAATCATATTTTTTCTTTATATTTCTTTATCCCATGTGTATATGTTTTTATTTTATATCAATCATTTTCACATTTGGCATGAAGGAAAAGCAAGTCAACCTTCATTATTTGTTATGGTTAAAATTTCTCAAGGTCAACATGTGGGGGCGCTATTCATTACAATATAAAGAAACATATGAAACCTATGATGTATTGCTTGGGATAGGGACAAATATTGGTATCACATCTAATATTTCCATAATATTGGAATTCTGAGTTTGCAGATTGATAATATTATCAACAAGTGATATTACAGGCAAAGCTCGCGTGATAATGTCACCAAATAAAAGGGTAGTCTTTGGAAAATGCTGTATTTTAGATTATTTCTATTATATCTATTGTTTGATGCCTACGTCATATAAAAATAAAGGAAATAATAAGAAGACCATTTCAGGGTAATATTTGACCATAATTACTTCACATTTTGGTCCTTCAGCAAATTACAGCCAAGAAAACCCTCATTTCATTCATTATTATATTGTTGATTGAAATTTGAACAGAAAAACATGCAAAATCTGATGAACATGGTCATCAGTTTACGGTTGCCATGGCAACCAGCAATATCAGACATAGCTAAATTATATATCAAAATGTTCGCAATAAGATTTTAGGAAAAGTCACCAAATTTGGTTGAAATCGGGTAAAGGGTGTAGGAGTGGCAAACGAAAATTTGGTAGGGGGGGGGGGGGGGGCACAATGTGCCCCCCCCCCCCCCCCTTGGGCTTTATAGGGTTAAATGCGGTCTTGAGGACAGATAAGACATACATCATTTTTACATTTCATATTGATATCTTTGAAGTGAAGATCTAAGTAAGAGGGAGTAAGGTAGGAGCAGATTTAGCAGTTCATCTTTCTTGTCTTCATTTTTGAATACATAATGTCTTGACTGACTCAATTACTTGCTCGTGATGCAATTAAACTACTACAAGCATTAATCAAGAAAGAATAATTGAAGCAAAAGTAATGGAGGATGCGGTTTGAGCGATACGCAGTAATTTCTGCTCATGATTGGTTTCGTATCTAGGCCTACTTCAAACAAGAAAAAGAAAGCAATATCATGAATATTGAGTTGTTTTTACTGCAAGCATGACTCATTGGTACAATAAAATATTTGAGATCATCGCTGTCTTTCAAATCGCAAGGCAAATTATGACTTGGGTGTACCTTGATGGTCAAGATATCTTTGTCCGTCAGGAAGTGGACATCACCTCGGGCGAGTGATCCGTCCAGGGATGTGAAGCTGATGACCTGTCGGAGGTACTCCTGGGCAGGGACGTAATATTAAGTTATGTTATTGAAATACTATCAAAAAAGAAAAGAAAATACATATTCCCCAGACGTGAAAGCAGCACATCATAACAAAGGATTATGTATATGATGATGATGACTAGCAACGAGTTCTGTAAACGACATGTAGGGCCTATTTACATCCGTGAATATTTGAAAACAAAAATTATTACTAGTTCAGATCATGGGAAAAAAAAGTAATTTAAGTTCATGCATATAATTTCGAGTATTGTAGGCTTTGAAACTCCTTGATATTAAAATTGGTTGAATATAATATTTTCTTTTTTCCGTGTTTTCTTCTTTTTTTTTCATCTTCTATGGCTTTTCTATTTTGAAACTTATAGATAAGTACCTTTTTCCTGTCCAAGATGTTTTGGCGGGAAGTGGTGTACACATCCTCGAGGTAAGATGCACTGGTGACATGATCTTGAGCCTGCCTGAAGAGGGTGCTGTCAACCAGGCTTCCCTTTGGAAGCAAATGTTCCACGAGTTCTGGAATCAGACTGCGGTATGATATGGAATTAATAAATTGAAAGAAACAAAAAGAGTTTGTTTTTCCCCTTTTCTTCGGTGTAAGGTTTAGCATGTTAACTTTAAGACTAAGCAGCTTTATTTTTAACATTTAGTAGGGCTAATATGGGAAGAATAATGAATAAAAGAGCAAAGCTATCCGGAAGAAGTGCCTGTGCAGGAAAAGTATTATATCACATAGCATACAGATGAAAGTGAATATGTACTTGCAAAAACATTCCTCAAAATATCACTGTTTGCGCAGGACAATGACATCATATAAAATAATGTTGTGCAACTCATTTTTCACCATGGCAACGTAAAATTATGTGATGACATCAAATCGTTATTACCTCATTGTGGAATGTTTCCGTGAAGGAAGATGATGGTATTGACAATTCAACGCTGAATTCAACGAAAAGTTGTCAATGGAATAACTTGATCGCACAGCAGCAAGTCTACACTCGACAGCTATAAAGAGCGAAAAAGCAAGTGATAGTAACCACTCAATACAGCCTGTAATATGAATAATGTTGCTGCAGACTCGTTTGTGAGTCATAGCAACGCGTACGCATATTCACTGACATCACAGTGAAGAGAGCGCATCGTGCATCATGTTCATTGTTGCGTAATTTTTATTACAACGCATTTTTGCAGTGTCAGTACCAAAGATGCTTCTTTGGTCAGTACCCAAAGCGCGCATGAATATAATACACATACAAGTCATGCAAATATGCATCACTCAAATACGCGCAAAATGAGATGGCTAACTATAGGTTCAGACTGTGGGAGAGAGACGCCCGTCGCATTATAGATCGCGAAGAGTGACTTTTTATATATTATTCATCAGCAACATGCAATTCATCGTCGAAGTTCACGATGATTGACTTGGGGTATTATATACGTGAATGATTAGAAATAAGATATATTGGCAAAATTTGGCTTGAAGATTTAAATATCTACATGGATACGAAATTACATCAGCTCTGGAACTTGTTTATTAATAGTTTGAACTGGTGAAAAAAATCTAAAATTTGAAATCTGAAATCTGAAAATCTTTTCTAATGCACTCTTTTTTATATTTTTGGCTTTAGTACTGGTTGATTTGGATTTCTAGTTTTTAAATCGAATAAAGAATTCAAAGTTAACAACTATTTCGCCTGCTTAAAACTGGTGGTGTATGATACTAGTGTTGACAATATTAAGTTCACAGTAGCAACATTTATATGAAAATCTACTTCTGAAAATAAAGCAAAAAATTAAATTTCATTGGGCCTACACAACAAAGCATTTCATAAAGTAAGCAATACTTAAAGTGTTCATTCAATATGCGCTGCTGCAGGCAGACATGCCTTGAGCCTTGAAGCCTGACTATGGTTACACTTTAGCAGTACTATGCTGACGATTGAACACATTGATCTTACCAAAAGATGTATCATATCTGTCATGCAGGATCTTAGACTCACGCCATGTGTACTTTTGATAAAATAGCAGTCATGCATGAACGTAGGCATGCTATATAAACTTGTTTTTTTCTTAGCCCATATGCATCCAAAATTACATTGAATCTATAAACCCCAGAGACGTCGTGTAACAATTTTTCACCACACATATCAATTTGTCATAATTCAATTTGTGTAATTTGTTTATTATTTTGTTTAACTGCATAAAACCTTAGACCATGTGATTGATATATCTTGACTAAGTTCACAATATTTTGATCTTTATTAATTGAAGTTCTAATATTGCAGAAAAGCGTAACCACAAACGCTTATACCGAGATTTTAAATTTGTATATAGAGAGAGACACCATTAGTATGAGGTGTGGACCCTACTTACAAGCATGCAAACTTTGAATGGGGGAATAAACTTTTTATAGACTATCCCACAACAGTATACCCCTGCACTAAGCAAACATAGCATAGCGATCAAAATTCATTGAGAAAATGCTGCATATATACACTTTGCATAGATAACACAGATTGGAATTGATCTTGATGTCATTTCATGTTTTTATAACGCCTCATTATGTGCTGTGCAGGTGGTACAACTATGTCAACTGTACTTTGTATGTCGCATGCTCGTGATAAAGTTACTTTAATTGCCAAAACTAATCAAACGAATATGTTGTTAGTAAAAATTGAGCAGCGTGACACGGCGTTTAATCCTCTGGGCCTTGTTCCATTTAGATACGATCAAACATGAATCAGTTATCAACCAATCATTATTGAGTATTCAAAGATTTATGTTCTGATTTCTAACTTAATCTTTGATCTTAACATTAATGTAGCAGGGCTGTCTGCTCCCCTTCTCTTGCTTGTAGAACAGTGTCCTGACTGTCTCGAAAGAGGATAGGCCAACACTGCATGCATGGGTGTGTTCGACCATCGCCCCTTTTGGAAAAATGTGATTTGACAGGCTGGCTGATATCACTAACAAAAACGTATATGATACTGAGTATATAATAGGTCGTCCACTTTCTTCTCTATGTAAGCTGTGTCTGATTTTGGCTATCTGCGATGGATAGAGGATATAACCTCGTTCTGTGGCTAGCATTGATTGTTTCTGTGTTCTGTGGCCCCGCTGTAGAAGGTTAGTAAAACTATCCAATCAATAACCCACACTCGTTTCTATGTTATAACTGCAAGATGTAGGTCTATTTTTTTTTTTTACTAGAATCCTCAGAGGAATTTAAGTCCAAGTAAAATGGCTCGGACTTCTTTTGGCAGTGTTAGTATAAGCTCATAACACTAAATCTGAGAACTTTTCAGTTTATGTATACCAAGTGCGAACTTCGTAGCTTTCCGGTACATTTTTGTATTTCGTTGTAGGTGAAAATTAAATAAACATTGACAAGCTTACTTTGACTCTTCATGATTATTTCCATAATAAAATGTTTATCACAAGATTTCTTTCTTTCATTGTTTGCGGTAACACAGGAAAGCGTTTGGCTAAAACATCATAGCCCCTTTCATAGTAACTCTGTCAAATCCCTTAGTTATTTTTACAAACATATTTTCTTTTGTTTTGCTTAATAAAAGAGCACCGATGCTTGCGTGACAGCTCCATTCTACTTGCTGGATTAAATTGATAGTCTATACTGTGAGCGTGATTGCGACTTCTTGTTATAAATAAAAATAAAATCAATGTTACCATATGGCACCCCACATTCGATTTTAGAGCAAAACCTTTTGGAGAATTCGTGCGTTTCACATATTAATAACTTTAAATAGGTTTCCTGAGATTGAGATTGAGAAAGATGGTGAAACGGAGAGCAACTGAAATAACCCGACATTTAGATATATCTATATACGTGTACTTATCTGTGATTTGTTGGAGTCAGCAAAAGGACCTGTTACAGAAATGCCTTTCTCGGTTCCATTCAAACTTCATAAAATGCATGTGATTTAATGTGAGCATCTGCCTTTGAGAGAAATCTGTGGGCGTTTTTCACAGAGCCATTAGTGCCTGCCAATGTCATGGTACCTATCAGACATTCAACACTGAAACAAAATTTTGTGTATGGAGGGCGCTGCTTCAATAGGTAAAAAGAAATCGTTCTTCAGCGTTGTACTTAGCGCGTCTGCATGGTGCATAATCCTGCTTCACACTATACGAATAGGTCTAGATAGGAACCGTATGACAATCACTGATAATGGCTGGAAATGGTCTTGAGTAAATAGAATGTGGTTGTAAAATGCTTGAAATCCAGAATTAAATGTGCTAGAGTTAAAAAAAAAAAAATCTCATGTACCATTAAGCGATCTTCGGCCCCTCATAGGAGGTTGTACGTGACAAGTAGGCATAAATCTTGCAGTCAATGGGCATCTAGCCGTGCTGCACTGTTGAGACGATAGGCCCGTTCACAAACAACGAAAATCGAAATTTCAATCGCGATCCAAATTTCGATTTTTTTTTCGACCGTTTATACACAGGGAAAAATCGCACTTCGCAGCAAGGAAAGAACGATCAGTGGCCAAACTGCGCATGCGCGAATCTTGCATGACCGAAGACTGACCCCGCAGTCCCAAGAGAGTTTCGCACGCGCTACGAACGATGGGACAAAAAATACCGATTTCCGAATTTCGATCGCGCTCACACACACGACGCTTGGCAAAATAATCGCGATTATTCTGAAAAATCGCACTAATAGTGCGAGTTGGATCGCGATAAGGATCGCGGTAATTAGTGAGATTTTTCTGTCCACACTGGAAAAAATTTCGAAATTTTGATCGCGATAAGAAAATCGATTTTTAAATCGCACTTTTTCCCCTGTGTGTGAACGGGCCTAGTATGTAAACAAAATGACTATTAAGTCATAGATAGTAGATACGTTATCTTCTAATCATGGTCTTTTTCTAAGAGGGATGATAAAAATGAGGTTTGAGAATGAGCAGTGACTGGTCATGTTAATCTACTGTGTCTCAAGGATCCCCTTGTGGGATGTACAGTACATGCTTATGTGTGAGTTTGTGTATGTGTGTGTGTGTGTGTGTGTGTGTGTGTGTGTGTGTGCAGTGTGTGAGTATTGATATACCAGCGTTTAAGCACATAATGTATGAATATATTGTATATGAAAAAGCACGAACATGATTCTCGAAAAAACATTCATTTTCCTGTCTTTGCTTTTTCTGTATTATAACAATTAAAAAAAAAAGTAGTACCGGTATAAAATTATACGCATCTTGTATTGGCTAAATCATAATAGGCCTACATGTATTCAATATAAACTTACATTCAACTTATTTGGTTTATTATATCAAAGATAAGAGTGTTTCATCCTCTGGCAAATTTATTGTAGGTATAAAGCAAAATTATTGGAATTAGGAGCGTTCTTTAAGCACAATGCAAACACTTTTACTGTTCATTGAAGCAATTCCTTGGGGTCCAGATTTGCATCTGTCCAGGGACCTATTCCACGCATTCAAATAAGTGCATTTAAGATGTTCAGATACTTCAAATTGATATAATCATGCTCATCGAAATCCATCAGGAGAATAAAGACCAATGTCAATTGAATAAATAAGAGGGTAACATTATGTTCCTATTGATTTGATGTCATTATTCGGCATCTTTATAGTTCTGTTATTTTTTTTTTTTCATTATGACTATGGATCCAGATAGCAATTATTATAGCCGCGCTAAGGTTTTCAGATCAGCACTGATTTTGTAACTAAATTTATTTGAAGCTTTTGTTACAACTTCTCTCAGATAAAAAAGGAAATAAATACTTCAGGAGTTTAAATCCTTGGATGTAAAACTTAGCTCCCTCAAAGCTCTGCGCTACGAGATCGCACTTGAAAGAGATTGCCCATTTCATAGCGTGCTTCTGTGTGCCGGGGGGGGGGGGGGGGCTCAAACAGCAGGTCCCTAAACATTTAAGCATGCAGGACATACTGTGATTCCTCTGCTGTTCAGCTTGCCCGTGCCATGGCGTCGTTCAGATAGCATACAACCATTGACATTCATACACTGGGATGAAACCTCTACTAGGACTCACATTTTTATCGTCTAGCCTCTGTAGTAAGCACTGTCCCCAACGTTCGAGGATGGAAGGGGGGAGACATTCGACTGCGATGTGGCATCCAGGAGAAACCTTTCGCTGTGTTCTGGGTCAAGGAGAGTATCTCAGATCAGCAGGTGAGGGAGAACAAAGCCGGATTCTTAGATGGAAACTTCCAGACCTCGGAGAAACGGTTTGACATCGACAAGAACTTCAGCCTCGTAATTGCCGATTTGGAGGTAGCAGACGAGGGTCGATATCATTGCCAGGTGATGTTGCAAAGTCTTGAGAATCTTCAAAATTCCACCTTCGTGACGATAAGCTGTAAGTAATAGCTTTTCATCATTGTCGTTGGGGAGTGGGAGCTCACCTTAGAGAGGTCGATACCTGATCACACTTAATTTTGTGAAATAACGAAAACCTTGGACTTGAAAGCTTAAAAAAAGAAGGCCTATCAATAAATCATCTGATATAGAATCATATTAACTATTATAAAATAAATGCACATTGAATGGACCTTAAACGTTAAATGTACACGAAGGCCTATATTCACCTTTCAGATTTGTTGTTGTATTCCTTTTTCAACGTTTTCTGTACATAATTATATAAACATTCATGTGTGTGTGTGTGTGTGTGTGTTTCTTTAATCAATTTATCTTGTCATTCATGATATTTTGCTTCTAGTCCTAGTCATCATAGGCCTACAAGGGGAGGGTGCATGAAAGAGAGGACAGCAGTGCTGTAAGCGTAAATTACTATAGTAAACGTCTATGAAATCCCTCATATGAGATGAGTTGTTGTTGTTGTTGTTGTTTTTTTTTTTTTGATACACTAGTTACAAGAACATAATCGTCACCTATCCTCTCCGGGTAGTGATAAACCACCACTGAGCACGTCATGGTAGCCAAAGGATAAACTTCAAAAACATGACCCTTATACATAGTGGCTCAATTTTGTTATCATTGTAACCGGTCCGAGAAATGATATATGAGTAACCTGCTTTAAACCTTTCACACTGGTCAATCTGGTAATCTCCCAGGAGATTCACCAGAGAAACAAACAAGGAATGTGTTTTGTTAATTGTACTAGTAGCATGAAAACATGCAGTTATGTGCATAACGGAATGCTTTCCAATGTCTTTTATACATCATATTAGACCTTTTTCAATGGATTACAGATAATGTCATTGACAGAATCTTGGTGTGTGGTGTTGTTGTTTTTTTTCGGAGGCGAGGCATATACAAGTAAACTGAAGAAAAATAGGGAAAGAACAAGTAAAATGTAGGGCACATATTTAGATGTTCTGTCGGCCACATACTTAATAAGTGATGTCGAGGGTATCAATAATGAATTTAAGTCAAAATGAATCTGCACTGCATAGACCCTTTAAAGATATGTTCCCTCCATATAACATTGATAATATGCTCTTGTACGTTCTGAAAGGAAATATGAACCAGGAGGAAGACTCCGCGGAGTCTTCCTGTTATCATCTCACTCGCTATAGCCTTAAATGGGATGAACACGAATCGTACATCCCTGTTGGAAAGAACACAGTGTTCTACATTGTGAAACACATTGTGTAACACAATGTGAACACGTAGGGAACACATTGTGAATCATGAATTCACCGGCGGTGTGAAACAAAACATTCCTATGTGAACTCGCTGTGAAAAACCACACCACAGTGTTAAATCATCTTCACAATGATTAACAATATGTGCTGTTATGTCGAAACCATCAAATATCAATATCGAATGCTCCAGAGGAACGTAAAGTAAGTTTGCATATTATTTTTCTTTCACATTAATGTGTTTGTTTTTATTTTCTTGAGTGATCCGCGTCTTACAACGACACTTTTCAGTGGATCACTCTTTTTATCACTTTCATTTAGTTTTCTTTGTTACAATATTTACAAGGCGTTCATTGTTTTCTCGTTATAACCGTACATATATTTTGTATTCAATACTACATGACTTTCACTTCTAATTCAAATCTTTTAACAATATGAAATGAGAGATGCAGGTTTTGTGATTATGTACTTCTTTTTGCTTGATGAAAATATGAAGAAACTAAATTGAATTGTCACATGATTAAACCTCATAAATTATCAATTCGAAATATGCATAATTTTATGAAGTAATTTCCGATTTCCCTAGCGATGGCATCAAAACACGTAATCCAGGAGTGCGTCGATAGAAGTGAGGCCCATCAAAGCTGGTGTACATACCAAGCTCCCTCAAGCGATCCTTCATTTAATATTGACCTTACATGTCTCTTGAGCGGATTCAAACCGAACGTTTCCATGATATGGACCGATGAGTCAGGAGAGAGACTCAATTCGACGGTTTCACAACAGTCAACACTACCCGACAACACATACGAGAGGTTCGAGATAATCTCTGTTTCAGCTAAACATGGGGCAGAGCAAACCTTCACGTGCATGGCTAGCGGTGACGCGGTGAATGGGACGTCGGCCACAGGAATCACTATTCTGCCTATACCAGGTTTCGGTTTTTTTATAAACAACTTTTTTTATAATATTGACTGAATCATAACAGCTTTTGGCTTGTCTTCTCCAAAAAGTTAATAAAAACAATTACTGAGACCAACAATCTGACAAACGTTTCGACTGAGATTTGCAACGCTAAAATTTAACGTGACTCAGCCGCTTTTATACACAATGTTAATTATGGTTGTACAAGAGTTCGTTTATCATTCTAGCTGTATATGAACATGTGCAAGAAATTGATAGGTAGATTTCATAGTGATATTCAAAGTCATTGACATCTTTCACCAGAACAATACAATGCTTTAAAATGCTTGTTTACGATTTAGCTTCCATTTGATCGATAAAAAACAACAACAAACAAACATACAAGTGTTAACTTATTATATGTTAACTTACTATATGTAGCGAGGTTTTCTTTCTCTATTATTCATGTTGTATGGATTATATAAACATGTAGTAAAATAGAATGATCTAGTGATTCGGTTTACCTGTGTCTATATCAAATTTCAGGAAACCGTACAAATTTTGGTGTCATCATTGGGCCAGTCTGTGGTGTACTCGTCGTCCTGACCTTTCTAGCTCTTGTTGGAAAGTTCCTGCAGAACTGCTACCCCGAGTACCTACCGCGAAAAGGTATGAACATTGGACTCCTTTTAAACAAATCTTACCATTTCAAGATGAAAACGCTAAAAAAGCAATAAATAAACACAACCGTTTGATGGTATACTACATGAATTGGGTAATTCCAATAATTCTGAATTATACTCAGGCACAATCCATTGTTGGATCTACATAGTGAACCCATCAGGAAAGGCATGAAAATGCAAGGACGAGTTTTCGGTTCCTTAGCAAAGCTGCATCGTCAGATAAGTGGGTAAATAAGAGACAACAATCGACAAAACCATGTTTTGGTTTGAATCACTGAATAAACCAGAGGCATCGATCCGTTTCCGTGATGGGGAGGGAGGGAGGAGTTTTTGTTTGTTTGTTTGTTTGTTTGCTTGGTTTTTTTTTTTTTTTTTTTTTTTTTTTTTGAGGATATGTGCAAGGGAGCTAAGCGACCGACTCTGGAAGAAATGGAATTTTCTCACCTCTGAAATTCACCAATTTGGTGCACACGATCGGACGCACTTTTTTTTTTTTTTTTAAATATCAGTGTACTAATAAAGTTTACGGAGGAAAACGGAAGGATGTGAGTGTGTGTGTGTGTGTGTGTGTGTGTGTTTGTGTGTGTGAGTGGGGAAGGGGCATTCGATTCTCTTAAAGACAGCTTTTGCATTTTCAGATTTTAACGAACTTACCCACACTTTCAATGGGATATCTGAAAAATTGCCAATCAGACATACGTTAAGATTTTCGAGACAGAATTTCATTTAAAAATGTATAAATATGTCTGTTCAGTTTTGTTCAGTTTTTATATTCACTTGTCTTTGTCTTTCTTCTAATGCCATGAACTGTTACATAATATTTGAGATAAGCAATGTTGTATTTTACCATTTTATCGTCTCCATTGTTGGAATTTGTTAAGCACCGAAGCTGAAAACCGTTGACACATTGAATCTTTTCATGTCCACACACAAGCAGCTTATTCTTAATCTGTGTTGATTGTGCTTAATCAACACCAATGAAAAGTTCTCTGAATTTAGTTCTATTTTAGATGCGATTAGATATGTTTTCTTCAAAGCTGTGATTTCACGTTGTACTGAAAAGGAAATCTCCATTTCAAAACCCTTAGGTTCTTGCGTTATTGAAAAATCTCCTTTGAATCACACATCTGTGTAGATATTTTGAATGTGATTATTTATACGAAAAAAAAGGAATTAAACTAGTCAATTGTCGCACACATTCATTCTAAAATACTTTTAACAGAGTCGCTGATGTTGCTTTTGTTGATGTTATGTTTGATAGGATGTGGCTGGAATCCCTGCTGGCGGAGACCTTTCAAACTAGTGCGATCTCATGAGGAAGAAGAATTGATAGGTACGAGAAATAACGGCAAATCTTTGTCGCTCTTTAAAAGGTGATGAGAATGGGCGAGTGCAGTCATGGGGAGGTTCTCCGCTAGTATAGCGTACGCATTGAGTTTCTATTCTCAACATTATCGTGTCATCATTTTGTTTGGCACATTATAATAAGCATGATTATTCAGGGTAATTTAAATGCCTCTAAAATACAAGAATAGTCTCGAACAGATATCGTTTACTTTTATTTACCGAAAAGATTGATGAGAATTTGCTAAGTAGTCCATAATTATTATTATTATTTTTTTTTTAATTGCGAGACCGTATCATGTCTTTGATGTTCACCAATGTGGTAACATTGACCTCAGGACTGAATATATTATATCTTAATATAAAGGTAAACAAAGTCGTCCGCGTTGTCCTGTAAGAAGTACCTAAAATGATTAAAATCCTAAATGATTAACTAGAACCGAAACCAATTGCTTCAATAGACATGGACGCGTTATAATTTGCGTTGGGTTTCAGGATCTTGGATCGAATGACAAATGGTTATCTGTTATTTCATTAAGTAACTTATGATTTTCTCATGTAAACCAATTTAAGGAATACTTGTTTTATTTATGACATTTTTCATATCTATACAACAGAGAGGTACTTAAAAGTGGACCATGTAATCTTTTCCCCTCATTATTATGATATTATTTCCACTTGCTTTCAACTTTCAAAAAGTGATCATTTGTGCCTCAATGTTCATGATAGCCAAGTAGAGTTTTTCTTCTTCATTATGTGTAGATAAATAAAACTCTAAATAAGCTGAAATACATACTGAGATACAACCAAAAAAAGTCAAGCTGACTTCTGCTTTGATTTATGTTACAAGTATAACTTAGAGATAATCACCAACACCGTAGCACCTTCTTCTGTGATAAACACTCCTATGATTTTTCTCAATAACTGATTTGTTTTTCCATAGTCGATATTGCCCGATAACAATTACATCAGAAACATTTATTAAATGAAGTGCTGCGAAACTTACGTCACAATTGCCTTTTCATTAATTCTATTTTCAGACATATTTATTGATAGAAGACTTTGCAGAATTAAAGTTTGCTGGATTTGCTTTATTGTGCTTTTACTTACCATTTGATTTCATTATCAATGAAAAAGTGGCACATGAATTCATGAATTTTCATCTCGCATTACTCTCATCAGTATTGTATGAAAACAAATTGCATGTTTTAATCATATTCACTCATGTATGCTTGACTGGAGATCATAATTGTTAATTGTGTTTCTCTCTCTCTCTCTCTCCCCATACCTCTATACCTAATTCATCTCGTTCTCTCTCCCTCTCACTCTCTCTTTGTATATATATATATATATATATATATATATATATATATATATATGATTATATAGATGTGACCGTGCACCACAAAACGAACAAAAAGTCGCACACACTGATTTTGTGTGATGACTGAAAATAGGTGAAATGGGTCAACCTGACCGATCTTGACTTTTTCATATTTTCTGAAAGAGCAAGTCTTCTTCTACATTATGCTAAAATTTGGGAACATAAAACGGGCAGGAAAGTGTGTTTTTTAGCAGTTTATCTTGAACATGTGAATAGTGTGATTAGGTGTGTTTTTAGAGTCCCCTTTTCATTTCTCATAAACCTTGTACACACTCTTCACTTTCAACTCTAATAACTTTTGAAAGGATGATGCTGCTTTGAAAGTTAGCATCAATTATGGACAGAATGTGTTAATAAGGCACGCTCGATTTCAGCTTAATCTGATTATCCCTTCATTGTTGTTACTCTGGTGGTTTACATCCTGTTTTATGTCCCATTCATTGCACAGCCAGCGCGGCTTGGTAAAAATTTAGCGCTTGAATAGATACTGCACTTCAGAGCCTCTTTTCTCAGATCACACTTTTCCTGAGTGTGTGTTTTCTTTCCAATATTTAGATATGTAAGGAGGGTCCATTTGATTTGAGTTATACATCATTTCAAAGCTTAAAATCTGCTCTTTTAGATTATGCTCTTAACTATAATTTCATGTCTGGCGACTTTCTGTGCATTTTGTGATGCAGAGTCACATATACATATATGTATATACTGATTATCTTTTTTTGATTTTGCTAAAAAGGAATATCTAGCTCTACGTCGCTTACAAAAGACCAAGTACAGCGATGTAAAAAGGAGCTGAAGGAGTATTACCATGAGTCACGACGCATCGTCTCAGTAAACCCACTCGACCTCTTAAAAAGTGTGAAATTGGAGGAGATTTATACCCGTTTGCGCCTCATAGATAAAAGTGCCCTGCGTCAAACATCAATAGCTTACGAGGATCTGTTGACCGACAATAAAAATGAAAATGTTCCGAAGCGCATCGTAATCCATGGTGAAGGAGGTGTTGGTAAAACAACGCTTTGCTCTAAGATCGCCTGGGACTGGTGCCAGGGAAGGATTCTCCAGGATCTGGACATGGTTCTAGTAATTCCTCTTCGAGATGTCATCACTGACAAAAGTATTGGTGGTATTGTAAGAGGATATCTCTCTACTTCAAACGAGGCATCGCCACTCCAGATAGACAACTACATCAGAACAAATCAAAGTAAAGTTCTTCTCATTTTTGATGGGTTCGACGAGTTTAATGGGAAATTAAGTGACAGGAACCCTGGTGAGGTTATTCGCATCCTGAGATTAGAGGTGCATCAGTTTTGCAAGGTGATTGTAACCACGCGACCATGGAGAACCAATGAGTTCCGGATGGAAAACAATTTTGCTAGCGCATACACTTTCATTAGCGTCGAAGGATTTAACAAAGACAATTTAAGAGATTATGTCAAAAAATATTTCCGAGTTAAAAAGAAGAAAACACTAGCAGACAGCTTGATCAGTTTGATGGAAGACAACGATGTCATCCGGTCAAACATGGCCCCGTATCCAATCTACTGTGCAATGCTCTGTCTCATGTGGGACGACTTCGGTGAAGAGAGAAGAAATAAAATACAAAAACTGCAGACTTTCTCGGAGATTTTTCAAGAAATGATATCTTTCCTGAATAAACACTATGCATCCAAATACTGTAAAAATCAGAACGCTGTCGAATGTGTGAAGAAAGCTGAAAAAGCAATTGAAGACATAGGTGAGATGGCGCTGGAGGGTTTAATGAACAGGATGCTTTCATTTCCAAAAGACAAATTCAAAGATCGTCTTCTTGCCGTGGAAACATGTTGTGAAGTTGGAATTTTGACAAAGGAGGTAGATAGAAAAAATCCATCTGTTCTGTCAGCTGTTTCGTTTCCCCACAAATTGTTCCAAGAATATATAGCAGGTGTATATATTAAGAATTTATTCGCTAATAATCGCGCAATGTACGACTTCATGAAGCACAAACTTCTTTCCCAACCTGAGGAATTCCGTTACCTACTATACTTTGCCTCTGCTTTAGAGTATGAACTTGGTCTTGACATCCTGAGAGATTTGGTAAAACGTGCTAACCAGTATTTCTGCGTTGACGTTGCGTTTGAATGCCATACCAAGAAGGCCACCAGAGCAGTGGGAGAACGATGGAAAGAATTCACACTCTCTCACGATATGTCGGAACATACAAAGTCGGGAGTTGCGTTCATGGTTCACTGTAACCAAGTGGTGAGTAACACATCTTGGGTGTCGATTTCATAAGCCACGGCAGGATTATATAGAATGGCAACGAAATTCTCCTCTGTGTTATTGACTGTAAGATTCTTTTGTCATATTCAAACTTGACGAGGATTTGAGGAAAGGTGCAAACTTATGTATAATCAATTTGAAGTTATTTTCTTTATTTTCAAAATGTTTAAATGAGTTCCCTTTCCTAATACAGTTGTATGATGAAATGAAGTGAGAGTTAGGTAACTGTCGTGCTATAGATTTTGTTATGATTATGTCATAATTGAACGAGAAACAGTATTGATGAACTTTTGAAAACTTAATTCGTCAAACGACATTTTCTCTTGACGGAGTAATACAATTTCATTGGGAAAGAAGTGAAACCTCATTTTATTCTGTGATATAATCAGACTAATCTGCAAAAATTTACAGTTTCCAAATTTCTACGTGTAGTTAGCCTTCATAGTAATCATTATACTGTATAGTCGTGTATAAAAGAAAGGAGTCATATTGCGTATTCCTCGTCGGACATACATAGCGACACACATGGCCATCATGACTAGACTCCATGTGCACCCTTTTAGAAAACACAGCCACACACAGCGCTGTCGCGACTTGGCTTGTCTACATTGTCTATGGTCTTTAAACTGGATCATAAACAAATCCAGCATGTACTCCTCCCTTAACAGAAATTTATTCCATTCGTAAATTAGGACTTGAATTGCATCTGTCTATTTCATCTCATTTACTCTGCTTTTTTCTGACCCCAGACGTTTTCAAACATGATGCTGTACGTTGATGATTCTTGTTCATTAATTAATGTTTGTTCCAATTAGGAATCGTTATATATCAACTTTGTGAACTCCGGAAGAACTGTGTCAAGTGAATTGGCGGATGGTATGTGCTCCAGCTTGGTGCTTCACAAAGTAACAATATTTGATTCAAAATTTCACACCAACTTCTACCAAATGCTCGACACAACGACTATGTACTGTCAGGTAAGACCTTACTCTAGTTCTGCAAAAAATCATACTCAAGTATAGATACGATATAAGTGAATGGTCAGATTCAAGGTGACATACTTTGGTAATTCGACTTAGAGTTTGTCAAAATAATAAGGATTGTTCACAGTTTAGAAATATCAAAATTGACCATTTCAATTCATGTCATCAGATACTTCTATACTGTTTGTATTTTCAATTATAATTAGTTTGTTAATGTAACTGTGGTTCAAAATAAAAAGTAGATGGTTACGAAATTGATGAGATGTTGGCAACATGTCTATGATAAAGTTTCGCTCCAAAATTATGTTTGCTTTCTTGTTATACTACTGACTAAAATGCCCATTTAAGTTTTTCATGAACAATCAAATTACACTATATTGTGATCAGTACAACACCTGCCATTATGTTATTTCTTAATCGTGAATTTCTTTAATAAACAAGTTTGTGAATATAATCATTTTCAACTGTAAATGAAAAATTACCCTAAATATATATTGCTACATCCCCGCGATTCGCGTTTTCTTTCAATCCGAATAAAATATTATGAAAACTGTTTTAAAATGACAAAAAAAAGTTTTGTTTTGGTTTGGTTTTTACTATGGAAAAAGTAACGATCAAAATGATAATAGTGAAATACTGGTAGGTGAAATCTATTAGGTTCTGGACTAGTTGACGAGTCTGCTTCGTTTTCAGTATCCATATGACCATGACCATGATCTATAGGGCGAAGTATTTGCAACATTTTACATCATCAGAGGAATTGCGGCGATATGCTGGATATTTATTTCAATATTAAAAAGATTTAAAACCCAAACAAACAAACAAACAAAAAACCCTGAAACTATAAATGATCAAATCGTTGAAAATGTAGTATTGTAATCACATTGTTTGAAAATAAGAGTAAATTGCTGCTAAAGCCTAAGAAAATTTTCGGGGGGGGGGGGGCGTCATTAACCCACGCCCACCAGCATTGCCTCATCTGACTGGGTCTGAACACTTTGTGTTTTAGAGAAAAGTGTGCTAGTCCACTGAGTATCATGTCTATATCAGACACAGTTGCAATAATCTTATATTTTGTCATGCACATGAAACGGTATAGAAGCATCTAATTTGACGATGGTCTCCTCATGAATCATACACCTGCTCTTCACATACTATGGGCACCTATTGGTATGTTGGAGTAGGGATGCCGGTACATTGCAGTCTCCTTAAATCTCTATATTCAACTCGTTTGGTTTCCACTGGTAATTAACAAGGTTCGACAGAATCAGGTAATGCGTGTACTATCATCTATAATTACGTTTATTATGCATGACAATTGTACGTTTCTGTCTGTCATATATAGGCAAACGACATGCCATCGTTTCTACTCGATGTTTTTTTTTTTTTTTTTCTGCAGATTGAAAATCTGGAGTGGAATTTCTACAGCAGGAGTGACAACACTCAGCAGCACTTAATGGGGCGTGGTCTAGCCCGATGGTTGTGTACTATGCCCCGTCTTTCGAGCTTCAATCTGACATGCTACTACTTGCCTGATACTTTCTTCTCAACAGCCGCCTCCTCAGCATCTTCCTGTCAGGTACGCAATTTGACTACGCACTAAAATATTGTAATAATATCCTACGAGATAGAAACGGCAAATCATTTTAAACACACAAAGAGATCTAACTATAAAGCGTAGATGTATCAGGGTATGAAATGTTGAATGATGAAGAAACGTACATTTTCTTGACATAAGGTACAATGTATATGTGATGACTTCAAGTACCTGTTTTTATTTCGGTTTGTAAAAGAAAGGGGAGATGATATCAAAACATTCTCATATCCTGTGAGCCAATGTATGATGCCGACACTCAAAAACATTTGAATTATTTGCCATACTGGGCCTGTCTATCAGACAAGAAGGCAGTCGATTCTTGGGCAATTGCATAGTGATCAATTATTTTCCACGGAAATGTGCCTTTATCATATTTATGATGGTATAGGTTTTCATCGATATTACACTTAGAACATGAAGTAATATAAGCAGTTCATTCAGTATAAATATAGTATTCAACCAAAATACATAGAAGTCATTAAAATCGGAAAAGAGCATAAAAAGCAACTAATTGGGATTCTAATTTGTCATAGAGCAATCAAAAGTGCAAAACATCGTGTACATTTACCAACCTGTAGACCTACTTATGCTTAGAACGGGCGGCCACTTGACTATTAAGTTAGAGCTTCGAAATTTTCCTAAACGTTCGTCACTAGTGAATTCAATAAAGTATACTTACATGTTAACTGCACTATATACAAAAGTGATTATTACATATGGTATATAACTGATTTATTCAAAGATTCATTTCTTTATAAATTCCATTTAAATCCATATTTTGATTTTCTTATTTTTACGCTATTTATGTTTGAAAGCCGTATATCTGGTATGAGATGTAATAATATTTATTTCTGACAGGCTCTGTGTATTTGCGAAGTCTTATAAATAATGTATATATATATATATATATATAGATTTAACATAATCCTTGTTGTGGACAATCTGATAAATACGATACATTTTTTCCCATGGGCAACTTAATCTCAACAAAGAATAGGGTGAATGGCCATCTTGAAAAAAAAAAAAGAATCACACATACAGTCGGAGAAAATGGTAGCATGAAAAACGTGTTAATACAATCAATATACAGAGCACCAACCACATGTGCTAAAATTTGATGCAAAAATCATAATACCCTTTGGTGAAATTGAATGCTAAAATCTTACTCTTGATGATTTTACGAGCCAAGCTGTTTGGACTATGAAGGAAATATTTTTTATTTAAAAGTAACATGGTTGAGATGTTAATATTCTCGATATCTGTAGAAATGACATTTCTTGTGTTTGCTGCGAGAAAAAAAATGCATAACACATAATAATACATTGCGATTTCTAAAAAAAAAAACAACACACATGAATTCGCTGTTATGTATTGTTAAATAATTATACATGTGGGTTTATAAGACAGAATAATTTCAGACTTTGGAAAATATCTATAGTTTGTCTTTTCAATGATTCTTCTTATTTTTGAGAGCAATACTTCCCCTTCACCGACAGTGGTTTTGATTTGCAGAATTTTGCTTATCTTAGACATAAACGTGTCAGAAAACGAACAAATGTTGTGAGTTTCGTGATATTTAAAACTGTAAAGTGCAACCCCGTGTTTAGATAACGCCAAACACACTAATTGTTGATATACAAATATACATACATGTATATAAACATGAAATATGTAACATTTCCAAGTAGATGTGTGTGTGTGTGTGTGTGTGTGTGTATGTGTGTGTATATCACTTATTCTCTATGTGTTTGTATAGCAAACCTTTTTAATAAAGCTTTTTGAAATGAAATGAAGTTTAATTTGTTGGGAAATGAAATGACTGTTTCTGAATTTTCACATAATTAGTGTCACTGACACTCAGCTGTCGAGGTGCTATGGAGCCAATATTTCTATTTTTTTTATGTGTTTTATTATAAAGTCAGTGACAACAAAATTCAAGTACATTGTAAACTCTTTATGTGCCACGCTCGCACGTCCGACTCAGTCGACGGCGTGCCAACTTCGCATATTCTGCTCAAACGCACCAATCCGCCCAATCCAATCGATAAATCTCCAAATGCCACGGCACAATAAAAGCGTTTCTTGCGCTTCCGTTTCTCTCACATATAGCTTGCATTTCATGCAGTGATTAATTATCAAATGGTGTTTTCTACTGGATTTGAGAGTAATTTCTAATTTTTTGTCAATGTTTTGTGTGCAAAAGCCGTGCCTTTGCAGTAATGTAGCTACTGGACATGTGAATCAAAAACAATCATAGATTTGTCATACTATAATACATCAAATCAAAGCTTGGCATTTTCCCTACAACTTTACTCACTATTTATCCAGATCTACAGAAATGTATAAAAGTTACATAGACTTGAAAAAAAAAGAATGTTTTCTCAAAGCATAAAACCGTTAGGTTTCCACCACGGCACAATATGAAGAGTTAAATACATAACTATCCCAGGATTATTCATTTACATTGGTCCTATTTACTAATGTTCGGTCATTTGCGTTCTAGTTTACACCACGGTCAAGTTTATTTGTGTGTTTACCTACAGATTCGAAATATGAAGATGAATCTATACACCTGGGGTGACGATTCTCAACGTCAGTCATCTATTAAAGAAAGAAACCTGGCTCAGTGGGTGTGTGCAATGCCACGCCTATCAAGCTTCAGTCTGACATGGCACTACTTGCCCGATACATTCTTTTCAGCAGCCGCCGACTCAGCATTATCCTGCCAGGTATTTCATCTTGGACTATATTGATCATTTTCTTTGTGGGGCATAATAGACTTGTAAAAAAAAAGAGACAACGAAAAGAAGATAGATGGTAAATTGGCACCTCGTCTACACCCACCCTGTCCACTGTCCACCTAGTCTAATGCCATCTTGTCTAAACTCACTTCGTCTACTACCAACTCGTCTATCAACCATTTTGTCTATATGCCAATTAGTCTAATTGTCATTTCGTCTACTAGCCATTTTATCTAATGTCCAATTTGTCTAAGTCACATTTCGTCTAACACCCATTATGTCTATTGACCATTTCGTCTATTAATCATAAGGTCTATGAATAAAATAGTCTACAGCTCATTTTGTCTAATAGCCAATTGGTCTACAACTCATTGTCTAATAGTCAATTAGTCTAATAACCAGTCAGTCTACTCCCAACTGGTCTACTGCCAACTGGTCTCCTCCCAATTGGTCTACTCCCAACTGGTCTACACCCAATTGGTCTACTCCCAACTCGTCTACTCCCAATTAGTCTACTCCCAATTCGTCTACACCCAAGTGGTCTACTCCCAACTCGTCTACTCCCAACTAGTCTACACCCAACTGGTCTACACCCAACTGGTCTACTGCCAACTCATCTACTGCCAACTAGTCTACTGCCAACTAGACTACTCCCAACTGGTCTACTACTAGTTATATATATATTTTTTTTTATTTAAGTCTACTTCATCCAGTTTCTTTTTTCCCAGTGAAATAGGAAACAACCTACTGCATCTCTCTCACAGTTACTGTAACCACATCCCAGCACTACATACATGTAAACGTAAACACACACACACACACACGCACACACACACACACACACACACACACACATACACAAACGGAACACATTACTAGTACACGCGAGCATCCGGTGTCGATCCATCCAACTACACGCCCACATCGCGCGAATCGTTAGTACCTTCACTAGTGTACCAAACGCAATGAAAATCAAATTACTCGATAATTCCTCATTCGGGATCCCGCCAAGATCGCTGCATGCATGTAGTTTGCAGGCACAAACCCTTGTTGGTCGTATTAGGAGTCTGCATTTGCTAAGACTAATACACGCACCACTGCACTGCAGCCTCTCCCAACAAAGGTTTCTACAGACTTCTAAAAACAGTTTCTCACTGTGAAAATCAAACTCCACCCTCTACCCATGTGATTAGTTGCTTTCCAATGTCCATCACCATCTATTGGGACTTGCCTGGCAACACCCAATAACTGGATAATTAGGGAAACAGATTAGGCAGATATCACCAGTCCATGGGTGAAATAAAAACAACACTGGTCAGACAACCCTTCCTCCATGGATACCAGTGCACCAAATTCCAAGGGGTACAGGTGACAGTAGTCAGTACAGTAGTCAGTACAATCATCTTTCCCCCTTATACAGTATCTGGCTCTTCTGTAAACCATGGAGTAACATATGCAGACATAATAATGTGGATTCATTCACGTGTAAACCATGAAATGACTAAAATGTAATGAGATATTTGGGGGCATTATTTATTTTCTGAACAAGATTTCAAGGCACGTTTCAACTTTTTGTAACAATTAATGAGATTCCCCTTATATGACTATCAAAAGCATAGGCCTACATACTATTGTATTACGAGGAAGTAAATTTTGTTTGACGAAAATCAAATTTGAGATGGTTGAGATATCCCAAAACAAAGTGGTCCTAATGAAATGTGGGAATTTTCTTGTATATGGATCATTTTGCTTTACTTTGTTTTTGGATATTTCCAAATCTGACTTTCATCAAATAGAATTTTAACTCCTGTTTGATAATAGTATGTCGAGTAGTTTCTATCTTGCAAAAAGTCAAAAGCTGAATCACCATCTCAACCAAAACTACAATCCTTTAACACCTACATTTTTTCTTTTTCTCGCTGGTATACTGTAAACACAAACCTAGGTTCATTGTAAATGTACCAACCTAGGCCTATATGACAATCTAAAACTAATACCCTTTAATATCATTATGTGTAGGTTCTGAATGAAACCTTAATTTTGGAAAAATCAATGCCGAAAAGCAAAGAACAGTTCTTGTGCCTATGCAGGAACCAGTCCCAGAAACACATTTTACTTCTAAGAGGTTTTCTACTTCTATGAGGAATTTTTAATAAGTGGAGTCAGAGATGGTCTTCTGTATAACTTCTCTCCCTAGTTTGATCTCTCTCCTTATGTAAGTTCCGACAGTGTTTCAAATTCACTCTTGGTAAATTCCTCCCTATTTATTGGTCTGATAAAACAATACATTTCCAAAGTGAATGTATCCATACATCTTTTAAAACTTATGATACTGATAGATATCAATGTAAAATCTCCTGGATGCTGCAGTTGATCATAACTTGCAATTGATTGCAATTCTCTATTCTATACTAGTTAAAATCATTTGCTGGTTGGCCATTTTTACAATCAGTGGTGTAAAACACAGTGTTTGCACTAATTGGTGTATAACTTTCTTATACACTGACAGATATGCATTATTTTTTCTCATAAACTTACCACCCATAGTGTCTACCTTGGGTACCTTAATGAACTTTCCTCTCTTTTTCTTTCAGATGTGGCAGGCACTTACATGCTTGAAATTCAACACTTTTGGTGTACTCACTCTGACATAGTATTTTTGTCAGAGCTAGCATATTAAATTGTTTATTCCTTTTCATTATTTTTGTTGTTGTGATAGACAGGTATCCAACATTAAGAACTATTATGTTTACCAGGTTCTGCTTTGTCTTCTTTAAAGACTGAAATTGTCCAAACTTTATGTTTCGGAGGTGACATTTTCCGTTAACAATTAACCCCTCTTTTGAGTTAGCTCTTGTTCACAATTATGAAATTCAACTTTGCTAATTTCCATCAAAACAGAATAGTAATCAATCTGACTTAACTTTGATCCAAAGATTATTTAATTCAAATAGTTTATCATTTTTTGGTGAGCATTTATAAATTTATGTAACTTTTCCGTTAACATTTCTGTCACCTCCGAGACAACAGATTTATGTATTTGATTTTTTTTTTATTCTTGACATCGGTTATACATTACATTGGCAAAAATGTAACATATCCCCTCACATTATCTCTGAAGGAAGGTAGTAGAAATATAGCCTGTTGTTTTCATTTCGGAGCAATTTACAATTTTCCGTTAACACTTGTCACCTCCGAAACAATTGTCACCTCCGAAACAACAAGCATATTATATTTGATAATTTCTCGAAGACAAAGCAATTTTGTTTGATTCTGTCCAATTGACAGGAATCTCTTTTGGATGAAAATAGTAATATGGCAACAGGAAATGAGAATTTTCTAGAGATTAATAAAAGATCTAATAAAAACTAAGAATTACTGTTTCGGAGGTGACAAAACACTGTTAACAAGATTTTTTGCTCATTTCTGTTGAAGAGAAACCATATCATGTACACCAATGGTTTCATTTATTTTAGTAACATAAGTCTCAAAGTGGAGAAATCAACTAACACACTCTCACTCTTTTTTGTATTACTAGACAGCACGTTTTAGGGCAAATTTACATTTTTTCACTCTTTTTAACAATGAGAATGCACAAAATACACCCATCTGTTGTATATATAACATTGTAATCAATATCAATTCTCCTGCTTTAGTTAAGTAAACATATAGATGCTTTCATCTTAGAAGCTTGATTTCCAACAAGCAAATTATTTGTGAAGATTTACCAATCACAGCTTTCCATGTAGGTTACTATTTCTTATGTTTCGGAGGTGACATTGTTTGTTAACACCATATTGTTATATGATAGTGAAAGGCAAGACTTCAGTTCCTTTTCACTATCTATCAATATTTTCTAATACATTTAATATCTACAAAATCATCACAACAGAAGTGACTTTTGTATACATAGCTCACCAGAATTCCCTCGATACCAAAGTGATACATGTGGCAGTTCATGCATGCCCTAGTCCACAATTTAAAAAAAAAATGTAAAAAAAAAAATTATCAAATAATCACACTCCACAAAAAGGCCACATGCCTATAGCTGGTGCACCACTTGTTCTTGAATTCTTAGTTGTTGTTTTTCCATGTACAACGTGGTATAGTCATAAACAAAATTATGTGATTTTTTTTTAAATATGACAATAATTATTACATTTTCCAAGTTGAACCAACTGTTTATGACAAATGTTGTATTTTTTACGATTACTGAAGTTATGTGACAACTAAAGTGAACAGAGGAACAAGTCCCCAGGACTGGAAAGGGAAAGATCCAAAAACAAGATTTGTAGTTCTATCTCAATATAATTTTGATGAGGTGTTTACCTTGTTTTGTTATTATGTTTTATCTTAGAATTTGGCTTTTAGTACTGGAATTTCAAGGAAAAGAAAACGGTTTCTTAAAGGACAAGTCCACCTTCATATACATGTGGATTGAGTGAATGCAACAACATTAGTAGAACACATTATTGAAAGTTTTGGGGAAATTGGACAATCCATTCAGAAGTTATGGGTTTTTTACGTATCTTCGCAATCACTGCTGGATGAGACGACTATGACAGTGTATGGTGTCACATGTGTACAACGATATAAGGAAAATATAATGAATTTCACAAAATTTTACTTTTTGAAAAAAGTGCACATTTCTTCAACTTGCTACTGATGTATTTTAGGGCAATATTATTCATCCTGCCTTCTAAAAGAGAGAAGTCATGTGTTCTTTTGTTATGCAAGAAAAGTGAAAATACAGTATGTTTAATTTTCTTGATACTTTCTCTATATTCTCGTACACATGTGACATCACAAGCTACATGTATAGAAGTCTTCTCATTCAGCATTGACTGAGCAGAAACTTAAAAAATCCATAACTCTGGAACGGATTGCCTTACTTTCCTCAAACTCTCACTGATGTGTTGCTGTATTTACTCAGCCCTCATGTCTATTGAGGTGAACTTGTCCTTTTCCAGTTTCGGTCCCTTATAGGCTTATTTGAGACCAGTTTGTGTCCGGGACCTTCCGTGAAGTTGATGGAGGAAATTACTGAACAAAAACAAATTTTCCCCTCAAGTTCACAGAAAAGCATTATGCTGCTCTCTTCAGCTGGGAAACACAAACTGTTGTCTTAACCAAACTGTAAAAACCTGTTAAAGATTAGTATGAATTACAATCTCAAACAAAATATGAGCTGGTATTCATTATAATGAAAGAGAATAATTAAACAAAATAACAAGTAAGAACTGAAAGAAAGAGCTTATATTTGAAAATTAAAGCCATGTGGAAAGACATGAATGTTCACTAAATAGTTAACACCTGAGAAGTTGGGTTGTCTCTGTGTTGTGTCACCTCAAAAACAACAAAATGGTTTTACTTATCTTATACTTTTTACTCTCAAAAGTGATTAATATGCATGATTTGCAGGTAATTTTCAAGCAATTCAGAAAGATACGTAAAATATATTTTACTAATGTCAACAGTTTAAATGAATCTGGTGTAAATAGAAAATTTATCCCAGATGAACCAAACACCTTTCACAAGTATTATGACATTTGTATGGTGGCTGTCAAGGATAATGAAGAATTCCTGAACATCCTTGAATTAATCTAGGTTATAAAACTATTTGCAAACAAAAATGTACAAAAGTCAAATTTTTGCTTTTCCTATTCATACCGTATGTCCCCACCAAATAATCACAGTGGTACCCTCCGCAACGATAACTTTAAAGATAGTGAATCATTCTGAAATACAATTTGAGGGATTGAAACTATAACTCATTGCCCACACCTTACAGAAAACCCCATTCAATTTGCTTCAGAGGTCAAAGAGAATTGAGGATTTTTGTAGAGCATGTGAGGAATCCCTTCCCTCCAAGTTCTGTATATTGTGTTTACACATTAATATGCAGTTCCAAGAGCATCCAAGTGCTGAACTTGGAAGAATCAGACTCCTGACATCCTTTATAACAATCTACATTTCTTTGAGATCACTTAACAAAACTGACTGGGGCTCTCTGCAAAATAGAGCTAAGATGTTATAATTAAAATAAAGTAGAATTTAGCTGATTTAATTGGGTGCTATCAATGCAAAAGTCTAATTGCAATTTTTTTTTTTTTTTTTTTTTTTTTGGGGGGGGGGGGGGACATACTATATGCTTGAACACAGTGTTAACATTGAATGTCACCTCCGAAACAAAGTTATTCTTCCCTGGTGTTGTGGAATAAAATGTTCTGAGAGCAAAGAAACATTACTAAAATGATCTTACACCCTCATTTCAATTTAAGGTAGAAAATGGAATGCCATGTTTCTTTTTTTTTTTTGGGGGGGGGGGACATACTACATGAATACTTGAACACAATGTTAACATTGAATGTCACCTCCGAAACAAAGTTATTCTTCCCTGGTGTTGTGGAATAAAATGTTCTGAGAGCAAAGAAACATTACTAAAATGATCTTACACCCTCATTTCAATTCAAGGTAGAAAATGGAATGCCATGTTTCTTCAGGTTACAATATCTAGCTTATGTCCATCATATTCTTACTGTAAATGAATATTTCAACACAATGTTAACATTGAATGTCACCTCCGAAACGAAGTGATTCTTCCCTGGTGTTGTGGAATAAAATTTTCCGAGAACAAAGAAACATTACTAAAATGATCTTACACCCTCATCTCAATTCAAGGTAGAAAACGGAATGCCATGTTTCTTCAGATTACACTATTTAGCTTACATCCTTCGTCCAAATGGAAGGCAAACTACCGGTACCCATGCTAATTAATGAAGTGTAAAAAAACACTTGTTCTGTGTGGTCTATCTGCTTGAAACAGGGGCTAATTTCTTGTTCTCGAGTTATAATTATTAAAAACATTGATAAAAAGAAGAAGTTTTTGTGTTATTGTCACTTATTCTCAAAAAAAGTGAGTGTTAATATTAATGTCACCTCCGAAACATTCTAATATGTTAACTGTCACCTCCGAAACATCCATGTGTGAAAAATCCAAGTTTTTAAGAAATTATTGGAATTTCATTTAACCTACATAGGAAGGTAGCCCTACTTAAGGACTTGTTATAGTAAGAGTTTGGCCTGGCCTGCCCTCCAATAAATAGTTAAAATCTTAAAAATTACATGTCAATTGGTATTTTTAGCAAAAATTTATAAATCTCATGTATTTTTTTAAAAATTCACTTTATATTCAACCCCCAAATAGTTTCGATTCACAAACTATATATTGTTGTTAACCATATAAACTTTGCATGGTGAAGTTTGACTTCAGAGTTTTGTCAATATGGTGCAATTCATGAAAGCAAAGTTTTGCTTAAATTTACTTCAGGTGCCAGGGTTTTCCTTAAATTACACGAATAACCCTTCAGCTTTAAGGTCTGAAATGTTATTTTTTCAAAAATTTGAATACTTTCAAACAGGAATCAAACAGAATAATGAAAAAATATTTGGTTTGAAATTTTGACCCCCCCCCCCCCCCCCCCCGAGTACAAAAGTTACACCACTGATCGTAAAAAAGGCCGGTTGCGATCAATTGTTTTCCATCTTTATTGATTGCAAAACACTGAAAGAGCTAATACTTAGTTGTTATGTGTTCACTCAAAATGAGTTGAATCTACTGTGCCGTAGATGTAATAATCTAATTAAGTGCTTTTTGGAAATGAGCCTGCAGTATGTTGGCAACAACGTAATATTTGGCACTGTCGTCCCATGTTTTGCCATGATTTACAACATCATTCATATTTTTTGACTCATTTACAATTTTGTGGATCAAACTTTTTGCTCAGTTTTATTTCAGCATTTTAGTTGCAATTTGGGAATTATGACCACTCTATAGTAATGTTATTTTTCACAACACTTAGATATGATACATACAGAATTTTCAATATGCCTCTTTCCATTAAACAATATTTTTATGGATAAATACAAAATCACATGAACTGATCTATCTCCCTCGATAGAAAAGACTTGAAATTTGGCACATGACATTGTGGCCGCCATTGTAGAATTTTAGCTTTTGTCATTGTTAACAGTGTTTGCCATGGTAGCAGCATTTTCATTAAAAAAAAAAACAAAACAAAACAAAAAAAAACATACAAAACTTTGTTGAACAAACTGCCCATATTTTGAACATTTGATTTGCAATTTGAGAGACTATAATGATCACTCTTACTTACATGTTAATAGGGCCTACTATGTCATTTTAGCAAGACATTTGTGTGTGTGTGTGTGTGTGTGTGTGGTTTTCAGTCTGTCTGTTGCCATGACATGAGTATTTTCTTACAACTACAGATATGCATATTGAAAAACACATCTTTGTCAATGTTAAATAATGCATTGCCATGGTAGCAACTTTTTATTTCTGATAAAAAGCATACAAAAACATTGTGTATTGAGCTAACTCCCTCAGGTTGAGGTCCATGGGGTATTAATCACATTTAGTGATAGTTCTAATCTGTATTGCATGTATTGTTGCTGCCAGTCCTCTGTGGTACATTCTCATTATTTTCTGAGCAACACGTTTTTGCTTGTTTGTTTACATTTCAATGAACTTCTGTTGTTTTTGAAAGAAATGTAGGTAGGCTATTGTTCTTTAAACTGTAATATTCTCTGTAAAAATAAATAAAAAAAAGGCGTATATTCCTTGGCAATGTAGCCCACATTACAGTATGTGTGGGACTTGATATTTTGACCTGGCTATAGAAACTTCAAAAATTCATAACTTTTTCTTTTTCTAATTTTGCTCAAACTGTCACTGATATGTTCTAATAATGTTGCTGAATTCTCTCAGTCCACATGATTTCAACGTGAACTTGCGCAGTACATATTACTTTTATGATATCATCAAAACATATCTAATCTCTTTTCTGTTACTCTTACAAAAATTACAACATACTACAGTTATGTGGTCATTGCTTTATAACACTGTTTAATTGAAATATCAAACAATCGCAAGAAATATTTTTATGAAATCGTAAAAGTCAAGTTCACAATGAAATACATGTGGATTGAGAGAATTCAGCAACATTATTAGAACAATAAACATATCAGTGACCGTTTGAGGAAAGTTAGATAAAGAGCAAGTTTAAACTTCAAAAATTCATAACTTTGTTATTAAGCTCTATAATATTATCCACAATATTTGTAAGATACATGAACGCCTATATTTATTGACTAATTCAGCTAAACAGTTTGAATGCAGGACAGTTATAAATTTGACATTGGTGTCAGATTTTTACTTGAATGGATTGATCCAGGTTAGCTAATCTTTTATCTCAGCTCGTTATGGGCCTATTGGCAAGTATTTCGTTGAGATTTTGTTTTGGTACATGTACAACACATTAGCAATAGCACGAGCAAGAAATTACGTAGGCCTGAAGGGAAAAGTCACCAATCATAAAGTATAGTCATTTATTACTGTAGATGAATAAGCCTTAGTAGATTTATCATCAAACTTCCAAGAAGGCAAATTTGATGAAATGCGTGATAAGCAGGCAACATGCATAAGTAAACTTGCATTCACAATTAAATGTCACATACAATGTAAAAGCTTATTTATAGCTATTATCTTTTTTCTTAAACAGATAAAGTTTAGGCTCGTTATAGTTTGGCACAATCTTGATTAAGATCTCGACTTAGGCATGTATAGCCCTTCATGAAATATTATAGAAATATGAAAGAAGGAGTTATATGACACATTGTATAAGTGGTACGCCAGAGGCCAAGAAAACTATACATGTAAGGTAGACTGATATAGAAAAAAAAACACCTACAAACTTGTTGAGCTTTTAATGCAAATGGGGAGTGCATTTTCAATGTACAAAAACAGAGAATTAATGATTTAGGCCTGTTTTAGTATTTCTTTCATAAAGAGATTTATTGAGAGAAAGGTGAAAATAGAGGGAAAAATCATGTTGGTCTTGACATGATTCAGTAATTATGAAGAGTAGACAGACGGACAGAAAGAAAAAAGATCTAGTGAGAGCTTGAAAAGAGAGAAACGAAGAAAACGAATAAACAGAAAGGGAATGGCAGGGATATGTTCCTTGGTTCCTCATGCAAGAAGGTGGTCACTCCAGGGAGGTGGAAGAAGGCTTCCACCTCCCTGGTCACTCATTGCAGACAGAACAGAAGGGAGCATTTCTTGCTCTAGAAAGTACATTCCGAGGTGTTACATAACAGTTCAAACCACCTTCTGGCTTTCTACTCAGGTTGACCCTTATCTCAGTGGGGGTCAGCCAGACAGGCCCCCATAGGACATGTCAATCACGGTTACCATGACAATCCTAATCCTCTCAGAATGAAGCTCCGCCTTATAAACATGAAAAGGACCCAAAGGTTGTACAAACCATTGTTGGGAGAAGCTACAACACAGGGCCTATGGGACAGTGCTGAAGTGGTGCATATAGTAGTCTTGGCGCAAACTCCTTTACGACCAACAAGGGTTTGTGCCTGCAAACTGGCATGCATGCGCACGGAGGTACGGGTGGACTGGGTGGTCGGTCGAAATGTAATTCTGTTTCGTATGACTGACAATTCGTTTGTGATGGAGGATTGTAACTGAGCTAGTTTATCATTATTTAGTTATTTTACGGCCAGAATGTAGACTGGATAGTCATGTCTCACTATATATTGATTAGTATGTCTTTATATTCAGCATGTGCAGAATAATTAACAACTAGAATAGTCTAATATTGATTTTGTGCTAATCAAGGGCAGTGTTTAATATGAATAGTTCATGACAGTGAGACGGACTGGACACTAGACAAAGTGGTATATTCATTATTAGCATGACCAGATGGAAATGATCAGTTTGGGTAAATTGTTGAGAGTAAAACTATATCAGTTGTACACCAATTGGGTATAGACGAGTATAGACCAATTGGGAGTAGACAAGTTGGGAGTAGACCAATTGGGAGTAGACCTAGTTGGGAGTAGACCAGTTGGGAGTAGACAAGTTGGGAGTAGACCAATTGGGAGTAGACCAATTAGGAGTAGACTAGTTGGGAGTAGACCAATTGGCAGTAGACCAGTTGGGAGTAGACCAGTTGGCAGTAGACCAGTTGGGAGTAGACCAATTGGGAGTAGACCAATTGGGAGTAGACGAGATGGGTATAGACCATATTGGGTATGGACAAACTAGGGTTGGACGATATGATAACTAGACAAAGTGAATGTAGACTGAATGACTTGTAGACGAGGTGGGAGTAGACTAACTAGTAGTAGACAAAATAAATATTAGACGACATGGCAAATAGACATTGTGAGTGTAGACGATTTGACTATTAGATCAATTGATTTGTAGACGAAATGCTCCTTAGACGAGTTGGGTATTAGACAATACGGGTAGTGGGCAAAGTGGCTATTAGACAATATGGGTACTGGAAAAAATGAGATGTAGCCCAAATGGGTATTAGACTAATCGGTAATAGACGATATGCCAGTAGACCAATTGGAAAATAGACAAAGTGGCTGTAGACGAGGTGACAATAAACCAGATAGATAGCCACTTATCAAGCAGAATTTTCGTAAATTCAATTTATACCTTTTAGTCTTGTCATTAAATTTTCAAGTATATGTATTGATAATTGGCGGCATATCACTTTGATGACTGAAAAATGCATTAAAATAATAGTAAATACAAGTATTAAAAAAGAAAGCTTTTTACCCATGCAGATGAACTTGTGTAATATTTGGGATTTCCCCTCTATAATTTTCTTTCTGATTCTAAGCCTTCTGCGTCTCATTCCTCGTTTTATGACAGAGGTATGCACAATCTTCCACGGCCCATTTTTTCAAACACTCAAAAAAGAATTCTAACTTTCACATTTTTAATACACGGAGGCAAAAACAAGTGCATTGTCAAACGTGTAAGTTTTTCTATTTACGATCTCACCTGGTCATGTCTCCTTGTCCCTCGAATAACATATTGTATCAGTAAGAAGTCGAAAGAATGATATGACCTTTAGTAGATATACACTGGACAGCAAAAGAAAGTACCCACTTCAGTCAAAGGCCGCACACAAAAATTCATCCCCTAGAAATATACAATTTTTGTATACAGGTTTGCTACAATGCCCCTTACTTATCACATGGACATAAGCAAGTGAATGTCTACATAACAAAGAAGAACTGGACATGCACAGCATATTGGTCATTGAATCAAAAGTCCCACACAACATCACTTTCCACCATGCAAAAACGGCCACTGAATGGATAACATTTTTAAGCAGCCAATATGTCCAAGTGAACACCTGTTTTGTCAAAATGATGTTAATGAGTGTATTCTGTATTAGGGATGCTATCCTTCCTGATTATACTAATTCTCAGAATAAAATCAGTTAGTTCTTTAGACTGGATATTACTTTACTCTGGTCTAAGCAAGTTTCCATCAGGATAATTATGCCACGACTTGTTATGCTTGTAAGGCTCATTCTGTTACATTTTGTGACTTTTGATTCAGTGACCAAGATGCTGTGCATGTCATTATTTTCTTTGTAATAAAGATAATCACTTGCTATTGGGTATGTGATTACTAATTGATATTGCAGCATACCTGTTTATTTCTAGGTGGTGAATTTTTGTGTGCAGCCTTTGACAGAAGTGGGTACTCTCTTTTGCTGTCCAGTGTATCTATAATTATAATATGATGGTTTTGTGGAAACATCTTTTTAATTATTGCTATGGTTTTACATGATTTTACATGGGCGTCACAAACCTTAGTTTTCGTATTCAGTAATGGCTGCACCAAAATGTTACAGCGTCAGTGCTTTTCAACGGATTGCCTGGTTTTCGCCAAAGCGTCACTTATGTGTTCTACTAATCGAATCTTATTGAAAAACCAAGAGCCCACTGGCTACACACGCATCCAATGTATTTAACCGTCGAATTTGGTAAAACTCTCGTTATACTGTAACATTATTTTGGAAAAAGGAAGGAAAGAAATATTTGTGCACTTAAACTCGTTTGATAACATCAGAACAGCAATTAATGCAGGTACTTGGTTCAATACTTAAGGAAGAATTTTAATTGGTCATTGGTACTTTATTCTACGGGTTATTTTATGTTCAGTGGAAGCATCATTAATTTTCTCTCACCTACCTGATGTTTCCGTTGATTATTTTATGTCATTTTATACAGATTCAAATTCTAACATTGTGTTTTTACACCGGGGATGACAATCCTCAATGGGATTCTGAAATTCAGTACGCAATGGAAAAATCTTTGGCTCAATGGGTGTGTACTTTGCCTCGTCTTTCGAGCTTCAGTCTGACATGCTTCTACTTGCCCGATACTTTCTTCTCAACAGCCGCCGACCTAGATTATTTCTGTCAGGTATGCAGCATCATTGATTATGCGTCTGTTCTTGTTTGGTCCAAAGCAGACCTCTACTCCTGGAAAAAAGTAGCATGTAAAATGTTTTTTTTCATGAGAATTAATTTCCCTGTAGAAGGGCTTCAGTGCAATTTAACATCTGTAACATATCATCGTGGAAGGAAGGTTATTTTGCAGAGAAATGACATCCATGTTCCAGGATTGAATGACACTGAGCTAAACGATTACGTACGTTTATAACGAGATTGTTGTTTGAGCAGAGCTGTTGTCCCAGCTAACATTTGGGCGTTTTCTGAACGTTCTTGAAACGTTCCAAGTTCGTTTTTTGGACGTTCTGTCAAAACGTTTTAAGAACTTTTTTGTAGAAGGTTTTCAACGTATTTAAAACGTTTCAAATGGACATTAAAAAACGTGTTTTTTTAACGTTTAAAGAACAAATAAAAAAACCTTTCGGAATCTTTAAGGACCTGCAGAAAACCTTTTGAACGTTATAGACGTCAGTAAAACTTTTAAGAATATTCAAAACGTTCTGTGGACATTCTGCGGACGTCCCGGAAACCTTTGAAAACCGTCTAGAACGTTCAAAAAATGTTTTAAGAACGTCTAAAAGTTATTATGACCCATTCCAGAACGTTAAAGGTTTAAGCCCACATTTGTAAACCTGTAGCAATTGGTCTCATAGTTAGCATGGAGTTTGGGTATGATTGCAGTAACACCTGTGCAAAATTTCGTTCCAATTAGTCCATTACTTTCATAAAAATAAATGAAAATGCACCGTAATCCGTATGCATGCGTATAACGCTCGCTAGCTCCCGTCCACGTACGTGTTACATGTAGAATGTACGTAGATATAACCCGCGCTCGTAATTCGATTTTGGGTCGGGTTGACCCGGTTTGAAAATTGATTTTAAAACGATGATTTTCTCTCTTTTATCCAATGGTATAGACAAAGAGCGACAGGTGAGGTATGTTACTGTTATAACTTGTACTTGAAGTCATATTGGACCTGTTTTATGCAGTTTTAATTTTCGTGGATTTGCAAATGTGGGCTAGTACCTTTAAGAGAACCTTTCATATACGTCTAGAACGTCCAGAAAACCTTTTAAGAGCATCTAATGTTTATATTTTATTGGGTATTAAAAAATGATTATGAGATTATACAGGCACAATCTGGAATTATAATGTACCCTAATCCTAATCCTATATAATCCTATCCTAGCTCGTTCCTAATGTCCTATCACCTATACCTACACTACATCCTATTCCTAATTGATGAATCTGTATCACATTCTTTTATATACCTGCAATATGTTGAGGTGTATGAAGACACGGTACTGATATTAGATCCCACACACCTTAATTAGACATATTAATATATGAAAATATCTCTTCATAACACAAATTGAAATTGTGAATAACTGAACAATAACGTAGGTAAGTTTTTTTTTTTTCAACACAGAAAGTTTGAACCCAGCATAAATCTTTAGAGTTAGATGAAGTCGACGTAGTAAGCCTAATAAAAACGTTTTGTGGACGTTTATAAAGGGCGAAGACGTAGCAGACATAGTAAAAAGGTTTTGTAATGTCCATTAACGTTTTTAAAACTTTTTCCAAAAAAAAAAACCAAGCCTGTGCTTTCCAGTAAAAGTCCCAACTTTGACGTTGTATGTACGTTTCAAAAACGTCCATTTTAAACGAAGACGTACGGAACCTAAAAAAAAAAAAAAAAAAAAAAAAAAAAAAAAACGTTTAGGAAACGTTCTGGAAACGTTATGTGTTTGCTGGGGTGTCACTGTTGCTAAGCTTTTGAGAGCTATGATATTTGTATCTTAGTATTTTCACTTGGGAAGTGTGTGACTAAAATGTTCATTACTGAGCATGTCTTAGTAAAGCAAACGATAAATGGGCTCACGTCACAAGTCCAACAGCCAAGATACGTATACAATAGCCCACGAGCTAGACAGGAGCCAGACGCTGGTCATTCACACACGGGACCGGGAAGTATTTTGTTTCATTTTGTTTTGTTTGGGTTAGGATTGTTAACTTTTTTGATGGCCTTCTTTTTTTTTATTTTTTCTTCTTCTTCGGGGTTCTTCTTTCTCTTCTCTTTTTTTTTTTCGATTCCTTCATGTTAAAGTTGCCTAACTTGAAGTAATGATTGCAAACTTTGATGATACCTTCTTTTATGAACTTTTTCTTTCCTGGTAAGTCTTTCCTTTTGTAATGAAAACATACAATTTTTGAAAAACATTGATTTCGAACTTGTTCATACAGATTTTATCGATCGTAAACCAAAACGAGAGGGAGAGAAAAATTCACATTTTTAACCGTTCTCCGTTTTCTGCGTGTTACTGAAAATGCATCTGTCAGAAAGAGATCAGAACGACCTATTTTTTTTTCTTCTTTTATTTAGAATTTCCAATACTCTGCAACTCTCGTCAATAAAAATTGGAAGCGAAACTATTGCTTGTCAATGAAGTACGTTGATGAGAAAGGAGTCTTTTAACGGATCACGTTCAGGAGAAAATAAGAAGATCCTTTGACAAGGTTCTGATACTAATTCGTGAACCATATACAATAAGCATAGCTGATATTGTCTTTGCAGTTTCAGTGTAGTCTTGGTGTGGAAATTGTCAACTTCATTAAACACATGGATTGTCTGTAGTGATGTTACGTTACTTCTTTAAGGAAAAAAAAAACACAACCACATAAAAAACCAAGCAATCAGATTCATCTGCGCATCCCATCTCTTTCCTTATTTTCCTATTTCCCTTCCTTAGTTTAATCTACTCAGATTATGAGACTACTTTCGCGTGCGCAGAACTGTACATAATCTCTGACCCCAGAAGTTGAAGAAGTTATAATGGTGCAACGGTTATTGATGTTAATCAACAAAATACTCTTCGAATAATCTTATTTATTCTCTGCACATGTTGATAAAGTATGAAATCGTTTGATCAAAATCTGGTCAGAAATAAGAAAGATAAGAACGTAAGTAAACGTAAGAAATATAACACATGTAAGAAAGTTGAGTACAACAAACGGGAAACGATAAAAATAATGTTATAACTTCCTTATTTGGCCACTGGCTCAGCTGACTTGGTCTGAACACTCTTTGGGTATTTCTTTAAAACAGGAGTACCTTTCCCGTGGCTTTACTGGTAACTGGTCATTGTTCATAAGTCCACTGAGTACCATATTGATAGCAGACATAATGGGAAATATCACATCTGAACATGCCACAGAATTCTATATTCACGTTTGTCTTATGTCTTATGTTGCATTATAACCATTATCCAGTTGTATTCATTCAATGCTTTGCTTTAATTGTTCGTTTGTTTGTTTTCCCCCAGATTCAAGACTTAAACTTATCTTTTGACAGCATGGACAACAATTCCCAACGGCAATTTCCGATGAGAGAAAATGATTCCCAAGGGCAATTTCCGATGACAGAAAAAGATTCCAAATCGAAATCTACGAAGGGAGAAAAAGATTCCCAACCGCAATCTACGAAGGGAGAAAAAGATCCCCAACCGCAATCTGCGACGGAAGAAAAAGATTCTCAACGGCAGTCTTTGATGGTTGAAAAAATGGTCCAATGGGTGTTCACATTGCCACGTCTTTCGAGCTTCAGTCTGAAATGGCGCTATGGGAGCTTGCCGGATGAATTCCTCTCAGCAGCCGTCAAATTAGCCTCATCGTGTCGGGTATGTGTTCTCTGAGTTTGCATGATATACATTGGCCACGAATACAATTTGTGTGTGTGTAAAAAAAAATCTTCCCTTCCATTGCAATTGTTCTAGCTGCCTATATGCAGTGCTAAGTGCTCTTTGAAATAAACAAATCACAAATTGTCATTTAGACTTTCTTGTTGAGTGGTGATTGCACATTGATATCATCAGTCTGATGTCATTTAAAACGTATGTTCGACATGAAAAAAAAAAAATGGGTCGGTGAGTAAAATGTTGTAGCAGTGGACATGCACATTATATGAATATGGCATTTTAACTCTTTATGTGCCATGGTGGAAACCCCCTGTGTGCCACGTTATTCTGAGAAACGAAGATAGTCATGCTTAGAGAAAGAATTCTGTGTTTCCAATCTGTATAACTTCTTTAAATTTCTGTTAAGCTGGACATAATAGTGAGCAAAGTTAAAGAGGAATGCCAAACTTTGCTTCCATATACAATGTATAACAATTCTATTTTCAATTTTTCTTCTGAATTACCAGTTGCTACATTACTGTAAAGGAATGATTTTTGCACATAAAATAGTGACAGAAACTTAAAGTGTACATGCAAAATCTAGTTGGGAACACCGCTTGATAGTCATTCACCACATAGAATGCAAGCAGTATGTGAGAGGAACGAAAACGCAAGAAACGCTTTGATTGTACCGCGGAATTAGCGATTTATCGATCGGTTTTGGCGGCTTTGTTTGTTGAGCAGAATATGCGAAGTTGGCACGCCGTCGACTGAGTCGGACGTGCGAACGTGGCACATAAAGATTTAATGCAAAGATGGGATAAGCACAACATGTACATTTTTCTTTTCTGAAGATTTACACCGCCGAATGTAATGAATTGTGTTTTGTCCTTGATTATAATTAACAAAACATCAGAAAAAATGATAGTATGCTTTTTGAGGATTTGCAATATATTTCATAAAAAGTTACAATAAGTACCATATGCAGCTGGCATGTTTTGATTAAATACTAGGATCTCGAATTTGTAATACTTTTGTCTCACTCAAAAAAAAAATGCTTCACTAGTATCCTGGAGGTAGAGAAAGAAATCAAGTGACTTGTCGGTTTTGCCATATCCCAATCTGTGAATCATTAGGTTCTTTCTCCCATGCTAAAAGAGTCTTGTATTTGTTATGCTTCCGAAATTTGCTGTCCTAATGAAAATTATGTAGGCTTATGTAATCAATGACTTTTTTTTCTTTTCTTATATTATTTCTTTTCGCAGTGACATTTGTTTTTATTTGTTTGTCTGCTTGTATGTGTTTTGTTTCACAGATTCAGGATTTGACGTTGAGTTGGTACGTCCTAGGAGGTGATTCTGATCATCAATCCTCCTTTGGAGAACATTTGGCCCGATGGGTGTGCGCTATGCCAAACCTTGGGAGCCTCTGTGTGAAATGCGTTCGCCTTCCCGATACCTTCTTTTCAACAGCCGCCTCCTTAGCATCACGTTGTGCGGTATGTCATCCTTGACAATCAGCAATCATTATTAGTAAAAGGGAGTGAGTGCGTATCTTCTGTCTCACATGATTTATTTTTATTTTTTGTAGTATGTGTCCGTTATGGGATGCACTATACACTTCCTTACAAACGCAATACATATTTATGTTATTTCAAGACATTAATATCTGACTATCAGACGCCACTTGTACCAAGTTGAAAGAGATGTGTAGATGATAATGTGTAATGATGACACATCGAATGATATTAGTTTCTTGTAGACATATTGGAGAATAAAATTATCCATGAGTCCAATTTATTGCACATTTACACATATTAAACGCCTAACAACATACAATACATTCTTCTTGAGAAAAGCATATTAAAGTATGATCTCGAGTATGCATATGTATATATATATATATATATATATATATATATATATATAAACATATTTATTATTCTCAACATGTATACACATATAAGGTTATTCAATATTGTTCGTACTTGAACGTTTGGATGTTGTGAAAGTATGTAGCCTATATACGAATAAAGTAGACTGCACGTCGCAGGACTAAATGTTATCGAACAGATTCCTCATCTGTCTAACTTGTATCTGTCGAAAATAAATAATAAATAACTAAAAAATATATAGGTAAATAAATAAATAAATAATATATGAATTACATATATATATAGATACATTGACAATGGTGATTTACATTTGCTCCTCTCTTACTCCAATCCTGATATATTCATCGATGTTTCTAATACTTAAATAATGATATTACTTAAATTGATAAGATCTCAAGAATTATCAGTAAATATTCAACATTTCAATCGACAAGCTTTTCAGTAAATCTCTGAAAACCTCACCTCGGAATTCTTTTTCCTGGATAACAAAGTCATAGAAGAATCTCCCTCAATGCTATATTTAGTTTTCGACTCTTGATGATAACCTCACTTAGAATGACAACATCATTTCCATATGTCACCTTATCCTATAGAAATAAAGACATCAGCTAATAAGACAAATTAAATGTCATCCTGCGAACGCTCTTTCAATCCTTGATGCAAACTTTATTTTACCCTACTTAAACTGTGCCTTATTCTCGTGGGGAAATACACATTTCTCGTACAAAGAAAGATAATTATTGAAAAAAGACACATATCTCATCGTATCATTTTCAATAAAACATAGAGGAGCCGTACTGATATTTGTTTATTAATAATGATTTTTTTTTTTAAAGATTAATAATTTTTTTCCGTGTGCTATAAGGAGAACTTATGTACAAACTTACTGAAGACTCCCTCTCTTGTGTTTGATTATCTTCATTAAGAAGCAAACCGCATACATCATCCATACTTTCTGGCAATGCAAAAAAATTCCACTTGCCAGTAACTGGGAACAATTTTACAGAATCTATATTCTCCTTTTCCCAACCTTCATTAATGCCTTTACCTTAAATTTATTGATCTACCTCCCATCAACAGTTATCATCACACGTAGTAGGTGATTTTGCAAGAATAGTATGCCATGAAATCGAGCATTAGTGTAAGAGTGGTATAAATAAAAGAGACATGTTAGTTACTTGGGTGGGATGTGGCTTACTTACATCTCTCTTTTACGTTGTTCCTCTTTTACGGAGGAGCCGTTGAAAGATATGTTCAGCTGTCAATAATCAGTCACATATTGAAGATCGAAGTAATATTTACCACTGCCATTCGATGAAAAAAAAAAAGAAAACCTCTTCATTTGTTTATCCATGGTATTGTCTAAGGTCAGCGATGAAAGTTTCTCTGTTATTTTTTTTTTTTGTAAATTGTTTTACCACTCAGAACATAGCAGAATAGGTAATAACAGCATTGTTAGAATAATTTTGTGCAGTTGTAAAAGTGTAAACTCCATTTTCCTCTCCTTCAGATTGGCAAACTTTCTATGGAGGTTAACGACATTCAGCTTTCAAATCGATCTGCAGCTGGAGCAAACCTGGCTGAATTTCTATGTAGTTCGCCTCATCTTTCAAGTGCCGATATCAAATGCTATGAGCTGCCGAAGACATTCTTCATGACAATGGATGAACAGGCCTCACGCTCCAAAGTAAAGATCAGACAATTCAATTTGTTGTTTAAATATAGAAGTAAACCATTGCTTATCCTCGAGTATTACATAAAAAACATAATTTCATAAGTACGGTCTCTGCGGAGCCATTGTTCTCCGACCTCGTGTTCGTTTACCGGCATGGACATTGCCATTTATTTATCAGACAATGTCATCACTCATTCATTCACCATATGTTGCTATGAGGCATACGTTATTTAGCTTCGAGAAATTGAAAAGTTGATTTCTTGACATGTGTTTGTACACAATATAGTAATATATCATGTCGAGTTCAGATGTTTTTGTATTATATTGTACATGTTTCAGCTGGACAGCATAACCGTCAATGGAAAAACGTTGAACAAGATACTTCATGGAAATCAATGATGTGCGACTCAGGTATTTATTTCCTTTCTCAATTGTTTTCAGCTATTCTTATCAATTACGACGTATAATATGTTTCAGAATAAATTTTGAATATGTAGATCTGTTCCAAAAATAATTCAATTCAATTTGTCAATCATCTGTCTGTTGCCTTCTACATGTGCTAGTAAAATCTATGTTACAGCCAGGTGAGATCAATAGGAAGGAAAATTCTATCCTCAGCTGGACACTGCATACAACGGCCATTGTTATTTTGTTTCTTTTGGGATTTTTTTTTTCATTTCACCCTCTATGATACAATAAGACAACATGGACTGGCCTGAGGGGTATACGATATTTATTGCCAGAATGAGGGTTATTGCCCGAGACGAAGACAAGGACAATACAACTACAGTATTCCCGAAAGAAGCCAGTGAATATTATTGTTACCCATTTCAACTGTTTGCTAGTACCGTAACTTCACAATTCAAAGATTGACTGTATGATGGTCCAGCAGGGAGGTTCCAGATAAAGAGCGATCAAACGGTGCATGTGCAGGGACTCATAAATGAAGGAGCACCTTCATCTGGAAGAGAAACCATAATTATGACTCATGTCATGTATGTCACTCTCCCACACAGGAAGACGGTGTTAGGCAGTGAATGTGAGAGAGGGCAAGGACCAAGTTCCGGAAAAGAAAGATACCAACTCCGAACATAAAATGAATTCAGCAACAACAACAAAACATAGCTATATTCGAGGAGATGGTTTCTCGAGAGGACCAGACAGCGAAGGACGACATGCCCCGGTGAAAGAGGAAAGAGGAGAAAATAAGAGGAGGTCAGGACATCAGAGGAAAGCTAGTCAAGAAGAGTTACAAGATTCTTTTGAGACATTGGTGAACCAGGTCTTAGGAGGGCGAGAAACGGAAGAAGTGAAAGAACAGGTCGGAGAGGGCAGCAGATGAGAACATGGATGAACATGCCACAGGCAGGAGACATAGATTGAAATGATGAATGCGATTGGAATGGTATATTTCTATAGCAAGGATTATACAAGAGGAGAAGGTGGGAAAATATGAAAAGACATTCGAAAAAGGAAACCACCTATTCAAACAAGCGACGCCACAGCTATTCCCAGAGAGCGTCAACCTGTTGGACTATCAATATGAGAACTCCTAGCAATATGATAGAGGACTGCGTGTAGATGTTTAAACACACACACACACACACACACACACACAGAGAAACGTACACTTATATTTGCAAGATATACCATGTACAGAGACACTCAGCCAAAGTTTGGATAGTGCCACATGGAAAAATACTGGTGTATATTATTAAAAAGTGTCATGAACTTATCTGTTCTACACTTCCGTTACTTGTCTCTTCATATTTTTATTTCAGTTTTAGATTTGCTGCATTTTCCTTGGAGGACTGTATTTATCAACACCTAGCCTTAAACTCTGCATAATTAATTCTTTACATCCCAACGGGTGTAAAGAAGGATTACCAATAACACGCAAAAAAAAAAAAAAAATGTATACTATATGCATGTACAATAATACTATGTTACGATATAATGCAGTAGTTTAAGTGAACATCACAACGTGTCATTAGTTGGGTACCTCTGAAGAGTTTATTTCTTTTACCACAAAAGATTTTCCAAGTATCCATACATACGTGTGTACGTTAACGGTATCTACAAGCTGTGTTATTTCAATTGAAAATAAAACTGAATCTTAACAACTTCAAATATAATATAAGGAATATTCAATTGCCGCATCAGTGATTTACTCTGTTTTGTACTTACGATTATTTTTATTTACTTTCTTTTTACAGCCTCTGTACAGTGTCTCTTATACTATGTCACGTTTTTAAATTAATGGAAAGCTCATGCCCACAATACAAGTACTACTTTAATAGATCCAAGGTGGTTCGTTTGGAACTCTGCATACGTACTTATACTTTTGTAAATACCTCTACTTTTCTTCTTGCAGTCAAATATTTTTTTTTTTCATGTCATTTCTGGTTTCCTTTTGCTTCCATCAGTGGCAAAAAACAAATTCGAATTTATTGAATCGAATGAAATTTGAGTGTGTCACTCATTTACTCCTTGTTCCCTTCCTTCCTTCCTTTTTTACCATAAGGGGTGAATATTTTGTTCACTTTTTCAATTGCGATTAATGCAATCTCTCAGAATAAGATCAATTATGAAACCTGCATGGTAATTGTAGCGACTCTAGCTGGCAAATTCAGAATACAAATATATAAAAGATTCGATTTATTGAAGCGGCGTCGATAATCTACAATATCTTGAAATAAGCCAATCCTATTTTTTTTTTCTGTATATAAAACGCACACATTTCATAGTAGAGGATAATAAAACAAAGTTACTGCCGTGTAAAAATGTTGTACTGTAGAGTTGTTAATATGAAAGCAGGATGCGACTGCTTATCACACTACCGAATTGCAAACTTTATAACTTCAAACTTACTGCTCTGTTTGTGCGAAAATGTAGACAAAAATAAATAAATATAATGTGATATGAATATTTTCTTGCTCCATTATAGTTGCACAAAGAGTATAATTTCTTCAATTTGTCTTGCGTTTTCTCTCTTTTTTTTCAGATATTGTTTTTACTATTGGCCCAAGCCTATTATATCTATGTAGTCAATCATGGCTGAAACTTTTCGTTACTGCCTATGTAGACACGTTGACATATGTTGGAAAGTTGCATTTTTTTATAGGTACAGGTGTGTATTTTGTTTTCATGCACGAATGTAATGTGTGACAAATGTGTCTTTTTTTAATTTCCCTCTATTGATTTTACAAATAATTTCTTATAATTATTGTAGTAGTATGAAATTAGGCTAGTAACTTTTTGGTCGATGTTTTGTTGTGCATGTATACCGTATAACAACAAGAGTATTCGATTGGTAACTTTGTCTTATATATTATCACCACAAACAGATTTGGCTTGGTTTTTCAATGTGTTAGGATTATTGTAGATTAATGAAATGTAAGTACGCACTGGTAATTCTCTGTTACTCTTATTCTTTTGCACAGAGTGTAAAAAAACAATAATAAAAACCTAAACGCCTTGTTGGTGTTGTTCTTTGTTAATTTCCACACGACTGTCATCATGGGTGACGTAAACAAAACACGGCTTACATGTTTTCTACCGCAGGTCTCATGGTGTACAAAAACAAAAACAGTTCTTACTTGTTTCGCAGAAACACGATAAGGAACTCACCATTGCTTTGAGACTGGAGAAATATTTCCCTGTCAGTATGGGTGAAAAAAAAAATACAACTATCGGAGATGGAAGGATAACACTGTCGAAAAAGAGAGCATGAACAATTTGAGATACGCAGAAAATGTGTTCATGGCATCACAGTGGCATTGGAAAAGTGCTGAAGACGAAATGTCTTGTCTTCATATTATTTTGTTTTCATAGAATCGAGTGCATTAAATAGTTATTAGAAAACATGGATTATGAGAGAGCACTGAGATGTGAATTTTGTATTTTGTATGGTTTTTTTTTTTTCGGCAGACTTTTTTTTTGTGATGGAATCACAATTAAGGAAAGAAAAAGAAACGTAAGAAATCGCCTAATCACAAAAATCGTCTTCGATTTAGTTACTTACTTTTACGTCTGATAGTAATTACGATAACAAATCTTATTAAAAAGAATCATCTTGTGATTCCTGGCCACTATGAATCATTCGAGTACCTAAGCCCAATACGCATTGCTCTTTGGGGGTTGAAAATATCACCATGATAAAATCTTACTTGAATTAAAAAAAAAATGCCCTGTACTTGAAAACTGTTTTTTGTTTATTTGTTTGTTTGTTTGTTTGTTTGTTTTTGTTTGGTTTTTGGTTTTTGTTTTTTGTTTTTGCTTTATATGCTACTGACTATCACGCCGTTTACTGATTTGGGAGATTACACATTGTCAAGTTATTTTGCGGTGTCTCACCCTTAGGAAATGCCGAACTTTTGCTGATAAAAAAGAAGGTTCCAGCGCATAAAAGAATACTGTTAATAATACTGTCACTGTACAGAGGTCTATGCACAAAATATCACAATTTACTATATTTTTTATGTGAAACTACTGTCTATGAGAGAAACTGTGTATAGCTAATACAGTAATAAGTTTTACCCTATTTCAAGCATTATTTTTTTTTGTTTATTGGCAAATCTTATTTCTCTATTACGACACATTGTAAAACATTGCAGCTCAGATTATTCTGACAACACAAAATTTGCTTAAGCTTTAACTGACGATTCTGTGTACTTGGATGTTATAGTCTGCTCAGTAAAGCTAAACAACGGTTTCTTTTCCATCCTACCACGTTTGAAGAGATCCCTCAGTGCGACGCGAAACGCGGAATGACGAGCGGTGTATATGAATGGGTTGACGCACGGGTTGCAAAAGGCAAGCAGAGTCAGGAGTCGGTGTAGGGGCGTGTCGAGGTGAGAGAAGGAGATCAGACCGAGATTAAGTCCGAAGAAGAAGATTTGATTGGGACCCCAGCAAATGACATAGATGACAATGACGATGGACATCATCTTCAGGATACGGTCTCTCGCGGCGAGATGGGAAGATGACGGCCGGGCCCCGTACGAGGTGTCCTCGCCGCTGAAGCGCTTGGACTGTCGGTAGAGTGACCCAGCGATGAGAGACTGGGACACGAGCATGGTGACGGCCGGGAACACGAAACGGTAGCCGAACACATAGACGCCATAGGCAAGTTGGGTCTCTGGCGAAAGGTAGCTGTACACGCAAGCGTGGGATGACGCGTCGTAGTAAATGATGAACCCGCTTTCGCAGAGAGCGATAAACAGTATTAGCATCCAAATGAACACAATACACACGTTCACTCTCCTCCTTGTGACCCAGCGGGAGAACTGGAGAGGGAAAACGAGGGCGATATACCGGTCCAGAGAAATGGTGACCAAGATGTAGCTTGAAGCGGTGATGGCCGTCCACTTGAACACGCTGCCAAACATGAGTTTGCAGTAAACCACACCCAGCCAGGTGTCGGGAACGAAACTCGCCTCGGGCCACGGCAGGATGAGGAAAGACGACAGGGCGTCGGCCGTGGCGAGCGCGCCGATGAGCACGTCGGTGGAGCGACGCACGTTTCCGCCCCGAAGAAGAACCAAGACGACAAGCACGTTTCCTACGATTCCGACACCAGCGCAAATGATCTCCGCAATAGTCCACCAAGACCACGACGCATCGAACCACTGCCAGGTGTCAAAATCATTTCTTGAACCCTCTTCAATTTCTGATTCCAACGAATACTCTGAGAGCTCTCTCGTTGTGTCCAACCATCTGCTACTCTGGCTGTCAAACTCCGTACGACAAGTGCCTGGGACCTGGATGTTATGAGTCGCAGGCTCCAGTCCTGTCGCAATTATAGGCTTGCTTCGGACGGACAACAACAACAGCAGCAATAACAACAGGATGTTGAAGATGTGTCTCTCCATGGTTCGTCCTTCAGAGGTGAACCCAACAAAACGAAGCGGAATGAAAATAAATATATCAATGTAAAAGTATGTAAATAACAAATCAGTCACATTTTGAATAAGGCATTTTGTCGATTAGTCCGTTTACAATATCTATTATTGTTATTATCATTATAATTATTACTACTTCAAAAATTGTCCCATTGTGGCATAAGGGGGAAGGTCATGGAGTGGTTCAGGAGTTACCTGCAGAACTGAATACTGAAAACAATACGTATCTCTGAACGAGAACAACTCCAGTCTCGAATTCATTAAAGTAGGTGTCCAACGGGGTAGTTTCATTATAAAGATCTTTGCTTTGTTGTTATTAATATTAATGACTTTTGCAGATTATCTGACATACTCTCATTATACTTTTTGATGATTCAAATGTTTTTCTTTTCCCAACATATATAGCCCAGTTTTTCTCGTACACACCGTTAATTCAGGAGTGAAAAAAAAGTAACTCGGCGGACTTTGGTGGATAAGAGCTAATAAATCACGACTCAATCTTCAGAAAACAAAGCATTTGCTTTTTAGCAAATCCATAGAACCTCTACGCGCAGATATTAATTTTGACAACACTCGACTAGAACGTATATCTCACATAAAATATGTGTGACGCTCCAACAAAATGAGTCATAAGTCGCACGGGGAGTTTTCCCGTAATGAGCCGAAAATGAAGGTGAAGCACTGCTCGGGTTGAATTTTTTTTATGACGGATTTTGATTCCTTGATGTTTTATCTATTTGTATAGAAAATTTCAGCGTGTAAAAATGAGTACAAGTGTCCCAAATCACAGTTTTTCTGAGACCATTTTGTTCGGTTACATTTTTTTCGAACGCTCGCCTTTGCGTTGCGTTTCGCACCTATTGTTCTCGCCCGATCGAGACTCCGCCTCCGTTGCTAGGGCGTATGCTAATGAAGCATTGCTCTTGACCCCATTGAAGACAAAACAAAGCATGGTGCGTGAGGCGGCGGCGGCGGCGAGGGCTTTAGAATTACGCAATAACAGTGAGCTGACCAAGGCTATCAATTGCATGACCAGCGAGTTGCGTTTGATACATGCACCACATTTCATGAAGTGGTGATTGATGTGACGTACAAATGGCGCTGAAAAATTTTATTCCAACGACGATCACGCAAAATTTATGATACTTTATCAATGAGCCAAAATGATCACATATTGAACTTGAAACCTCTCTAGTGATGCGTGTGTGTACTTTTACAACGGTTATTGGCCTCATTAATGAATTCATTCAAATGATTATAACTTTCGACTTGCTGTTTAAAGTTCATCTTTGGAGATATAGTAGGGCCTAAGTTGTCAATTATTCTCGTTTTTATAAAGTCGACAATTTGTGTGATAATTAGCCAAATGTATGTAATGCGTAATTTTATTTCCCTGGTTAATAACAATTATTGCCCTATTTACTTGTGATGGTTTGGGCCATGACGGCATGGAGAGAAATCGGAAGACAAACATTATTATTATGCACAAATAGCTCGTGTTCCCTTTGGAGGATATTCTGACTCTTGTCATCTGTGTATTTTTTAGAAGTAAGACCTATTTCAGAAAGTGACAGAAAGCTGTGTCGCTACTCAAAAGTGTGCCTCTTCATTTTGTTTTTTTTTTTTAATCAGAATGTTTGTAACTAATAGCTGTTTGTCGTGTATTACGTGTAGCTGACATGTGAGAGGTCAAGTCTGCAAAGAATTTGGCTAACAGCTTTGCGAAGTAGCAGCGCTAATTGCCTATTGAATTGTGTATTGTGAGGAATTCGAATGAAAGAACTCGGGCGACACTGTTCACGCCTTTTATCCGAGTAAACCCCGCATCAACGAAGCCTTGAACAATGAAAGGTAAACTTCCTGCTATCAAGGGGTGGATAATCACGCAACCAGTATTCTTTCTTCGCCATTGATAGCAGAATCAGTGACATACTGTAATGGAACAACAGTGTTGGAGGATCGGCATTATGTCTGCTAATTTGTAAAATAATTTTTCAGTCCCCCTTTGCGTTCAGAACCACAGTCAGGGACGCTAACTTACTTTATCTCTTACAGGCTATCGTTACTATCTTAAAACGTGAATTTTATGAAAGGTTAAAAGCGATCGCGGAATCAGTTCCTCTGCGTGACACCAGGCTTTTATAAAAGCATACCAAGCTTAAATCGTTTACCTGTATAGGAAGGGCGGGAATACACACTTATTCCAATAATCCGGATTTGAGAGTGATACACTCTACTATTTTTCTTCATCTTTACCCCGACAAAGACCATGGTAATTCAAAACAAACAAACAAACAAGCAGTTGCATTATATCAGAACGTACAGAATTTTTGTGTTTCATGTATGTATAGGTAATCTCTTGATGTATAGTAGGCATTTGTTGTCGTTTTTTTCATAGCGTTTCCTATAAATGCCTTTAGCGAAAACCCAACACAACTTTTATCAAGGAGGGAAGGGAACTTAAATTTGAATATAACGTAGTTTACAAAAATCAGACATGTAAATAAGGCAATCATATACATCCGCATGGCCGATTGCAATCTCTTACTTTGACTATTAAACATGATCGCCTGCATTTACATGCTTTTTCGAATTTCTTGGACTTTGCCTCATTTTCTCTTTCTTTTTTTTAAACAATTGCTCGCAATATTTAAAAATCGTAACACAGTCTGCTATCCCACAATATAATGTTCCATTTGATTCGGCACTTATTAATGGTTGGGTGACGCCAAATGTTGGAAACTCGAGCGATGATACATGGCATTTTGTTTGTTGGTTTTCGTCTCATCGCTCAAAAGAATTTTGACTACGATTACAGAGGTATCATCTACAAGACTTAACTGATGGTTTACAGAAGTGATCATCAATTCAGTAAGGATAAGTCAACAAGTCATGAACTCACTTTACCCATCATGTCTAATCGCACTACGACATTGTTGAGGTAACCGCGCCTTTTTATTCTCATAGTTCAAACTAATTCTAAACATAATCAAAACAAATAGTTCTTTATATAATTTCTCAAAATACTCAAAAGATGGCCTAAGTCAAAACTTTCTTCAAAGATTGCATACGGCCAATCTTTACTGGCCTCTTCAGTGTTGCCACTGCTCTACCAGAGGGCCCTGCTATCATTATTACCCTAGCGTTGCCAGGTACCCATTTATACACCTGGGTCGAGAGGGACACAGTGGATAAAATCATCTTGTCCAAGGACGTAAGCACTGGGCGGGATTCGAACTCGGGTCCTCCGATCGGGAGTCGGGAGTCTTATCCACTATGCCACAACGCATTAAAATACATCGTGTACAATGTAATGTTTTAATATACGGTTTGAAACTTTGAATTTGCGAGTCCTTTATAAAGTTATAAGGGTCATTACACTATCAAACAAAAAATAAAGTATTTAGGGTTTCGGATTTGCTCAGAAGACTAACAATGCTATATACATGTATGACGATCGCTCGCAACAGAGACAATCCGCTTTGATAGATATACAATGTAATTCTGTTTTCATAAATTGAAAGAGAAACGTAAAGAAGTCAACTTTTTAACTGCATTTAGCTTTCTCACCAATTGAACTTGATTTGATCTGCCATGCATGATATCGCTGTGTACAGTGTGTTCTATTAATTCTATCAAATTATTTAATTGGCGTGCTAGTTTTTTATGCAGAATATTACAGGTAAGTATAAATTCATAATGTTTGTACATGTTCGTTGTTTTGTATTTTCATTTTTATAATATGTCACGTGTCCATTATCTGATTCTGACCACGAAAATATGGCGACTGTTTAAATGCGGAGAATGTACTGGAAAACTAATGTCTCCTGCCAGTATAGACAAACTAATTTCTAGTCTATCCCCGCTTGAAATGGAAATAGAAAAAAAAAAACCGAAGTTCGACTTTCAGCACATTTCAACCGTTTTGTATAGTGCCTGATACATGTAATGGACATAATCCTTTAGCGCATAAGCAATCACACAACTTTCGGGAATAAATGTATGTCTTAATGATTGTATCTCATGGAAGAAAACTCGTCTCCTTGCCTCAATTTTAGCTTCTTCCTTTTCAAGCTTGCGGGAAAGAAATAGTTGAACATCAATCGCAATCATAAAGAGAGGTACATCCTTAAAAAAAACACAGGAGTACTGAGACACACTACGAAATAAAAACGGACCTTTTATCACTATTGGCAACGCATGACATTGAAATGCTTTTTTTTTTTTGGGGGGGGGGGTAATACAATTGATTGTTCTGAAGGTTCGTTAATCACACAATGAAATATGGTTCGCTATTAGCTTAGGTTTGTTAACAAGAAAATCAAATGCGGTTCCTTTTCCGGTGGTTCCTTTACCCGAAAGTAATCAAGCAATCATTTTTATTTTAGTAAGGTTTGTGAATATAAAACGAAATGAGGAAGGCCTAAGTATTAATCCGACTATTTTTCAGTATAATTATCTATCTCAAATGCAGAAAGATTGTAACTGTAAATGTGATGTAAAAAACATTAAGTTAATGGTTCTTTATATGCTATGTTATTACAATAAGTGACCGAGAACAAGAAGTATATTTATGATACAATCACAAACCCAACGTGAAGCTGTCAGGCCTACATCAACCTTTGCTTCTGATACGTATAGTATGTGCAGCATTGGCAAGTGTGATAAGCGATAATTACTGTGGACGCAACGTCTATGAAGGAATGTGCCTAATATGGCGGGAATTCAGAATGTTACGACTGTATACAGCTGCAGCAGAACAGACGCGAAAGCAGTCTTTGATGCTCTGCAACATTACGACCCTGTGCATAATTTGAGGGTTTTTAGTACATGCAAAGAACACGATCTCAAAAGACGACTTTCGTTAATTAACTTCATTGATTTTCTCTACCGATGCTGTCTTTTGAACTCCCGCCTACAATGGGTTCACAGGTTCTATTTAGCTATTGGTACTTGCTAAACGTTTCCATTGACAACAACATGGGAGGAGAATGGAAGCGATCAACGCCCTCACTAAAAGACGCTTCTCGTAATACGCATTGCGTGCCTTTTTATCTTTCTACTGTTTCCTATTGTTTGTGAGTTCAAAACTTGCGGCAAACTACATCGCAGCCGACAACGCGTACCGACTCATTCATGCGGCGGCAGCGGCACGGACACAAACGCACCGAAGTTTACATTCGGGCTGCCGTATTGGTCAGAATCGTTAATAATAGACCTGTCCTGTGATTGGTTAATTATCCTACACACTCAAGCGATCGCCTTATATGGTAGTGCGTGCGATGGAGCGTAAACGCCGTCGCTAAGCAGGACTGTTGTATTGTTTCGTCCCGTGAAAGAAACAGGTCGTGAGCTTGAACATAGCCTGAACTTTGAGAGCAATTTTCTCCGTTATTTAGAAAATGGACTGACAACATAAGCGTAGTTAATATTCGTTTTTATGATCTATAGGGATTTCGAAATGAGTTGTATTATATATCAGTGTAAAGCTTAGAGTCTGTAGAATTCAAATATAGGCATAACTACGATTTCATATTTTGCGACTTTTGACTCATTCCGACGGAGCGCATCACATATATCCGTTTCAGAGTTGACGATAAACTTTCGTGGAGGCCTCATATCATTGATATTAAAATAATTTCACGGAATATTGGTATCATTAACAGACGTCAGTGTCATTTTACAGTGTCCTCTTTGTTGACATTGAATTTTTCACTAAGATATACCTTATCTTAATTACGGAATTTTCGCATGAGGTTAAACTTTATTAGATAAACTACTAAGTATTGTTTATATATATATATATATATATATATATATATATATATATTTGAAATAAGCATTTCGTATTATTTGTGGCTTCCCGCCATGTTCCTATTCGGATCCATTATTTACTTTATATAGAATTTTTTTAAACTGGATTATGGGTTAGTTTATGTTTAATCACAACGCAAATGCACTCTCCAGTATTTTCAAAGCAATGTTCCCATTAAACCAATCTTTTCATAATTTTCCCACTAAGCGATTTAATGAGATTCATTTACCCCTCCTGAGAACTTTATTGGCTCGGAAATCAGAATACATCTATGTACACCGGTCTTAAAAAAAAAAGAGAGAGAGAGAGAAAAAAAAACTTCGTCTTTACATTCTTTAAAGTGGAAGTTTAGATTCTTTCTGTTAACTTCTCGCTGAAGTTATACATTAAAGGGACGGTATACTATTTATTGCGGTGAGGATTCAGCCTGTAACTTTTTGCAAGATACTTAGAAGCCACTTTATGTCATGTTAAAGAGCATACAGTTCTCATAGGAATTCAAAATTCATTTGATGAAAATCAGTTTTGAAATGGCTGAGATATCCAAAAAATAAAAACAGTAACACAAAGCGATCCTAATAAAAGGTGGATCCCACGTTTTAGTAGGGTTGCTTTGCTTTGGATATCTCAGCAATTTGAAAATCAATTTCCATCAAATAAACTTTGACTTCCACATAGAATAAATTTATGCTCTTTCATATTTCCTAAGCGGTTTTTATATCATCTCAAAAACTCAGCGTCAAAAAATATTGGAAACCTGTAGCCCCATTACGACCGATAGTATACCATTCCTTTAATAACCTCAGGATTCATCATCAGTCATTGAATGCATCTTGGTTGCATATATAGTTCTTGTTTAGCTGCGTGCAGTCACCAGCTGTCAGAAGCACCCCAATTCCCTCTTGCGTCTTCCTTGTTGAGTGGTCAGGCATTTTCTTTATTTCTTTCCATTTTGTTCTATTTTGCCTCATTCCCTTCAATAGTATACCCTTCAGTCAAGTTGTTATGTTTTTCCTGTTTTGTTCCACCCCGTCCTAGATTGGTTTTGTGTTGAAGTGTTTGTAAGTAAATATTTACATTATTACAATCTTTTGAATGCTTTATTGTATACAACCATGTTTTAAGTGGACTACTCTTTTTTTCTCTCTCTCTTAAAGGGGATGGCTAGTAACTGATCAGTGGGAATCAGTGGGAATGCTGGGGGATGATTGTTCCAATCCTTGTGGGATTCATTTAAGAGTACATTATATATCTATTGTTGTGTGAAAATTATTTGCTTCAGAATGGTCTCATATTCAAGTAATGTGCAGTTTAATGTTTCCTGGTTAGCATGCCTGTACAGTGACGGGGCGATCGTTAACATTAAACTGCACATTACTTGAATATGAGACCATTCTGAAGCAAATAATTTTTACATAATAGATATATAATGTACTCTTAAATGAATCCTACAATGATTTGAACAATCATCCCCCAGCATTCCCACTGATTCCCACTGATCAATTACTAGCCATCCCCTTTAATATAACTTTGTATTTTGCCCGTATGCATTTATATCTTTATTTGTTTACTACCATTTATCCTTCGCGCAGTCGAACGTAAAACTTCCTGATTTATTCTGTGTTATGTCTTGTTTCGGGAAAAAAGAATGGAAATAACTGAATTGATTTGAATTGAATTGAATTGAATTGAATTGAATTGAGTTGAATTGAATTGAATTGAATTGAAATGAAATACGTCATTACTTTTTAAGTAAACAAGTTGCACTGCCTCTTATAACAATGAATAATGCCTTAGTTCTGTGTTCTTGTCTTTTATTCCGTTATATTACATTGTCAGCACATTTTGTCTTCTGAGCTATAAAATACTTTTTATTGCAATAACATAATTGTTGAAAGCAGGAGATAATTAATCAGAAGGGTGAAGATATGAGGTGTGAAATATGTAAGATCGCATCTGCTGGTCTACATTTTTTAACAACAATTTCTGAAAAAGTGGAAATCGGACCGGTCATATCAGGGAAGAAGACTTGAAGTTCAGATCTATCTTCAAAATTAAACGCAAACCTTGTAAACAGGTGTTTTCGTGCATTCACATAACTTGACAGATATGGCCACTAAATAGTAAGTATTAAAGTAAACGTTGAAAATGGGTGAATCTTCAATATAAATGCAGTAATCAAATGAAATGTCAGGGCAAAAAGTGTGACAACATAGTAGTACAAACAGACAAAATGATATTCATATTAAGACGACCTGGAATATTGATATTGACGGAGATGAAAGGTTAATCTGGAAAAAACAGATAAGAAGTTGCTTCGAAATCGAAATCCGTGTAAAGATTCCAACGTAAAGGGGATTCAGCTACTAAAACAAAATGCGTTAATTTGCTATTGACCATTCGCCTTTGTATTAGATGTAGTTTTAATTCTTACCTATTGATATTCACAATCATAACATAATTTTCATGTATATTGCAGTATTTCAAGTATCTAATCAATAATTTTTAGAGATGAAGCACAATAGACCAATCGGTGCTAATCAAACAAAAATAGTTATGCAAAGACAATTCACAAGAAATTACTCACATTAACATCCGTCCTCACTTCTTACCATGCAGGGAGAACCAGTGGAGAATGACAAACTAAAAGGGAAGTCAACCCCTTTTAAGTGCCTGTCACTTTTCCTCTTAAAAGCGTTATCGCAAATAAGAAGGCCTGTGGTAAAAACTCACAAGGAGTCACTTTGTCCTACATTTCTTTTATTTTCCCTTAGCACTCTTTCCTTTTCTTTTTCCAACTCTTGACTTTGCACCTTCGGGACAACAAAGAGATGGTCGATTCCTCTTTGCCTTGACTCGTTTGAGTTTCTAACTCCAATGATGGATGCTACTCAGTTGTTATTATTGTAGATTCTCAGAATAGAGAGTTACTAAATGCGCAGATTTAGCTTCAATTCACAGCCTTTACAACGGGTTGTCAATCTCTCTTCACTTGTCAACTCGTTTGACCACTCGATATTTTATCTTTATCCAGTACGTCACTTGCGAAACCGAGAAAACAGAATAAAATGATCCAGTGGCACTATTCATAATCATTGACTCCAAATTGGTATTCTTATCTTCTTCTTTTCATAAAATTTGTGAATAGTGGGCAGTATCTTTGGGAATATCGTCTTCCCGTCACTGCTCCTGAAGGACAATACATGTTGTGGCAACCCGTGATGTTAGTTCTTTAATATCGCGACCTCTCTGCACGCTTTGCACCATTGTTTGGGAGTGAAAGCTCCTTTCAAGCAGCGGGAAATGGCACCGTGTTATCATATATCACAAGAGTCCTCTATTAAAAAAAGAAGACAAAATCTGGTGCTGAGTTTCTAGTTATTTTTCACTTCTCAGAGTCTCCGAGAGAAAGTGCCGCTTATCAAAGAAAGTATTTTTCAGTACAAAAAAAAAAAAAATCACACTTACAGACGTGTATTTCCCTCACTGTCACATGAATGTATTATATATATATATATATATATATATATATATATATATATATACGTGTGTGTGTACGTGAGACGTCGTCACGTTACCTGTAAAAAGTCGAGATCATAATATAAAAAAGAACGAGGATACGCTTTAAGCCGATTTTGGCAAAGTAGAGCAAAACATACATCAATTAAAAAGCTTAGCATCTAAAGAATGATATCTGCCAAAAAAAAAAAAAATTCCCGACATTATAATATGGCTTTCCTGATGACGCATCACACTCACACACACACAATATATATATACAGTTAACTACAAAATTATTCATACCCCTGAAAAATTATTAGTTTTGAGCAGATTTCTTACAAGGGTAGTGAAGGATGGAGTGATGGTGATTGGGTTTTAACTTTTCACTCTTATTTTCCTCTATAAATTGACACTAATTCCAGTTTCACCTCATTTGCATAACAATAGAAATGTTGAGATATAACACCCAATAACCATCACTCAATCATTTACTTGTAAAAAATCTGCCCAAAACTAAAAATTTCCCAGGGGTATAAATAATTTTGTTGTTAACTGTATATATATAATATATATATATATATATATATATATATATATATATATATGTGTGTGTGTGTGTGTGTGTGTGTGATAGAGTTTCATTCGTAAAGGGGCGATCACGGTCCATAGCGGTTCGGCAATTCGCCGTCCTCCGCCATAGACTGTGTTCACACCGTACACAAACCCGGGTCATCCGTCACTCATCCGCCATAAACCCCGAGAACCGCGGGGAACCGCCAGAAAAATCAAACATATTTAATTTTTCTTGGCGGTCATGGCGGTTTGAAATGGACCGTGTTCAAAACGCCGTTCACCGTGCAAAGAACGGCATCCTCCGCATTTGCATCTCAAGATCCGTGATAATACCGTGTTAACACCGCCATAACTTTTCATGCAAAAACAAATAATGAACTTAAAAGAGAATAATGCCTCCGGCGTCACTTCGTGGCGGAGCAGTAAAAAAAAAAAAATGAGGGAAAAAAGCAAAATGAACCCATAATATAATATCGGGTAAATATTGAATGCTTAAGATTCATTACCTTTTCTTTTATTCTAACAAATCGAGTAACAAAGAAAATTTAATGTTCAAAAATTATTATAATCATTTCAATCTGTAAATACACAGGGGGTTACAACGTTTCGCAATTTCTTTTAAATTGCATTTGCTTAACAAAGCAATACGCTCCTTGTTGTAACCCATTGAAGTCGAATTGGCCAAACTCTGTGTTAACCCTATAAAGCCCAAGCTATTTTGACCCCTTCCAGGCCCAAGGGAGGGGGGGGGGGGCACATTGTGCCCCCCCCCCCCTATATAACTTCTTTATTATATGATGTATGACCGTCATATTTGGCACATGGGTAGAGCAACTCATACTCTACAAGACCCAACATTTAAAATTTCCCAAGGTCATCCACTGAGGGCGCTATTGACCAAAATACAAAGAAATACATAGGAAATATGCTAAAATCGGGTTTTTTCTTTTTATTTCTTTATCCCAAGTATACATGTTTTTATTTCATATCAATCATTTTTATATTTACCACAAAAGAAAAGTAAGTCAACGTTCACTATTAGTTACTGTTGAAATTTCTCAAGGTCAACATGTGGGGGCGCTATTCAATACAATATAAAGAAATATATGAAACCTATGATGTATTGCTTGGAATGGGTACATATATTGGTATCATATTTCATATTTCCAAAATATTGAAATTTTTAGTTTGCAGATTGATAATATGATGAAGAAATGATATTACAGGCAAAGCTTGTGTGAAGATAACACAAAATAAAAGGGTAGTCTTTGGAAAATGCTGTATTTTCGATTATTTCTATTATGTCTTTTCTTTATATGTCATATAAAAAATAAAGGAAATAATAAGAAGACCATTTCAGGGTAATTCACAACCATAATAACTTCACATTTTGGTCTTTCAGCAAATTATAGCCAAGAAAACCCCCATTTCATCCATTATTATATTGTTAACTGAAATTTGAACAGAAAATCATGCAAAATCTGACGAACATGGTTGTCAGTTTACGGTTGCCATGGCAACCAGCAATATCGGACATAGCTAAATTACATATCAAAATGTTTGCAGTAAGATTTTAGGAAAAGTCACCAAATTTGGTTGAAATCGAGTAAAAGGTGTAGGAGTGGCAAACGAAAATATGGTAGGGGGGGGGGCACAATGTGCCCCCCCCCCCCTTGGGCTTTATAGGGTTAAAGGGCTCTGATTGCATCCAACTATAGGGGCTTGGTATGGACTCCTCCACCTTTCGGGGAGATCCGTGTTACTACCGCGCCAATCGCGTTAGGAATAAAATGTTGGAATGTTGGAATGAGTTGCCAATACCAGCTCCATTAAATAGTGGGTCAAACTCTGTCATCTTCTAAGTATAAATATAAACAAATCAGCCTCGATAGGCCTCATGTGGCCTTTTCTGATCCCTCATGTGGTATATGTATGTATTTTTTTTTCTCTTCTCCTGGTCTTGTAAACTTGATGTTTGTTTTCAGCATGTGGAATAAAAAGAATTGAAATGAATGGAATTGACTTGAATTGCATTACTTCATAAAGGAGGTGAATCAATCGATACATTTAAGGCTATTTTTATTTTGTATTTTTTTTTCGGGGGGGGGGGGGTCCCTTTATTGTTTCCTTTACCCTTAAAGGGGAAGGCTAGTAACTGATCAGTGGGAATCAGTGGAAATGCTGGGAGATGATTGTTTCAATCCTTATGGGATTCATTCAAGAGTTCATTGTATATCTATTCTTGTGTGAAAATGATTTGCTTCAGAATGGTCTCATATTCAAGTAATGTGCAGTTTAATGCTTCCAGGTTAGCGTCCCTGGTCAGTGACGGAGCATTAATCTGCACATTACTTGAATATGAGACCGTTCTGAAGCAAATCATTTTCACACAACAATAGATATACAATGAACTCTTGAATGAATCCCATAAGGATTGGAACAATCATCTCCCAGCATTTCCACTGATTCCCACTGATCAGTTACTAGCCTTCCCCTTTAAGGTTAAATCCCAATTATTTTTCCCAATTTTTCTTTTTGGAATAAAAGTACACATTCCCACGACTCGTTACTGGTGCTTGTTAAGGGCAAAATCAAATTGCAAATTATCTTCATGATCTTTTCAACACAGAACAACATACGCCTACACCGTGTACAAAAATCCAATAACGGCTGCAGTAGAAACACCAAACGTAGAGGTCACTTTTTTTAACCCATAAGCAGCCAATACACGCACTCAAAAGTAAACAAGTAAATCCATTCGTTTTACTTTGATACTTTCTTTGAACTGCAAAGTGATAAACAAGTATAAATAGCAAATACCCATCAACAAAATCTAGAGACGCTTGAACTGAATTCAAACTTTGCAGATTTTGCGATTAAGGGCACTTCAAGTTCCCAAAGCAGCATCCCAGTCAAGGTGGGATGTCATTTTGTTCCAAATATTAAAACATCTAAATTTGAAATTATAACAGATTTGTAAATTTAATGTAACCCAATGATTTCTTACCGCATATTACGAAAATAATGAAGAAGTGATGTGACTCTGTGCTTTGTCCTTTTTTTTTTTCATTTCTAAATACATTTAAATTTAATAACATGTTAACGTTAAATTTCACAAGAGCATGGATCACTCATGCGGATGTTTATTTATTGACAAAGGAACAAGTCTTCCCACAACGGTCACGGTACAAATGATGGAAATTTGTGGGATGGGGGAGGGGTGGATGTCGAATTTTTCCTTTTCAGTGTAAATTGTTTATCTGTTAAAGAATATATATATATATTTGTTGCGAATCGCAAGATAAAGAGAAAACAAATATATCATGCTTACTAGGAGGGCCAATGTAAGTTTTGATTGAATCAAAATGTGGGTGAGATGCAAACGTGTTAATATGGAGTTGAGTTCGTACAATGGGAACGACTTTTTTTTTGTTTTCCTGACAGATAACTGCATTGATTTGTTATTGAATCAGGACCATAATGTTGCCAGTAAAATATCATATCATCAATGATATTAAAGTTTTATCATTATGGTTTGAAGAGTCACGAAAAATGTCGTTGCTGTCTTACGACCTAATGAGAACGCACGCAGGATAACATTCCGTTTGTAAGCACCCTTTTAAGTACAGGATACATTCTAGTTGTCTGAAGAAGTAGCTACGACTCAATATTATACATATTATCAAAGGGCACTACAAGGAAGTCACATGAAGGTTGAATTTATTTTGTGTTCGTAGGTTTGATATACCTCACTGCCCCATCTGGTCGCACTGAATTCTGCAATGTACTTCAACTGGAGATTTCCTTTTCAATTTCCTTTTTCTTTTTGATTGGTAGTGATTGGATTGTCTCTAATATCATGACCGAAACCAATGAAAAGATTAAGTTATCCAGGCAGAAAATATGTTGACATTGAAGCCAGCAAGAGACGCTGAGCCATTGGAAATGTGTCATTGTAGTGTTGCCCTTCCTTTACCCTTTTTTCTGCTTTTAGGAACAACGCAAGGTGCGCATTCGTTTGAAAATCTTAGAGCCATCATTTTACCATTCGCTGCCGACTCGCAAAGGGGTGCGATTTATCAGCTCCTGATACTATTTAGCCACCGGCCCTTGATACCAGAACGCTGACACGCAAGGCGTATTTACTTATTTTAGTTTCCTTTGATTGGGGAACTGAAACACACTCTTTTAACACCAACTAGAAGTGAGCTATCACAGGCAACCAGGAAGTTTATCTTATCTCAGGCAATGTATTTTTTTTTTGTTTGACAAGCAGGCATGCGCAAAAGCGTCAATTAGGCATTTTTATGACATCACAGCAGAATAGAAACCTTGTAAAAGAAGCAACAGATATGTAAGGCGCCTTACTCAGATCATGTTAGAAATATCCAGCAATATTGACCGATGTGTGCTCGACGTGCCAAGATAACAACAGTCTTCAAAAGCAACCGGTGCTATTTTCGTTTGATTTCTTTTCTTCCCATCGCAAATGATGCCCTGTAGGCAGCATGCTCGATCAGAGGCGAGCGGATGCTGATAGCCCGTCCATTGCTTGATGGAGGTCAAAATAGTGTTTATTCCGTGCAGCTCGAAGACAAAGACCCAGGGGAAATAAAGCGAGAAAGCAAGGCAAGCTTGCCGTTTACAGTCTTGGTGGCAACCATCCTGACAGGTTTGTGGCGTCCCGTCTGCACTTCGACTGACGTAGACAACAAAGATACTAATACTGATGGTCAGAATTCCGGCCTGATGAAGGAAGACTATGACGACAGCCGCGAAGAAGTCGATGACATCAAAGAGGAGGACGTTATGGGCAACGCAGAACACTGGAGTGTGGAGAAAATTGAGCTCCCCAGATGTAAGTATGCGGTTCCTAGGTGGGATATATGTGGTGTCGCACTGTGACAATTGTCGCCATTCATGTAGTGTAGCAAAAGAATGCAAAAATGTATTACTTGCAGGAATAAGAAAAAAAAATCAACAGATATTGTTGCATTATGAAGTAAGATGACATCAAAAGAGCACAAGTCTCCGCAGAGACATATGTCGTCAATCTCTGCTGATGAAAAAAAAAGGGGAGGGGGGAGGGAAGCCATAAGCAGTCATATTCGCGCATTACTAGGGATTAAGGACATTGCACAGATTATACTGTAACCGCCAAGTTGGTCCTACTGTATACAATCGAATAGTTTGTTTCCAAAAACCGATAAGTCCATATTTGCCAAATGGAGATATTTGCGAATAAAGGTCAAGAAAAATAAAAAGAATAATAAGAAAATTTTTGCTTCTTTTGACCATAACTTAAAAAATGTACCTTTATGTGTAGTGACCAATATATCATGTAAAAGGTATTTAAAAGGTATGACCGTACTTCAAAATCTTCAAAATGGACTTATCGGTTTTTGCGAAAAACTCTTCAATCGTATGATGTGAGTGGTTGATGCAATAAATAAAAAACTGTTTTAATCTCTATTGAAATGCAATATGTGCCTAATTCCCAAATCTTTACTGGCATAAAAATCACCCCTTTTACTGTTATGTAATCAATTTCATTTTCTTTCTTTTTTCACTGTGGCTAAGAAGATAATTTTTTTCTTTCTGTTAGTGTTGCAGTTTCATTGAGAACCTCCTTTTTTTCATGTTCTGCAGCAGTGAAAACAACGCTTGCTTTCTGCTGCACTGAGGTAATTTTCTTGGTCATTCTGGCGTTTTTCACCTCCTGGCTGGTGTACAACCTGCAGACCTTCCTCTCCGAAACGTGGGGCAAACAGGAATACGCATTGGACGTGGTTACATACTGTTGCTTCATTTGTCAGATGATAATGGTTGTGGCCTACGCTCTAATGGATCGCCTCCGTTTCTGCCTAAGAATGCTTGAGGGAGGGAAAGGCGGAGGCTGTATCTACCCGTTCGATATGGGTTTCATTCGCAATCACGTCTCAATCATCCTGGCAGACTCCACGACATCGAGGACGTACGTGCCAACACTGAACTTGCGACGTTTTGCCATTTTTCTCCTTTTACCCGTGGCGAATACTGTGATAAAGACCACCTTTTCTTTCCTCGTGTGGCATTCTCTGTGTGAAGTTGGAGTGGGACATTTCAACGACTTTATCTCCGCCGCCTCCTTCATCCCGTACGGCTGCTTTTGGTATTTGGTCTACGTGGAACGCGTCTCGCTCCACTGCCAGCTCAATCGCGCCGTTCGAGAGTTGAGATGCGCTGCGCGTCGTGATGATATTGACGGAGCGCGTAGACTGATCGATCGCATTTACGCAGAATACCACGCCATTCGGAAGACAACCAGCAGATGGATAGCGGTAACCATGGTTACGGTGCCAGTTATGCTCACCTATCTTGCAACATTCACTTATGCATACGACTGGAGCCACTCACAGATGAAGACAAAAGTGCATTGGATCTTCGGCCTTCTCTTCGTCCAGGGAATGATGTTTTCAACTCTACCGTTTTTCTCTCTGCGTGGCGTCAATCTCAAGTACATGTGGCGTGAATTTCGCCATGTCATCTGTAAGGCGAAACGCCAGCAGCGGATATCATTCTGGTTGGAGACGGAGCACTATGCTATCGAGATAGACACATTGGAAGGTCTGGAGCTAAAGCTGAGTATAATTTTTCCAATATTTGGAATCGTGGTCTCCCGGGCTCTGGCATCGAACCACAATTTGTTTGAGTATTGGTCCCAGCAGTACGAATGTTTCAACGTAACGGCAGTTTCCCCAAGTGTTCCAATAGGTTAACTTTGAGGAATATGTTTCAAAGCATTTGTATATTACTATTTCTTCATGGCCATCCGTAGCAATGTTATAAAGGTGCATTATTATATGAAGAGGTATTACAAAAGGTACTACATCCATTTTCCATCAAAATCCACTTTTTGGTCTTGATGTATTTTTAGGACCTCTTTACACCTATACAAACGAAAAGCTAAATTACATTTAAAAATCAGTTCGGTTTCAAAAGGTACTACATACACTCCAATGATATCTTTGGGAAATGACCCTTCAGAGAGCAGCATTGACTTGACTCTATACCATAGTCTACTGACTTAATCTGTAAACAATAGAAGTTGGCCTTGGGCTTTTTGGATTTCTGTTTAAATCACCACGCAAATCTGACATATCTTTAAAAACTCATCACATTTTCATCAGTCAATGGAGGGATATGAAAGAATTCCCATTGACAATACAATCATGTACATTCATGTAGTCCCACGTACTGCATCTACTGTCAGTTACAGGTACCGTGCGTAACTGTTAGGGTGTTGAGTTTGAGCCATAAATTGTCCCCAGAATTAAATATTAGCACTTTGTTGGTATGGACTATGCCTTATAATAAATGGCTTCACAGCTAATTAAAATGTGTGACAACTAGTCTGAAAGCAAAGTTACTTTGAAATGTGTACAATGGCATGACATCTGACTTCCCTACTAACATGGCTTTATCAATGGGTATGCTGTCTTATTCTATACACACATAATGTAGGCCTAAAATATGAGAGCTGGAAAGTACGCAGTGGCATAAAGCTTTGAACACTAGATTCATATTCGTTCTTGTAAATGACTCATTTACTTTAATACAAGTCAAAAAGGTAATACCGAATGTGCGTTTAGAATAGGTGGCCATATTACTCATCGACGGTCTAGATTTTACCAGCTTTTAGATTGTCAGATTCATCTTACCTGATAAAGAACATGAAAGAATGAAATTCATGTAATGAATTTGATTACAGCGTTGAGAAAATACAGCACATTCAGATGTTGCTTTTCCATCTTTTCCTTTCGAAGTTCCATTGAGAAAAAAAAATATAAAGAAAAAATGATAATGAATACAGTATTCTTGAGACAAGTGAAGAGAGATTTCACAGAGAGACAAATAGCCAAAGAATGTAATACAAAGAAGAAAAAGAAAAGAAATCATGAGATAAAGCTCGTGACAAAAAAAAAAAGGAGAAAATGGAAAATAGAAACCACCTGGTGAGATATTGTGACCCCTCCCCATCTATTGACCGATTCGGGTTCGTTGAGGGCAGCAGACATTTTATGGCACTGGGCGCAGCCATGAGCTCCAATTGCGGTGTCTCAGCCGACCCCCCGGGCCTGCTCTCCCCCACCCCCAGGGCAACATGTTTATCGCGCACTTGTAACAAAGGTTCGCGCACTAAGCAAGCATTCGCGCACTCAGTACGAGACGCCCATTGGCTAAAGCAACCATGCATCAGTTTTTCATTCTGCGCGCGTGAGAGGGGTGGGGAGAGAGAAGGGGGGGGGGGGGGGGGTCGGCTGAGACACCGCAGTAATGGCGCTGCCCATGACAAAAATACACATAGCGCGTCACAAAATCGGTCATACCGTTTACGCATAAATGGATCCCCCCCCCCCGTTCGATGGATCCAGAACATTCGAAGCATGTGAAAATTGATTGAATGCTTATGACCAATGACAATCATTTATTCAAAATATTGGTCAGCAAGGGAGAAGTGGGGCATTAGCTGTGCACATTGGTTTGCTATTTTTGCTGCTAAATAGGGCAGGGCATTGTCAATTACCTAGGCCCCCATGACATTGTATCCCATTCCGATCAACGCCATTGTTGGAAAAAAAATAAATCCGCGAAACATGTCACACCATCAGAAATATATCTCTGGCATGTGAAATTTCGGTCTCAAAAGGTAATACATCCAATTTCGGTTTCAAAAGGTACTAAATCCACAAAAACATCCAGTTTCGGTTTCAAAAGGTACTACATCCACAAAAATATAAAAATGATTAATTCATTAAAAATAAATGTGTTGACCTGAATTTTCTTAGAGAGTGGTTGTAGTGTTGTGTCATGTCGAAGTATAATAGGTGGAAATATCATTCCAGTCTGAGTTTACTAAATATGATGATCCAAAAATCACGTTTTTCTCAGAACTTTTTCTCAGAACTCAGAACTTGAAATTATGGATGTAGTACCTTTTGAAACCGAACTCTTCGTATATATTGTATCAAACATTGTAGTTGTTCCGCGTATTGGTAGTACTAGAAATAGCAATAATAAAGTCACAACAGAGGACTGCAGGGAATGCATTAATAGCCAATCTCGATTTAATGAATAATCCGAATTTTCGAGGATCCTTCCTCTTCTTCAGGGGTGACAGTGCGAATCATCCACTGTCATCCCTGAAGAAGAGGAAGGATCCTCGAAAATTCGGATTATTCATTAAATCGAGATTGGCTATTAATGCATTCCCTGCAGTCCTCTGTTGTGACTTTATCATTGCTATATATATTGTATGATACACAATACGTTTCTGTTGATGAGATGTTAGAATGCTTTTTTTGTGTGTGTGTGCTGAAGTGAATGATTGATTTGTGCAAAAGTAATATTGCAGAAGATTGATATCATTATTATATCATAGGATTGAGCTTTATAATGCACCTATTACATCGCGATGTATACGTTTTAATGCCATCTAAACAACCACTAGAAGTATGTTTTCTGTTGGTATATGTTGTAGATCTTGATGAAGGCCACGACAGGCCGAAAGCTTGATTAAAGGGAAGAGTAGAAAGCAACGTCTGCCTCAAATTTGATTTCTTTCAAGTATAAAATATGAAACAAGTATAGAACGTTAAGTCGTCTCACAGCGGTAAGTATGGTATGTATTGTAGAATATATACATATATATATATATATATATATATATATATATATATATACAATCTTCTTGAGTAAATGATTCATCAGCAAGTTCTGGAAGTGCCAGAATTGATTTTTGACCTCACAACAACATCAAACCGCCCTTGTTAGATCGACATTGAGCTGTGATTTCTTCCACGTTTGCACATCAAAATGCAGGCATATCAGTAGGATCCTATAATAGTTGCACTCGTGAGTCAACAAGAATTTTGTCATTTCTTTTTTACGATCCTGACGAGGTAACATGGGCAGAACAAGCCCTATTCAGCAATTTATATAGACTCAGATGATTCTATATGTACCTTTAAACTTAGGACAATGTTACAGTCCTTGTTTTGTTATTACTATTAAAATCTCTTTTTTTATTCAATACACACTACCGAGCGAAATGTATGTGTGCGTTTGTGCGTGTGTGCGGAGGGTGATGGCGGGGCGGGGAGAAGGGGGAGTTGGGGCAGTCTTTATGGCACTGTAATAAAGATTTATAATCACCATCTCCACAAGCCCATCCCCTTCTAATATGCCAACATTTAATGTTGATTCTCAGGCTTTTATAATTAGATTTTCCCAATTTTTCCCCTGTTTTCCCCGTTTATGTTTGTTTGATTTATTTTTCTTCCAACACAATTTCATACATAAATCAAGATTACATTGTACGTGATTCAAAGAAGGAAAATTATGTGAAAATTAATCAATTCCACATACAAACATAACTCGTATTAACGAATTTCCAAATAATTACCTGTGAAATTATGCGGAAGAAGGACTGCCACTGTAAGTAAAAGCTTGACCACGTGGCAGCCCAGGGACCTATCTACATAATACACATAATATTGTTTTCGGAATGGGGAAACACTACAAAATATGATATACTGTAAATACATTGTGTTTTATAATCTAGTGCATAGATACGAATAGAAATAAACTGAATTATGATTATGATTATGATGATGATGACGACAGGGTAATGAGAGGGAAAATGTGATGATGAAGATAAAGTGATGGTGGTGATGATGAAGATAATGGGAATGAAATGAAATGATAGACACAGAAACGTTGCGCATATAATCCAATTTACAGGAAAAGAAATGTGAACAAAGCAAAATTTATATCCAGATGCTATGTTCATAGATTGTAATCCGACACTAACGTATGTAAAACCTCATTCCAAAACACAAACAATACAAACTCTTGAAACTATTATTCTACCCTATTGAATGATGACATTGACTTTTTTAATTGATGTCATTATGTACCATTGTTAATGAAAGGCAATCAATGCCAATTAATGACTTCCTTGATAGAGTTGTGCTCTGACAATACATGGTGTAGCTTTCTGTCATCTTTCTTCTCCTTGAAAATCTTACGCAAAGGTGACGAGATCCAGGGATGCAGGCCGTTCCTTATCATTGTAAAGCACTACCAAATTATTGAAGCAACGTTGATTCAGTGATGATCTATTTAAGCTATGTCTTGAATCTTTGAGCTGTCTAAAAGCTCCGCTCTTCTACTGCTCTTGTTGATGGTTTGACAAGAAGCGGTTTGACACTCACGTGACAATCTTCACGATCGGTATGTATCAACTGATTGAGGAGAGGCTGATGCGCCTTTAGAAATAATGATTATGGTGTTCAGATCATGAGAGCAAACTTTAACAAAGTACTGCAACTCATCAGAAATATCGTTATCTCCTCAGCATTTTAAAGGAGTAGCTCTTCCGAGAGCTGAACGCCTCGAAGACTAGCTGATTTCACAGATTGTATAACAAATAATATTGTTAATATTTCCTGGCCATTCAAAATACAAACTACATTTGCCCTGTAAAACTACCCCATATGGGTAATAATAATAATAAAAAATATTACCTCCTGTAGTAGTATTAAGGAGGCAAAGGGAAGGAGGACTCTTGGTTAGAGAACATACGTTAACATCCAGGTGAAGTGCAAAGGGGAACACGAATTATTCCCTCTAGGTCCTGACACCAGTAACCCTGAAAATGTAATCCCTCTCTCGTACGGTAGGGGCCGCGGCGGGAGACCACTCATAAACCTTCCTCCCCCTCCTTATGACGGTTGCTCTGCTTTCGCGAATATCTTCAAAGTTTACCCTCCCCCCCCCCCCCCCACACACACACACACAATGTCAAATGCTATAAAGAAAGAATATTGAGAGTCACAATTTCGTTATTCACTCATGTACTTCCCTGAAATATTTCACAAACTCTACAAGTAATGAGGTTTGATTGGCAGAAATTCCCAGTTTGGCGAAGAAAGCAATTTTTATGATAATCTTTTATTTGGATTTTGCTCTAATATCAGATTCATTTTTACAATGAAATAAACATGGACAAAAGTAAGCCGCTGTATTCTCCTCACATGTACACTCTAAAAACGCAAATGTTGAATCAACATTTAAAAGGGCCGAGGAGTGACAGCATTTTTTGAAGTGTTGCATCCAACTTTTAAAATAACATTTTAAATGTTGAATCTACCAGGAAAACCAACACTTTGAAAATGTTGTCACTCCTCGGCCCTTTTAAATGCTAATTCAACATTTGTGTTTTTAGAGTGTACGGAGCCCGGGAAGGGCAATGTCAAATATCATTTCATTAAAGTGAAATAACTATCTCATTTAAACGAGATAACATCTCATTAAAACAATATAATTATCTCATTAGAGTAAGATAACTATCTCATTAAAACGAGATAGTTCCCTATTCTCACAACACATATAGGGGGCATATATGTATTTAAAATGGTTGAGATGCTTGTATCCGGTGGAGAGTATGAACTTTTGCATATGTGACCGTGCACCTCAAAACGAACATAAAGTCGCACACACTGATTTTGCGTGAAGACTGAATATAAGTGAAATGGGTCAACCTAGCCGAACTTGACTTTTTCATATTTTCTGCAAGAGCGGGTCTTCTTTTACATTATGCTAAAATTTGGTATCATGACACGGGCAGGAAAGTGTGTTCTTTAGCAGTTTATCTCGAACATTTTTGGTAGAATAGTGTGATTCGGTGTGTCTTTAGAATCCCTTTTTCATTTCTGAAAAACCTTGTCCACACTCTTCACTTTCAACTCTAATAACTTTTGAAAGGATAGTGCTACTGCTTTGGAAGTTGGCATTAATTTTGGACAGAATGTGTTAATGAGGCATGCTTAATTTCAATTTCAATCCCTTCATTGTTGTTACTCTGGTGGTTTACTTCCTGTTTTTTGTCCCATTCATCGCACAGCCAGCACGGATTGGTAGAGATTAAGCGCTTGAATAAACACTGTACTTCAGAGCCTCTTTTCTCAGTTCACACTTTTCCTGAGTTTGTGCTTTCTTTCCAATATTTAGATAGGTTAGGAGAGTCCATTTGATTTGAGTTATACATCGTTTTAAAGCTTAAAGTCTGCTCTTTCAGAATATGGTCCTAACTAAAAATGCATGTCTGGCGACTTTTTGTTTGTTTTGAGGTGCAGGGTCACATATATACAAATTTGATTAAAAATTCTGCATTAATCTTTGAAAACGTGATCCTGATAAACTTGATCAAATTATTCAATATCTGCTTCCCTACTTAAACAATGTCAAACCACTCACTTGAGAATGCAGCATTTCACCAAAGCATGTCGTAAACGAAAAACTCGGTAATCATATTTAATCATATTTCTTTAGCGTTATACATAGAACCAAACGTACGATGATTGACCGCTATATGTTTTACATGCTTACATTAATTTACTGTACATCCAAGCCGGATATTATGATTCACTATGTTTTTATCATATTTGATGTACATTCCTTCATTGAGAAGTATGAAAATAAATTGAATTGAATTGAACTGAAATGAATTTTTAGGGGATCAAGTTCCTACTTCGTGCAATCAACTCAACTAGGAAATTGGAGTAGACTTTTTAAGAAAGGAAAAAGGGCAAATAGAACCAATGAAGGCTTGCATATAGTGTAATTATGATTTTTACAGGTTCTGCATGGTTCTATGTTCATGTGTTCTTTGTTTTCCATCTCAAGAAATTTCAAATTGTAATGTCCGATCAACAGTGCATCCAAACAACACAACGACAATTTAAGCATATTTCTTGATGATACGGCATGCTGACAGCGCACCAACACCAACCACATAATGACAATTCATCAATTCAAAGACAAACTGACACACAATGATCTCACATAGTCCCGCAAAAGTACACCAATAAGACAGTAATACTAGTATACACTACAAACAAGAAGTATAAAATGTTTATGTATCAATTTCAATATAGTCGAAATTGGGCGGTTTTTTTTTTCCTCGAAGGTGTCTACCAACACTAAGTTTCATGCTCGTCTGTAGACTTATTCAGTGCTTAATGTTTGTTTCATTTTCCATCAAAAAAAAAAAAAAATGGCTGGATAACCCATATTCAGCTGCAATAGCTGGTCTTCCATGTAGGGTTCAGTTGGATGTAAGCCTCAAACACCCTACTCTTTGCGATGAATAAATGAAGTGGGATCTATTACGTGTATGAGATGTGACTCTCTCACACATGGGACCTCCATTTTATGTCCTATCCGAGGGACATGTGCCTGTATGATTTCGCTAAGCGCGAGTTCAAAATTTTTCAATGAACAGGTGGACGTCTACTGCAAAATAAATAATCATCATAAATCCCAGTATATTTAAAGCCAAATGAAAAACACATGCATATTCATACACGGCCCCAAACCAACTAAATGTCAGGACTTCTTTTAAATTGAATGCTGTTATTTGGAACATAGTTGCCTATTCACGAATTTGAATGACCGACAAGATTCCGTAGCCAGCTTGACATGAATTTGGATGTTCATTGATGAAATGCGTGCACCTCCCTTAAATTTGAATGCTCCGACAGTAACTTTGAACGATCCGATGGTGAATTTGAATGTTCCGATAGTGAATATGAATGTTAAGACAGTGAATTTGAATGCTCGGATAGGGAATTCGAATGACCGGACTTTGAATTTGATTGCTGATTCAGTGCTGCGAGCGTGGAATGCGTGAAATCGAATACTCGGAATAGGAACTTGAATGACAAAAATTTGAAATTGACCGGGAAAATCTATATATTTCCAAGGAAAATATAAAAAATTTTTCATGAAGATTGGTTTTGAAATAGCAGAGATATCCAAAGACAAAGAGATCCTGATGAGAAGTGGGGAGCCATTTCACTCTTAAAAAAAAAAAAATGCACGATCGCAGAGAATAAGATTACAACAACATAAGCATAATTATGTCTGAACACTGTTTGGTCATGATAAAGAGAGAGAGAGAGAGATCAATTAAACTACAATTCAAGATTGGGTGTCACCTATATAATACAAATATTATATAGATCAAAGAAAAATCATTTTTTATTTCATCCAGGCCCATAACTTAACCAAATCGCAAGAGCACTCAGGTTCATAGTTCCACTCATTACGGCTGTCTGAAACGGGTGCTGTTCGTTATTCCGAAGGTTATTCCGAAGGTTCGCTATTCCGAATGTTCGTTATTCCGAAGGTTCGTTGATCCGAAACAGGCAAATTTCCTATACCTAGAGGTTCGTAAATCCGAAAATGAAAAAGGGTTCGATAATTCGAAAATTTGTGGCGTTATTCCGAAGGTTCGTAATTCCGAAGATTCGTTAATCCGAAAATGAAATTCGCAACAATGAATCTTCGGAATAACGAGCTGTAACCGTCTGAAACACGCTGTGGCATCGTCCATTCCACAGGGTTTTTTTCTTTTCTTTTCTTTTTTTATCTCTCTCTCTCTCTCTCCCACAGTGAATGCCATGTCACTCTGTTTCAGGTTCTCCTCTTTCGTCCCTATACCTCTTCCACTGCCTGATTCGACCAATGTTTCCTGTCGATTCGTGACCCCTTGCTATCCTTTCTAGCACCTCTTCTGTTTCTCGCCCTCCTTGGCCTTTGTTCATTTTAAAGTATTCTTTACAACTTTTTGATTCTTTGTTTCGACGTTTTTTCACCGGATCTCCTCTGTTGTCTTCACATTGTTCTCTTACTTGTTCTGATGATGCATGTCGCAATGTCCTTTCCGTTTCTCTCGAGAAACCATTTCTTCAAACGTAATCATTTCCTTCTCTGGTTCAGAGCAGGTAAACTAGTCCTTGTCTTCAATTGTATTCTAAGCTCTTCAGTCATCACGTGTCGACTGTGTAGGAGAGTGACAAAACTGAGGTTTACAGACATGTAAATGTAATCAGGTAATCATGTCATGTGTATAAGTCCATATATGAAAGTATTATCTTCTCTCAAGATAGAGTGACATCTTTATTCATATGGCCCTGCATAATCCCATCGATTTGCTCTTTATGTGGTAGTTCCCTTTGGGACACTTTCTTACAGGGCAATCTCTCGTGATTAAAGGAGCTCCCCTTCCACTTCCTTCTTTAAAAGACAGATTTCGAGAACGGTAATTTTTACGTTATGAAAGAACACACATTGATAATCATTAAATAAATGTGTCACTAGCTTCTACATTCTAGCTGTATTTCCCTTCGTCTTGTCCCTCTTTGTTATTTATGTTACCATGATCACCGATAGGTCATTTGCTGTGCTATAGGGTCCATTTTCAAGGAATTTGCTGAAAAATATGCTCAAGAAAATACGCGCTATTAATAGTCCGACTGGTTGGGGGGGGGGGGGAGGAATGTTTGTTTGTTTGTTTGTTCGTTTGTTTGTTTGTTTTATTTTATTTATTCACGGGATAAAATGCCCTCGATCAGCCAGGTGAGGCTGTTTTTCAGAGAGGCCGTGAGTACAGTGTTACAGAAACAACAAAAACAACACAACAATGTCTGAAAAGAAACAACAAAGTAATAACAATGAAGAAAATTTCAAACTATTCCAGACTTTTAGTGTAGGCTCATTCAACCTTCGGTGTTTGTTGTTGATATTTTGTGTTCAAACGTAAACGTTTTCACGTTTTGTTTGATGTGTTCATGGCACAATATTTCGTAGGCCATATATTTGTTTACATAAGAATAGAAAGACCACAGTCTAGGTGATTAAGTTTTCATTTATTACATGACAGACAGATTTTGTCAGGAGCTATGTGGTGTATCAAAAAGGGAAGATTGTAATATTCCAGATTACGTATCATGAGGGAAAGAACAGTTTGATTGCATGGTGTTAAAATGGATAAGTAAAGTAAAGTTAACACAAATTATGTAGTTATCGCAATATGAGACAGTACGAGCTTTCCCTAGTCTACTCATCCGCCGCATTTGAAAAAGGATGCCTATATATGTATAATATGTATATATATATATATATATATATATATATATATATATATATATATTATATATATATATATTATATATATAACATATATCGACATATTCTTTGTTCATTCTGAAACTATGCGTTGTGATTAATGATAAAATATGGTATAGGTATATGTATATGTATATTTATATATATACATATATATATATATATGAGTCAGAATTTTGAACGATGTACAATTGAGCCAAAACAAGGCAAAATTTAAAAAGTAGGAAATTCTCCAAATCATTCATCTTACCTGAAAGAGTATAACTCAAGCTTTAATATAAACCCAATTATACTAGGATTTTCCCAGAGGAACAAGTTTTTATTCACCGCTGAAGTTTACCATGTCCACAGCAGCGAACGTCCGTGAGGAATAGTACTGCACATACATTTGAATACCATTTAACATAGTTTCCAAAGATCTGATTCAGTTCAAAATCCTAACGAAATATCTGAAGGGACATGTGTACGTGATTGCAGAATATTATGCTTGTACTCTTAACCTGTACGTAATGGTAGACAACTGATGATTTAACTAAATTCGTCATTTCTGTGGAAATATTGCTCTTCCGCTAAACACTTTCTTAACTTTACGCGCATTTTACAGAAACTCAATATTTTCACCTCTTATTTCACTATCCCATACTTTAATCCTCACTCCCAAATAATAATATACCTTTTTAAGATGTATGTCATCTGGGCAGTCTCTATAACCCAACAAACATAGCATAGTTTTCATCACGGAGGTTCGCATGTAGCTCACGGACGTTCGGAACAAACAAGATATTGAACAATGCAGCTCTCTTGAGTTGGAAACGCATTCTACTCACAACAAACAGCAATTTCATGTCGAGAACAAACTCCTCTGCAAAATCCTGAATAGATATTACCAATTCTCAATCATATAAGCTTGTTTATCATGAAGTAAATATTCAGGTCCTAAACTTGTCATATAAAGTCTACAATGCAAAATTTGCTTTTTATATAACGAACATGGTCACAGCTAAAATTATGACAAAGAATTAATATAGAAACACAGAAGAAATGTGCTCCGTTATAGAAATACGAAGTTTAGCTGGGGAGGGCAAACGAATAAGTTAGGAAGAAATCCCTCTGTGTTTGCTCCTTGTGTTACACACTGTTACCGAGGAGAATTTGTGTTATTATATTAGTCAGAAATGATAATAGGTTCGATACTGCGAAGTTTCGTCATAACAAGACACAATAAGTCCATATAACTTGGATGGATGTTTGTGACTTCGATATTATACAATATGGTTTGTTATAACAAACCTTTTGTAGCGCGTCATTTCGGAGGCTCGTTATTCATACAGTTTGTCAATACGAAAATTGATAGAGTTCGTATAATTATGAAGCTTTTTTATTCGGTAAATGATAGGAATCTCCGAAGGTTAATCGAAGGGCTTATTAATTGGAACACGAAAAATTATGTTCGCTTATCCAAATGTGGAGAAACAAGTTAACAACTAAAATCCTCCAATTTCAAAACCTCATAATAACCGTTTTCCCCTAAACGAATATCAGGCCCATTCCACTTTTAGAAGAACGGACCTAAAAATAATGATCCTTAATATCTATTTTTCGAAGAACATTATAATAACAAACCTCCTGAATTAACTATATTTTTTTTTCATTTTGGAATAACAAACCTTTGGACATCGGAGTAACGAATCTTTGGAAGAGCGAACGTATCAAAGTGCAACCATAAACCTATTCTTAATCATTACTTTTTTTAACATGTGTTTTCAAAGTAAGCACAAAAGCACAAACAAATTGACGATCTCTCTGTCTCTTAAATGTAAAATAAAAAAAAAAATCTTGGAAAAAATTACAAATGAATATTGCTTTTCATTGATGAGTATAAAACAACACCATGTGATGATAAGCGGAGGATTTGTGTGTTTTCATCAGACAATAATTGTATACTGCATGATTTTTGTTCGCTTGTGAAGGCATTTCGATGAATAAAAAACATAAACAAACAAAAACTTCTCCAGAGGAATTTGGTATAACGGGAGTGCACTGGCAATTCTTTTCTCTGTGTGTTGGAGCTCGATATCTTCTCTGTTTCTCAGTCATTTTCATTCAACTGCTTCCACGTCATTTTGAAACTTTTCCGTTTCTTATTCAACACATGCTCATTACAAACTTCTTCCGTCATTATCCTGAATGTGATTGCGTAGCACTTTTCGGATTTGTTTTGGTTTGTTTTGTTTTGTTTTTGTTTTCTGTTTGGTCGCAGCATGTTCAGGCTATTGAGGGAATGAGAGAAAAATCGTCATGAAGAGAAAAATAAGAATGAATTAAGGCATTTAATATCATGACAATTACAGCGAACGTCCGTTATGGAGACCAAAACTGGATGTGTTCTGTTTGAGACGGCAGCTACCATACTCAAAAGATAAACACTTAGAGCACCTGTGACTAAAAAGTGGCACTGATCTTCTTTCTCCTACTATGTAATCCATTGACTTATTCAACCAACGAACTTCCGTGAAAAAAAAAAAAGTTTTCCGTTTGTTATTACAGGTAAATTGAGTGCTGAACGCTATTCACTTTCGGGTATGAGCGGCTCGGTGATTTGGTAATATTTTCAACTAACATTAATCTTATGTGCAGTGATATATTTGTAATTGTCAGAAATTTCCTTTCTCGGACAGAACGTCCGTGAGCGAAACTTTCTGAACCTGTAACAGTACAAATTGTCTCCAGAACCTCATTAGAAAGAAATTTAAACGAACAGAAATTACAGATTACGCAAAATTCCATTTTCCTATAACTTTGTTTTAAGTGTTTAGCTGTTTTTGTATAATTAGAGGGAAAACAAGCGTAAAATTGTGAGTAAATTTTCAATTGTTTGTTCATCATGATCACATAACGCCTTAAAAATACTGAAACTACTGCTCTAAACTCATTGTTTACTTTGTAAAACTTTATTTGTCGCTATTCGAGCCAAAAGTTTTAAAGAATACAGGACACTTTCGGGACAAGTTATCCCTATCGGAGGGATTGCATACGTCACGGACGTTCTCTGGAATTATCACGGACGTTCGTTCTACTACTAGTGTCATGTTCCAGGACGGATAACTAATCGGCAGAGAGTACCTAGCCTTCCTAACTCTTTCAAAAATTTGAAAAGGTATTGTCAATGCAAATTATAAGAAATTTGACATCCTTACAACATATGCATTGCTCAGAGGGGGATCAGGAGGTGAATTTTCAGAGAAAATATTAATTATTTGCTTGGTTTTTGGTGAATTGCATGGTCCAAAAACTGCGGACGAACCTCAGTCCGCTCCAAAAATGGCATGCAGCTCCTCGGCTAGAGAGCCAAAGGTAAAATGCACCTTCGCCATCAAAGCAAGATGGTGTCCCACTCGAAAACGTTTAATCATCACGGACGTTCTTTTTTTCTTGGAGGTTCGTCTAAAAATACAATTTCGGTTCCTATTTGACAAAGGATGGACAGAAACTCAAAACAAACATATTATCGTGTTGCTAGATCTTAGTTGATTACGACTCAGAACAATATCGCCAATAACGTTTCATGGGCTACGATCTTTATTAGAAAATAGCGGAAGCACGTCCGTGACGAAAACTGAGTACAATTTTGCACAAAAGAATATTACGTCCCATGTACAGCCAGCAGACGTACAATTTTTGCAGGATATGTTCATTAGGTGGAACACCAAATTTTCGTATACGTTACAGTTGGGACAACAAAGTAGAATTTGCAGCAGCGATAGAAATAAAAGCATCACGGACGTTCGTCTGTTTAGGACTTTGATATTTTAATTGTTCTCTGTAATTTCATACGGGCTCATAATGTTCTTATAATTTTGTGGTATATACCAATGATATGTCAGATCCAGAACATGGTCAAATATTAGATGCCACGTACCATTAAAAATGCACATCATTAGTTTGAAAAACAAAAATTGTGAAAATTTTTACCGTATTTTTACGCTTTAAGTCCTTGTGAAATGAAAAATATCAGGTAAAAGTCAAACAAACCATATATTTCCTGAAAGGAAATTTACCAATCTTCGCGATGACATGAAAAAATCTGGTTTCTTAGATCATCCTGGCGTGTTCTAAGGGAAAGAATGTCATAAGGTAAGAAAATTGGCAATTGTACATCGTTCAAAACTCTCACCCATATAATAATAATAACATATAAAAACAGGAAGAATAACCTGCGTACCTGAGTCTTGTCTCATTCATTCTCACCTAAAAACCTATCTAACGCCTTTCCGTTGATGGTAATTCCGTCCAGCTGTATAAAATGTACAAAATGGAAGAAAAACATATCAACTGACATTCAATTCTCTTACTCTCAGCGTAGATGAACACATAGTAGGACGTTTCCACAATGTAAAACATATCATTAGTCTGCCCCAATGTGCACGAGAAAACACTGCAAAAATTGTCACAAAACCCCAAAATAATTGAAATTGAATTAATACACCAAAAAGAAATAGTATGCATGGCAAAGCTTGCTTTGGTTCATTGCACTTGAACAGTTAAAAAAGTAACATTACTTTCTTTCCCTTTTCTGGAAGGAAATAGGGCCTTTCTTTCTTTACTTTTTTAAATATCTTACTTTCCTCATTTATAGTCAATATCTCCTTACACTACTATAAACTGTCGATCAGTGGGGCTTATTGACGGAATTTTCAATTTTTTCTCTTTGTTATAAAAACAACAAATCTGTTCGTTTATAAAAACAATTGAGTCACATTTTACCTCAGTCTGCTTTCATTCTATAGATTTTTTTTTTACTCAATAATAGATATAAATTTAAAAAATGCAATTTCTTACGTTCGTTTTGTGATGGGTGTATAATAATTTTATTATTGCGATGTCCATGTTTGTTAATAGACATAATGTCTGGGGAAAAACTCACTCCGAGAAGACTGTACACAGTGGTACATGCGCAATCATACTTTGATATAAGACTCAAGGCTATAGCCATGGAGGATTTAGAAAATGAGAAGAATTAAACAATCACCCTCTTGTACCGATGCTCCTTGCCGGGGAGAAGATAGTATAATGTACTCTACCCCACGCGTAAATTAATTGCTTTGAAAATGGACAGCATTTCTGTTTACGGGTGCATCGTTCCTCAATCACAAGAAATCGAGCGTCCATTTCAATATATTTGCCAGCAATCATAAAGTGCGAAGAGAACTGAACACGCAAGCCCACGTATAACACGCATTGTTCTATTACTTCATCTGAAAGATTAACATTAAAGTCTTAAACTCGTTCTTGGTGTTCATATCGAAAACTCTCTTGAAGAGCGACCTGGAGAACTGAACATCAAAGCCAGTGGAATGTTAATAGTTCAATTGTCATGCTATAAACCAGGCATAAATTTGCACAAATTCCAAATAGATTCCACTCTACCTCTCCCTAAGCTTGGTGCTTGATACAGTTTTAGTCGTAAACAGCCTAGTTTACCTTCAATTTTTCACTGCTTGTGATTTTTGGAGCTATTGTTGTGAAGAATGTCCTAGGCATCACGTAATCCCATTTGATGTCGACACGCTCAAGATTAGGCATAAGACACAGAAAGTCAGCCAAGATTGCTATTGCTTCTTCTCGCTTTGACAACCGAACATCTTCAATTTTCATGAAAAGTTCTCTGATCTAAAGAATAAGTAAATAAATACAAACAAACATAATCTTATTTCTTTTGTTTTCACAACGTGTTCTGATATTTTATACGGGACAACGAAACAGCCTATTTTAACATAAAGAAAATTAATTGCTTGCTTGGGAAAAAATCACATGACTAAAGAGTAATCAAATGAAGCAGTGTCACTTATATCTTCCGTTTTTGGCTGGGCTCTCTCTCTCTCTCTCTCTCTCCGTCTCTCATATACAAACATATGCATCAAGTAAATCGTAAACAGTCCAGTTGACAGCTCTGTTTTCACTGAGAGTGACTTTATTTTTAGTTCTGCCTGTTAAGCGAAATAGGCCCCATATCCCATTATGCAGGGAGTACACAACACCTTGACAAGAAGTAGGTTCCCGCACTCCCGCAAATAAACAATAGCACAGTTTCTACGGGCCAAAACAATGACGCCACTAATGATATCTTCTATCAGTGATTTATAGCATTATCATTACCGAAGCATAAAATAATGATGAAAATACGATTACTAACACGATAAAGACATTATACGAAGTATATCCAATGAAAACAAGAATGAAAAAAAAAGATTGATGGTCAAACCAAAATAATCGCATTAATAGCAAGGTAGAAGCCTTCCTCGGATAAAGAGTACACCAGTCCTTTATGACACCCTCGAATCATCGATATCCTACGCTAGAGGGGTAAGATTTTTTTTTTCCGCGTTAAGTATTCTTTTGACACATTATTTGATAAGACACATGTTCAACAATACTAGTGTTTCGCCAATTAAGAAACAAGATAATCCTTCATTATGAATCCACATGTTGCTTGAAGATGACATGGAAACAGGTAGTTGTGTGTGGTAATGCAACACTAAACGGATTAAAATAATTAACCCTTCTTCAAAACGGACTGTAGATTAAAGCACTTATTCACTTTACCACAACAATAAGTTTAAGGCTTCAAAGCAACTTTACGTTTTACCATCTTACCTCGAGAAAATGATAGCATTATCCCCCAATGTAAAGACTACTTACCATTTTTTTTGATATGTCGTATCTTTAGTACAGTGCAGCGGCGTCTGGCATGTTAAGTACGGGGAACTACTATAATCGCTTTCGCGTTAAATTTTAATGTTAGAACCAATCAAAATGAATGCTTCATTTACAAAGAAAATATTTCCAATACAAATCGAACATCAATGACAGAATCCTGAAAAATCACGACCTTGTTTGCAGAAACTGATTACGAATAGTCACAGGTAAGGTGACATACCTGACAAGAAGATGCTAGGGCTGTGACTGTTGAGAGAAAATTATTGGGAAGGTGGACGCATTGTACACTAAGGCTCGAAAGATTTTGCATAGTGCACACCCATCGGGCCAAACACTCTTCCGTCGAAGAGAGCCCATCAGAATCTCCGTCAAGGATGTACCAACGTAACTTGAGATCTTGAATCTGCGAAATCAAACGCAAATATTACGATAAAACCCAACCAACACAATTTCATTACAAACAAACTAGAAATGTCGCTATGGCGACTGATGCCTCCGCCATAATGCATGATTCTCCCAATAGGCGTGTAGTACAATGTCTTTGCAATGTGTGATCCATGACAGTTTCACATAACTGGCAAAATATTGAAATGACAGGTTTGTCAGAAATGTCTTGAACTGGGTTTGCTTTAATTTCTTAAGAGTGCAGGTACACATATATGGGGAATTGAGAATTTTTACTTGAATTCTGACAGACCTTTTTATAAGTTTATGCATTGAGTAATTTCCAAGGTATGAAGAAAGAGTGTAATAACGGTAAAAATGGATTTCTTTTTTTTTTGGGGGGGGGGGGGGGGCATTGAAACCTGGCCTTTGACCCTTAACCTTTGACCTTTGACCTTCTGGCTGGAAATTTCCCAGAGAATCTCCATTAGGTAATGCATGTATTAATTTTTGAAACTAATAATGCAAGCATTACATAAACTAGTATATGAGGGAAATAGTAACATTTTGAGGAGATGACCTTGACCTTTGACCCCCTGACTATTGACCCATGACCCCTAAATTCCCTAGATAATCCCTGCCAGTCAGTACATGCGTATGTACCAAATTCCACGAAGATACATTGAACCATTTACGAGAAAAGTGATATTGCAACATTTTCACCTAACCTTTGACCTTTTGACCTTTGACCTTATGACATGAAACTCTCTCTGGAGAATCTCTATGCAGTAGTACATGTCCACACCAAGGTTCAAGAAAATACCTTTGGGCATTGCATAGATATGGGGGAAATTGCAACATTTGTAGCATTTGACCTTGACTGTTTGACCTTTGAACTCTTGCCAATGTCACTAAAATCTACTCAACTAATTGTCCTATCATACATCATCCTCGGACCAAGTTTGGTGAAAGCTGCTTCATCCAGTTTTGAGTTATCACGTAAACAGATAAATTTTAGGATTTGACCTTAATCTTTGACCTTTGACCTCTGTCCGATTTCACTGAAAAACTAATCAAGTAATTGTCCCATTACACATCATCCTCCAACAAAGTTTGGTGAAATTTGCTCTATCCAGTCTTGAGTTATCGCGTACACGGATACAATTTCATGATTTGACCTTGACCTTTGACCTTTGACCTTTAGCCGATTTCACCCAAAATCTAATCAAATAATTGCCCCATCATACTTCATACTTGTAACAAGTTTGGTAAAATTCCAGTAAATATTACTCAAGTTATCGCGTAAGCGGAAAGCGGACGGACGGACGGACGTACGGACGTACAGACGAACGTACGGACGTACGGACGGACGGACAACCCGAAAACATAATGCCTCCGGCACCACTTCGTGGCGGAGGCATAAAAAGCGAATAATCAATTAAAAGTAAGGTAGACATGACACCACTGTTCATACAAAAATCTTAACATATTTCCAAGGCCTACAGGAATCTATTGGCACAAGAGTTATATCAAATGATTCTCAGATTGCGATACGACATGTATCTGATGAAACGAATTCATTTAGTTTTTGTTTTTAGTACAGTAGAAGAAAAAAAAAATCTAATTTGAGACTGGATTGATGTCATCCAATTGCCTCTTCTTCCGAGATTAGTATACTTATGGACCTTCACTCGTCTATAACAGAATAAACAGTTGCCGGATGATAAAAAAAAAAAGAAGCTTTGTTGTCGCCTGTAAACTTGCCTCTATATTCTTTATGGTGAGTAAACATGTTACAGATTACAGATTCTTTACTGTTGTGAGATAGCAGTCAATTTCTTATCACAGTCTATGATGTCACTCTCATGGACAAATACTTTAAGAAGAAAATATGGAATTAAAACATCTTCTTGAGCTGTAGAAGTAGTAGTACAGCTGTATTACATTCATGCATTCCCCATAGTTTCAGAGTAGAATGATGCTCATGACAGGCTCACCTAATTGTTTGATGGTTTCATCTAATGGCTTATTATTATGGATTCTTGCCCTCGTAAACCTTAATGTCGCCTTCTGTTTTCGTAAATTCTACCATTTAAATACGCTTCTGTATCTTCTTTATGAATTTCCGAAACAAAATCAAAGAAAGTAGATGCTCCACAGAATTTAAAAATATGATAAATATCATGAAGTTTGCATAGCCAAGCCATCATGTTGATCAGTTTAAGATTTTGCTGAAGACTTATCTTTTTAGTAGATAGTCCTTTGGAAAAGTCCAGTTGTGGGTTGGTCGATGGAGGTGCACACTGATTTTGATTTTCATTATTTATCGTAATTATACACTGTATCTATTTTTTTTTGGGGGGGGGGTATTTTTGTACTTGTATTTTGCTATTTTTGTATTATTCTGGTTTAGATATAATTTTTTTTCCGGTAGACTGTGCGCTTAGAAACATCTGTATTAAGCGCTTTATAAATGTATTGTATTATTATTATTATTATTATCATGTTTTGTCTTTTAAAACTTCGTCCAATATCTTACACAGTGTACACAGTATACCTGGCAGGATGACGCTGAAACGGCAGCTGTTGAGAAGAAACTGTTGGGTATGAAGTACAATGTCAGATTGAAGCTCGTAAGGTTTGGCAAATTACACACCCATCGGGCCAAGTCACCTCCCATTGATGACTGATGTTGATCGCCGGAAATATGCAAGTGGAGATTTTGAATCTGTGGAAAGCAAATAAACCAAACATCAAGTAAATATCAACAGTAATAGTATAGATATAGTTTACACCTTGTCTGGTTGTTATCTCAGATAGGTTTAGACCAATGAAATCTGCTTTTTGATACGGCGCCGACCGTATTTATACCAATCGACCATACAGTATCCCACCGAACAAAGGCAAAGTTATCGGTCTAATCTCGGTGTAGGTCTAGATTTTTCTGTAGTAGGATATCATAGATCCTTTAAATCAGATATGCCAGATACTCTTTTCGAGCTCCAGTTGAAATTATGGATGCTTTGGTGACTGACATTACACCATTTTCTTCGGGGATGGGCACCTCAGATTTGTTCGCTTGTTTGCTTGTTTGTTTGTTTTCTGACTGAAACATCAACGTATTTGTACAGCAAATTGCATGAGCTGGGAGAACCTGGTAAATACGATTCATCGAAGAGTATTGAATTTTCGTGTTTTTTTGTTTTTTAGTTTTTTTTTTCTTCTTCTTTTAATCAAAGCAGTTTATGACAAATAGGATATGGTTTCATCAACTATGTTTGAAAACTAGAAAATGCTGTATTTGATAAATATGTATACGTGTCTCCGCTGATCAAAAAAGGTGAAATAAATTTTAGACAAGCTTGGTTTGTGACATTGACCGTATGAACGTTCAAAAAAAAAAGAAAAGAGGAAATTTAACGTATCTAAAGAAAGTAATGTTCTTAATAAGCCAGTGTTCTTTCTTTAAATTACCATATTTTCGAACAGGAGTTGCGCTTAGACGAATATGTATTTAGACTTCCTTTTCGCTGTAAGCTTTATTGGTGTAAATTCAGATTTGGCAATTAGTAACCTAAGTCGTCACAGAAAGACATCGTGTATGTACCCTCTGTAAGTGTAAGAGATTGGGGACGAATGTGAAAGAATTCCAATATTTATTTCAATGCAGTGCTTTAAATGACCCGAAAATAATATATATTTTAGGAGGTATTTCCCCCAAACATATAAAAAGGAATAATTTCTGAAATTCTAGAAAACCGCCAACACTCATAACATAAATTCAACAAAGTTATGCAATAGGATAACGATATCCTCTCCACAGATTATGAACAACATGTTAACCCGTTCCATACTGAATTCTGAAATCTCCATAGACTTAATACACAGACCACCAGGTTCCTGCATGGAAAGTTTTTTGTTTTGTTTTTTCTTTACTGTATAGTAAAATTCGTTACTGTTGTATTGTTTTATGAGGAAAATGAGATGACTAAACGAGTTGAATAAATTTGATTTAATACTATGTGGCAGATAACTATATTCATTATTTTATCAAAGAACAGGATCTACCATGCTCTCAAAAAGAAAACTACGAAGAGAGTCAAATATCGTATACCCGACAGGATGATGCTAAGTCGACGGCTGTTGAGAGGAAATTTTCGGGAAAGTAGGGGCTTTCGAGACTGAAGCTCGAGAGATATGGCATAGTACACACAAATCGGGCAAAGTCAATTCCCATAGAGGATTCATGTTGAGAATCGTCATTCCAGCTGCAAACATACGTTAGGTCTTGAATCTGTAGCAAATACACAAAGGAACACGACAGTAAGTAAGCAAAAAAAAATATATATATATATGAGTGGACATATTTGAACATGAGACAAATTTGAATTCAGAATCATGTACGTGAATTTATTGCCACTGGCACAATATAAAATGAGTTTAAGGTTAACGTTTGATGAGACTGAAGTCCTTATTTTTACATTCCTTATTCAGTGCAACTGCATAATCACTCGTACTGATTTTATACTGCCCTGACCATCACTTATAAGTGGAGAAAAGAATATCTTGATTATTGGTATGTCTCATATCGTGTAACTCTTAATTTCTTTACTATTTTCTTCAGATTACATAGATACACCATGCCAACACACACACACACACGCGCGCGCACACACACACACACACACACACACATACAACTTCCAAAACAAGATTCTGCCGTTTGCTTTATCTGTCATCCATTGCTGAAGTATCAATTATGACGATGGAATGCAAACCACGAAGCAATTCAAGTGTATAATTTTACCCACAATTTATACCAGGTGATCAAAACGACAATTAACTTTATGCAACTGCCCCCCCCCCCCACCGTATTGACGAAGAAGACAGCAGAAGAAGAAAAAGAAACTGAAGAAACTGAAGAATAATTTTTATGATATTTAATTATAATATATCATGATAACCAAACACCACTCCTACAAAAAAGAAAAAATCTCCTTAAAATCTGCGAGGAATGATTGCACACTTTATTGCCCCACCTTGTTTGTTTGTTTGTTGCTGTTGTTGTTGTTGTTGTTGTTGTTGTTGTTGTTGTTGTTGTTGTTGTTGTTGTTGTTGTTTGGAAAGAGATTCAAAGGCCTACCCCCTCCCCATCACCCCACTGTCTACGCCCATGTATACATGGGTGTTTTTGAACTTAACTTTGTCTTACCTGACATTTGAATGCCTCAGCTCCGAGGATCTTGAAGAAGTCAGTGTGAAATAATGAGTTAAGTATTTCCACTTTACGAAGAACATAGCTGTAGCACATACCATTCGCCAAGTCACGTGACACAGCTCTTCCGCAGCTTACACGGTTGATGTATAACGATTGCTGATATTGGATCAAACATTAATTGGCAGTATTGGAAAGTTATATGGCATTTTGTTTCATGCTTTCAACCTAAAAACAAATGAATTTAATGTCTGTGGATGGAGGAACGCATGGCCCATTTGTAGTAAAATGAGCCAGAGCAACAACTCGCATGGCTAAGGGCCTACTGACATAATATCAGCAGCATTCAAAGTACAACTGTACTGACATAATATCAGCAGCATTCAAGGTACTATACATAAAATGCCTAATCGATACGGTGTCTTCAGTATAATCTCGATAACTTGAATGTTTACTTCATAGCGTAGCAGGTTTTTGGGCAACTGCATGCAGATTTTGCTGATTGATCTGATATTAAGAGAAAGTAAAACAAAGTTTTACTTCTCTACCCATGAAATGCAATTTATACATCATGACTGATTCTATATTTTGTATAGGTTATAAAGTGAAAAGATATAACTTGTGTCTAAGCCTTTACGTATAATATAGGTATAATAGAAAAAAAAACATGACATGAATATGGGCCCACTGCTCTCAGATTTTAAGATTTTGAAAGATAACATTCTAGTATAAATTCCACTGTAACATAGGTTTGCTCACGCTTCCGTAAATTCCACAAAGAAATTTTGCGCTAAGTTCTCACAGGGACAAAATCGCAAACATAAAACGCTCAGAAATGCTTCCCAATTCACATCTTTCACACATTCCTTGTCTGTGTGTACATGTTTTAAAACTTTTTTTTAATAAAAGAATAAATAAAGATTGTGTAAATAGATATCATTAGATACATATGGAGAAAGTTCCTAATAAACAGCAATTACGTTCAGACAGAAATGGCCCCTCATTTTAAGTCGTCTGGATCAATCGGAAGCACAAACTGCATCTTATATCACTAAATTCTGCATTTTAATGTGAAAATACAACCTTCTTGAGAAAAAAAAAAACAGATATACCAACATTTCCTCAAAGGCCCGTTTGCTATGCACATCCAGTGTACTGATATATACACCCTTTTTTCATCCCTGACGATTCCCTCTAAATTGTATTGATGGTACAGTCCTTAATCTACACACACTTCACCATTTGTGTCCTACTGTGGACTTGTCTTTAGGCCCCAGATCACTGATAATGCATTGAAAAACATTGTCAAAACCTTTAGAGGATTACCTCGTTTTCAGACGTACCTTCCCCTCAAGGACTCTTTAATATATATATATATATATATATATATATATATATATATATATATATATATATATATATATATTGTGTGTGTGTGTGTGTGTGTATCACGTTAAAAGAAATCGTCAGAATCTTGTATTTTTTTTTTTACAGGTTTAGCAGTTGCTGAATACGTTTCGTTCATGGAAATTCATTTTGGAAGTTCGATAACACTTTATGTATACAGAAAGAGAATTTGTTGAAAATGTGATGATTAAATAACTACATTCAAGAATCTCAAAGAAGAAAAGTTTGCTAGTATTCAGGAGTTAATGAAAATGTATGTGAGAGAATATAACATTGGTTATTCAAAAGAAAAGGCAACATTTAGAAGATGCAAAAATAGAAGAATTGGAAAGATAAATTGGAAATTAGAAAATCAGATATTGGTTGCACCTTCGAATACGACAGAAGATGATATATATCGAGAAAAACAATCTGAGACGAAAATGTATGGTTACTCTAGACACGGTTAGAAACTTCGTTCTAGGGCCGAATAGTCCGAGGAAAAGAAACAAACACACAAAATTTTGACCAATAAGACCTATAGAAGATAAGAGTTATTTATTAAAGAGGGATTGCAAATTATTGAGAAATTCAAACTGTTTCAATTTTTCGAAAGATAATCTTTTTAGATCTAGTATAAAACATACTTGTGCGTAATTATGAAGAACTGACGACAGTTTCAAAGAACGCTTCCTCGCCACAATCGGAAAACGGCTTCGGATCTAATTTTCTGCAGAGACGTCATAACTTGGAGACAACACAGTTGGCATGCATTACCCGAGCTAAATGTATGCCAATCGCACAAGAAAGATGTTACTGGGAGGATTATTATTATTTTTTTTTTTATTATTTTTTTTTTTTTTGGGGGGGGGGGGGCAAATTTAAGCAGTTTTAGTAGGAGATGTTCCGATTTCTACAGTAGGTTTAGGAGATTATAGTCTTCGAAAGGGACCACCATGACAGTTTCATGTGCTAAACTAACAAGGATGAAAAAATCATACATGATTTGGCTTACCTTTTTTTTCCCAATTGGCAGTGCAACCAGACGAGCGTGGATGGGTTCGTTTCGCGCGGAATGCCAAGTATCTGCGTGTGGAACATTCTTTGGTTTGCTCGGAACACTTCAAATATGAATGTATTGACTATTCTGTGGCATTAAGAGGATATGAGTTTCTCTTCTCGAGTAAAGGTTCACACAAAACTGTTTTCAGTTTTAAAAATCGACGAATTAAAGCACCAACAATCGCACGTTCTACTCAACGAACTGTTTTCATCGCCGAGCCCGGTTCTGCTATTAGTGTTGCATTGCTGCGGTACGCCCTGGTAATAACTTCATGCTCAACTGCAGCTGAGCATGATGAGGCTGTCTCTTTAACAAGAACGTAACTTCCAGTTTCAGAGGAACATAATTATAATGTCTCAAAAGAGAAAATGCAAGGGTATGTCGGTAGGCCTATACACCGATGGTGTTAGGCTTATTATCTAACGTTGGAATGTAGATGTAAAATGACCATCCCTCAGGATAGTAGAGACAAATCCTCTCGTATTAATCACTTGAGCACTACTTTTTTTATTCGGTATGATCAACTCCATATCACGGCGGTCAGTAAAGTTTTCACTTAAAAAGGCCCTGAAAACAGCATTTCAGCCTTACTGAATCAGCTGTGGTGGAAGATGTTGGCCTAATCTATTCCTGAATAATATTTGGCTTACTGACTTCATGAACTAATCCCCAAAAATAGTGATTCTCTTGCATAAGTCTCTCAGCTACCTTCCCAAAAAACAACAGTTCAAGCTAAATGCTGCTGTCAACGTAGTGTAAAACTTGTGCTATCAGCCACACCGCGGCGCACGTATTACAGCAGCTAGCAGCTGATTTGAACGTCGCTGTGTGTAACGTCGGCCTACCATACAGGTGGAGCAGTGGCAGTGTGGCTGAATATTGAAGGATGATGTGATTGTATCTTTGGAAGGATTGAAACTAAGATACTTATGCGAGGAAAGTTTATTTCCGGAATAATACATAAAATCGGAAAGCCATACATCAATTAGCAATAGATTAGGGCTAGTAGATTTTCCATTTGAGCTGATTTAATTAGGCAGAAAGTGCTCTTTGTAGGGCGTTTTCAGCTGAAAATTTACTGACAGGCGTAATTACAAGGAGTGGACCACACTATTGGTATTTATATACCATGACAAACTGATACGAGAGGATTTACATCTACTTTTGGGTGACCATTAGCCTATTAGGCTTACATTTACAATTCCAACGTTGGATTAAAAACTCAAACAGACGAGACAGATACCATGGTTTTATAGTCCTACACACCCTTCCTTTCTGTTTTTCTTTTAAGATACATGCTCCTCTGAAACTGGAACTTAGTTCTTGTTGAAGAGTCGGCCTCATCAGGCTTAGCTGCAGTTGAGTATGAAGCTGTACCATGGCGTACCGCAGCACTTTACTAAGTCTAAGTATACTACTGGTGTACCAGATACTTAAAGCAGAACCAGGCTTGGCAATGAAGATTTCGTTGTGAAAAACATGCGATTGCTGGTGCTTTAATTGAGGGTATCGCCAATACGTAGGTGCCGTGCACAGAGCAACATTTTAGATGCACTATGGGATAGCTCATGGGATAAACTTGTCCCCGTTTTGGCTGCACATGCACATACATCACGCTCTGTCTTTATAAAGAGGTAGTTTTTGTTGAACATTTCTTCGCTTTCCATCATGTGACCAGCACATTGAAGCCTTGCAGTAGTGAACCATGACTCTAGTGACCGCAAATCGGTAAAGCTTAGATACTTTCAACTCTTTTAAGCTGAATTATAGCCCTGAAAAAAAGGGCTAACAACGGAAAAAGCAGACGAAGAATTCCATTGAATCGTATGGAAACTGCGACTCGCGTGAGACAACCGGAAGCGAACAAGGGACCGAGGAATCCCACAGTGCATTATGTGACCGAGCTCTTCAGCGTGCGCAGAAGTTTTTTTACGTCATTGGTGATGGCCAGAATTGATTGTTGTAAATGAAAATAATTGTAACCTAAATCGACAGGGGAAATCAATTTCCTCTTCATGGCCACAGATTTATCAATACATTCATTTTTGAAGTGTTCCGAGTATACCAGAGAATGTTTGGCCACACGCGTCCACGCTCGTCGGGTTGCAGTGTAAATTGGGGGAAAAAAATCAGTGAGAACACGTGTGATCTTTTCTCCTTGTTCCTTGTTTTTGAAGACTAAAATAATCCTCCCAGTAAAATATTTCATATGCGATTTTACAAAGATAGTATATACACATGTAGCTCGGTCAATGCGTGCCAGCTGTGGTGTTTCCTGGGTATGACGTCTGTGCATATTATTATCATAAATGAGATCGGAAGCCGTTTTCCGATTTCGGCGAGGAAGCCCTCTCTGAAACCGCTATGTTTGTCATGTTATTTCTCCATAGGGCCTACTTACGTATATATAGTGGAAGACGATTTTTTTTTATACTAGATCTAGAGAGTTCATCTTTCGAAAAATTTGAAAAATTAGAAATTTCAGATAAATTTGCAATATCTCTTTAAGGACGCGTATTATATTTTTATAACGAACAATTGATAAAAGCTACAAATGAAATATTGAATATAATTAAGTTAGGTCATGAAACATTATTTTCAGGAAATTATGTTACATTTGATAAAGTTTTGTATTTTGATGACATTCCGAAATTAAGTAATGAAGTCGGGATAGTAATAAAGTTAAGGTGAGTATAAATGAATGTTTAATGGTTATAAAAGAAAATAAATGTAATATGTAATAACGGTCCTTGAAATTATTACATCAATGTAGAGTTTTATCTCACCTGTTGGCCAGTTTGGACAAATTGTTGTACTATTGGAAGTGAAATACACGATGAATGGTAATCATTAAAATCAGAAAAGCAAGGTGTTTTTATTCTGCTAGAAAAAGAATATAGGCATATATTGTGTATTAAATAATACAGACTAACACAATGTGGAATGTGGGTTATGAGTGTAAACAAACACGATAAAAGAAGTGTTGGGTAAAATAAATTTACAAGTTTATAGATATAAGACCGGGAATGAATTGTGTAGGAGAAGATGTAAGATTAGCAGATGATAGTTATTTCATCGATTACATTACAGGAGTGGATTTTTAGTTACAGAGATCTTGAAAAGCGTTTGATTAGGCTGCTCATTAATTTTGATTTGAAATTTTAGATAATTTTAGATATTTTTCGTGATATTCCTTTGTTCATAAGAGACACGTAGTGTTAAACAGGTTACAAAATATCATTAATGAATATAGGCAAGATAAGAGGTTTGGCAGTTAATATGTAAACAAAAAATTCTGTGGATGGGCAAGGACCCAGAAAAAAAAAAAACTCCTGTTTCATCTATATTTGGAAGTTTATGTTCACGAAGTTGACATTTTGGATTATTTCCAAGAGATTCTGGAGTTAAAAAAGAAAAATTATTGAAAATGTACAAAAAATGTACAAAAATGTTAAGTACACAATTAATTTTGTACATTTTGGATTATTTCCAAGAGATTCTGGAGTTAAAAAAGAAAAATTATTGAAAATGTACAAAAAATGTACAGAAATGTTAAGTACACAATTAAAATATGAGGATGGTTGGAACAGCGTAATTAGACACTAATGGGTAAAATGTAATTGTTGAAAATGTATGCATTATAAAGATTAAATCATGTTTCGGAACTGGATTAGAAAATGTTTGAATATTTGTGGAATGATAAAAATCGAGTAAAAAGGAAGATTTTGCATCAGGATTATGCTGGTGGCCGACTACAAATTTTAGATATACCGTAATTTGTTTATTAAAACGCAACGTTACGATTGTAGTACGATAAGAAAAAACAAAAATCTGGATGGGACATGTACTTCGATTATTTTTTTTTTCCGGATCAGGAGGGAAAAGATTCACATCTTCACGACTATGAGTGGTCCAATGAGACACTGACGAAACCCGATCCCACCTTTTTATAAAGAAATTGTGAAATTGTGACAAGAAACGGAGAAATACGGGTAATTTTAGGATTAGGTGATGAACCGGGGTCATCCCACGAGACCGACACCCACAAGTCATACGGTCCACGAGACCGTCATCAAAATTAAGTCAACAAGTCGTACAGCCCACGAGTTATATGGCTCAGGCGTCACACAGCCAGTGAGTTCGACACTACGCAGGAAAGGCTCACGAGACAGACACCTCGCAAACAAAGCCCACGAGATCGACACTATAGCAAATAAAGGCTCACGAGACCGACACTAGACAACGGAAGCCCATGAGACCGACGAAAGCTTACGATATCGACAGGATGAACAGCGCTATTTACATGTTAATTACAACTATGTACCTGTACAGGATGTTTTACGAAGGGGAAGATAATACTGGCAAGTGCAATTTCGTCAAGCTATCGAACGAGAGATTTTAACTAATTGAGCTACCCTATCTTAGTATCAACAACATCAAGTTTTCCCCCTATGTATTTCTACGCAGGTAGCTTTATGGGGCAGTTATGTCCCTCTACGGGTAGCGACATTGTTAGCGATTTTCACTGTTTATACACTCTTCTTGGGACAACCCCATCCCCCCCCCCAAAAAAAAAAATAAATAAAAAATAGAAGAGGACAAGAACGACGTATAGTTTTATTTAGGTTTTCGATCTTTGATAATGCCATCGTGCTATATCTTATAGGCTTATTTTCCAATTTTTATCTAGAAGATGGACAGAAAGTAAGTTTTAAACTTGCCTTTCTCTCTTTTGTCACAAACACTCACACAAGAAAACACAATACAAGATCTTGAATATTTCAGGGGGTGAGGAAGGGCAACTGTTTGGGTAACACCTTAGCAACCCTTCTATTCAATCTCGTATCTTCCTTATGACTATCTGGGCACCCTATATGTAGTTAATTGGTCTATAGGTGACGCTGTTCATCCTGTCTGTCTCGTGAGCCTTCTTTGTCTAGTATCAGTGTCGTGAGCCTCTTTTGCGTAGTGTCGGTCTCGTGAGCCTTTTCTGCGTACTGTCGAACTCATGGGCTGTATAAATCGTGGGCTTCTTTTACTGGATGTCGAACTCGTGTGCTTTATCTACTTAGTGTCGACTCGTGGGATGTATAACTCGTGGGTTGTATGACTTGTGGGTGTCGCCTCGTGACGTGCACCTGATGAACCCAGTAATATCTAAAAATGAAATATTTGCATAAATGAGATTGCTAATAATAATATACACCAAATCGTAAAAACAGTTCATCAGGCATCTTCATAGTTTAGATAAAGGGAAATGATTTGCTGCACTTACGACGAGTGATATTTATAACGTTTTTTTTTTTTTTTCAATGATTTGTGAAGTGCTCCCATGTAGTGTAAGATTTCAGCACACTGATAAAATCAGCTTATAATACAATATACACAGTGTAGGATTCCTGTATACCACGTTATTAAAATGTTAAGTCAAAGATAATTCATGATGATTTTGTTAAAGATTTACAAGAATTTTATATTTTTTTTTATAATAAAAGATGTCAGGAATTTATGGACCTACAACGAATAGGTTCATGGTTAGAACCAAGAAGTATGACATTCATCGCAGCGAATTTCGATTAAAGTTATTACAAAGAGTGAAAAACACCATTGAACAGCTTTCAACGTTTGGTTCTGTAGGTAAATTTGTTTCTTCTTGTAAACTAGAAATGAAATATATTCACACTTATCTTTTATATATACACTGTGTCACGGTCAAGCCAATGTGGCAGATGTTCAGTGGACATTAGTGTTTATTATTGAGTTAGAGGATATGTGTATAATATGTCAGTCTCGAATAGAAAAATAACTTATCCTCGAAGGAAAAGATACGGATTTTTTTTTTCATTTTTTGGAGTATAAAAGGGAAACTGTGGATATAATGAATAAGTTTGGGTCCAATTTGTGGATGTTGATAGATAGGAAAATTTTGTACGTATTTTTTAATTCTAGAACTTTTTCTCGTGGTTGGTAAGAAGATTTCAGTCTGAATGTTTTAACTTTGTATATTTTTTTGTTCTTTCTAATCTTTCCTCATGTCGGACATTCGGTCAGTTTTGGTTTGGAAGGGTAACCACAATATGTCAGAGTGTGACAAGGTATCCGCAAGTGTGTGTGTGTGTGTGTGTGTGTGTGCCACGTGCGTGTGTATGTGTCTTTCGTCGAGTTTTCTTCTTTTTTTTTTTCGTCAGGGGACAATTTTCTTTGGTGAGCGTGTGGAGGTAATTGATGAGTTTGATTAAGGTAATCAAGGTGGATTTTTGTATTAAAAGTTTGATGTAGTATTATGTATCACTTTGGTATACATGGTATAAATTTGCATAAACGTTTTCTCTGTATGTTAAAAATAGCTGTGATTTAGCACCACAAGTGAGAAGAATGAAGCTGCTTATAGTTCTGTATTATTTGTTTCTATTTGGATGTTATGCTAATATGGAATGAAATTGCAATGAAAAACACAATGAAAAGTGTTTGTGTGTTGTGTGTATGTGTGTGTTTCAAGTCGATATCCAATTTTTCAAATCCAAATATCCAATTTTTTATGACTCACCGCTTGGTTACAGTGTACCATGAATGCAACTCCTGAGTTTGTATGTTCTGACTTGTAGAATAGTTCGTAGTCTTTCCACCGTTTTCCAACTGTTCTAGCTGCCTCCTCCGTGTGGCATTCGAAAGCAACGTCAACGCAAAAATACTGGGCATCACGTCCAATCAAATCGTGGACGATATCAAGACCGAGGTCTTTCCCTAAAGCTGAGCTGAAGTAGAATAGGTTACGGAACTCCTCAAATCGGGGAAGAAGTTTCTGCTTCAGTCTGTCGTACTTGGCACGATCATTGGTGAATAATTTCTTAATATAAACACCTGCTATATATTCTTGGAATAATTTGTGAGGAAAAGAAACCGTTGACACAACAGTAGATGCACTGTTTCCATCTGTCTCTTTTGTCAAAATTCCAACTTGACAGCATATTTCCATGGCATTCAAGCAGCGTTTGAATTTTTCTTCAGGAAATGAAAGCTTCTTGTCCATTAAACCGACTAGTGCCAACTTACTTACGTCTTCAATTGCTTTTTCAGCATTCTCTACAAACTCAGCAGCGTTCTCATAACTCGAACACATTTTTGATGCGTAGTGTTTAGTCAAAAAAGAGATAATTTCTCCAAAAACCTCGGAGAAAGTTTGCAATTTTTGCATTTTCGTTCGTCTCTCTTCACTTAAGTCATTCCACATGAGGCAAAGCATGGCACAGTATATGGGAAACTGGGCCATGTTCAACCGGACAACATCATTCTCTTCCGTAAAAGTGATCAGGTTTTCTGCAAGTGTGTCCTTTCCTTTGATTAGAAAATACCTTCGAATATACGTTCTAAGGATCTCCCCGTTTAATCCATCGAGACTTATAAAAGTGTAAACTCCAGCAAGACTCTTATTCGTCCTGAATTCATTGGTTCTCCATGGTCGTGTGGTAACAATTACCTTGCATGACTCATAAAGTTCTAATCGCAGAATGCAAATAACCTCATCGCTATCCTTTTTACCTAATGTCCCGTTAAAATCGTCGAACCCATCAAAGACGAGAAGAACTTGATTTGGATTTGTTGAGATGTAGTCGTGTATTTGGCTTGGTGTTGCCATATTTGAATCAGAGAGAATTCTTTTTACAATACCGCCAATACTTTCACCGTGGGTGACATCTCGAAGAGGAATTATTAGAACCATGTCCAAATCCTGGAGAATCTTTCCCTGGCACCAATCCCAGGCGATCTTGGAGCAAAGCGTTGTTTTGCCAATACCTCCTTCACCCTGGATCAGAAGGCGCTTTGAAACAATTTCATTTTCACTGTCGTTCAAAAGATCCTCGTACTTTATTGATGTTTGACGCATGTCACTATCATCTATCAGGCTCAGATTGGTGTAAATGTCATCAAAATTTACACTTTCCATGAAGTTGAGTGGACTCACTGTGACGTTGCATCGTGACTCCTTGTAATACTCCTTTAGCTCGTTTTTGCACTGCTGCACTTGTTCCTTTGTAAGCGGCAGTGAGTTGAATGGTTTTCCTTGGTAGTGATGAGAAAGATAATGCAATATATGTTTACAGAGGAAAGAGACACGTAGACAGACAGACAGATTTTAAATTAATTGTCAACTTCAACATGACGAAGCCAGGACCACGGACGTAGGGATGATCGCGATAATTCGCGGAAATTCATGCCTCATGAAAGCGAATATTTCTTAGGAATATGTAATGATAATGGGAATTGAATGTCCTGATACTGGTACCTTTGGATTGTTTTGTCATTCGATATATTGAATAAATGAATGAAAAAGTATTTATGGAGTTGAGATTTCATCGGAAGATCACGCGAAACCAACGAAACACAAAAGACGGCCACTGTCAGTCTGGTGTCAAGGAGATTCTGTCCCCAAAAAGTACGGATATCATGCCTTAACTATACTATCTATCGCTTTCCTTATATCCACTCGAGCATGATAGATGTTTTATGTTACGACTTGCACATTACAGAGATGAATACTTTTTCTACAACGAAAGTATCAAACAGATGTAGATCACTTTGTGAACTCTCTAGGTTAATTTGGAGCATACTCTCTCCCAGATATTGTGTTTTGTTTGGTTTTACTGTTTAGAATGAAAAGAATATCTTCAAGACTTTTTGCACTTTAGAATCATTAAACACGTTCTTTCTTTCAAGTTTATAATATATCATAGTATCAGGCACAAAATATAAACGATATTGTTTAGAAACAAAGCCATTGTTTCTGTCACTGAAAACTTTATCAACGTCCTCTTTCTGGAGGAGATAAAAGTTATTGCAATTTTTCTCGTACTTATCAATTCTTCTTCCACATCAGATTGTTCTGGACTGATGAAGGGTCTCCGCCAACAGGGGTTCCAGCCACATCCTGTGAAACAAAACAACAACGACAAAGCATTGTCATGTAGTAATGAATATTATGTATATACCATAATATATACATGAATATGATTGTGATTGATGTTACGACTGATGTGATAAAAGCATATTATTTACAACAATGATTGCCTGAGAAACCGACACGTGACGGAGGGAATATACAACAAATCATATGCAATCAAACGCACACACAGACAGAAACAAAGCAGCTCTCTTATATACGAGTCAAAGAGGACAGAAAAATGACAGGACGAGAAGGACAGGGAAAGGAGCAAAGGAGGAAGAGCTCAAGGGTCGATGTCACAGCACATGAGACTATAGTCTTACCTTTATATGAACTGTATAAATCGTGAATGAATTAAACAAAGTAAACGACGATAAACTGATAAAACACTGAAGAAAATTTGGGGTTTTCAAAGATGCAAATCTCAAGTAATATAGGAATTAATGGGGGAAAAATAAGTGTAACCCCAGGCGAGAATGCCATACAAATAGGGTAAAATGAAAGATGAGACAGCATAAACAAAACGTTTTCGGAAAAATAAGATTTGACACTGTTGATTACACCTATATTTCTAGAAATTGTATGGCAAATTGAATCAATGTAAATTCCAGGTAAGCAGGTTCCAGGCTATCAAGAATCATGATTGAGGAAACTCCCCTATGGCTGTATTTTCCAAGAAAATAATCCGGGGTTATGTTTTCTAAGGAATTACTAATAAGCATATTTAGATTCTTGAAGATTAATTGACAGTTTATTAGCTCTTATCCAATTAAAAATATGATCAGCTCATTGTTCGAATTATCAATCAATATCTAAAGAAAGGCGTTAGAAAAAATTGAATCATCAGCGAATTAAAAAAAAAACAGTACTTGATGAATTTTGTATATCATTGATAAAGAAAACAGATAAAAGTGGTCCAAGTAAGCTTCCTTGAGGTTCTCTACAAGAGATGTCATGCACATAGATATAGGACCATTAATATAGATAATTATTACAATTGTCGCATATTAATTGCTCTAACTTTTTTTTTTTTTGATGTTGCGAGAGTTCTAAAATCATCACTAAGAACTGGTTTAGTAACTATATTTCCATTTTATAATCGAACTAATCGCAGGGTAGAGGAGGTAGATATGACAGTCATCCTAGACATCTCCTGTTACTGGTTTTGTTTGAATACAACGCGACTGTTTTTTACCATGCATATAGGATCGTTGAAAACAAAAACAAAAAAATAATGGTTTCACCTTTTCGCGGTAAGTGGTCCGGATAAAATATCTGCAGGAACTTTCCAACAACAGCTAGGATGACTAGGACAACAAGTACTCCTATGATAGGTCCAACGATCAAACCGGAATTATTACGTTTTCCTGAAACGTAATACAAACATTTAAATATAATTATCACTTATTCATCTAGACGTGAAATTTATCAATCCTAATAATGTAGATAAGGAACTCGCTACTTGTACTATGTGAGCATATGTGCCCGTGCGTTGGTGTTTGTGTGAATATGTGTGTGTGTGTGCTTGTGTGGGGGTGTTGTGCCAAAGAAGTAATCAAACATAAGTATTAAACCGTTACATAAAACTTTACATAATCACATTATTCAGGTGAAAGGTGACATACAGTCTTTTCTTCATCAAGTAAAATTGAATAAATGCTCTCTTGTATGCACGTATTGCAAGTAATAAGATGTACGTTACATAGTCACACAATAACCAAATAAAGATTTCAAAATGAGATCAAAATCAATGTCACCTTGACGTTTCCTAATCAAAATATTTCGTCGATTCGTTCGTATGTTTATCTGTCTGTTTTGTTATAGATATGAAGTCATGATGTTTTTGTTTGTTTGTTTTTTTGATGTTTGTTTTTATAAATATTAGGAACAAGGTATAAATCATGACCTGTTAATATTCAAAAACACATAACTGGCAACGTGTCAAGAAACCTTGAACAGGCAGAACGGTGACGCTCGCTGTCGACGTTCCATTCAGCGAATCACCGGTAGCCACGCAGATGAACGTTTGCCGTGTCCAATGATTGTCTGAAACAGTAATTGTCTCTACCCGCTTATATGTATCATCAGATAGTGTTGTTTGTAGTGAAACCACGGAGTTCAGTCTCTTTCCCGACCCCTCGGTCCACAGCATGGAAACGTTCGGTTTGAATCCACTCACGACACACGTCAGGTTTAAAGACTGGGTGTTGGAAGGACTTTGATACGTACAACGGCTTAGATGATTCTGACTCTGATCGGTGCACTCCTCGATTTCATGTTTAGATGCCATCGCTAGGGAAACAGGAAATTATATCCTTGATGGTACATAATATTTTTCATTCAATTTTATGCAAATAAACATCATCTCTTTCATTAAAAAAAAAAAGAGGCCTATTCTATATGACAGGTTGTATCAGTTTGATTCACACGTATGCGAGTAAACGGGACTAAAATCTCGAGATCAAATTTTGCCCGTGTGAACACAAAAATCCTACCAATTATCAGTACCGGCATCACAATGCAAATGTCAAAAAATCTTGCTCTTATTTCAGAATTATCCTGATAATTCGCCCCGCGGTGACCGTGTAAACGCAGGACAGCGTGCGCACCGCAACAACAGCACCACGCCACTGTGACCCGCAAGAACAAAGAGCAAAGAGAAACGTATGCAATGAAGCGCATTGTGTCCCCCCACCCCCAACACACAACCAACCAACACAGGGAACCAACAAACAAGATTTGCTTATTTGTTTGTTTCCAAAACGGTTAAAATTTATTTTGCCTAATTCCTAGTAAATGGAGTTTTTTTTTTTTTTCATTTCACGAATTTCTATGTTTCCATTCACGAAGTTCTTCTATGACAGGTACCATTGGCAATTAAATTGACAATATTATCAAAAGAAAAAAAATGCAGACACCATGAATCTTATATTGTTTGGGGGATTTAGGCCCTTTTGCACGCCAGATCGTGAGGGGTAATAGATACACACCCTTTTAAAGATTTATCATAAACTAAAAAGCCGCCTCTATTATATCCTATACCCTTAATTCGTCATTCGATCTGCTGAACTATTCACTGGCTACTAGAAACCTTGCCTCATGTAACAACAACTGAAATCAGTTCAAAACTTCAGTTGCCTTCACCCTGCTGTATTCTTCCACAGTAAAGCTGTACACCGTGCAAGACACAAAGGCCAGGTATGAAGTCGTTTATTGCTAATACCTTATCGACATTCATCACCCGTTCGTATTACCAGAAAGCAGGCTTGCCCTACGTAATGACACTCTCTACAAAGTACAAAGCATTGAACGAGTGCATGATTCTCAATAGAAGGTAACCTTCCTTTTTTCACATCACCTTTTTTTATATCTTATTATTATTATTATCATAAAGTCATCAATCACATGGTAAGTGTCCATGTAGGCATATAAAAAAACAACAACTATACTGGCAGTCTACCAAGTGAAAAAATGGCATTTAGCATATATGCAAGTAAGCTCTATACATATCATATATGTAACACACATATACATAATAAATGTATGCCTCACAGTATGTTTGTGTGTGTGTATGTGTGTGTGTTTGTGTTATTTGGAAACGGGTATAACGGAATACAGCACCTAACGAGGATTTTTCCAAAAGTAAATATTTTCACTGGTTAAAGTGACTCAATTTCAGTATTTTGTTTGAATGGTAATTACTCCTCTTTTATCTTCTTTTTTTTTTTATTCCTCTATCTTGCAGGTCCAGCTGTATTTGTTATTTCACCAAATTTATTTAGATTATTATACCAAATATGCAATTTGTAGACGCCACGTTACATAATTATCTCAGACTCCTCTATTACGGTGAAAAAAAAAAAAACAACTTACAGCTAATTGTCATGAAGGTGGAATTTTCAAAATGTTGGAGATTATTCAGCACCACCTGGCAATAGTAGAAACCTTCATCTGCTACCTCCAAGTCGGCGATTACGAGGCTGAAATTACTGTCGATATCGAACCGTTCCTCCCTGCTCTGGAATTTACCATCAACGAATCTAGCCTTGGTCGTCCTCTGCTGCTGATCTGAATTGCTCTCCCTGACCCAGACCACAGCGAAAGGCTCTTCCTGTATGTCACATGGCAGTCTGATGTTCTCACCTTTCCATCCTTGAACGTTGGGGGCAGTGCGTACCACTGAGGCTAGTGATGATGAAAATGTGAGAAAAGAAATTCCGTGTGATTTTATGCATGCCTTTACAGTGTAGTATAGGAAATCATGTTAATCAATCGGTGTGCATGCTAGCCAATTGAGACCATGGTACCAACGAGGCGTCCTGAGGCGCAGCAGCGTGTTCATGGTGGTCAATGTGTCACCCATGCTCGGTGAAATGCTGTTACATTTTCCCCAGCACGGAAGTGCACTGATCTCCTATAGTATCTCTTATAAAGATTTCGTAGCTCCAAGTTCTGGTGGATATCCAAGCTCAGTCTTAAACATTCATTTTTTTTTTTCATTTATGTATAATTTGAGACAAGTAGTGATGATGGGAAATTATAAAAAGCACAACAATTGAGTATATGAATATAAGAACGACCCAAGTCCAATTTTTGGCCAAATTCAGTTTGACATGGGAAATTGTAGCTTATGCATGGACTCATCTTGTGTATAAATGATAAATCCTAATTACCCCCGGAAGTGCCTAAAATAAATGAGATAAATCTTATATGAATGTAAGAATGAAGGACTTGGGTCATTCTTACATTCATATTATAGCGCCCTCTCTCGTCCTTCTCTCATCTCTATAGCAGAATATCATGTATATGAATCAAAGAACGACCCAAGTCCATATGAATCAAAGAACGACCCAAGTCCATCACACAAAATGGCCTCTCCACAATTAATGTTAATGTTAATAGTCATAATAATACATGTTCTAATTTGTACATACAATGTTGCCTTCCCATCACAGTTAAATAGAATATTATTGGACAAACAAAAAAGATATGAAGTTTTTTTTAGTTTACTCGAAATGGTCTTCCATGGACTTGGGTCGTTCTTATATTCATATACTCAATTCTTATCCAGATTAAATTGATTTTTTTTTTGTTGAAAACAATATTTAAACAGAAAGAGCATTTTGATGTGTATGTTATCAGGACACTAAAGAATATGATCTTATTCTTGCGTTCATCTTATTTTCAAGCATTATCCTCTCCTTACAGATTACAATAAATGTAGATTGATACTTAAGGATAGTTAAACTTTGTGGATTGAGCATTTCAGTGAATGCAGCAATATTTGGTTTGTTTTCGTTTGATATGGTTTTATTTTTCCATATTATAATGTTTCAATGAAAAATGCTATCATTGATAATTATTTTTCAATATTACTGACTACAAAACAAAATGTAAGCAAAACAATGAAGAGAATTCAATTTATTGTCATGTTCTAGAATATTGGAAGAGCACTTGGATTACCGCTTTCAGAAAACAAAAACAAAAATTATTACCCTTAACATTATGTCAATATCGAGTGAAGAGATTGTGTACTTCACAAAATAGGAAAAATATATGGAAAGGTTGTCTCTTTTAATACACACGGAACACGCGCGCGCACCTTGTATTAGGGAGCTTTAGATTTTAGACGCGCGGACGGTCAAAGAGAAAAAAACATGATCTGAGCGTGCGCAGTAGCGCAGATCAAGTTACTGCGCACGCTCAGATCATGTTTTTTTTTTCTCTTTGAACGTCCGCGCGTCTAAAATCGAAAGCTCCCTATTATAACCTATGGAGACGCACAAGCAAAACCCGACATACTGTCATTAATGGAGATATATCATAAAGTAAGTAATGTCCGTGGACTTCTGGCTAGCGGTTTTCTAGTCTTAGGACATTTTTCTATAGAATACTAAAATTAGAAGATAAATGGACTTCTAATAACGTCAGACTGGATGCTCAAAAACAGCTTTGTGAGTTCACTTCAGAATATCTGCCTGAAATATTCGCCGTGTGATGCAGTGATACCTCCCTATTTGAAAGGCTGTATCTCCGTAACCGAATGGCACATGAAGCTGTGGCTTCTACCATATTACGCGCCAAAAAAAAATTCTATCATATATGTCAAACTCATTGTGATTGGATTGTAGGTCTTGTCGGAATTGGCAAAAAACTGAGAAGGTCCCGTCCTCAATCCAATCACAATCAGCGACACAGAGAAGCTCATTATCATATGAAACATGACGTCACTGTTTATTCGTGGCTGCATTCGGACAAGTTATGATTTCACATACCTTGAGTTATAACGTAAATTGGATATGTATTTCTCATTTCTAAATTCCTGAAGTCAGCGGTGAACCCTTGTATTAACTGACCACCTACTGTACCAGTTATGACTTTATATGTTGCTGAGAAGATATAGAAAACGGGAATTTTCTTCTTCGATGATGTTCGATAATCATATCTTTCTCGGCAAGCACATATACGCAGAGTGCACCATTGTGTAATGGGGGTGAACGTGCCCAGGTAACCGCGAGTGGAGCATGAAGCACAGTGCAGTGCAGTGCCGGTGGAACTTGCAGTTGTCAATATTCCAACATGATTGTGAATCTACACTACATCAGCTGTCAGTTTCTATTTGTGCATCTTTTAGAGTGTACTTGGGTTTTGCTATTAATTTACTGAAGTTGCTGCACATGTATGAGAAAGCGACTGTCAGCAATATATGATTGATACCTCAGTGAGTGTGTGTGTGTGTGTGCGTGTGTGTGAGTGTGCGGTCAGTTAAAAAGCAGATAATGTAAACAATTTCATGAAAAGCATGTAATTCATGTTGTCAATGTAGGTTTAACCCATAATGCTATGTTTATGACTGCCCCTATTTTGTTTCTGCAGCATTTTACCCATATTCGACAATGGACCAGTCCGTATCACTGCTGTGTGCACGAAGTGTGCGGCAGACCGTGTAGGCTCATGAATAATTCAAAGCGTGCACCTTCGCGTTCTGTGTGTGCGGGTGTAGTAGGCGTTTATGTCCCCCCTGGAGAAACACTCTGGTGGACCAAATCTTCGTGTCAGGTTTCAGGATTTAATGTCTTAGGATGTAATATCCTGATTTCAACCGGCGATATGGTCCTAGGTCTTTTCAACACTGTCAGGAAATAGTGTCCCTATACTCCCACACAGTAAATCTGCCAGCAGCGATAGCGCCAGTGGCTGATATGTACTGCGACAGTACAGGACATTGGGTCGAAATTTAATCGTTATAAATCTACAGATCAAGTGTTGTCTATCTGATATCCATGACAGTATCTATTGATAGTTGATTGGGAGTTCTGATTTGATTTGGATAACAAAATTACACTTCATAACCGAATATTAGTGTTTGATTCCAGACTTACGTGGTGACTAAGTTGCTACGTTATACATAACACTCAGTCCCACACATTCCTATTTTTGCAGGGCAAGAAAATCGTCCTTATAGTCTGTATGTACACGTTGTATCACACGAGTATGTTTCTGTGTTATTTACTGGTGCTTACAATTTAGGGGGGTGGGAGTCAAAGTTAACCCCACCCCCACTACCACGCGAATACAGTTCTAGCAGTTTTACGTCTGCATTCTGAATGCCACCATAGGTATACCTTTGTGAAATTCTTTTTGAAAAACATAATAAAGATTATGTTTTTTCACATATGTTTTTCACATGTTTTTCACACCTGTTGTGACTATTTCGTATAGCGCAAACGTTCAATTTCGGTGCCAAAGGCACTTCGAAAAGAAAGAAAGAAAGAAAGAAAGAAAGAAAAATATACAAAGGCCTACGTACATGGCAAAACATGACAACAGGGAAGTAAATGACAAAAAAAAAAAACAAACCTAAAACAAAACAAAAAGGAAACATATTCCCTGATATAGAACACAATTTTCTATTTATTGTGGATTGCAGTTATAATATGTAATCCACAATGTGCGAGGAACATTATATTCTACATCTTTAGTTCAGATTTGAATGTTCCTGTAGATGAAAGTTGGCGCAATGGAATATCTTACTGATTCTATAGTTTGCATGATCCTATAACTGAGAGAGAGAGAGAGAGAGACAGAGCGATCCCCGTCCATGTTTACTTCTTTGTATTAGAATGGACAGGGCATCTCACATGAAGAAAGTATAGGCTTCGTCTTGGCTTCAATGTGTACTTGGGAATCGTATAGTCTTGCAAGTATGCGGGGAAAGAGAGTGAACTGACTAATATACTAATAACAGAATCTTAATTTTTTTTTCAACGTAAAGAACGAAAGATTGGTGACATATATGTAATCAAACTTTTTAGTGAAATTTAACAGGCGGTAGGCATAGGTTCGGTATTGTTGAAGTTTTGTAACATCTCTCTGTTGAGATTACATAGCAGCGTATTCGAAAAAAAAAATCCATACGAGAAAATATAAAAAGAAAAAAGAAAAAACATTGAAGCTGCGGATTAAGAGAACATCTTTCTTATGAAACTTTAATTATGCAACTGCATGATATCTGATACTCCACCGAACTTGAATAATTTGATTTCGAAAAGACATTTCCTGGACCCTTATAACACGTATAACGGACTGTTTTTGATGGAGTGATGTAAAATTGCTACCAATGTGAACATATGGCATCATTAATAGTCATTCTTACTTAGCATGTCATTTAAATCTAATAAGAAAAATTAAGTTTCACCATTAGTCAGCTCGAGGTAATTGGATGCAAACTAGATTTTCTTGATTGTCTTGGAAACATTTTTCAAGTTTTGCAATGGCGGATGACACGGTAAACGTAGTAGGTTTAAAGACACAAAGAGTCTTATATCATCTGCATAACAATGATAACTAATACAATGTTTGCGAAATATACTTTACTGATTTATTGCGCACAAGTAAAAAGAATAGCGGATCTCCAACAACATCCTTTGGTACACCAAACATTGCCAAACGTGTGCAGTAGGGCTATTACACGATCACACAGTGACACTTTTAAGTATAATTTCACTCATCAAATGTAAATAACAAACAAAATGTAACCCTTGAGAATAATCTTTCATTGTGTATCTATGCATTTCCTCATAAACAACTTTGAAAAGAAAAGAAAGAAAGAAAAATCGCTTGTGTAAATGAGTTATGCGTAATTAATCACCACTGTAACATCGTGACGCAAAATGGACATTGGATTTTGTGCACTTCGTTTCCTGACCAAACTCTGTAACACCGTGATACATTTTAATCAGCCTTAATTGATTAACAAAATGAGTTACCATCATTTTAGTACTTGTACATATATATGGTAACCATATGTGGTCATATTTTGGGCTTTCAAAATAATTCCTTTTGTGTTTGTAATTTTCAAACAATTCTAAAAACATCAGATTTTTACTGTAACACAGTGACATTATTGATTATCGTATTTACGATGTTCGCTGAAGTATAACTTATAGAAAATCTAAACCCTAAAACTCTGACAACAAAAGAAAAGTTTTAACCTCCTTTTTCATTTTCTCATGCTACATCCATTTAACTTCATTATATTTTTCAGATATCTATCTTGAATCTAGTTATGTAATAACTTATTAATAATGTATGTTAAATTGACTAACAGTGTTTCCACATCATTCGACCAGGCTAAATTGTAAGCAGATCTAAATGGATTAAAAAAAAATATCTTTCAGATAGTTGTCAATTCAGAGAAAAACAACCCTTTCAAGCAGTTAACTCAAAAAGACCGGTGTGATTAGACGGTAGTCTTTGAGACACTCCAAACTTATTGTGTGTGTTTGTTTGTTTTTGTTGTTTTTTTTTTTAAGTTTGATTAATAACAACTCTTTTGCAATCCTGTGGGAATACACCTATCTCAGGCTGGCATGTGTGATTCTTATGATAACAGGTATAACACCAAAACTGTGCTACAATTCTTAACCAAATCTGTTGGGATTGTATTGAGTTCACATGATTTGTTTGGTGAGTTCTTGATTAATAAAGTCAATGTTCTATCTCATTTATAGTGACATACTGTAACTCACTCAATTCTTACTTGGTCTCACAGACAATGTCATCTGACTGTACAATGGAAGTTTGGAAACACAGTTGAATTGCTAGAATTTTATCAACAAAATTTTGATTAAAACAATTTTCAAGCTCAGTCTGATCACCACGAGTGACGTATTTAGGTAAAGGAGATCGGTTTTCTGTGAAGTTAAGCAATAACAGCTTTATAGAGTTTCTTTGTGTCTTTCCCACAATCCGTAATACTTTTGAATGGTTATTTGACGAAGCAGACTTAATGCAGGCATTTACATATTGCTTTTGAGTACAATATATTTGCTTGTGAAATTTGATTAAATTTCTTTTTAATTGTCTGCTAAGATTTGCTCGAGCTATTTCTGGGGTATGGTACCATAAAACGTTGGGGTGCATTGCAACCTTGAGCCGTTTCTCAGGTGCCAACTTATCAAGGGTAGAAGTGAAATAAGATGCATGTTGTACATATTCACTTCTTCATCAACAATATAATAGTTAGGTCAGGGAGGTGAGACGCCTCCCTGGTTAGGTTCATATTCTTAGGGTCTTATAGGTTCGTAGTATTTACAAGAACAATGAATTTTATTAATTTCATAATGTTTTTACAAATAGATTCTCAATTTGGGTTTCGTCAGAAACACAGCACCGTTCATGCCCATTTGAAGTTTATTGACCACACCGCACATACTATTGACAATCATTTCCATCTTATTGGTATCTTCCTTAACTTCTCCAAGGCCTTCGAAACAATTAATCATGACATTTTACTTTACAAATTGCCTCATTATGGAATACAGGGGAAGGCCTTGGAGTGGTTCAGGAATTACTTACAAAATCGAAAACAATACGTACCTCTGAACGAGAACAACTCAAGTCTATTTCATAGGATTCATTAAATATGGTGTCCCACAGAGTAGCTTGTTAGGACCTGTACTTTTTGTTATTTACATTAGTGACTTTTGCAGATCATGTGACATACTTTCATTTACACTCTTTGCTGATGATTCAAATATTTTCTTTTCTCACTACTCTCGTACGAATAGTTTATTCCGAATTCAAGAAAAAGTAACTCAGTGGATAAGAGCTAATGAATTATCACTTAGTCTCCAGAAAACTTAATATATGCTTTTTAGCAATTTCATTGAAGCTTTACGCACAGATATAATTTCTGATGACTCTGCACGTATCACGATGGTCGATAAACTTTCGTTGAGGCCGCATGTTATTAACATTAGTACAATAATTTCGAGTAATATTGGTATCATTAATAGACTCAAGTTTCATATTCCATAATCCTGCTTGTTGCCGTTGTATTTTGTCTAATTTACCTTTTTACGGACTCCTAGCATGAGGTAGTGCCCATCAAACTCCACTTGATAAACTATCTAGTATACTGTTACAATAAAAAAAAAAAAACACTTCGTATAATGTGTAGCGTCCCGCCACGTTCTCATTCAGATCCATTATTTACTAAATATAAGATTTTTGAAATAAAATATTTGTACTTTTTTTCACCTTGGTCAGCTTTATGTTTAATTACAACGCAAATGCACCTCCCCATATTTTCAATTCAAATGTTCCCACGGAATCATTTTTTTTTCATAAAATCCCACTCGGCAATCTAATGAGTTTAATTTCCCCCTCCTGAGAAATTTATTGGCTCAGAATAGGTTTATTTACACCGGTCCTGTAGATCTTGGAATTCTTTAGGCTCTGAAAAAAAAAGGAAAAATCTTCATCTTTGTATTATTTTAAGTGTAAGTTGAAAATATTTCTGTTAAATTCTCTCTGATATCCTTTTTTATTTCTAATTAGCTAGGTCTCATCAACCTCAGGGTTTATCATACTTCCATCAATCAATCAGTGACTGAATTCATTATTTTATAATGAATTAGCCATTATAATACTTGCACAGCTGCGTGCAGCACCAGCTCTCTGAAACACCCCAATTCCCTGTTTTATTTCCTTTGTTCAGCGTGTAGAGGCATTCTCTTTTTTTTTTCTTCCGTTCTTTCCATCTATTGTCAAATCGTGTTGTGTTTCTCCTATTTTGTTCCGTCCTGTCGTAAACTTTTATTTGTGATAAGTATTTGTAAATAAGTAATTCATAGAATTTTTTGAGTGGTTCACAGTATACAAGCTTGCTTTTTACTGGACCTCTCAATTCTCTTTTTTTTTTCTTAACTTAAACGCAACTTCGCATTTTTGTCAGTATGCATTTTTATGTTTATCTGTATCATTTTATCTCTTACAGAGGCGAATGTTTATGTTCATGATGTAATTCCTGATTTATTCTGTGTTATGTTCTGTTGGTAAAAGAAGAATGCAAGCAAGTGAATTGAAATGAATTGAATTGAATAATCTTTTGTTTATGATCTGATTGTCCAGATTATGCGGTTAAAGATGTCATACCGTACATATAATTAGAAACTCATCAATCTCTAGCTGAGAAGTGAAACCTATATATTATTATTTACTAAGTGTTACTGATTTCCTACTTCGTTGACTGATCTTCTTATGACTATGCATGAAAACATCATAATCAGTTTGTTCCCTATACGATGAAGTGCAAAAAATAAATGAATAAAAATAGTGAAAACATAATACATGGGCAATATATTGTATACGCATAATACTGTCCTTATAATATGTAGGTCCCTACATGGCAGTTCCTACTTTGAATATATTGCCAATAACTTGCATGTTAATAAGTATTATGGATTCTATTCATTTCAAAGTTTATTTCGTCTTTCGACAAATATATGTTGATGTACATTTAAATTTTTCAGGCAACAGAGAATGAGGTAAATATAACATTGTAGAATATAAGACCATATATAACAGGCCTATACTGTGAGATAATATACGACATAGGATTGAATAGTATCAACTTCTTTTCTGCGGCTCCTTGTCACCTTCTTGTTAGTGGGTGTTATTAGTGTTATCTTGTGATTTCTGTCGAGACTTTATGAACAGCTGATAGATTATAAGAATGGAGAAAAGGTGATGATTTGGTAGCCATTTTTACTGCCAATTATTGGTCTTGCACTGAGAATTATACTTATTTGTGGGTTTGTTTGTTATGATTCAGGGTACCTAACTCTATGCCAAAAGAGCCCAATTCCCAACATAAACTCTAAAGTACTGATAGGAATCACATTTGTCAATAACCCCACTATGAAGGGACTATTATGGAACAGTAAGTATTTCTTCGATCAACTTGAATCCACTAAACAAATCAAACAACAACCCCTCAGCGGCAAATCATCCTTCTGACCTGCTGATTTTGTCCCTTGCACTTTGATGTTGCCGAATACTGTAGTAGGCTTATTCTTCTAATAGTCCAGTCAAAATACGACAAAAAGTGGGTTAACCCAAAACTGATTGCAACAGAAACGATTCCACTTGCATTTGACCTGGAAGAGCTATGAAAATAACCTATTAAAAGTTCCCTAAAATTCGAGTGAGGTGGATCAGTGTCTAATTTGCATAAATTCAAAACGGCCGCCATACAACCTATTTATGCCTATATCTCGGGATATATAACCCACAGAAAGTAAATTCCGGTGACTAAATCTATGTTTTTTAGGTCAAGGAATACAATTATGTTATCTGTAGCAACTTTCAAGCATCCCTGTATGTAGTTTTTGCATATATTTGCATATAATTACATGCAAAATGGCCGCCATATTGCGTGTCCAAGCTGTATCTCCGTATACCATTAATGTACAAAATATGTAGTACACTAAGAAATAAGTCGCTATATATCTGGACATAAAACCCGCAGAAAAAAAAAATCTGGTGTCTAAACCTATTTTTTTTTTTAGGTCAGAGAATACAATTATGATATAAGCAGTAACTTTCAAACTTCCCTTCATATATTTTCTGCATATATTTGCATTTAATTAAATGCAAAATGGCCGCCATGATGCCTCTACAGGCTTATATCTCTATCTGTAAATGGTACCTAGTGATGGTGTCTGTGGTCTCAATTTTACTGCTGAAATCACTGTTGTAGAATACGTTCCACTCAGGAATAATTACCTATATTTCACTAAAAATTTACATATCTTTATACATAAATCTATCCAAATTTAGAGTAGCTTATATCCATAAGCAACTCTACAAAAGTTTCATGAGTTTGGACATTATTTTGTTTAGAGAATGTTCTTGTCATATTAGGGTACCATGTCACTCACTCACTTTCTGAATAAAAGACCCAGGAGTCCAGCCCTCACCCGAGTATGTCAGGTTCACCTTCCATGCATTCTTACAGACTGTTACTTAGGAGAGAGGAAATTGGAAGACTTTGGGAACCTCTAGGGCCATTTCTGGAAGCCTTTAGGGACCTCCAGGGCCCAGGGAGGCATGATGTTCATACATTAATGACTCTAGCGATAAATGCACCTACAGTACTAAGTTTGTAGAAAATTTGACCATGTGTTTTCAAAAAGAGGATCAAAAATCAAAAGTGGCCCCAATAATTTGGTCCCATCCCCAAGGCGGCTGCACCTAGATCAGATTTTAGGTACCTTTGGGCATCCTGTGGCCAGGGGGGGGGGGGGGGGGTAGATTGTACCCATTTACCAATATTCTACCAGCCAAGTTTGATAACAAATTGAACACACTTTTTGTGAAGATGAACATGTGAAAATTGGTTCCTATTTGGCGCTAGCCCCATGTATGATTATATTGAAAGTATTCTTATACACTTATTGATGTATCTACTCGATGCTCTTCTGGTTTTATAAAAGCAGCAACTCTAAATTCAGAGGGGGACATAGTGCCCACACGTAATATATATATATATAAAAGATGACGAATTAGGGTGGTAATGCATTTTTAGCCCAACAGTGCTATTTATTCAGACCAAATTTTCGACGGATATATTTGTCTTCCTCAGGGTCGACAATAACAATTGTGAAGAAAGACGAATGTTTTTGTCGAAAATTTGGTCCGACTAAATAGCACTTTTGGACTGAAATGCATTACCACCCTACTTCGTCATCTTTTCTGTACTGGTACCAACACACGGATTACAAGTATGTATATATATATATATATATATATACACATACATATATATATATATATATATATATATATATATATATATATATTTATTTATTTATATATATACAAATATAATGTGAAATATTTCGTAAAGAAGATAAAACTGCGAAAGCAAACTTAAAGCTATATGCAGTCTCCAAAATATTCAACTTTGTACTTTAAACCTAGCTCTGTTACACCTGGTTCTACTTTTGTGTGTGTGTATGTGAGTGAGAGATCTTTTATTTAATAGATTCCTTAATTTCGGTGTTCTGGAACCTTTTGGATGTGGTGTCTATTTGAACACCTTGAAAGTCTATCGTCCTTGGGATGCTACTTGCCTAGTTTGTTGAAAATCTGTTATTACATGGGGTTTTTAAAATGTATGCATGACTGACGACGGACGGCAGAAGATAAATGATGGCTATTTGCAATATTAGCTTGAACCTTTTTGATGATTTTAAAATCTACTGAATCTAAGTCAAATGATATCAAGAAAACTTTCTTCGTTTCCAGTACATCATTTTCATTTTCTACCTTGTGATAATACAGATTCTTAAGATATGCAATGTGATCTCTGAAAATATAGATCAATGATAAAAGTGTGAAACAAGTATACAAAACTCGCTTACACTCACAGTGTTTTATGCGTTTACCACAAATTCTGGACTAGGATAGTGTGAAATGTGACCCTGCACCTCAAAACAAACAAAAAGTCGCCAGACATGAATTTTTAGTTAAGACCATATTCTGAAAGAGTAAACTTTAAGTTTGAAATGATGTATAACTCAAATCAAATGGACTCTCCTAACCTATATAAATATTCGAAAGAAAGCACAAACTCACGAAAAGTGTGAACTGAGAAAAGAGGCTCTGAAGTACAATGTCTATTCAAGCGCTTAATCTTTACCAAACCGTGCTGGCTGTGCGATGAATGGGACAAAAAACAGGAAATAAACCACCAGAGTAACAACAATGAAGGAATTATCAGATTAAACTGAAATTAAGCATGCCTCATTAACACATTTTGTCCATAATTAATGCCAACTTTCAAAGCAGTAGCACTATCCTTTCAAAGTTATTAGAGTTGAAAGTGAAGAGTGTGGACAAGGTTTTTCAGAAATGAAAAAGGGATTCTAAAGACACACCTAATCACACTATTCTACCAAAAATGTTCGACATAAACTGCTAAAAAAAAACACACTTTCCTGCCCGTTTTATGACACGAAATTTTAGCATAATGTAAAAGAAGACCCGGTCTTTCAGAAAATATGAAAAAGTCAAGTTCGGCTAGGTTGACCCATTTCACTTATTTTCAGTCCTCACGCAAAATCAATGTTCGTTTTGAGGTGCACGGTCACAAATTGCAGTTGATTAATTTAAAGCAAACAGGACCTCGGCTCCATTTAACACTGAAGCATTGTAAGTCTCATTTTTGTTGTAAACTGTGTCGATGTCTTTCGAGAATGCTTCTTATTTCTAGTCACCAATTAGAACAGCATCATCTCACTCCTCACATATTTTAGAAATACAACATTACAAGTGTCTGATATAATGGCCCAAATCTGCCACTGGTATGGGTTGTGTGAGTCAAATCTGTTTGCCCTGCAACTATACACTGCCAGTTGCTAACAGCCTGTCTTGCAGTTGCATCAGACTTCCTTCAGGAGTTCCTTAATAGCTGCAGCTTTGTCTGTAGTGATCAGAACATATTTTTGATTAAACATCTCCCTCAAATCGTCCCAATTCCAATGATTGTGTGTCATTTCCCACTGTTTAACTTGAAGAAAAGCTGCTGCTGAAATGGTGGGGAAGGGACCTTTTGGAAGCGTTAGGAACAGAAAATTATGTTATGTACTTTGTTTTTTTTATCTGACTTAAGACTGCTTTTTCGCCAGCATTCATGATGCTCACATTTCCGAAAAAAACAACAGCTGTGTGTTGGTGAAAATGTTATAGGTTTTCCTGGTCAATTTCATACTTAGGTCATTCAAATTCATATAACGTGCATTCAAATTCACACAACGCACGCACGCAGAAATATTCGGGCATTCAAATTCAAAATTCGAGCGATCACTTTATGCTATTGACAATGCAATTGACCGGGAAAACCTATGTTAGTGCGAAGCCTCAATGGAATAGGAAATATTTCTTTTAAAATAAAGCTGCAGATACAACACGAAAAATTGTAAAAGTAAGACTTATAAGAATTTATACGTGTTGTATGACCTTGAAGCCGATGAGAAGGATGCTGTTTGTATTGATCGACTGATGAATCCAGAGTACTAGTATAGGTTTTTCCCGGTCAATTTCATACGTTTGTCATTCAAGTTCCTATTCCGAGCATTCGATTTCACGCATCCCACGCTCGCTGCACTTAATCAGCAATCAAATTCAAAATCCAGTCATTCGAATTCACTATCCGAGCATTCAAATTCATTGTCGGAGCATTCAAATTCACAATCGGAGCATGCAATTCCCTATTGGAGCATTCAAATTTAAGAAAGGAGCACGCATTTCATCAATGAGCATTCAAATTCATGTCAAGCTGGCGATGGAATCTCGTCGGTCATTCAAATTGGTGAATAGGCAACCACGTTCCAAATAACTGCTTTCAATTAAAAAGAAGTATTGAATTTAGTTAGTTTGGGGCCGTGTATGAATGTGTTTCTCATTTGGCTTTAAATGTATTGAGATTTATGATGATTATTTATTTTGCAGTAGAGGTCCACCTGTTCATTGACAATTTTGAACTCGCGCTTAGCAAATAGGAATATACAGGCACATGTCCCTCGGATTGGACATAAAATGGAGGTCTTATGTGTAAGAGAGTCACAACTCATGCACGTAAAAGATCCCACTTCATTTAATTCATCGCAAGGAGCAGAACATCCAACTGGACTCCATATGGAAGACCAGCTTTTGTAGCTGAATATGGGTTATCCAGACATCTTCCTTGATGGAAAATGAAACAAACAAACAAAAATTAGGCACGGTATAGGCCTACAGACGAGCATACTAAGGGGAAAAAAAGAATTTCGACTGTTATTGAAACTGATACATGAAAATTTTATACGTGTTGTCTGTTGTGTATTGCTGTCTTATTGGTTTATTTTTGCGGGACTATGTGAGATTTGAGTTTGTCTTTAAATTGATGAATTGTCATGATGTGGTTGGTGTTGGGGCGTTGTCAGCATGCAGTATCATCAAGAAATATGATTAATTGTCGTTGTGTTGTTTGGATGAACTGCTGATTGGACATTGAAATTTGAAATCAATTGAGATAAAAAAACAAAGAATAGAGAACAATGTAGAACCTGTTAACAATCATAATTACACTATATGCAAGCCTTCATTGGTTGTGTTGGCCCTTTTTTCTTTCTTAAAAGTGTACTCCATTTTCCTCGTTAAACTGATTGCACGAAGTAGGAACTTGAACGCCTAAAAATGAATTTGAACGCTCCAAACAAGCTCATTGGGACTATCACGTGACTATCGCATGAATTTGAATGCACGAGTAGGAAAGTCGGTGCTCGCATTTTGAAATTGAATGCCCAATCGTGAATTTGATTTCACGAAAACGAAATAGAACGCCCATAAATGAAATTCATCGCTCGGATTCTGAATTTGAATGCCCGAATATATTCGCGTGCGTGCGCTGCGTGAATTTGAATGAACATTAATGAATTTGAGTGACAAAAGTATGAAATTGATCGGGAAAACCTATAATAGAAATTTTAAGGCATTTCTCTTTTTTTTTTTCTTTTTTTTGTATCTGGCTGTAAATCACAATGTTTTACATTTTTAGTAAGTCACTGGGTGAAACCGCGCAAAAATATGACAAAATCCACTTCCATACAAATTATCACGGTCATATGTTGCTCATTGATGGACATGCCTTTACCGAAAGTTTTGCAACAAAAGACACAGGTATCCACTAAACATTGATGCAAATCATCGCAGGTAAGAAAAAAAAATGTTTGAAAAAAATCTGCTGAATGATTTAAGACCAAATTTTGTTTACCGTAAGCTAACTTTGAAAGCTATATGAGATATGTCCAAACTCATGAAACTTTTTGTAGAGTAGCTTATGGATAATCATGAACTTGATGACATCCCCCCCCCCCTTGGCCAAAAAAAAAGAAATAAAAAATTGCAACATAGACAGAAGTATAAGCAGTAAACATGAGGGCAAATTACAAAATATAATACATGAAATATCATGCAATCATGAAATATCTCAACGATTCCTACTACATGATTTGTGACTTTAATATTTGTGTACCTACTGAGCACACTTTGGAAGCTAAGTTGAGATTACAGTTAAAAAAAGATATGTTCTATTCGATGATGTTTACAGTTGTTTTCTGTTCTGAGGCTTTATCTCAAGAAAATGTGAGTACAATGCAATACAATACTTTTAATGCAAGAATATACACACTGGTCGATAGGTGTAAGGATAATCATCAAGGTTGTGAATTGTATTAGAACAATTTTCCTTGAAATCTTGGATGTAGACATTACAGTACAATTAACGTTCTGCAGCTCGTATTCGTATATCTGAAATTATATTCACGGTAGTTATTAGAATAGATTTATGTATAAATATATGCACATTTTTAGTGAAATATAGGTAATTATTTCTGAGTGGAACGTATTCTACATCAGTGATTTTCAGCAGTAAAATTAAGACCACAGACACCATTACTAGGTACCTTTTACAGATAGAAATATAAGCCTGTAGTTGCATTATGGCGGCCATTTCGCATTTAATTGAATGCAAATATATGCAGAAAATGTATAAACGGAAGTTTGAAAGTTACTGCTTATATCATAATTGTATTCCCTGACCTAAAACAAAACAAAAAAACACAACAACATAGGTTTAGACACCAGAATCTATTTTCTGCGGGTTTTATGTCCAGATATATAGCGACTTATTCCTGAGTGTACTACATTAATGATATACGAAGATACGGGCTTGCACAGGCAATATGGCGGCAATTTTGTATGTAATTATATGCAAATATATGCAAGAACTATATAAAGGGATGCTTGAAAGTTGCTACGGATAACATGATTGTAACCCTTGACCTAAAAAAAAAACAAACATAGATTTAGACACTGGAATTTACTTTCTGTGGGTTATATATCCCGAGATATAGGCATAAAGAGGTTGTATGGCGGCCATTTTGAATTTATGCAAATTAGACACTGATCCACCACTCAAATATTAGGGAACTTTTAATATGTTATTTTAGTTGCTCTTCCAAGTCAAGTGCAAGTGGAATCGTTTCAGTTGCAATTAGTTGGGGGTCATTTCATATTTTGACTGGACTATTACTTATAGGCCTAAACCCACCGATCCAGTCCTTTCTCGGTGGCGATTTGGTCCCCCAGAATCTGCGTATAAACCAGCCCATTCGACCCCCCTCAGCGGCGATTTGGTCCCCCGAATAGGCTTCTTTGTATAAACCCGGCGATTCGATCCCCCCTCAGCGACGATTAGGTCCTTGCGAAACGGATAATTGGTCCTAGGAAACTATTTCCTAAATTCGAACCCGGAAATAAGGTCCGCCGGAGCGTTTCTCCGGACGGACATAATCTCCTACCACACGGGCAGCGTGAACTCTCAGTAGTAGAATGATTTTAGTAGACTTTTGGCCAAAACCTTTCCATATGGTAGCAGTGGAATTCTCGTCATACGATCGTTGTATGTTGTCCATGCGTTATGTCAACAACTGTTGATATACTGAAGAATTTTGTCAAAAAAAAAATAGTCGTTGAAAACTGGCATCGTGCCAAATGACTGGAAGCATGCTATAAGATGATTATACTAATTCACAAGAGAGTACATCTGTTCCTGGTGAGTATAGATCAGTCAGTCTGACATAATGTGTTTGTAAAACAATGGTATCCATTATTCATGATCATCACTAATCATGAATCATCTTGACAGTAATGATCTACTTTAATAATGATTTTTGTTGGGTTTTTTTTGTACATTTTTGTATGTAAAAATCAACCTAGGACTGTAGGACTTTTGACGGCTGAAGTTTAGTACCCACCTTATGTTGTCAACTTCACAGCAAACGAGGCTACATGAACGGTCTATACCTCTGTTAATTATAGTTTGTGCATTTTATCTGCATGAAATGAGCTCAATATCATGGTTAAAGCCAAGAGCACTTCCGTGGTGGCATGTTTATGCTCTGAAAATGACTATAGGATTTGATGTCTAACGTTTTGCATCAGGTTTTTAATCACATAATTGAGTAATCTTGGTTTGATGTAAATCGGTAATTAAATGTGTCATTAAACATAAATGCTATGTCAGATACGTTATCATCGTTTCTCGATTCATAACAGAGATCTAAATTATTACAGACAGGCACACAGGAAAATTGGATTCGTGCTATGTGCATAGAAATCTTATCCAACTTCATTTTTTACCGTCTTTGGTGTAATTACAAAATTTTCGAACTATATCAGAAAAAAAAAGTATTGTGGATTTGTGTTTGTTTGGTTCTCGTCTTACACGTATATCTCAAAGTTTTATCGAAGAGCTACCTAATCTTCTACAGATGGTGAAATCATTCTTTACATTTAGAAGTGCGATGTTTTAACGAAAATAGTCACATCGTGATGTTCTTACAAGTTTAAATGAATTTATTGGCATGATTGGTGTTGGGTCTGAAACGTATGCTAACGGAACTTTTGATGCGTCAGATACGTTACCACACACCGTTCTTCATCCGATCCAGAACGTATTTAATCTGGCAGAGATGTTACCTGGCATTTGCTAATCATGAGAAGTGAAATAATTTTAATGTTTCATACATAATCAATTAGATTATTGATAATTCTCATGCAGGTACAAAGTTAAATTAGGATAACATCTTTTAAGGCAAAATTATGTATTTTCTTGCTTTTTATTTAGCCTTCAATTTACAAATCAGGATCATTTTTTTTTTAAATTATAGATTAGATCACGGCTGACTCTGAAATGTTCCCATGATGTTTATTTATGTTTAAGCTTGTAGTTTTACATAAGCATTGCCATTTTAAAGCGAAAAATAAGCAGACAAGTAACGATTTTCTAATATGTTACCTCTTGTTAGGTATATAGCTGACATGTGGTAATAACATGTAAAAAGAACTCTGCTTTTAGAAATGTTTCTGGAAAAATTATGAGCTTTCAACAATCACCCATTGATTGTTTTGTATTCCTCAGGGATCAAAGCTTCCGAATTGATAAACCATGAATGAAATGTTTGATGTTGAATTTTTATCATTTGTACAACAACTGTAATTGCACACTTTTTCGGAGAATGGCCCTTATGTACAGTTTACCTAGACCTCTCAAAGATTTTTGACCGTGCCCGTGGTACGGTCATCCATAGGTAGCTCCTTCTTTGAATAACATCTTGGCATTAATGGGAATATGTTCAGCTGGATTGAGGATTTTCTCTCCGATGCAAACGGTCATTGTCCGAGATGAGAATTGTTTATCTGCTTGTGGAGGGCAGTCCGTAAGGATGTTCCCTAGCGGAGTGCCCTAGACCCAGTGTTATTCATTATGTTTGTGAATATATAGCATCGCACTCCTAATTACTGCAAACATCACTATCAGCACTTGTTCCCTATTTCCTAATCTGCTTTTCTAACATGTAATACTCTAATAAAGGACTATAGAGTTCACAGGTTTGGTAGGGAAATTGATACCATTTGGGTGTTTATCCAACCAAAATAACGAAAGAATGTTTTGGAATACACTGTATGTTCCTCACATTGCATCATGTGGTATTAAAAGTAAACATCTCACTCTCGGTGACTGAAAGTGCCTATTAGGCTCAGGTGAGGAATGTCTTAATTGTTAAAGGACAAGTTCACCTTAATAGACTTGTGGGTTGAGTGAACGCAGCAACGATATTAGAACACATCAGTGAGAGTTGTAAGAAAATCGAACGATACGTCCAAAAGTTATGAATTTTTGTTTCTGCTCAGTCATGGTTGGGTGAGAAGACTACTATACCTTGTGATGTCACATGTGTACAACGATATAGAGAAAGAATAAAGAAAATTCAACTTATTTTCACTTTTCTTGCATAACAAATGAATACTCGACTTCTATCTTTCAGAAGTCAAGGGGAATAATATTACCCTTAACATACCTCAGTAGCAAGTCATAGAAATAAGCACTTCATTCAAAAAGTAAAGTTTTGTGAAATTCTCTTTTTATTTTCCTTTCGTATATCGTTGTTCTCATTTCACATCATACACTGTAGTAGTCTTCTCTTCCAGCGTTGACTGCGCAGATATTTTAAAAATTCATAACTTTTTAACGGATTGTCTGATTTTCCCCAAATTTTCACTGATGTGTCCAACTATCGTTGTTGCATTCACTCAATCTACATGTATATGAAGGTAGACTTGTCCTTTAAATTGGCGCCACTATATAATGTCACTTTATTACATTTATTTTCAGTTCTCAATCACAACAGCAGTAGATCACAGACTGTAACAGAAATATAAAATATGTAGAGCCGCATTAACAAATGTTGGTGAGCTCGATTCAGAATGCCCGAGTACCAGAGATCCCACAAAGCTCAAAGCTATTTTAAAGCTATCGCAGACACATAACCCATTGAAATTATTTGGTGCGCCCACACTTGTATAAGGTCATCTAAATCTCTGAAACAGAAATGAAGGTGAAATCAACTCCTCTATTGGCTGAAGGAGAGTCTGAAAATCTCCCTGCCCCTGATCTGTCTACTGAAGATGACATCTTAAATACATTCAATCTAAAGTCAACCAAAGGGATCACACAGAGAACTGTTCATTCTATCCTTGAAGAAACTGCTGACAATGAAGTGGGCATCAATAAGTTCCGCATTGTGATACCGGATTACAAAGGTGAACTAAACTGGTACTTGTGTTGTGTGTCAAGACCGCAGAGTGAGGCATGTGAGATTGAGCACACGGAAAGAATACAAGAGACATATCAGTATCAGCACTGGCAATGGCCAAGGCAAGCTGATCATGCACAGACAATATACCGACGCAGATTCTTCCATGTGTGATGGACACATGGGATATCATCCAGTCGAACCATTACCTATGAGCTTGATGATAATTGGCATATCATAGTAGACTCTTTCAAGTCAGTTTACATGGGGTAAGACACCAAAATTATCACAAAAGACAAAAAAGAAATGACCGAGTTATAGCCAAAAAGGTCTCTTTAAGCCGAAATGGCGGCCATCTAGGATTCGTTTTTATGTTTTCGGCCAGGGCACCCCGGATTATAAAATTTTTCCACTGTCCCCTCTTTTTTTCTTTTTTTTTTTGAAAAATGGTGTCAGTCGACACAAAGGCATCAACCTTTAGGGTGTGAAGAGGATGTTTCGAAAGTGTGACCTGGAATTGACCCTCGTTAGTCCACCTCTACTGATAACGAAGCAATTAGGGGATATCTTACTTTCAATATCTTGCAATTTGCAAACAGTGATTATCATAATCGATTATGTCAAGATTCTTTAGACATAATGTTATTCTATACATGAAAACGCCATCAATCCGCCAACTAACTCAAGTATCTGACACTAATATCTTTACTTTAAGTGAGGAAAATCTTTGCTGCTGACGCATCATTATATCGAATGTTGCAACAGCTACAGTAGGGTTGGATATCATTCCTGATCATGACCCCATCTATGCGCTAAACTCAAAAGCAAAACAAAGTCTCGTAAACTGGATAAATTTGGTAATCATGGTGACAGAGGTCACTCACAAAATAATCTTAATGAATGAAAGGGAAGTTAAATCTTTACGATTAGCCTTTAGAGTATGTAGCTAAGAATGTAAACATTTGTTTTTAGATCTTTGCTGACATGTTTTTGTTTACTCTTCCTTCAAAACCCCGTCTCGATTGAATTATTGAGTTTCTTGGATGAATAAATCCCCATTCAAGTGTTTTAATTGTAAAAATAGTTATTTTCATTAGTATAAGCACAGCCACTCTTGAATTTATGCTGAATACAAGTTGTCACAAAACATTCTTAGAAAAGTGTTAGGAATGGCTAAAGAGAATTATTATATTTTTGCAAACAGTTTCAACACTGTAAAACGTCGTTCTTAACAAAGGCTTGGAAAATGTTAGATAACGTGATGTATTCAAAGGAAAATGTAAATAGACAAAACAAAATTGATAAAATTTGCATTGGAAATATAGAGTCAAGTCAAATATCAGAAGTATATATATATATATATATATATATATATACACATATATATATATATATATATATATATATATACAGCGTGTCCCAGAAAAAAACGAAACCGAGTTTCAATGCACTTTTTACTATCGAATCATACATTTTCTCTATGCAATATACATCAATGGAAAGATAAACTTTTTCTTCTTTCATTCGATGCACAGCTCATTGTTCAATATTCGTGCATGACTGAGTTAAAACAATATACATTAATGCTACTAAATTATCATTTGGACGAGCGACTTTGGATGAAGTTTTCAGACTTTTCCAGCAATCTTTTGCAAAAAATAGAATCGTAGCCTTAATATTCATTCTTTTTCCTTCATATGATATCCCAGGCATAAAAAAATGATCAACGCCTGCTTGAGAAAACGTAATTTGAAATTATGCTTCCATTTTACCAGATAGATAGACCCCGTTTACAGTGCGGGGCCGGGCTCGGTCGCGGCCGAGCCCGGCCTCAATTGCGCGGCCGAGCCCGGCCTCAATTGCGCGGCCGAGCCTCGCAATTTTGTCCGTTTACACTGCTGGGCTCGGCCGCGCTTTTAATTCAAACCTTTCAATATTTTGTCGTAGTGGCGCTCTGCTTGTAAACAAATGCAATTTGGTATTGTCTGGTTTTCAGACCCTTTGCCAAATGAATTCCGTGGCGACGAAGTCGCCGTTCGGGCAATGGCCTTTGCCGAAGGAAAAAAATCCTTTGCAGGACAAAACCACCTTAAACTATACTAGTTTTCGACGTTGAGGGGGTTAATATCCTGAATAGCGAAATATACAGGCAGAGGGTTTGGAAGCCAGACTAAAATTGGCCGCGCAATTGGCCGCGCATTTGGCCCAGTTTGCGTTTACACCAAGAAGAGGCAGGGCTCGGCTGCGGCTCGGCCGCGGCCGAGACCACCTCCAGAGCGAGGGCAAATGCGAGGCCAATTTTGGCCTCGCATTTGGCCTTTTGCGCGTTTACACTGAAGCGGGGCTGGGCTCGGCCGCGGCTCGGCCGTGGCCGAGACCGGCCTCAATTGCGCGGCCGAGCCTCGCAATTTTGTCCGTTTACACTGCTGGGCTCGGCCGCGCTTTTGATTCAAACCTTTCAATATTTTGTCGTAGTGGCGCTCTGCTTGTAAACAAATGCAATTTGGTATTGTCTGGTTTTCAGACCCTTTGCCAAATGAATTCCGAGGCGACGAAGTCGCCGCTCGGGCAAAGGCCTTTGCCGAGGGAAAGAATCCTTTGCAGGACAAAACCACCTTAAACTATACTAGTTTTCGACGTTGAGGGGGTTAATATCCTGAACAGCGAAAGATACAGGCAGAGGGTTTGGAAGCCAGACTAAAACTGGCCGCGCAATTGGCCGCGCATTTGGCCCAGTTTGCGTTTACACCAAGAAAAGGCCGGGCTCGGCCGCGGCTCGGCCGCGGCCGAGACCACCTCCAGAGCGAGGCCAAATGCGAGGCCAATTTTGGCCTCGCATTTGGCCTTTTGCGCGTTTACACTGAAGCGGGGCTGGACTCGGCCGCGGCCGAGCCGCGGCCGAGCCTCGCACTGTAAACGGGGTCCTAGATAGTAAAAAATGAGCCACTTAGCTTTCCTGACACCTGCCCAACATGGCAGATAACCATTCGATAACAATGGCATTCATGCTTCAATGCATAACACAAACATGAAGGGAGGGGTAAAAAGGATTGTTACAGACGGTTCGGTTGTGAATAGGGTCGTTAATTACGCATGATCATGAGCTTGCCTGACCTTGCAGCTAACTACAGAACAAAGGGTGTTCATCAGCGGAATGTTTGAGAGGTGGGGTGGTAGTAACGTACCGAAAAAAAAAAACCTTCCACCCCCCCCCCCCAAAAAAAAGAAGACTTTCTGCCCTGCACTAGTACCTTTGAAATGTTAGAAGTGATGTACTCTCTCTTCCTGCTTCACCTCCCCCTTCAAAAACTTAAAGACCCTGTGAGTGATGAAGGACTAACCACGCGTGAGGGAAATTTTAAGAGAAATGAAAACAGTGAAATAAGTTTGAGGTACAAAATCATCAAAATGTGTATCATTGTTGTAATGTTGATTTAGCATAGCCATTGGACTGCGTGCAGCCTGAAAATACTCACGATATTAATCTTCAATTATTGGTTATTTCTCATAGCTTATTCTGAATAAATGACAACAAAGGACTTTCCGTCTCATACAGCATTCTCTGTAAATACCCCCCCCCCCCCAACAACATTCACTGTAGCACTGCGGTTGTTTTGCTTGAATTCAATGGTGCACATGAGCCTATTGTCTAATGCTATTAATCGGGAGAGCTGAATGCTCGTTTTTCGACTATCCGTAGAATTGGTAGAAATGAAGCATGTTCTCATGCAATTTTTTTGTCAAACATGCGCTATTCATATTTGACGTGTAGGGTCTCATATGAAAGCAGAAAATATGAATATTTTGGTTATGAACTCTGTTTTTCGAAAACGTAACGTTAAAAGTCTGAAAATTTCACTTCAAGTCACCCTTTGCGCGTGCAAATGAAAATTTGGTTGTACCACTTTGCATTGTTCTAACTCAGTTATTATTTTTTTTTTTTTTGTATTTCTGGATTTTATTGATCAGATCGAAAAACATCGTACTTTTTCACAGGTCATATGACAAATACATTTTTGACATCACAAAACAAAAGTTTGATAGCATTCAATGACAGTAAAACTACCAGGCGTCTGATCCTTTTTTGGACTATAGTCTCTAACACACGTTAACACCAATAATTCTAGAATCGTATACACAGAAAACGATGGAAAAGAAAAAAAGAAGAAAAAATAGCCTTCAGTGGAAACACTAAATATTACCAAAGACCAGACAAAACAAAACAAAGGCGCAAGAACACACACTACAATCTTAAAAAAAAAAAAAAAAAAAAACAAGAAAAACCAAAACAAAGGTACTATTCACCTAGCTCATTTATGCACTCTCCGTAACTTCCTTTCTACGATAACATAATCATACACCCAGCCCTGGGCTGAAGATGCGAAGTCTCCTGTCCCTTCTCCCGGCATGGGGGGGGGGGGGGGGGGGGGAGGTATTCGACGCTGCAATCTTTGCGGTGATAATGCAGGACAGAGCAATTGTTTCATAAACATAAACTACAGTGAACGCCATGCCTAACTCAGTTATGCATAAACGATGAACGTTAAGTTGTATATCAAATGAAAGAAGAAAAGTTTATCTTTCCGTTGATGTATATCTCATAAAGAACATGTATGATTTAGATAGTAAAAAAGTGCATGGAAACCCGGTTTCGTTTTTTTTTTCTGTCACACGCTGTATATATATATATATCGAAAAATATTTAAAAATATGTCCATATTTATACGATGCAAGCATAATGCAAAAATGGAACGAACATTGTTTTTTATTCATTTGTTTGAATGACATCTAAGAAGTAAGGGGAAAAAAATCTACTCATTCCTTGACCCCTTAAAGAGATCAGAATGCGTTAAATTTAGGATTATATTAATTAGTTGACATATCGACCCCCAAATATTACACAATTTAATGCCTCTGACTGTAAATAGCATACTTCTTTCAGTCTTCATTTGAGTTATAATATATAATTTATCTTTACATATTTCAGTGTAGCTTCACGCTAGTCTTTGTAGCCACTGACATTGTGTGAACGATCATTTTCAGTAACAACCAGTTCCAAACAGTGTTCACTAAGGAGACTCCAGTTCCATGCGATCTGCTTCCCCCAAACTCGCCATATAAAACCATGCCTGACATAAACATCACAACGGCAGGTGTCAGGAAGTTACTTGACAATCTCAATGCAAAGAAGGCGAGTGGTCCTGGTGGGATTACTCCACGAGTACTGAAGGAGTTGTCAACTACCATACCATTGTCTGTGCAAAATTTTCAAGAAGTCATACATTCTGGAGAAATACCATGATGATTTGAGACCTGCAAACACAGTGCCAGTCAAGAAAAGCGGACCCAATCAACTACAGGCTAATTTCCCTTACATGCGTCTCCTGTAAGCTGATGGAACACCCCCTAGCAAGTAACATCATGCCACATGGAAACCACCAAGATATCCTGTACCCACTCCAGCACGGCTTCAGACAACATAAATCATGTGAGTTCCAATTTTGGGGATTGTTGAGTGACCTGACGAACAAACTACAAGATGGAAAACAGACAGGTATCCTAGTGTTGGACTTCTGCAAGGCTTTTGACAAGGTCGGCCACCAATGCCTCTTTCAAAAACTTGACTACTCTTAAGTTAGTTAGAGGACGCAGCCACCGTTGGATCACCAGCTTTCTGAAGAACCGAAAGCAGCAGGTACTTCTTGATGGCTGTAGATCATCACATGTTGACGTAGATCTCGAGTCCCACAGGGGTCCGTATACTCGATCCGTGTCTCCTCCTCTACTTCACAAATGACCTACCAGACCAACTTAGATCAAAGGTCTGAATATATTTGATGGAAATTGCGTACTATTTATTGTTTGTAAGGGAATCGGCCTCGATAGGCTTCATACGGCCTTTACTGATCCCTCACGTGCTATGTTGATTGTATATTTTTCTCTTCTGTTTGATTGTGAACGTGATGTTTTCTTTTTAGCATGTGAAATAAATTTGAATTTGAATTTGAATTTGAATTTGAATATTTATGACGATAACATTGTCTATCTTACGATCCAATAAGATGCTGACGCCAAGCAGAAGATCTTGACATGCTCGGTGAATGGACAGACAAATGGATGATGGAGCTGAACACCAGTAAGTGTGAAGTGATATCAGTCACTAGGAAGAGTATACATAGTATACATCAGTAATACAAACGCGACAACTCAATCCTGACCCTGTGGAAGCCACAAAGTACCTCAGCGTCACATGTTTCCTCCGTTTGGGACTCATTAACTGCAAGGAATATCAGCAAGATTGAAATCCAGCGGGGGGGGGGGGGGGGGGTGCGAGATACACCCTAAACCGATACCGGAATACATCAAGTGTGTCATCTATGCTGCAGGAGCTGGGATGGACATCACTACAACAGCGACGTGAACATCTCCGTCTTGTGATGTTCTACAAGATCCACACCCAGCGTGTACCGTTCAACCTTGAGGCTATCATCACAAAACCACCAGACCATCCAGAGGTGTGAACACTCAAGGCTAACGCGGATCCCTCAATCCTGGATTCAACAACACCAAAATTCATTATTTGCTAGAATGGTTAGGTCTTGAAATGCCCTCCCTGACAATGTTGTGATGGCCTCTTCAGTCAACGCCTTTCGTCTACATGGTGACGGAAGGCAGCTAAGTTTTTACCCCGTAAATTATTGGCAAATGCACCTAACCCCATGACACACACTATCACCAAGTTCTGCAAGAATCTGCAAGGTTGACGGAAGCAGGCTACAGAAAAGAAGAAGAAGAAGATGATGATGATGAATTTAGATGATTCTTCTACCGTTCCCAGCAATACACCAGCTTGGAATTCCACTTTGCGCACTAGCAGAAAAAAAAAAGTAGAAATTCGTACCAACACGCATGAACATCTGTGATGTTATGCTTACCCATATAATTCTTATAACTGCTGTTTGCCAGCACATCCGCCTGACAACAAAAATGGTATTTGGTAAAATCAATGATAGAGAGAGATTGTGTACAGTCAATGCAAAATAAAGAAAAGGATGTTTTCTCGAGTGTTTATTGACCCAATCATTCTGATCATGTGGTCTACGGAAGTTGATTCCTTGTTTGGATAGGATTGATGAATTCATTAAAAATGTTACGTAAGGCTTATACATTATGTCGCTCTGAAAACCAGTTAAATGCCTCTGTGGCCAACTGAGAAAAAGAAAGGTCATTCGTATAGTGGATGTGCCCATAGGCTAACTCCGAAATGGCGTAATGTCAATTCGTCAGGACGTGAAAGATTCAGTGCTCATTTGGGAACTGGGGAATTCCCATTACCCTAGCAGCGTCCTTCATTATCAGAATTCTGCTTCAGTACATGATTGTAGCGCTGCGGACCATGACACCATTCTATTCATATGCAAAATGGTGCCAATGCCTCTTTGTAAAACGCCAACGGACTGACGGCTTTCTTCCAATGGCAGATGTAAGCATTAATGCACATGCACTTTACTAATATACGAGTAATACAGAGATGGGGGTTTCTTGTGTCGGTTCATTCTGCTGACTCCCACAAATCACAGCCAAGAGATAACATAATTCCCTCTTTTTAAATCATTGTAATTTTTCGTTTTACCTTAGGCGGACGTCCACTTGGGCGCGGACAAGCCCCGGAAGGGTTGCGGAGACAAATTTTGTTATTTCGGCATCCTGTCCGCGACAGACGCGGAATAACTTTGTGAATCGGCTTGTCCTGGGACATTCCTAGGACTGTCCGCGGACTGTCCGCGGACAAACCTAGGAATCACCCCGGAAGAGCGCGAAATACCTCGGAATATGCTAATCGTAGCCGGGCAGCGCGGAAACATCTAGGATTACACCAGGAATGAACGCGGACAATCAGGATGCCTTCCGGACAACACAAGTTAGGCATGCGGACAAACTGCGGACAATACCAGGAAAATGGAAAGGTATAAATTTGGCGCTGACTTTGACTTTTCCTCATTTGACTGCTAGCCGTCATTGATGCTCCTTGTTGTGCTTCCGCAGTAGCGGCTGATATCATATTAATATGATTGGTCAATATTATTTGATAATAGAATGTGACCACCAAAAGTCGAAGAATAGGATTGTCGGCTGACGACTCATTTTTTTTTTTTTTTTTTTTGTGGATTTGTCTCATCTGGGAGAACAATTTTTTTCTCTGCCTACAGTCACTTGGATGATATTCGCAAACTTTTTGAACCATATGTATATATATATATATATATGATATACATAAAAATGTAAATGTATATACATATATATATATATGTATATATAATCATGTTGATAAGGTAGTCCACGTTTGGGCAAGATAAAAAGATAGGTAACAAAACTGCAACAAAGTTCATGCTGTATTCACCAACGATTTATTTCTTCACAAGAAATAAACCGTTGGTGAATACAGCATGAACTTTGTTGCAGTTTTGTTACTTATATATATATATATATATATATATATATATATATATATTCTTTCGTGAAGTATGCACATGTTTTGTCTGATACTTCTGTAGAGCATGCCAAAATGATCCTAATCATTAAATTTGTTTTTCTTTCTCTGATTTTTACCCTTGTGCATCTCCAACCCTCTCTTATTTTGATCACTTTTGAGCATTTTCAAGTCCGAGATTTTTTTCATGCTTAGGGCTTACTAGCCTATTGTCAATGAAGTGTAAAAATGGGGAAATATCTTTAACCTACCTTAATTTACTTTTTTTTGGGGGGGGGGGGGGGTCAGCTGGGCTGTCAAATTGGACAATCGAGTTTATTTGCAACTGAAACAAAAAGAAGAAAAAATTATTAGGTAATAACAACTACGAAAATCATTCAAGTAAAGAATATTTCTGAAATGATTTGTGATGCTTAATGTGTACTTTTAACACTCAGCAAAAAAACAAAACAAAAGAAAGACAGAAATCTAACACTTTTTCGAGTTCATGATTTATTGCTTTTTCTCCCATTTCACTTGAATTTTGAAGTGACAGAAAATTCTTCATTTTCCTCCATCATCTTTAGCTTTCATTGTTATTTTGGGCTTCAAAGATATTACATTGTAATGAGATCACAGGTATATCTTTGCAATTGAATTCATGCTTTTTAGTGTCATAAATGTGTCTTTTGTTCTAATATGTTGTATCATTAGAAAGCATTTACGTATGAATAACAACTTGTTCATGTTTATATAATACATTAACATTTAGCCAAAAATTCTATGCTTTTTTTTTCTGAGTGTACTTCCACCTACTTTTGTGATTTTTCAGCTGGGCTGTCACATGTGACAACATAGTTTGTTTGCAAATAAAATACGAAAACAACATAAAGGAAAATGTACTATAGTAAGTAATAGGAACCAGGAAAGTCACTCAGATGAAAAATAATTTCTGAAAAGATCAAATCAAAACAAACTTACTAGGAAGTTAGGGGGCTGATTTCACTTCTTTCTGGTTGCTTTTGGCACAGTCTCTACTACCTTCTTCTTTGCCTTCTGGGACCGGAAATTCCTTAGATTTACCTGTTCTTCATCACTAGACGAAAGGTGTGCCTGTGATGGAGATATTTGCATGGGGGCCTCGCCTCCCTTCTTGCTCATTTTGCGTTTCATTGGCATGACGCTCGCGGAAAGTGTCGACATTTTCGTGTCTGGATCACAAAATTTCCGCATAGGTTCCGGACACTTGCATATATAGATCCGCATCGGCTCCGCGCTGTCCTAAAACATTCCTGGTGTCTTCCGCTTTCATTCGCGAAGCTTCCCCACACCGCGGGATTCTTTCCGGAGCGTGTGCGGAAGGAGCGGAAGGGTTCCGGACAAGCGGGACATCCTCAGGACATCGTCAGGACAAGTCGCCGAAGGTGTCAGGAAGTTCATTTCCGCGTCCAAATTTTGGTCTCGATCAAAATTTGGACGCGGAAATTTCTCTCTCTCCCGAAGGTGCGGAAACGCCCGGACATGTTTAGGACAGTGAGCGGACACGTTCAGGAACATGCGGACAGGTTCCCGAAGGAGTGCGGAATACCAAATTTGCATTCCGGGGCTTGTCCGCGTCTTGTCCGCGCCCTAGTGGACGCCTGGTCTTAAGAAACTCTATTTCAATAAACAATTCTAACCTTGTTGACAAAATAAAAGTATACTCTCCATATAGAGTGAAGAACAGCTGAAGAACAGCCATGGGCTGTACCAGGTTCCGTGCTAAAATATGAAATGAACTGAACTGAACTGAACTGAACTGATGAACTAACTGAGCCGAAAGTCTGCTATAAAAGTACTTAGAAGGTTAGGATATCAGTGACACTGACTTCACATACGCCATATCCCTAAGACTTCAGATTCATTTGCACTAATCTAAACCAAGCAGAGTTTGAATCGGTTGAGCGACCTTTTCCCTTTCAAATCAATAAGGACATGACATGTGGTTTTGGCGGGGTTTTTCGTTTGTTTCTTTCTTTCTTTTTTGGCGAGTCATTCTCTCTGTCAAATGAAATTCCAAGTGCCCAACATTTTGATTGTAACACGTATATTTTGTTGACGATTAATTTTTCGTGACATTCTAGATGCCTTTTTCGTTTCCCAGTGTTTCAACTTATTTAGGTTGAGATCCCAATACGCTAAATTCATATGAGTGCAGGTTTAGAAACGTTAAGTCTAATACACAGGAGGTTCAAGAGAATGGAGTCACAACCGTTTTATTTCCTTTGCTAGATGTTCGATGCCGCCGCTTAAAATATATGAAGCATGTGCCAAACAGGATCTGCCACGCAGATAGGAAGACAATTGACTATTCAATTCAATTCAATTCAATTCGGTCTTATTTCAAATCAAAAAGAAGCATAACAGTAAGTCCGCAGACTAATAGTGTCATGCGTACAGAATAAAAGTACATGCATGATTACAGAACATTCACAATCAAAGAAAAAATTAAAGCAAAAATCAAAAAGTTAGTGTCTCATTGCATAGTCAGCAACCACTTAAGGAAGATATGCCTTTGTGAAGGTAATTATTTTTCGCTATCCATTCTTATAAAAAGTAGATGGTACTGACACGAGGATGCGCGAATAAAGATTGCGCAAATATGCTGAAATAAAGATGAAAATTACTCGAGTGGGCATACCCGGGCACTAATCCGATATATCCATCAATAAAGAATTATACTAGAAGATTGTTCCATATTAGTTTCCTTTGTGGAAATTAAGTGGAAGAGTGATTAAAACCGGCTTTCCAGAATGGTGCTTTAAACATTTTTACATGATGCAGTTCTGATTTACACTTTTGCATAAATATCTGGACGAGATTGACTTTCCATTTAATAAATAAATGAGCAAAATATGGCCAGTATTATGTAAGCGTTCAAAATGAATCTTCAGATTGCTCAGCAAGACGGCGGCTTCGAACATCGATCATCAGAGGCACAAATGCACCTGTGGAATTATTTTGAACATCAATACAAGGCTAACAACTGTTCGAATAATTATAGCCAGTTGGAACTCCAGCTAGAAACCTCCTTGGTTACACTAACCTTCAGCAGCGGGGCCACAAAACATAGAAACATTCACTGTTAGTAGCAGAACGAAGCCGTATCTATCCATGTCAGATAGTCCAAAAGAGTTTTATGTAAAGCAAGGTGAGTATACGTTTTGATCGTGATGTCAGGCGAGCCTGTCATTTATGATCACATTGGTTTGAGTTCTCCAAAAATGGCGACAGTCGAGCACACGCGTCCAATAATCCAGACAGACGAGATTCTCAGATGTATAAGAAAGACGGGAAAAAGAGCAGGGAGTAAACCGCACTGCGTCACCCTCCGATGGCTCCAACCTACAGTTTGCTTGATGTTTGTTCAAGTTCTTGCATGTATGAGGTGTACAACGTACATATTCGCATTTGACATTGTTGTTTCACGGGAGACTGCACCCAACACAGTGAACATTGAGGTGTTTAGAAAAAAAAAGTACAAAAAAAATTGTGAATCTTTTGTAATGCATCCATTCATGCAATGCATTATTTCAGCTGCGTTATATTGAGCTCTGAAGGCCTTGTTCTCTTGCACTAAGTGCGGTTGAACGTTGCATTCTAGGTTGGAAGAAGCTGTTATAGTCACCTGTATAAAGTTTGCATACATTTAACTACAGCACAGTCAGCATTATTACAATTGATGTATACTACCCTACTTTCTCTACTTTATGTCTAAACCTTAGTTGGTTATAATTATGCGAATCAACAATGTCAGCACTTCGATTCAGTTCATTGTGAGCTCATTTTAACTACATGTATCTTACTTGACACGTAAAATCATGTTTATGGAGGTATAATTATATTGAAGGCTACATCAGGTGTAAATTTTTACACAGATTGAAAAAAAATCGCGGTAACCATCCCACCTTAATGATTGGTAATGAACCCTGGATCACAGTTTGATGTGTGGTGGTGATGAATTGCGATGATTTTATGGTCACAGATAACTCACTCAGATGCATGGGCTAGAAAGGAAGTATTCCTGCGTTCATGCTTGTGATTATGAGCAATCTGTCTAGGTGCAGCTGGACTGCGTACTGTCTATAGGGCAGTGAATTATGACAGAGCATGATGACATCATCAACTGTCAGGTGTCTAATCCCTCACATTTATACTGTTATATAAGTGTATTATCAACTCCCACTGTCAACAACTTATAGTCTAATCATGTAGGCCTACATTTTATTCAAATTAAAGTGATTCAATTGAATTCGTGGTTGAAGCTGCTTACGACACTGATTAACGCAATGTATTATACACGTATATTCCCCGAAGCAGCGCATATTGAACGAACATGTATGTGTATGTGTGCGTTTTTAATAACCTTATTACTGCCCGACATGATATGTTTGAATGTACTTCTAATTATTTTATTTTACTTTAAGATGTACAGGGAGCTCGAGTGGATGCTATGATAAGCTAAGATGTGGGGGCGCTGTGGTATAGTGGATAAGACTCTCGACTCCCGATCGGAGGACCCGAGTTCGATTCCCGCCCAGTGTTTACGTCCTTGGACAAGATGTTTTTACCCACCATGTCCCTCTCGACCCAGGTGTATAAATGGGTGCCTGGCAACGCTGGGGTAATAACAATGGCAGGGCCCTCTGGTAGAGCAGTGGCAACACTGAAGAGGCTACCCTGGATAAATAAGACCTTATTATTAAGATGAGCTATCACTAATCGTCATCAGGAATAAGTTTTGTTGTAGAATACCTACAGATATATTGTTATTCATCTTTAACAAATGTGACCTCCTTTGTAGTGTCTTTTAAACATCAAACAGAGAAAGAAATTAATACATCTCATTATTCCTACCATTTACTTTGTTTGTGATTTTAGTGTGCAATGATATGATTTATTAAAATAAATCATGTTACAGCATAACATGTTCATTATATTCAAAGATAATCAGTTATATATTCTTGGGTTGATATCAAACAAGTAATGATTTATGAATGGGCCACACTGGCGTGTTTAGGCAGATAAGTTGAATAGATATATATTACATTCAAATTGGCAGCTTTCTTTGTTGCTGCTGCTTGTTCTTGGTGTTATACATACATATATATATATATATATATATATATTATACTGATCACTCTTTGCGTCTTCTGGTTTGCCAGGTCCATTGCAGCCTTGTCATTCTCATTTGTCACTTATTTCCATAAGCTTAATCACAAGTTTGTCAATATCAGCCTTCAACATCCATGCCAGTCTTTTGCTGCATCACATTAGCGTATAAGTTTGAAGGAATAATTGCAAGTATTAATGATTGTGAGTGATAATCAAGTAGTAACAAACTAATCAGTTCTTCCATATTGTCTGTGAAACGTGATGAATTACCTGGTTACAACAGTTTTCTCTACGGTATCTCATTCACGATGTATGTATTCTGATACTTACCAATTCGGTGGAGGCGATTTCATGCCGGCGGGGGGAGGGGGGACACTGAAAGCAAAATGATAATATACCCTCATACGGGAATCTAGCACCAAAAGATACATTATGTGACCGTGCATCACAAAACAAACAAAAAGTCGCACCCCTTGATTTTACGTGAGGACTCTAGAAAGGTGATACGGGTCAACCAAGTCAAATGTGAGTTTTCCACATTTTCTGAAAGAGCTATACTTTTCTTTTACATTATTCTTGAGTTTTGGATCATAACTTGAATGGGAAAGTAGGTTTTCATCACTTTTTCTATAACCCCTTTTTTGGTAGAGTAGTGTGATCAGGTTTTCCTTAGATGCCCCTTGTCATTTCTTGAAAATCCTTTGCACACTCTTCACTTTCAACTCTAATAACTTTTGAAAGGATGATGCTACTGCTTTGAAAGTTGACATTTATTATGGACAGAATGTGTTAATAGAGCATGCTCAATTTCAGCTTAATCTGATACTCCTTTCATTGTTGTTGCTACAGTGGTTTACATCATAATTATTTTTGTCCCATTTATGGCACAGGTAGCACGGCTTTGTATACAGACTAAACGCTTGAATAGACCATGTACTTCAGAGCAGGGAGGTGCTAGAGAATGAGAGGCAACTAAAGCTCTCCTTTGAAGTCATGCCCGGCACCACCGAGAAGTTATGCGTTCAACTACAGGTGTTACTCATGTGCTTTGACAAAAGAGAGCATCAATAATCGGGACTAGCGCTCTCACATCTAGAAATATATTTTGCTCCTACTGCAATTCGCTCTCTCTTTCAATGTGACGGCAACAATGAATTTGTGTACCTTGAATTGGATCAGCGAATCAAAATGCATTGTAAAACTAACAATTTTAACAGCAAGTATAGTTTAAAAAAACGCAAGAACCCGCTTTAACGGAGTACTTTATTTGAAAGATCAAAATATCCCTTATTAAAAGATAGAAAATTAACATGCGGAAATGTGCGCATTATAGAAAAAGTTAGGTTTTTAAGAGGGCCTAATTTTCATTTCCTTTCGATTTGCGAATAACGAAGAAACTAGAAATACATGTTAATGATATTGAATTCTTTCCTAAACTATTCTAAATCAATTCGAGTATTTCATATAAAATTTTGCGGTGAAATAAAGCTTGTAATTCAACGAAAGGTGAAATGCGTTCTTCGTCTCCGAACTTCGTCGTTCAACTATATAAAGCGGTGCCGAGCATGACTTCAAAGCGTAATGGAATGCTAGACATCCCATTGTAACGCCTTGAACCCAAACATGTGTTTGCATGAATTACGAAGAGTTGCTACTCCATTTCTGTAACACCTCCCTGTTCATAGCCTCTTTTCTCAGTTCATACTTTTCCAGAGTGTGTGCTTTCTTTCCAGTATCTAGATAGGTATGGGGAGTCCATTTGAATTGAGTTATACATCATTTTAAAGCTTTGAGTCTGCTCTTTCAGAATCTGCCTTTAACTAAAAATCAATTCCTGGCGACTTTTTGTTGCCTTTGTGGAGCAGGGTCACATATTCGACATTCGACATTCGACATTCGACATTCGATGGAGACGGACGTGCAACAGTTGTAGATTCTCTCTCGGGTTCTCGGTCTCCGCCCTGCCTCTCGCCTCCTTTTCCGCACTAAGTCAGCAACTGCGCTTGATTTCTGCTCTCAACAAATTGCCAATTCTTCAAGTGAAATCTTCCTACCACTAAGTGATGAACTCATATTGTTTGCTACTGCAACTTTATTCGTTGTCAACTAGAACCAGCGTGATTATGGCTTCCCGCAAAACCCGACAAGCCACTAAGGAACTGAGTGCCACCGCCCAGCTAGCCCACTCTGCGCCAATATTGGTTGTGTTATATACATTGTATGTAGTAATCTATGTTTGTGCAGAATTGGCCTGAAGTAGTCGTCTCGGCCACGGCAATAAACCAGATCCAAACCTCATCCGAATCGTCTACGGTTTCCCCTTTTATTTACTGGCGTGGTGGCAGCTGGATGCGAATTTAACGTCACTAATTTGCTCTATATATACCCTAGTCCAAGAGAAAGGAGAATCTCGCCTGATATACGCAGGAGTAGGCGTTTTGTTGTAATTTACAGTGATAATTCGGGTGATGTATATAGTATTTGGGCGATTTATAGTGTGTAGTCCCATGTAGTGATATGCACGTTGCATCAACAAAGCGATGCGCCGCCGTGGGTCCACCGGCTCCCCGTTGATGCAGCGACGCGCAGCCCCGGCCGCTGAGGCACCCAAGTGGGGGTGTCCCGCGGGCCAGCAGGTTGGCCTTGGCCAGCAATCCGCGTTGTCAGACGCGACAAAACGTGAACCTCCACACTTCCCTGCTACAGGGCAAGGGAATGATAATCAGGTCATACAGGTTGAAGTTCGAAGTGGCTCTGTCTGTAGTCTGATCAGTGAAACTGCAGCTGATATGCTTGGTTTAGAAATTCTTGTCGATGGGTCTGGATATGAGGATTACATTGATGTACCCCTTGGTCACTCAGGTGATCTTCCAGAGCTTGATATTGTTGGTATTGTTTCGTGTACATTATACCACTATGAGTGTGACTTGATGTTTAACGGTTTCGTTGTGGATGATCATGTGATGAATGACGGTGTCGATGTGCTCGCAGGTGCAGATTTCATGGAGCTAAATGATATTGCTGTTCGTCCCTCGAAAGGTCAGATTATGTTTGGAGATGATACTATGTACACTTATAGTGTCAGCGATCGATCCGCTGGCTATGATTCACGTAACATTCATCACGCACAAGCCGTTCATGTCAGTGTAATGGAGAAGGAGATACATGCGCATGATTACAACGAGTTTGAGTGTGAGATGGAAAGTACAGAGGATGCTGAAGCAGAGTGTAATTCACACAGCATGCAGCCTGAAGGTGTTGGTGTAGGCTTAATGGTGAAAAAGGCAAAAGTGCAAGATCCAGGGTTTGAATGTGAGATGTGGAATACAGAAGATGAAGTAATAGAGAGTGTGTTACCGAATTATGATGATGGACAGAGTGAGATCACTGCTGTGGACAAAGGCGATTGGTTTGAGTGTGAACAGAAATATGGGACAAATTCTGACAGTGATTCATTGACTTTTGATCCTGCAGGTGTAGTTGGCATTGAAGTCTGTGATGTTGAGTGTCCCAATATGGCCATTCCTTCCACTGAGCCAAGCTCTGTTACTCCCTCCACTGAGCCCTGCTCTGTTCCTCCCTTCATTGAGCACAGCTCTGTTCCTCCCTTCACTGAGCCCTGCTCTGTTCCTCCCTTCATTGAGCACAGCTCTGTTCCTCCCTTCACTGAGCCCAGCTCTGTTCCTCCCTTCACTGAGCCTAGCTCTGGTCCTCCCTTCACTGAGCCCAGCTCTGATCCTCCCTCCGCTGAGCCCAGCTCTGTTTTTCCCTTCACTGAGCCAAGCTCTGTTACTCTCTTCACTGAGTCTAGCACAAACATTTTCATGGGCAATACAAACCCTCACGCTGACATTGACATTACATTCACAGACACTTCACACCAACCACAAGTGAATTCACACATACACTCACAGTCTAACAACCAAGGTCAATACACGTCCATTGACTATTGGTGTAAGACCTACAATGATCCTCAAAGTCACAATGAGCAGTACCAGTTTGTGGTAGCTACCTTACCTCAAGGTTTCTCCAAGCTTCTTCCCAGTCAGACAGGTGAGGACACTCTTCCTGTCACAGACCATGTCCCTCTACCCAGGGTGTCAACCCACATGGACATGCGTGTAGTTGGCATGGATCAACATCGTGCTAGCCATGGTTCTGCCTGTGTGGAGGAGACAACCGCGACATTCACCCATCAGCCAGTGCAGGGTGAAATACCATCTTCTACAGGTTCTCCTCCTGGCAACTACCTCACTCCTGCTGATGCCTCTCCCTCTTACACGCCGCCAGACAGTGAACACCAGTTTATGATGGTCTTCAGTGTGGTCCCCAAGATCCACCCACAGGGTTTTCCTGCCTACAACAATGCTGTTCGCCTCCGCCCCCCTATGGATGACGTTGGCATCGCCGATCGTGACACACACCCGACCTGGAAGGCTCCACCATGGCACAACGGCCCGTGCCTGTCCTGTTTGTGGTCCAAAGGAGATCCCTCCCCCTCTCCTGATGATGGAGTTTCGCGTGCATTCTACCAGATGGTCCCCACCGAACACTCATCTGATGATCCCCAAGCTCCTACCCATGGCTTCGCGGATGTAGGCATCATGGATGTCCTACTCCCCTGCGTGCTCCGGATTCCCCATCCCTCAGCACCCCCTGACTCCTCCCGCCCATCAGCGATAACCCGTGGTCCTCCCATGCCCCTATCTCCTCCAGGTTAATTGGTCATTTAAGTTGTATTCTGTACCCATGTTTGTAGTGTGTATATACATGTAGGTGCACAATGTTACGTGTGTGTTGATGTAATTCACATTTTTCTACATGCATCAGCTGTATGTATTGTAGTTTGTATACCCACCTTTTTGTCATTGCGATAGTTAATCTTACGTCTTGTGAAGTTCTTTGGGTATCATTTGATGTTTTGATAATTTTGTGAATCCGGTTTTTTTTTTCTTCCAGTTTCTGTTGTGATTTTTTATTTTAGATCTGAATCTTTTTCAAGTAAAGGTTTTTTGGCCTCTGGAATAAGGATGCGATGTGTGTTCTTGTAGTGTGTATTACCATTTTGGCTATCGAGTAGCAATACGGTGCCCTTTTTGTTTTACTGTTCCTAGTATGGCAGCTATGTTCTACACTGTATTTCATTTTATACCAGTATTTAACCAGACATGTAGATAGACTGGACATGTACGATTTTTGTCAGGGTTGATGTCAACATACGGTTGACTGTGTATGGCAGTGCACAAGCCTTCTAGTTAGTTTAATGTTCATTATCTCACCAGAGTTGTATTTTGAATGACACACTATCTGATAATAATTTTGTTTTGCAGTCTGTGCAAGTACATAATATCTCATAGGAGTGGAATGTACTGGTATGTATAATTCTTTTAAAGACAGTACACTTTTGTATTTGTCTGTCCGCCTTTTCCGGTACATATATAGTGCAGTCGTACACATTTATTATTACATGTATGTTGTTTTGTAAGCATGGAATATCATAACTCTGATAAGTTTTGTTTTTTTGTTTTTATACTAATGTTGATAAATGGTGGCAACCTTCCTTGCTACCTGATTACTGTTCATGGTAAACTAGACTCGTACGACTGTATACATTGTATATTTCCAGTACAGTATTACAGATTTGCAGTGTTATCATGCCCATACCCCCTACTAGCACAGTTGTGTTAATTTTTCCCATAAGATTGGCACATATATGTACAGTGTAAACATATTTACCGGTATGTATTTTTACATAGTGTGGTTGTCTGGATTGTTTATTTATTATTATTGAGCAGGATCGATTCATGAAAACGAAAGAGTGTTTTCCAGGTCTGCACTGGTTTAATGTTATAATCCACATACAGTTATATTGTTATAAGTACCATGTACATTGTACGTGCTCAACTTAATGAGGAATTTCATGTTTTATTCAGATGACTATGTATAGTTTATGTATCTGATTACGATATGTACATGTATAGGGCTTTTTCAATTTTGTTATGCTTTATTAGTGTCATGTTAGCGTAGTTAGTTAATTAATTAGTTAGTTAATAATGGGGGAAGAGAAGATATTGGGATACAGTACACAATAGTGAGATTGTTGTGAAATGTGATTTGTGTTCAGTTGTTATCAGAAATCTAGGAACAATATGATGCTGGTAATTGAGTGGAGTTTGGTGCAAATACAGTGTACCGTTAGTTTACATGAATATGATGATTTTGTGTTGTTTTTTGTGAAAATCGTAAAGCAATTCAAGTTACATTTGTGTGTCGATATACTTGTATGTAGAGGTTAAATGGGCAAGATTTTTGTTGGACATTGATAGTCTGTATGATCAATGTGTTTATGCATAAGGTTATCAATTGTTTGTTGACAGCGATAGAGTTTTGTTATTAACTACAGTATAATGATTGTTATCACAGTGATGGGTGATATGCTAACTGTTCAGTTGTGGTTTTACTTAGTGATTAGTTTCAGTTTTTTAGAGTGTTTGTAACAGAGGCAAGTTTTGAGGTTGTATAAACATATGATTGATTGCTAATGGAAAGTAGTGATTAAGCTGTCAGAGAACAGAGGAAGAAAGAAGAAGTCAGTATTGGTTGTGTTATATACAGTGTATGTAGTAATCTGCGTTTGTGCACAATTGGCCTGCCGTAGTTGTCTCGGCCACGGCAATAAATCAGATCCAAACCTCATCCGAATCGTCTACGGTTTCCCCTTTTATTTACTGGCGATACGATCAAAACCCGTAGTATACCATAATAATCTGTTGACATAATGAGGCCGAAATATCACACAGGTGCGCTTGACTGTTGAGATAAGACGCTCGATATATAGAGTTCCCTATATAAGTCCAAATATTCTTATCATCTGTGACATATCTCAATATGACAATAGCTTTAAATACGCTAGTCTTTATAGTTACTGACATTTTACTGTGAAAGTGATCATTCGCAACATTTTTCTGTGAATGCTCTAGAACTGTTACCAACTATGGTGAATGCATCATTTTATACGCGAGGTGTCAGGCTCAATGCTCTTGGGGATTTCCATTACCTACGCAGAGCTCTTTACAATCAGAATTCTGTTTCAGTGCAGATTTTACTACAGCGTTGCAGACTATTGTTCGGATTGTTCCGATACAAATGGCGCCAATTCCCTTGTGTGAAACGCCCTCGGATTTCTGTCATAGACACTTGCACACATTAAACTCAACAGTATTTCTGAGCATGAATAATACGACCGGGCTTTTCTGAGGCAGCTCCTTTTGCTGGCCTGCCACATAGCAGCATCATAAACAAAGCAACCATTTTGGTGCAGATAAGCTAAATGGCACAGTTCTAATTGCTTCAGTTGTCATTATTTTACTGTCTTTCTTCAATCTCAATCCCAACCTTTTATATAACCTTGTTTAAAAAGTCTAATTATACAGGATAGACCATACTCTGTGCACAATATACACAGTTTACTATAAAATTGATTATGGAGATCCCACTGACTCCCAAATGGCTTTATTCACGCTTTAACTCTACATTATGACATCATTTGAAGAGTTTGTTCGCAAAAAAAAAAAAAAAAACGATAAGTCCATGTTTGCCAAATGGAGATATTTGCGATTAAAGGTCAAAAGAATAAAGAGAATGATAAGAAAATTTTTGCTTCTTTTGACCATAACTTCAAAAATGTACCTTTATAGTGACCAATATATCATTTAAAAGGTATTATTTTGTACTTTATGACAGAAACCGTACTTCAAAGTCTTCAAAAATGGACTTATCGGTTTTTGCGAACAAACTCTTCATTTGCACTTATGTCTTGTTAATGTCATTTTTTAATGTAGTATGTGTGGTTGTCTTTCTCAACCTCATGACGAGTCACAGACAAGACATGTTTGGTATAGGCCACTTTGTCAGCTTTTTATATAAAATAGCGTGTAAGGTTTGCAGTCCAATTAAAGCAACATGTTTGAATTTCCAATTTCCACCTTTCAGATCAGTGAGGGCCTTTAAAAGTAAATTTTGCATCTTACTGTCTGACAAGTGAAAACTTGCACCCGTGAAGGGGCTCCCAGTGCGACACGGGTAAAAGATGCAAAGTTTACTCTATTTTTCCTATTCTTATTATAGCACACATCAAATTGACCGGAAGCTTCTATTTATTGCATATGGTTTGATAGCAAGGATCCTTGAAAAAAAAAATAAAAAAAGAACCTTGAATTAAGGAAAAAAAATCCCTTGACATATGTTTTAATCGGGGTCATCCAAAGAGACCGTCACCCACGGGTCACACAACCCACGAGTTCGACATTAAAAAAAGTCCATGAGTCATAATAATAGTCCACGAGTCATGTAGTCCATGAGTTCGTATGGTAAACAGCCACGAGTTTTAAAGGTACATGACGGGGCTGAATTGGAATTCAAATTCAAATTTTATTTTCACCGGTTTTTTTTTTCAACAGAATGTATGAGAAACAATTTGATAAATTTGAATTGCGAGTCATTGAGGATATACATAGCCAGACAGGATTAACAACATGTTCATGTCTACATGATCAGTAAAAAAAAAAAAAAAAAAAAAAAGTGGGGGGGGGGGGGGGTGAAAAGCTTACCACTACAAAGAGTGCGGGAAACTGGGAAAGCCGTGAATAGAAAAAAAAAGAAAGCAATGTGTCGGTCTCGTGGGCCTTGTTTTCTTAATAGTGTCGAACGCATGGGTTGTATGAATATTGTGCTGTATAACTCGTGAGCTGTGTGACTCATGGGCTGTATGACTCGTGGGTGTCGGTATCGTAACGTGCACCCGTTTCACACACCACCTAATGTAAGGCAAGTGTCTACACACGCCTTAAATCTTAAAATAATAATAATGATAATAATAATGAGGTAAATATACTTGTCACACGATTAGAGGATGGCTAATGTAGGCATTAAGGATCACACTATACCTCAGGTAAAAGAAAAATTGGCTCTAGTGTAAAATTCACTTGTATCGTGTGATTATAATGTGCTAATGTCCCTGTAGGTTAAGATTGTCCTCCCATGAGTGTCCAAAATGATCGTGGGCCGTCTTACCCCGATCTTGTTTGCATACAGGGGGGGGGGGGGGGGGCGATGGGGGCGATCGCTGGACCGGGGATTTGGGAGGCGGAAAAAAAAATGCGTGTATACTGTATATGCATGCACATGAAGCGGGTCTCCTTTGCAACCTTTCATCAAATAAGATATTTTTTGAATATTTCACTCAAAGTGTGCACCAGATCGTTGAATTTCAATTCAAAATATGCAAAATCTCTCGTGCTTGGGAGGGGGATACCCCCTCCCAAACCCTCCCCCTCTGTGCCCCTTTCCCTAGCTTAGTACACTTTTTAGATTTACAAAAAATTATGAATAATTCTGAGTGCACAAGACTTATCACTTACATTCCGAAAACTCAAGGTTCCTGTCATGTATAAGGGGAATTTCCCCTTTTAATCGACCCTTTCCTCCCTCAGCCCCCTCCCCCCAATCAGTTTGTGTGTGTGTGTGTGTGTGTGTGTGTGTGTGATTTCCCAAATGTTGATTCCATCAAATGAGATATCAGATCAAATGAGATATCTCAATTTCAACCTTAAAAAGGCAAAAGCTCGATCGGAAGGGAAGGGTGGGGATAACACTCGCCCACGCCTTCTCCCTGCTCCCCCCCCCCCCCTTCCACCATGCATAGAAGTATAGACTGTGGCTATACCCAGATCGCTTTATTTCAATTCTAAAAACGCAAGGAGGAATCCCCCTTCCTCTATATACCTCACTAGACTTTATACATACACACAGGTGATGCACATTCGGAATAAGAGCTAAATTCCGTGATTTTATCACTTCGATGAAAAGTATTGCACCAAAAATTTGCAACAGATCGCTGAATTTCAGGTCTGAAAACGCAAAATCACCTTCGTGTGGGAGGGGATATGCCCCTATCTACACCCTCGTGTGCATGCTTTTTCTGTTTGACTGCTGAACAGACGGTATTCATGATATTCAGTGTAAGAATATTAATACAAGAAGATTATTTAAATCATACCATTTTATAGGCAAATTGTTCAATAATAATATACACTGAATTATACTGCAACTTTAAACAAGTGGGACTGTTTCATCACGTTAAAACACGCAAAAAATGCATCAAATTGCACCATTTGCAACATCAAAATGCAAAAAGTTCTCACCGTGGGAGAGGGGAACACCCCCTCCCACACCCTCCCCTCCCCCCTCGCTCTCTCCGCTCTCCCGGGTTCAGTCGCGTTCATGATATTCAGTGAAAAAGAAGTAACACAAGAAGCGTATTTAAGTGATAGCATTTTATAGGCAAATTGTTCAATGATAATCTACATCAAAATATACTGCAACCTTAAACAAGTGGGACTGTTTCACGTCGATAAAACGCGCAAAAACATGCATCAAATTGCACCATTTGCAACATCAAAATGCAAAAAGTTCTCACCGTGGGAGGGGGGACACCCCCTCCCCTCCCCCCTCGCTCGCTCTGCTCGCTCGGGTTCAGTCGCGTTCATGATATTCAGTGAAAAGAATTGATACAAGAAGTGTATTCAAATTATACCATTATATAGGCAAATTATTCAATGATAATCTACATCAAAATATCATGCAACCTTAAACAAGTGGGACTTTTTAAACTCGTTAAAACACGCAAAAACATGCATCAAATTGCACCATTTGCAACATCAAAATACAAAAAGTTCTCACCGTGGGAGGGGGACACCCCCTCCCACACCCTCTCCTCCCCCTTCACTCGCTCCACTCGCTCGGGTTCAGTCGCGTTCATGATATTCATTGAAAAGAATTAATACAAGAAGTGTATTTAACGTATACCATTTTATGGGCAAATTGTTCAATAATAATCTACACTAAAATATACTGCTACCTTAAACAAATGGGACTGTTTCACGTCGATAAAACGCGCAAAAACATGCATCTAATTGCACCATTTGCAACATCAAAATGCAAAAAGTTCTTACCGTGGGAGGGGGACACACCCTCCCCTCCCCCCTCTCTCGCTCCGCTCGCTCGGGTTCAGTCGCGTTCATGATATTCAGTGAAAAGAAGTAATACAAGAAGTGTATTTAAATTATACCATATTATAGGCAAATTATTCAATGATAATCTACATCAAAATATCATGCAACCTTAAACAAGTGGGACTGTTTCAACTCGTTAAAACACGCAAATACATGCATCAAATTGCACCATTTGCAACATCAAAATGCAAAAGGTTCTCACCGTGGGAGGGGGGACACCCCCCTCCCACACCCTCCCCTCCCCCTTCACTCGCTCCACTCGCTCGGGTTCAGTGGCGTTCATGATACTCAGTGAAAAGAATTAATACAAGAAGTGTATTTAACGTATACCATTTTATAGGCAAATTGTTCAATAATAATCTACACTAAAATATACTGCTACCTTAAACAAGTGGGACTGTTTCACGTCGATAAAACGCGCAAAAACATGCATCTAATTGCACCATTTGCAACATCAAAATGCAAAAAGTTCTTACCGTGGGAGGGGGACACCCCCTCCCACACCTTCCACTCCCCCCTCGCTCGCTCCGCTCGCTCGGGTTCAGTCGCGTTCATGATATTCAGTGAAAAGAAGTAATACAAGAAGTGTATTTAAATTATACCATATTATAGGCAAATTATTCAATGATAATCTACATCAAAATATACTGCAACCTTAAACAAGTGGGACTGTTTCAACTCGTTAAAACACGCAAAAACATGCATCAAATTGCACCATTTGCAACATCAAAATGCAAAAGGTTCTCACCGTGGGAGGGGGACACCCCCCTCCCACACCCTCCCCTCCCCCTTCACTCGCTCCGCTCTCTCGGGTTCAGTCACGTTCATGATATTCAGTGAAAGAATTAATACAAGAAGTGTATTTAACTTATAGAATTTTATATAGGCAAATTGTTCAATAATAATCTACATCAAAATAAACTGCTACCTTAAACAAGTGGGACTGTTTCACGTCGATATAACGCGCAAAAACATGCATCAAATTGCACCATTTACAACATCAAAATGCAAAAAGTTCTTACCGTGGGAGGGGGAAACCCCCCTCCCACCCCCCCCCCCCCCTCGCTCGCTCCGCTCGCTCGGGCTCGGTCGCTTCGCTCCCTCGCAGACTAACCGCCCCCCCCCCCCTAAGATGAAATTCTGGCTACGCCGTTGTTTGCATAGTCAAATAGTTTGTAATTTTATTTCCTGGCCTCTGAGGATGTTATGCCACTACACAAAGCAAGACAAGCGAGAAATTCACGGATATCACATAACAAGAAAAAGGCCACAAAATATTGTCAAGTAGACCAGGGACTTGCAGTGTATACAGTAATGGGATTAGAAGACGCACTGCCTCGGCGAGAGATTATATACACTGGTAGTATAGGTTAAATGAAAACAAGTTACTGATTTCTTAATACAACATGTAGGTCTATCCCTGAAGTACCAGGAAAGCACTTTGATAGGTTGTTCAAGGATACTGATACAGTAAAAGCTTATGAACAAAATCAAACTCTACAACACAAATACAATTTGCATAAAATTTGATATTACAATTTTCATCAACGCTCCGTCTTTTAACATAGACACCAGACTTTATTCGATTGTGTTTGATTTCACTTCAGTATTTCTTTCTAAAAAATCAACAAATCAACAAATAAACTATTAAAATAGGATACATTGATATTTAAAGGGTTAATCATGAACAATGCAGAGAGCATAGTGCAGTTTATATAAGGCAACTGAAGCTATAGAGAGTAAAATCTGAAACTACGCACCACAAATAATATATTAACATGAAACTTGACCATAATACTGATGATTCCTTTTTTGACCTCTATAGGCAAACATAATCGTTACACAGTGTGTATTCATAAATGGATAAGAATGTCATGATAACAACAACTAATAAGCCAAACGAGACATGAAGGGATATTTGACTTCACCAGAATGACATAACGAAGTGATTAACTGAATTTCTTCAATGATGGTTGAACATAATCATAAGTGAATGTCATTTCTCTGCACATACTGAAATCTTATCATATCTATTTCAGCAACAGTCATTTTGTGCATAAAATGTATCATAATTACTTTCACACAATAGAGTACAAGTGAAAAGAGAAAAGTCAAGAATTAGGTTATGTTATAAGTGTTTTATTGAAAATGTCAAATTCAGTTACTTTGTATTTTAAAATTGATTTAACGCAGGCTTAAAATGGTCATCAACGTATTGGCACACTGATCATGGTTCATGGAATTTGGTTGTGTTTATGTGTTCTCAGTCTGTTCAAACTGAGTTTCAAAATCATCTATTTTAAATAGCGGTTTGCCAGTGCGATCTAAATGTTATCATTTAGAAGAAGACAACTTCGTTTTTGAAGTGCCCGGGGCAAACTAGACCTAGTCGTCCATTTTGCTACCCTCTTATGACCTATCTTAACCGAGGCCTATAAAGCATAACAAGACCCACGATATTTAAAGAACAAATATATAATATTTTATTCAAAACAACTATAGCGTATTTTGACGATTATGTCAACGTAGATTTATATGCCGTCATATCACAAGCTATACAAATAAGATTTCCCAATAACTATATACATGTAGTTAAACGTTAATGTCCCTCAGAAGTTAAGGCCGGGGTCCATCTTATTCCATTTTGCCCCTACCGCACAGTTGATACTAGAGTGCAGGTTCATATTATTAAAACGGGTTACACTAACCTTCTGCGGCGGGGCCGCAACATACAGAAGTAGTCAGTGTTATTAGCAGAACGAGGTGGTATCTCCCATCCATTTCAGGTAGTCCAAAACTTAGACAGCTCCTTTGTTTCATATTATAAAACAAAGTGATTAGGCTTATACGTTTTGATCCAAGCCTGTCAAATGATTGCAGTGATTAGACTTCTTCAAAATGGTGATAGTCGAGCACACCCACGAAGTATTTCAGACAGACGAGACTATTTTCGTTTTTTTGTGGGTTTTTTTTTGTGTGTGTGTTTTTTGTTTTTTTTTTAGAAAGACAGGGAAAGAGAACAGGAGGTAAATATGAGCGCTGCTGCACCCAGAATACCACCTATCCGTTTGCATGGTTTGCTTACTTCTTTGTCAAAGTTTCTGCATGTCTGAGGTGGTGTACATTCGCTCTTGACATTGTTGTTTCACGGAAGACTACACCCCATACAATGAACATTGAGATATTTCGGGGGAAAATCATACAAAACATTTCGACTCTTTTGTAATGCAACAGAGGTGTGTAGGGCCACCCCCATTGAGCCATGAACGCGCTATGTTATTCCTGTGTGTGCAGAGTACATTAGGACGGGAAAAGCTTATTCACCAGCTGTGCAAAGTTTGCATGCATTTCACCTACACTAGCATATACATCGATGTGCAATGTATAGGGCCTACTATCCTGCCTTTTATACTTGAAATCTATGTCTAAACCGTTGTGGTTAAGTGAATCAGCAATGTCAGCACTTTGTTTCATTTCCGAGCAGTGAACTTATTTTAACTGTCTTATTTGACACGTAAAGGCATTTTTAGAGAAGTATTGAAGGCTACATTCTGGTCTGAATTTGTATGCTGATTGAAGAGTTCGGGGTAACCATTTAATTTTGATGATTGTTAATGAACCCTACCGGAATCACAGATTGTCGTGTTGTAGTGATACATTTTAATTTTTATGGTTGTTGGACTCGCTCAGATATATGGGATATAAAGGAGCATTTCTGCATTCTTCTTTGTGAATAAGTATAATTGAGTCCTGTCTTAATGCAGCTGGACTGCGTGCTGTCTAAAAAGAGTGTGTATGGCAAGAAATATAACGACATCATTTGGCCTATATATAGAGATGAACGCAACTGTGAGGCGTCTAATCCCTTACAATGATATTGTTATAAGTGCATTATCAACTCTCACAGTAAGCAACTTTGGACGTAATCCTGTGAAGGTTATTCAAATTAAAGTAATTCAAATTATTGTGTTTTGAAACTCTTTACGATATGCTAACACTGATTCCCGCAGCAGCACATATTGAACATACCTCTTATGTGCGTGTGTGTGTGTGTGTGTGTGTGTGTGCGTGCGTGTGTGTGTTTCTAAATAGGCCTAACCTTATTACGTCACGAGATACGTTTCGATTGATTTCCAAAAATATTTTATTTTACTTTCAGATACACATGGAGCTCGAGTATACAGATGCTATAAACTAAGGGAGAAGCTATCACTTAATCATCATCGGGAATAAGTTTTGTTGTAAAATAGCTACACAATAGTTTTGTCATTCATGCTTCTACTATTTGTAAGCTGTTTGTTGTGTCTTTTAAAGACATTAAGCAGAGATAGAAATTAAGTCATTTATACATCTCATTTATTCCTGCAATTTACTTTTTTAATGATTTTATTTTAGTCTGCGTTGGTATGATTTATTAAGATATGAAATCATGTAACAGCATGTTTATTCAGTTTAAATATTTGATATCAGTTATATTGAGTTAAAATCAAACAAGTAAAGAGTTGTGAATGGGGCACGGGGGCATGTTCAGACAGATGAGTTGAATTTATTACTTTCAAATTGGAGGCTTTGTTTGTTGGTTGTTTTGAAACATCAAATATAAAGCACTCGTTGCGACCTTGTCACTCTTATGTCTCTTTCCATAAACTTGATCAAAACGTAACGTGTCAATAACAATCCTTCTACAAATGCCAATCTTTTGCTGCATCACTTTGGCACACTGGCGTAGCCAGGGGGGGGGGGGGGGGGGGCGATGGGGGCGGTCGCCCCCCCCCCCCCCCCCTAAGATTTGGACCGAGGATTTGGGTGGCGGAAAAAAAAAATGCGTGTATACTGTATGCATGCACATGAAGCGGGTCTCCTTTGTAACCTTTCATCAAATAAGATTTTTTTTTTTTTTATATTTCACTCAAAGTGTGCACCAGATCGTTGAATTTCAATTCAAAATATGCAAAATCTTTCGTGTTTGGGAGGGGGTATCCCCCTCCCAAACCCTCCCCCTCTATGCCTCTTTCCCTAGCTAAGTACACTTTTTAGATTTACAAAAAAAAAATCTGAATAATTCTGAGTGCACAAAACTTTTCACTAATATTCCGAAAACTGAAGGTTCCCTCATGTATAAGGGGAATTTCCCCTTTTAATCGACCCTTTCCTCCCTCAGCCCCCCCCCCCCCTCCATCAGTTTTTTTTTTTTTTTTTTGATTACCCAAATGTTGATTCCATCAAATATGCGTATTATGCGTATACGAGATATCTCAATTTCAACCTTAAAAAGATAAAAGCTCCATCGGAAGGGAAGATTGGAGATAACACTCGCCAACGCCTTCTCCCTGCTCCCCCCCCCCCCCCCCCGCCATGCAAAGAAGTAGACTGTGCTATACCAAGATAGCTTTATTTCAATTCTAAAAACGCAAAAGCTCCGCGAGCGGGAGGGGGAATCCCCCGTCCCCTACCTCACTAGACTTTATACATACGCACAGATGGTGCACATTCGGAATAAGAGCTAAATTCCGTGATTTTAACACTTCGATGAAAAAGTGTTGCACCAAAAATTTGCAACAGATCGCTGAATTTCAGGTCTGAAAACGCAAAATCACCTTCGTGTGGGAGGGGATATGCCCCTATCTACACCCTCGTGTGCATGCTTTTTCTGTATGATTGCTGAACAGACAGCCTTCATGATATTCAGTGTAAGAATTAATACAAGAAGACTAGTGTGTTTGAATTATACTGTTTTATAGGCAAATTGTTCAATAATAATCTACACTAAAATATACTGCAACCTTAAACAAGTGGGACTGTTTCAACTCGTTAAAACACGCAAAAACATGCATCAAATTGCACCATTTGCAACGTCAAAATGCAAAAAGTTCTCACGGTAGGAGAGGGGACACCCCCTCCCACACCCTCCCCTACCCCCTCGCTCGTTCCGCTCGCTCGGGTTCAGTCGAGTTCGTGATATACAGTGAAAAGAATTAATACAAGAAGTGTATCTAAATTATATCATTTTATAGGCAAATTGTTCAATAATAATCTACACTAAAATATACTGCTACCTTAAACAAGTGGGACTGTTTCACGTCGATAAAACGCGCAAAAACATGCATCAAATTGCACCATTTGCAAAATCAAAATGCAAAAAGTTCTTACCGTGGGAGGGGAGACACCCCCTCCCACACCCTCCCCTCCCCCCTCGTTCGCTCCGCTCGCTCGGGTTCAGTCGCGTTCATGATATTCAGTGAACAGAATTGATACAAGAAGTGTATTTAAATTATACCATGTTATAGGCAAATTGTTCAATAATAATCTACACTAAAATATACTGCTACCTTAAACAAGTGGGACTGTTTCACGTCGATAAAACGCGCAAAAACATGCATCAAATTGCACCATTTGCATCATCAAAATGCAAAAAGTTCTTACTGTGGGAGGGGGACACCCCCCTCCCACACCCTCCCCTATCCCCTCGCTCGCTCCGCTCGCCAGGGTCCAGTCGCGTTCATGATATTCAGTGAAAAGAATTAATACAAGAAGTTTATCTAAATTATACCCTTTTTATAGGCAAATTGTTCAATAATAATCTACATCAAAATAAACTGCTACCATAAACAAGTGGGACTGTTTCACGTCGATAAAACGCGCAAAAACATGCATCAAATTGCACCATTTACAACATCCAAATGCAAAAAAGTTCTTACCGTGGGAGGGGGGACACCACCCTCCCACACCCTCCCCCCACCCCCCCCCCCCCCCCCTCGCTCGCTCCGCTCGCTCGGGCTCGGTCGCTTCCCTCCCTCGCAGACTAACCGCCCCCCCCCCCCCAAGATGAAATCCTGGCTACGCCGTTGCTTTGGCATAAAGTTTGAAGGAATTATTGTTTATATGTTACAGTTATGGTAACTTTGCCATCCAATGGTAACTTCCATGGAATTCTTGATTTTGATTGGTTGATGAGTACTGTTGCCATGGTAGTTACCATTGGATGACAAAGTTACCATAATAATGCTGAGCTAACATAGTTCTAAGCAGGGGCAAATGAAATTCATTTGACTGTCTTGTTGGGTAACTATGGTATGTCAGGTTACGAAGAAACATGGAATCAAATATAAGCGGGAAACAGTTATTATTATTACAGCTATATACATAAATTGTCCTAAATGAAATAAAAACAAATCTTTAATTTTCAAAATCTTATATCTTATGCTAAGATCAAAATGTCGAGTCCTTTTGGATACATCGTACACAGTACTTGATACTTGATACTTGATACTGTAATCCCTCTCGCAGCTCCAAGAAGCTATACTGGGATGAAACTACACATGTGTGCCATTGGGAGGTGCCATGGTGATGATCTCTATTTACAATAAAAGTGTGCACTGTGCGAGTAAAATCTGAATGCATTCTCCTTTAAAGGATGAGTGATCCAGAAGAAGGCTGCAGGGTTGTAATACATGGGAGAGCAGCTTCTCTGAATGTTGTTAAGGTGGTGGCATGTACAACTTGACTAGGTAGGCGGTTCCAGATCCAAATTGTCCTTGGAAAGAATGAGTACTTGAACGCATCAATAGTTGTCTTGGGTATGTTGAACTTGAGGTCATGATCGTTCCTTCCATAGTAGGTTGCAGGGGTAACCGCTGAGGGCAATGGTAGGCTTACCACTCCATAGTGGATTTTTTAAAAAAGTGAACATTGGTCCAGGAGTCGCCGGTGGTGTAACGTGTTCCATCCGTGTGCCGACACCAGACGGGTAGATGATGTAGACCATCTGTAGTCACCAGCAACAAACCGGGCTGCTGCCCTCTGCACTTGTTCGAGGCTGTTAATGGACGTCAAGGTGTGAGGGTTCCAAACCTCAGAGGCATACTCCAGTTTAGGCCTAACCAATGCTGTGTAGGCTCTACACTTCACTTCCTTTGAGCATGATGGCAATGTTCGGCGTATAAGTCCCAGGGTCTTGCTGGCCCTGCACCTGATGTTTTGACAGTGTGTATTCCAGCGTAGGTCAGGTGTTACAGTTACTCCAAGGTATTTATACTCCGTAACTCTTGGAATTACACCATTCTGAAGGTGGTATTTGTAGATTTTAGGATTGCGTTTTCGAGTGATTGACATTACTCCGCACTTCTTGATGTTGAAATTCATGAGCCACTTGGATGACCATAATGATAATGTCTGGAGATCTTGTTGTAGAGTGTTGTAGTCATCTTCTGACCTAATTTCCCGATAAGTCACACAGTCATCAGCATACAGACGGATGGGTGACGACATGCCATCCTGGATGTCGTTGATGAACAGTATAAAGAGGGTAGGGCCAATAACGGAACCCTGCGGAACTCCTGATGAGACCTCCTTCCACGATGATTTGGTTCCATCAACGACTACAGCTTGTGACCTATCAGCCAAAAAAGCACATATCCAGTTGAGAGACTCTCCAGTAATGCCATAATAGCGTAGCTTAATAGAAAGTCGCTCATGTGGCACCCTGTCAAAGGCTTTCTGGAAGTCTAGAAAGATGACATCAGATTGGCTGCGATTTTGGAGTGTCTGAGACCAGTCATTGACAGCAGAAGTGAGTTGTGTTGTAGTTGATAAGCCTTGTCTAAAACCATGCTGGGAGTCTGCAAAGATGTTGTTTACTGCTATGTGCTTGGATAAGTGACTCAGCATGATATGCTCCATGACTTTGCAGGATATACAGGTTAAGGAAATAATATTGGACGATAGTTGGAGGGATCACTTCTGTCACCAGATTTGTGGATTGGCGTGACAAATGCTTGCTTCCATTGAGGCGGAATCACACCACTGTCATAGCTTTGTTGGTAGAGGAAGGACAAGGCTGGTGCAATCTCATGGGCTATAAGTTTAAATAGCCTGGGAGGTATCTCATCTGGACCACTAGCCTTTAATCCAGATTTGAATAATTAATGAAGTAGAAAATCGACTTCCTAAAAACTAATGTGAATGCTGGAAACAAGCTCAACAGCCGAAGCTTATTAATTTGCTGCAGAAATTTCAAATTCCACCGCGCATTGACGAAAATGAGTTCTTATGTACACAGGTTTGATTGCCAAATATATATATATATATATATATATATATATATATATATATATCGTGCTCTAAAACGAAATTAATTGCTGTTTGTGTTAAATTGAATGACCGATAGTCACGAAATGTAGGCCTACCTCTTTGATTGGCAAGAGACTGAAATTGACCGGGAAATTCTTTCTACTATTTTTAATAGTATTATGATGATGGGCTTCCTTTAAAATATTTGGAAAATGACCTGTAGTACATTTTTCGATGATACTGTTCGTTTTATTTTATCTAATGTTCCTAACGTTAAGTATAATAAATGCAGCACAACAACTGCGGACGAGGTATGATATAAACATAAAATTGGAGTGGCATAGCCGTACTTTGCATGCACTTAATGTGACTATTGCATTTTCGAATCCAGCAATCACAAAATAACCCATTAACTGAAACGCCCGAAACCGCCCGTCAGATTACTCCTTAACACAGCCCGAAACAGCCCGCTCGCTTTTAATAATTGCTTTCAATTACCATTTTATTTTTTATACAGAGAATATGATTACGTAATTTGAAAGAGGTCAAAGGTCAACAAAAGTATGTCAAAATCATTAACGCCTTTCTGTGACACATAAGTGCCTTGGTAAAGTCTGAATAGGCTTTCAAATAAACATAAAAAAAAACATTTTATGCAGTGATCTATTCTGCATAATTTGTCGAAAGTTGTCGAAATGATTTAAGTAATATTGCTAAATCGTCCAATGAGCAATAGGTCATTATGTATCGAGTCTACAGTTGCTAAAGGGATAACGGGGAGAACAAAACAAAATAGATAAAAACAAATAATATTATCGGCACCGGTAAATGTGAAAATACTCTCATGTGTGTTTGCAGGGCAAACGAGGCGAGTGGCTGACAATAATTTGCTTACTGGTGTTTGAAACATTAACATTATCGTTGTCTTATAAAACGATTCCCTGTCACAAACTTCTCATCACGGGGAAAATTTCTCGAATGCAAACACAATGTCCTAATAGGATTACAGCTAACAGGATCTTTTTTTTTTTTTTTTATTAATCTTTTGTCTCCCTCCTCCTCGCCCACTACTTCCATAGCTGTAAGCTCTGTTTATAGGCCGACCGCCAAAATATGGAATCTGATGGCTTCCATTTAGACGTCATTTTTAAATAGAAATCGTTAATATTCTACTTCGTAAGGACATAATTTTGATGCTTGAATCTATGATTAAATTTCAGTGGTCATGATTGACAAGCAATCAGCTTAATTTTCCCGCCTGGATATTGATTTTTATGTTATATTTGCTCAGCAAATCCAAATGATTCTAGCTTGAAATTTATCGTTCATAGAATGCTATTAGGCCCTTCCCATAATTTATTGTAAATAGGCCTGTGCATCAAATACATAAATGAACGAAGGGCAAATTCGTTGCAGCTAGCTGCGGCCCAATCTGAACAATCAAACCGAATTGTGGCCAAAAGTCAGATGACGCCCTCTGTGGTGCATTATTTACAATAATGTTGGTGCTGCCCAATAATCAATACCAAACACTGCGTATGTATATAATACGAGTAATAATTCTTTGTTGGTGAATAGTCCTCAAGGCACTTTATTGTATTGACAACACCTTACTCAATACATTTTCATCAATGATAGGTCCTAATCCCTGATTAACCTTTCGTTGCACCTGTGAGCATTCATGATTCGTGAGCAAATAGACCAATAGTATAAATCGATACACTTGTTTGCATGTTCTATTGAGTCTCGAGAAGGAACGAGTCTCGATTTTCAAGAGGTTTTTTTTTTTTTTTTTTTTTAAGTCAAATTGAAACTGGAACGAGTGAATGCATTGTTTGCTTAGCAGCGTAATCGAGATTTTATTCTTGCTTCTTTATGTAGCCTAATACCTAATTAATAGCCTCGGTAATAGGCACCCTCTTTTCACCAATTGCATAAAGGAAATATTGACATTATAATGGCTGTGCAGTCCTCACAGTAACTGTTGTGTCACACACGCACGCAATGCACACAGACGCAATTTGCACTCATCTATGTTTTATGCAGGCCTTTTAAATGTCCATTTGCGTTTATAAGGTTTTTGTAAGACATGAATAGGAGAGAGAGAGAAATCATGAGACTCGGGAGGGAGGGCGGGTAGAGCCGTGAAAGGGTGGCCGCAAAACTACCAAGTCTCACGCATTGTGAGTGAGACTAACTCAAGCATTTAGGGTCTGTCTCACGATCTCACGCATGACACCCATTTTTCTCACGCTTATTTTGGGAGCATAGCTTAAAGGATTAAAGTGAGAGTTGCAATTGAAGGCATATTTCCCTTTTGTCTTTCAAAATAAGTAAAAAATAGTCACTTAAGTATGCACCAACTTGCACCATTAAGCTAAAGATTGAACAAGCTCCCTTTCATACCGTGGGAGGGCGGACACCCCCCCCCCCCCAATCACCTCCCCTCGTTCAGTCGCTTCGCTCCCTCGCTTAGAAATGCACATGCGAGCGCGCCGAGATGCTGAGTCATGAAAATCTCACTCATAAATTTTTTTTTTTGAACTTGACATCTATGTGGCCGGGAGCTTGTAGGCCTATGTGATTTCCTGTTTGCAAAACCCAAGAGCAGAAATTAAGAACAATAAGAATTAATAGGCCTAATTGTAAAGCATACTTGATTGATCGAATACATAAAAAAAAGAAAAAAAAAGATAGGACTATAGGGGGAGAACAAGGGAGCGAAAATACGTTGTACGTCCAGTTTGTGGTAATTTTTTTTGATTGATTCATCTGTTAGCATTTTATTTTTTGTGTGGAGTGTGTGTGTGTGTGAGTGTTTTTGTTTCGTTTCTTTTTAGTCCTCTATTTAGGTCCCTTTGATGATCGCGACATTTTTGGCAAATCACACACATTTTAAATGGAAGTGTATTGTTCATGCGCTTCTATAATTGGGCCTACTCTTTACAGTAATTGGTTTATCCTAGATATCTAGAGTTAAACGTGAGAGGCAAAACCATCTCGCATCGCCTGGGTGCCCATTCCCCAAAAAGAAAGCAAAAAAAAAAAAAAACACAGAAAAAAGGAAAGAAAGAAAAAAGAAGCATACCAAAATAATACCAGTTGGATTAATGTGTTTGGCAATAATCATTTTGCTTTTATAGGGGCATCTACTCTACCCTCAAAAAGATTAGAACGGTAGCAGGTTTAGGTCTTTTATTGTTGTTGTTGCTGCTGCTATTGTTGTTGTTCATAATTTAATATCTTTTTTATTCTTTTGATTCATTTCTTTTTTCCTGCACAGAGAGCACATCGAGTCGAGCACGACACTTTCCCATTCCCTATCCATTATTCTGTGTGAGTGTGTGCAACGCATTCAAACAGGCACACACACCTCCGTCCATGACCAAGCATGGCGTTTAATTCGCTCTATGGTAACGAGTGAAAGATAGTCTCGAAAACAGTCAACGCTCTGAGTGCAATGCAAATGAAAATAATAATATTATGATTTAAAAAAATCAAGGTTTTGATAAAAATGCAAATTAAAACAAAAATACGGTTTTGGTGAGCATTATTAGGAAAATAAAATCGTATCCACTAAAACAAAAACACATTTAAGTGGTAAGTGAATAAGTCTAGATAATTATGCATTTTAACGATAACTTCTAAGTGGATGGGACACTTCACGGAGTCTAACGAGTGAAACCCTGGATTATCTGGCGAAAGTGACGAAGACGCGGAATCGACACTATGAATTTTCTGTTTTAGGGCAAGGGAAGGTTGACAATGTGTCCTCCATTGTGAAGATAGGCTCAGAATATAACTGTTTGGTAAGCTGTGTATGTTTTGAATTCCTGTTTCCTTCAAAGTTTTATTCATTTATTGCAAAAAGGGCACAGTCGCATCAACCTTGACTCAAGTGCCTACCAGAATTTTGTTAAATAAGAACGTACAGTAACCACGTTTGACCACTGGTCGAGCGACAGTGAACCCGCAGCGCAGCCTTGCGCCTTCTTCCTGCGGGCTGGCAAATCACTTGACCGAATACAGTGGTGCTTAAACTGTTAGACTCTGTTTGTGGCCATGGTCTTATTGGCTCGTCTGCTGTAATCACAGGCAAATGATGATGGTACACATGATATTTTGTTTGGTAGTGAAATGCAGGCAAGATTTTGTATTGAAATTGCATTGAACCCTAGGTCCTAACAATTGTTACATCTCTAGACCTGGCCTGGAAGTCTTTGAAAAATATTTTTCTAGTTCGCAAATTGACTTTATCTGTATAAAAAATGCCAAATGGTTAATGAACATGTTCATGTTAATTGAATAATGTTATGTAAATTTACGTTATACTTTGGTAGTTGTAGGATTCTAACAAGTGTTAGTTTAATTTACCACTTCACTTCAGGAACAAACTTTAGCTAGTAGTATAGTAAGGGTACTAGGTCTCGCGCAGGGACGTAATGATCGCGCATAGCGTAACTGCGTATAGCAAGCATTAATACGCGTAAGACTAAGCGCAAAATTTGCCGATACGCCCATGGAATAAACATACCCGACAACCGCTAAAAATGAGAAGGAAGCAGGTAAGAAATTTAGATTTCAAACAAATTTTTCACTAAATTTCCAATTTTTTACGTTATAATTTACCTACCTTAGCTTAAAATCTTTTTTTAAGGATGTTGTAGCCAAGACGTGTCGTCTCGCTTGACTCGTTCGTATGATCATAGCCGATAGAATTCGTATTTTGCTCGATCGATCGTTTATAATATTCTACGAAAGCCGAAGCACGTTCAGCCGCAGAGAGGGGCAGACACTTTCACGCATGAAACTACATAGGGCAGCTGCGCGATCTTTACATACCCCGAGAAGGTGAACGCATAAAAAAAAGTCCGACATACAAACGGCGACAGCGCACTACTCCGTCATCGTATCATCAGGAGATTCTGGGAGGTGATTTTTCTGCATTTTCGTGATATTCATTGAGAAATTCAGGTACGATTATGGAATAACTTCTATTATAAGAGCATTTCAAATTTTCGTGCGCGATATCTAGACCCCTCAACCATACGTAGTAGCGAGTTAACTATACACAGCCCAGTCGCTGTACATGGTACGTCGCGACAGGGCTGTACGCGCGCGACCACCAACCACTAGGAGAGCGACGTAATCGTATTACGATAGCTTTGAATTTTGATACTTAACATCATTTTTGTCACCTCAAACTTAACGAGTATACTTTTCAATATTTACTCTACATCTGATGCTATCAGTATTCAAATGTACGCAATGAAACTTACCGAAATTGATCATCATATCCAGCATGTCCACACGGTACACAATCTTTCACGCCAGGCCGAACTATACACAGCCCAGTCGCTGTATGGTACGTCGCGACGTACATTAGTATATCATTATCATGTTTCATTGCGTACATTTGAATACTGATAGCATCAGATGTAGAGTAAATATTGAAAAGTATACTCGTTGAGTTTGAGGTGACAAAAATGATGTTAAGTATCAAAATTCAAAGCTATCGTAATATGATTACGTCGCTCTCCTAGTGGTTGGTGGTCGCGCGCGTACAGCCCTGTCGCGACGTACCATGTACAGCGACTGGGCTGTGTATAGTTAGTAGCGAGTAGGAGTTTCTCTTCATACCAGGCTGCATGCATCTATGCCAAAACCCACAGAGAGTAATTTGCAAAATCTATTACACATTTTGCTCCCTTTATTAATGCAATATTGCAAGATGGATGTGAATGAATACTGCGCTCCGATAGCTTACACTGTACATAGAAACGTCTCCTTGATTTGTCTTCAACCTCAAATACTCTCATTCAAAATTACTGTTAATTCAAATAAGCTAGTATTTTCGCAAATGGGGAGGCAGTCACATACATTTTTGCCAAAATGTTTTTGCGAATTAACACCGAGGCTATTCAAAATGCGCTATTGCCCTAAGGCTGAAGCCACGGCAATATTTTTGCATGTTGTTAAATTTGTGGTCCTACTGTAATTCGCAAAATGGCAAAGATTAAAACCTCACAAGAATAACAGCTCATACATTGATGGTCAGCTTTGTTCGCTTTGCAATAATTTTTTTTAGCAGAAAGGACAATCACCATGGGAACCAAGGTGTCCAAGAATCAGGGTGGGGAAGCATCGAAGAAAGTCAAGGCCGTAGCAGCTTTTCAACTGGCTGGGAAGAATGCTGTCAAGAGAGCAGCAGTACATGCAGCCAAGGATTCACGTGAGTGTTCCCTCTCTGATCGTAGCAATCACAACCTCAACACCTGAGGTCAATGTCCCAAAGGTCAAATACTTGGCTATGAATTTTACCATGCACACCTTGACCAAGATATGATTCAATTTCAGGATTTTAAACTTACACTTGTAGTAGACAAAAAAGTCCCATTTTTGTTCTTTTTAATAAACATTGGTGTCTATGTACTTGAAAATTCATTTGAATCTTATTGAAGGCACAGATGATACAAAAGGAATTCCTATTTGCATTTAATTGTTATTGGAATGCAGAAGAAGAAAGAAATCAAAATGTTTTCTCTCTTCATTACATCCATACCTGTGTGGTAAATTATTGCATAACGTGTAACACGGGTCTTTGTCATCAGTGTAAACTTGCCTCACATATAGAGGTGCAGAAAAAAAAAAAATCTTTGAGAAAACGATAAATTGTCATACATTTGTAGCATCTCGTAAATCAATGAGCGCATGCTGGGCACGAAGATTTATGAATACACATCTGGTCAAGATAAAAAACTTACAAAAGTACTAGATGGATGCATACATTGTACATGATTACAGTACATACGATGATGTAGCCTTTGCTCATGTTTTGTCTTGTACATGTAACATAGATTTAGAAATTGAAAAATGATATTAAATTCCTAATATGTGTCAGTGAAAGTTTAAGATGTTGCAGGAAGTGTGTTGTGTTGACCAACAGTAATAAAGTTTAAAAAAAGCTCTTTACAGTATTAATTTGAAATTGAATGTAAATTATGGTTTGTTTGTTTTTTTTTTCTGTATGTTTGTGCAGTACATTTGTAGGCCTACCTGATAAAATAATGTACATTGTATGCAAACTCTAAATACCGGTACCTTATTTACTTGGTCACGCAATCTCGGAAGTATGTATTCCTAGATCGTCAGAAGTATGAAATTCTAGGTCAACTGTTAATACAATTCAACACGTTGTGTAGGCATGATTCAGTTTATGTTTCTGTTTTATTATGATTGCTTTACTTCTCAAGTCATGAAATTAGAAAGTGTGAAGCTAAATTGTCATACAATGGAAATATCTTGCTATATATGACTTTTGACATTTGAAAAAAAAAAAAACAATTAATGTACTTCTAGCTTCTGTTTGAATTCATGGAAAAATTGAGGATTGAGTTAACTGTAAAATTGTTGGAGATCATTTTTGTCCCCGCCGAACGAGTTCGAGCAGGGGACTATGAAACGGGCTCCGTACGTGTGTGTGTCTGTGCGTCCGTGCGTCCGTCCGTCCGTGTGTGCGTCCGTGTGTGATCAAAATGTTCAATTTGCTACTTCTCTGTCATTTATGAGCCAATTTTGATTCTGTTTGCTTTATATGATAGCACTACATGGGAGCTTTAAAACTTCTACACAGAATTTCAGTTGTGACCTTTGACCTTGACCTTTGACCTATATTGTACATTTGCTACAAAATGCTACTCCTTCGCCATTTCTAACCCGATTTCGATTCCGTTTGCTTTATGTGATGGCACTAGGTGAGGGCTTCAAAACTTCTACACAGAATTTTGACCTTTGACTTCTTTGACCTTTGACCTTGATTTTTGCCCTATATTGTGCATTTTGCTACAAAATGCTACTCCTTCGCCATTTCTAACCCGATTTCGATTCCGTTTGCTTTATGTGATGGCACTAGGTGAGGGCTTCAAAACTTCTACACAGAATTTTGACCTTTGACTTCTTTGACCTTTGACCTTGATTTTTGACCTATATTGTACATTTTGCTACAAAATGCTACTCCTTCGCCATTTCTAACCCGATTTCGATTCCGTTTGCTTTATGTGATGGCACTAGGTGAGGGCTTCAAAACTTCTACACAGAATTTTGACCTTTGACTTCTTTGACCTTTGACCTTGATTTTTGACCTATATTGTGCATTTTGCTACAAAATGCTACTCCTTCGCCATTTCTAACCCGATTTCGATTCCATTTGCTTTATGTGATAGCACTAGGTGAGGGCTTCAAAACTTCTACACAGAATTTTGACCTTTGACTTCTTTGACCTTTGACCTTGATTTTTGACCTTTATTGTACATTGGCTACAAAATGCTACTCCTTCGCCATTTCTAACCCAATTTCGATTCCATTTGCTTTATGTGATGGCACTAGGTGAGGGCTTCAAAACTTCTACACAGAATTTTGACCTTTGACTTCTTTGACCTTTGACCTTGATTTTTTACCTATATTGCACATTTTGTTACAAAATGCTTCTTCCGGCGGGGACATATATTACGCACCGCGTAATTTCTACTTTTCCTTGTTTCTCATGGTGTTAAAAAGATATTTTGCAACCACTACTCTGAGCTCTCCACAAAAAGCAAGCATTTTAATGTAATGTTAACATGAACAGCAAGTTATAATAGAATAGTGATTTTTTATTTTGTTATGATTGTCACATTTGTTTTTGATTATTTATTTAATGTATTAATTGATAGTACATGTTGCTCTATTTATGGTTGTAGAAGCCTGGTACATGATATGTTAATATCTGTTCATCAAAATATTTTCTTTTGTTGGAATAGTGGCAGCAAAGGTCTTGCAAAAGGGTGATTTCAATCTTCCTCCCAAGCCTCCACCACCTGCAAATGTTGGTAAGTGATTTTTTTTTTTTTTTCAGTTAACATTTTTTATATTGATTATTGATAGATGTTGACATACATTTAGAGATATTCACATGGTGTCAGTAATATATTTTATCACTTCAGTGTTACCATCTCAGACCCAGTAGTATATTCTAGTTCTGAATTAGTAAGTGATTAACTAGTGATTGATAGTAGTTAAATTTATGTACCAATTATACATTCTGTCTAGACAAGGTTTCAATGACATCATCAAGCCAAGGTTCAACTTGCTGAGGGGCAAAAAACAAACAAACAAACAAACAAAAAACAAAAAACTGAGTATGCGCAGCAAGTGAATTAGCTTTACATCCCACATTCCATCATCGCTCACAATTTTATGATGGCAGCCATGCAGGCTGGTATGTTGTACTCCTACCATGTGCTACAGCTCTATGCTTAATACACATGATTTGTTTGTGCCCCTCGAGCAACACATTTTCTGGCGTCATGAAACCTCATCTATATATCCTTTTGAACATTCCCGGAGCATTGTCTAGTGACAATACATTATTGGATGTGCATGCGGTTACTATTAGACAGAGATAATTTGGGCTTCAATATTAGTGAGAATCAGTTCTTTTGATAGACAATAGCATGGCTGCCCCCCCCCCCCCAAAAAAAACAAACAAACAAACAAACAAACAAACAAACACACACACACACACCAATAAACAGACAAACATACAGCTTGCATTACAGATTGTGGTCAAGAAGGAATCTAACTATTAGCAGAGCTATTGGAAACGTTACAACACTGCTGATTAACAAACAAAAATCCCCATACCCTGTAGATGACCATCATATTGGTCTACAAACCACTGAATGAAAGTAAAACTCACAGAAGTCTATACTGCAAAACATGATATTCGCGGCATGAAATTTTTGCAAATTGAAGCCGACGGCTTTTTTCGTGGCATGAAATTTTTGCTTATTGCCACTGGTGTTCAATGCCTATCATAAAGATATTTAGTGTAGACGACAACTTTCACGTTCATTTTAATTTCGCAAATCTTGGCGCTTGTGAAATTTGTGAAATTAAAATACACGCGAACATTCCTCGTTTTATAATATTTTCACTTTAAACTTATCAAAATTGTGTGTAATTGGTAAGGACATACAAATCACACATTGTCTAAGCAGTCATTAGACACACGACTAACCTGCACAGATTCTTTTGTGCTTGTACCAATCCTCACACTTCAGCTGACTGGGCGTGCCTTGAGGCATCGTCCAGCTGTGGCTTTCCCATCCCGGCGCTGGTCCACACAGAGTTTAATGTCAATGCCAGGCATGGTGGTGGCACAGCCCTCCTTCTGCTCACAAGGGGCAAGGGTGACAGCGACTCCTCCGAAGTCACACTCTTGCGAAGCGGCTTTGACGGGAACCACTTCTCCGCAAAGTCCCTGGCGCAGGGTGGGGAGCACAGCATTTACAACTGGAATGAGATCTTCACCAACTGCGATGGCTACCTCCAGCCCAAGCTGATCTTTGGCCATGCGCATGCCACAATCATCACGAACATCGCCAGCTACGGTCACGGGGGCTGCGGGGTTCTGTTCGATGGGCCCAAGGCTGGGTCTTACGATTCGACGGCAGATATCACCCCCTCTCCGCATATTTCCACGACTTCTGACTCTGATGGTTCTTGCATTCTTGTTGTCTGCAGTGCTGAGCCAAACAAGGCTGGCGCTGTGCCCAGCCAGACGTATCTCGTACACTTCAAGCGAGATGGTGATATTACAAAGGTACAATCTTCAATTTATGTTTGGTATCCAATGTTGTTAAGCTGCGTTGACATAGTCACGTGAAGTGATTTTGTAAAAGCATAATCTAAAAGTTTACTTTTTTGCGATATGCAAACATTTGTATTATTAGTTTCTATCATTACTTTCTGTAACATTTCTATTATTAGTTTTCATTATTACCAGTATTTAAATGTTACAAAAATACATTGTACATTACAAAGTAGACCCACATAAAAAAAGAGAGTAGTGGGGTATTGTCACAGTTTGAAAATTATTCATAGAAACAGACAACAAGACAAACAAAAGAAGATAAGTATTTTTGGGGGGAGAAATTATTATGTGAACTAGAATGACTAATCCGCTTGTTTCCTTGCCATCAATATCTTTGCACTTAGCTGCTTTGTGTCCGTATTTCTGAATGCTGAAGTTGGTGGAATCGCCCTCATTTTAAGGATTGTGTATTTAACTGTTTGGTGTTATTATGTTCTCTGTTCCACTCATTCCCTCTGCTTCACATCTCTACCTCTCCCTTCACCCTTCCTCTCCCCCCTGCCCATTTTGTCTATAGGTACCCCTGTACCCTGATGGCATTGACATGTGGGAGTTCTTAAGTCAGGATGGCGCACTTCAGATGAGTGGCCCCTCCCACAGTCACTATGCCATGTTCCACAGCAAGAGTGCGCGCTTCTGCGAGTCCCACATCAGCAGGCCGCGTGGCAGGGTCGTCCACCTGCAGGAGTTCAGCGGTACCACGGCGACCACGCTTCTGGAGAACGCTGGCAAGTACGTCGGTCGGACGATGCTGCTCTTGTGCTCTCACAGCCTGACTGACGAAGACAGCACAACCTCAGCCCTTTATCAGGTACCACACCCATAAGATGCACCAATACACACACAAATATAGACAAAAACAAGCAGATATGTACACAGACACACACTCACACACACACTTGCAGACACATAAACATGCACACATACTGCTGTACGCATTAGAAGAGATGCATCAGTGGTATGTAAACCATCTCCAGTTGAGTTCAAAGATACTGTAGTAAGTCCTTTGTCTTGACTAGAAAGCAGTTGTTTCAATTGCAGTGGGTTCAGAAACTTGCCCTGTAATGCAGCAGACCCAATTCAGTGTTATGCTGAACTTAGCCCACTATTGGACCATAATGCATGACAATAAATGCATAGCTGCCATTGAATATTCCTTCAACCTGCAATTTCCATGACTGGTGCGTTGGTTGTTTTTTTTTTATACCTATGGCAGGGCTGCACACTAACCCATTTTTTCTACTGGTCCGACCTGTCTGTCGGACAAGTAGGTACCCAGTTTTTCCATGTTTTACTGGTCCATTTCTGAAAAAGTTACTGGTCCAACAGTGATTTTTTTTTTACTGGTCAGGGACCATCGGACCAGTGTCAGTGAGCAGCGTTGTCTGTGGTTTAATTTTGTTGTTTATTTCTCTGTTTAATTTCTTTTTTTTCTATAAAGTACAATGTACTTCATATACCTAATTTCAAATTTGTACAACTATCTGATGCAAATGCGGTGTGTTTTAGAGGTATAGTCTGAAAAGAAAAAAATTGGATGAAGACCTTAGAGGAGGTATAATGGGTGATGATGAGATTTCATGCCTGCCCTTATAGATTGCTCTGATGAAGGGTCAAGTGGGAGTGGCATATATCGCTGGTCTCACTGGTATGATGGACTCGCCGGACGTCTGGACTGTCTCATTGGTCAACGGTCAAATGCTCACTGTTGTTGGGCCGAGTGGTCCCTGTCGCTATGCTTTCTTCAGTAATATTCCGGAAAATGTACCTGTTCCAGAACAGAGGTGAGTGCAATTTGATACCTATTTCTTTTTCTCACAATAGTTAGAGGTGTATGTTTTCTCTAATTTGGTAAAATGTCATTTCAAGGTTGTTGTTGTTTTTCTCTCTTGCTTAAAAGGAGTTTATTACAAAGTAGAAAAAACAAAAAACAAAACAGCAACACATTTAAAGATATGTTGTACCAACAAACATTACTCTGTCAGACATGTTACAAAAAAAAACAACAACCCATGTTTAGAAAGTGGATTTTTGTTGTTGTTTTCAATGATTATTGTTGATTCCTTTTGCTAGGTTTGAGCAAAGTTTTTGTTGTGATGCTTGGGAATGTCTTCCATATGTTTCCCATGATACAAATTGAAGACAATGTTAGCTCTTACATCTTGCCTCAATCCCCAGCTGGCTGTACTTGCACATGTAAAGTCTTTACCGTTACTTCTTTTTTAGCTGGTCCTTTGTTGATGATTGGAAGTGGAGTTGTAATGCTGAGAATGACATCATGCCTCACAACAAGCCCCAAGTGTGTATCACATTCATCTGACAGATTTAGCTCAGCAGAGGTGTTCAGTGACTTCATCAATGCTGTTGTCCTTAACTTGCATTTGTTTTCCTTAGAGTTTGATAAAATCTTGCAATCTTCCATGGTGTAATGAATACATGAACGGAAGTTTAACAAACTGATGCTCTTGTTATCATTTCTACAGATAGTCACTGCAACCTTTCTGCTGTAACAGACACATTTTTTATTTTTTTTTTTATGTGCAGTTCCCCCCCCCCCCCAAGTGATTAGGTAGATTTCCTGTAATACTCAGACAAAGAACTGTTTCTCTGTATCTGTTGCAGATGTTTTCAGCGTGGTTGCCTGGCAACGGGGTCTTCCCAGCGGATCCAGGGAGGGCTGATACTGAAAGGTGATTCGGTCACTCTGTGGGTGGACATTGTGGCCAAAGTGCTACTGACCGTCAATGGGTCCACCATCCAAGCCGTGGAAATGGGGGACTGGTTCGAGCAGCCGGACGGGCGGCTGGCCTTCCAGAGGAACCTGACTGACAATGAAAAGAGCCACGGACTAAAAGTATTCCGAGCATTTGCCGTTTTAAAGGACCTCAGTAAGTAGCAAACAGCATACACATTATAGATTTCTCAGGAAATAACTGAGAAGAATGAGAGTGTCACGAATTAGTGTATTTTGATTAGAAAGAAATTAATATAAGTGAAATTTTTCAGACTTAAGTCAGTATTTTTCCTCTTTATAAAGTGGAAGAGAAAATACTATTTCTGTGCATACCTTTTTTGTGCTTTTCCTCATATTTTGCCCTTTTTTTCTTTCTTCGGAACTAAGCTGTGAAGATGTCATTTTTAGCTCACTGCTTTCGTCATCATCATGTTAGGTTGCTCACCTGTATAACGTGTGTTCCACTCTACAGACTGATGCTGTGTAGAGGAGTTATGCCATCATTGGAATTAGGAATTTATTGAATTGGAATTAGAATTGGAATTGGAATTAAATTGATCTGTTGTACATAACCAAAGGAAGTTGCCGGGGATAAAAGGGTTAAATAGAAATTGTCATGCCCACGTAAACGGTTTACACAGAGCTGGAAATAGAAGGGTTATAGAATTTGTCCTGCCAAATGAAAAGGTCGACACTGAGCTGGGAATTAAAGGGTTATAGAAATTGTCTTCCCAAATGAATGGTTTACACAAAGCTGGGAATAAAAGGGTTTCAGAAATTGTCCTGCCAAATAAATGGGTCTACACTGTGCTGGGAATAAAAGGGTTATAGAAACTGTCCTGCCAATTGAAAGGGTTTACAAAGTAGCTGAGAATGAAAGGGTTATAGAAACTGTCCTGCCAAATAAATGGGTCTACACTGAGCTGGGAATAAAAAGGTTACAGAAACTGTCCCGCCAAATGAAAGGGTGCACAGAGTTGCTGGGGATTAAAGGGTTATAGAAATTGTCTTGCCCATGTGAAAGGGTTTACACAGACCTGGGAATAAAAGGGTTATAGAAACTGTCCTGGGTAATGAAAGGTTTTACACTGAGCTAGGAAAACCAGGGTAATAGAAACTGTCCTGCCAAATGAAGGGATGTACACTGAGCTGGGAATAAAAGGGTTATAGAAATTGTCCTGCCAAATGACAGGGTGCATGGAGTTGCTGGGGATAAAAGGGTTAAATACAAATTGTCATGCCCACGTGAAGGGTTTACACAGAGCTGGAAATAGGAGGGTTATAGAATTTGTCCTGCCAAATGAAAAGGGTCTACACTGAGCTGGGAATTAAAGGGCAGGACTATTTTTATAATCCTCTTGTTCCCACCTTAGTGTAAACCCTTCTTATGGGCAAGACAATTTCTATAAGCCTTTTTCAGTTTTTATAACCCAACTATACTTTCAAGTCTCGCGCAACTTTTGAGACCGAAGCCACGCCCCTTCAAAAATTTTTTGTCAACCCCAAAATTGCTAAAAAACGTGATTTTGTGTACAAAGTCAATACAAATTGTGTTTTTTCAGTTAATTCATATAAAGATTCATATTTTTAATTCTAATGGCTGAAATCAATTTATTTTAGTATAACTATGCTTCAAAAAATGTGTATGACAAACTCTGCTGAAAAAAAACAACAAAAACAAAGTTCGAAAAAGCAAGGAAATACATAAAAAATTGATAAAACAATAAAAAACATAAGAAATTAATTTTGATACTGAATTTTTTTTACACACAAATGTTTGGAATGTCACTTTACACCAAAAATCAGCATTCCATAAGCTTTTATAAGCCAATTACAGTCGAAAATGAGGTTTTTGCATATATATGCATAATTAATTGATTTAAAATAGAATATGGAAATTTTTTGAAAATTTAACTTAACAGTCTTGTAGATTACATCTGCCTTTATGTTCATGCAAAATTTTGCGGCGATCGCGCGATCAACGGCCGAGATCTGAAGGGGGGGGGGCATAACCCCCCCCCCCCCCCCTCCCCAGGAATTCAAGCTCGCTAAATAGCCCAGGTAAGTTAGGGTTAAAGGGTTATAGAAATTGTCCTGCCAAATGAAAGGGTGTACAAAGTAGCTGATAATAAAAGGGTTATAGAAACTGTCCTGCCCCAGGTAAGTTAGGGTTAATCCCCAGCAACTTCGTGTACCCTTTCATTTGGCAGGACATTTTGTGTAACGTTTTACTCCCAGCTACTCTGTACACTCTTTCATTTGGCGGGACAGTATTCATAACCTTTAATTCTCAGCTCGGTGTAGACCCTTTTATCTGGCAGGAAAATTTCTATAACCCTCTTATTCCCAGCTTTGTGTACAAACCCTTCATATGGGCAAGACAATTCCTTTAACCCTTTAATTCCCAGCTCAGTGTAGACCCTTTCATTTGGCAGGACAATTTCTATAACCCCTTCTATTCCCAACTCTGTGTAAACCCTTTTATATGGTCAAGACAGTTTCCATAACCCTTTTATTTCCAGCTCATTCTAGATCCATTCATTTGCCAGGACAGTTTCTATAACCATTTTCAGTAGAAGTCCCCTCCAAAGGACTTGGCAACAAGAATAATTTCACCTTGCCTAGAGGCACAACTGCTGCCACCAGGGGACTTGAACCAGGGACCTTGTGATTGCCAGCTTGCATTCATATCCACTGAACCACAGCAGCTCCTCAATGTCAAAATGATCATGATTTCTGCTTCATAACCATCAGTATGGCTTCTATGCAGTATCCCTTTTGCGATTTTCTAGATGGGACTGACGTATCAATTGAACTTGAGGGTTCCCCTTGCCGAGTCATCAAGCAGCCTCCAGGCGTGGCATTCGCCCTCAACTGTGGGGGGCCGGCCTGCGAAGCCCTCAACGGGGTGGTGTTCAATGACAACCAGACTATGTTCCGAATGGATGGCGACAAAGGTATTATTAAAATGGAGTGTGAGGTTGACCTGTCCATTGCTTGTCCCGAGTACTTTTGGTCTGAGGTGTGTGGTGTGCTGACCAGTATTCCAATGAATATGAGGCATTTGTCCTAAGTATGTGTTTGATCAAGGATTCTACTCCTCCTCTCATCACTTCAAATGCCTGGAGCAATTCCCTCCTCAGCCTTTTAACGCTTATTCTATTCAATGATGCTTGATAATTACCTCATTTGCATGTTTAGCACCTGGATTGAAATGTTGATACTCTTCTACCTTAAATGGCGCATATTGAATTGTACATTATATGCATTTTATTAGTTGAGGATATCTTTAAAGATACTGAAAAACACATGTTGATTCGTTGTCATTGTGTTCTCTGACAAAAGTTTTCTCTGATTTAGACGCAAATAATTGTGACCTGCTACAACAAAATGATCCTAAAGTCGGGCGAGGTCGATTATTTGAAAATTGCATGGCTCAATTCCCTAATCTTTCTGCTTTAAATTGATATATAACACGTCTCATAAAAATAATCGGCTGCGGAGATATCGATGTTTAAAAGAGAGCATGTCAAGACGTCTGGGAAATCACTGTTTCGAGAAAAGCGCCCTAAAAGTTCTCCTTGCGACGCAATCACAATCAAGAGACACGCAAGTCAGTATTCACCTCCGGACAATAGAAGTTAAGCCCTAGCAACCCCCGAAATGCTCATTCAAACACAGCGTCGGCGGTTTCCTCACCGACCAATCAGTGACCAGGATGTCAGGAGAAGCAGCTAGGCATAGCGCAACCCGCCCGCACACACCAGTCGACTGGGCAGTGTGCGAGCTTCACGCTTCGGTTAGCGGCAAGCAGCAAACTGACCAATGAGATCACTCTGGTCGTTGTTAGGGGCGGAGCCTATGTGTGGCGCTCAATCCAAATGTTCGAACCAGTTTCTGCTTCGTTGAAACGCCCAAAAAACATGGCCCAGAAAAACGCTATTTTTTGGTCTTTCCTTTCATCATTTTGCTTCAAAGTTTCGACAGATGATAGAAGACATGTCAATCTCTAATAACATGTCAAATTCAGAAAATCGTAAGTTTTGACCAATTTTGATGCTCTAACTTCAAACTCGATTTTCACGGCTTCGACCGTGCGCGACTTTAGGACCATTTTGTTGTAGCGGGTCACAATTGTTGTCTGTGCAGGACTGCAGTGTGTTCGTAAGTACTACCCATGCACATCCGCTGGGCGAAACTTCCATGCCATCATCGGGAACACCTATGACACATACATGCACAGCTCCATGAACTGCTCCCACAACGGCTTCCAGAACGAAGTCAAGTTTGAGGTGAGGTCTCTTTGCGAAGAGTATTGAGGTTTTATACTAAAACAGTCCGATGAGATTATGTGGTCTCTGAGTAGTTGTTATGTATGCATAGCTGCCATCTATTTGAAAGTAAAATTTGGTATCTATTAGTAATTTAAGCATATGACTTCTGTTTTGGCCTCATGAAATTCTCAATCATTAATGATTTTTTTTTTCTTTTTAATGAATGTATCATGACCTTCTCTCGGAGCAACCAACTGTAAAAACTTTCTCTAAAATGATTAGAAAATTATACACAGACACGTTGGCAGCTATGTGCATGCAAACTAGTTCCCAGCCTTTTATTGTTGCTGATTTCATGCTTAGATGCCGATCCCTCCTGGAGACTACACACTTAGAATCTACTCTGTCGCCGAAAACCTGATGCATGCTGACATTCGGGACACTGCTGGCACTTTCACCAGTAAAGTATGTATGGCTGTTCTCAATCCTCTCATAATCAACATCTCACAATGCTACTGACATTATTTGTCTATGACTGAGGTGCCAATGGTGATGGAAAAGTGAAAGACGTTGTTCCAATTTTAGGGGCTCAGCTCAAACAACTCTGCAACTTTGTTTACTTGGCTGTGTAACGATAGCATTATCCAAATGAAGGCAATCAGGAGTATATTTGCCAGATTTCCATTGAATGGATGGCAAAATGTAATATGTGACCCGCTACAACAGAAGGATCCTAAAGTCGCTTACGGCTGAGCCGAGAAAAACGAGTTTGAAGTTACATCATCAAAATTGGTCAAAACATTCGGATTTCTGTTTTTGGCATTTTATAATTTTGTTGTCCAATGTTTTGTTTATCATCTGTCGAAATTTCGAAGCTAAATGATTAAAGGAAAGGCAAGAAATCAGCGTTTTTCTAGGCCTTGATTTTCCGACTTTCAACGTAACAGAAACGTGTCCGAAGATTTGGATTTAGCGCGGCAGCTAGACTCCGCCCCTAGCAATAAGGGAGTGATCTTATTGGTTGGTGCGTGGCATCCTGATTACTGATTGGTCGTGCGTAGATCGCAGGCGCTAAGCTTGAATGAACATCGTGGCGGTCGCTAGGAACATACATTCTATTGTCAAGCGGTTAAAACTGTCTCGCCTCCCCTTGATCATGATGGCGTCAGAAGGAAAACTTTAAAGGTGTTTTTCTCGAAACTCTGATCTCCTCAACCACTTGACATGCGCTATTAAAATCATCGATATCTCTGCAACTTAATACTTTTATGAGTCGTGTTATATATGAAATTAAAGTAAAAGAGTAAGGGAATCATGTCATGCCATTTTCAGAAAATTGTCCTCCCCCGACTTTTGGATCGTTTTGTTGTAGCGGGTCACATATATATATTTTTTTTTTTTTTTTTTTAACCAAACTATTAACACATCATTGTAATCTATGTAAGTAGTTTGGTTGGTTGTTTTTTTCCATTAATTGAGTTACATGAAAGCGAATTTGCAGGGAAATAATTTGTTACATCTCTCCTTTGCTCCTGCCTTATCAGTCATATTATTATTAACCCATTGAGGATGAGCTCATTTTGCTGTAACACACATTTCCCTTAGACTCCTGCCCGAGTATACTCAGGACTAGTCTTAAGCGGAGTAAGATGGAAATAGTAATGATGACAATGATAATAGAAATGGCAGTTGTAGTAGTGTTTTGTACTAGTACTTCTAATATCTGTATTAATAGCTGCAGTTTCTTTCTGATAATATGTCTGTAATTTCTTTTGATGAATGAATAAAACTAGATAAATGCAAGTGTAAGTGTGGATATACAGTATACTCAACGATGGTGATTGTGATGATACCCTTTAATTAGTAGATTTTATTTTCCCCTTGAAAAATCCTCAATATCAACTGAAGCTTATCAGTGATTAACTGAGTAGTTTTATAAATATGAATATCATATGTGATGGACAAGTCAGTAGTAACACAGTAGTTTATCTACCTTGCCAAATATTCAGCTGATGGATATCACATCTGATACCTTTCCAGATTCGGAGCCAGCTGAAAGCAATCAGGAATGATGTAGAAGGGCTGACTGGTAAAACTTGTGAAGTTCCCCTCTCAGTCTCAGGAAATGATGGAACATGCATCTATTTCAACACCAGTAAGTGAGACCTTGTTTTGAGAGGTGTGTGTGTCACAGTAAAAAGTTCAATATTTGATGCATCACACTTTACCCCGGGGTACCGTAGTACCCTGGGGTACCATACATTGTATGTTGTGTAGTGCCACCTCATGTCCACTCGAGGACAGCCGCAGAGAAGTGCATGCGCTGTGTGTGCGTGTACATAGTCATTCCCATGCCACTGCATGTTATACTATGCATGCGTGGTGCGCTGTGCTATCAATAGTGTGTGCTTCAGTGCAGTGCAGTGCAGTGGCTAGTGCGCGCTAGCTCCAGCACCAAAATAATTTTCCACTTTTTGGCAGCCCAGGGTACAACCTTATAAAAAATGATATAATAATAATAATTCAAAAAAATGGCTGATTTTTATTTGGTACCCGGGATACCATTTTTTAGTGACTGCCAACATGCTGCGACAAGGAATTCGTATGTCCTTTTTTTTTTCTCTCTGTTTCCCCCTGCAATTTCAATGTTAAGTGGTACTTGTATTCCAAAACTAGCAATCTCCCCCTCCTCCACAAAAGAAAACAGGCAAGACAAAGGAAATATTCATTATGAAGACAGACATCTATAAAGTGACAGAACACATTCAAACATGTGAACAACTTCCTCTCCCCCCCCCCCCCCCCAGACATTCAAGAAGCAGTGAAAAAAAATGGCAGGAGCAGTGATTTCTTTTGCTTGCTAGTATGTACATATCAGCATACTTAAATTAATATAATGAGGGAAAAAAAATATGTTTCAGCACCACAAGAAATAGAAACGTACATGAAAGATAGTTATAAAGGCTTTGCCAATGGGGGTATGAATATGGTATAGTCTACAGAAGAATCACTGAAATAATAAAAGAAATCAGGCACAAAGGTTACATTATGCTCACATATCGTCTGCTGAGAATAAGAAGGGCACTTGTTGCATTCTAAGATTTGAGCATGATTAAACGAAGCAGTCAATTTTCATGCAATAAAAAGTTTGTTCTATTATCAAAAGTGGATAGATTTATAATAACATTGTTTCAAATACAGGGTAAAATAGCACCCTTGTGGTTCTAATTGTTTACGTTGTACTGAAAATGAAAATAAATCAATATTGGCATCGTAAGTAATGTAGAGGAGATTGAGTTCAACAGCATGATACTAATATTATAAAATTGATACCCCCAAAAATTGTGATAAGCCCTTTTGGCTCTCAGAAAGTAGAGACATCATTCCTACATTCATATCATGTTTTACGTTTCTCATAGATGGTGGTGATGTCAGGCCATCTGCTCTGCTTGTATATGACAAGAACTTTGTGGAGCCCCGCTTGTCTAATGAGGAGATGACAGAGGAAAAGAAGAAGAAACAAGAGGTAAATTTAAATCTTTCAATTTTTAATATTTAATTTTTCACTTTTTTGGTTTTTTATTATTATTTTTTCTTTTTTTTTTAGATAGGGCGTAGAGGTGAGAGTCTCTTCTCTTGAGAGCTTCCTTTCTGATTTTATGGAAAGCAACTTCATTGTTTTTTTTTTTTTTGTTGTTGTTGTTTTTCACTTATGCTGAAGAAGAGTGATATTGATGAAAATTTTATACAAATCACATTCATTCTATCATTCTTTGTATAATTTTACTCATTCTTTTATTCAAAGGCAAACCTTTGAAGAGATGGAGTAGTTTGGGTTGAGATGGGACTTCAGGTTTCCATTTTGTGTGTGTGTGTGTGTGTGAGATGATAAGAAACCTCTATGAAATGATCATGGAAGAACCTACACATTTGTACAGTTGTAAGAAGAATTCAAATTTATTTGATGAAAAATTGTTTTGAAATGTCTAAGATATCCCAAAAACAAAGAGGTCCCAATAAAAGTTTGGACTCACCTTTTATTTAGACCACATTGCTTAGGATATCTCAGCCATTTCAAAACCGATTTTCATCGAGCAAACTCAACCAAAATTATACAGTACCATCCCTTTAACATGTGGAAAGGTACTTTACTCAGAATTCTATATGAACTTTGTTGGTCTACTGTTTTTGTTTTTGTTTTGTTTTTGTTTGCTTTTAAATTTTTAGCTCGCTGACAAGCTGCTCCCTATCAGTCGATCCTTTGTCATGAAGGAGATGAAGATTGCTGGCTGGTCGGCAAACCTTCTGCAGAATGCATCAGGGGAGGTGAGTTTTCTGATGTTTGGCAAAAAATAAAAAAGAGTATAAATCACTGTGTACCGTACATTTTACTCGCTTTCAAACCATGTTCTACTTATAAGGTAGCCTGATCGAAGAATGGAAATTACTACATTGTGCAGAGCTGCAACAAAATAAGTTGAAAGCAAAACCAGATCAGATAGTTTCTAGGTTGCTGAAGGTGTATTGAGCAAATAAAATGCTTGTTTTCACTAGTTGGTATTCAAACCTAAAGGGGATGAGCGTAGTCCTCAATGATATTGAGTACCAGTTGCGATATCATGAATTGCTCAAAGTGCCTCTCTAGACAGAGTGGCAAATGGAATTTAACGGAATTTTTACATTCAAATTTATGAAATTCTTCCGTCAAGAGATTTTATGCAACTGATTGACAAATTGTCCTACATCAATGTAAACATCGATGTAGGGCAGTTTGTCAGTCAGTTGCAGCATTTTTACAATTGATCACTTTTGAAGGAGGTGATTTAAATGGGATTGTGCAGTTTTCCTCACATTTTTACTATGTGAACTACTAAGAACCTTTCTGCTTTTTATGAATTCACATACCGTAATTCCACATTTAATTGAATCTTCTCCCTTTAAATTGCACAGATTGGAAACATGTCTGTATGGAACTATGGTGGTGACTTCAAAGTAATTGATGGTGGGGATGGTACAGAGAAGAGTAAGTTAAAGTTTGTGTGTCTCTTTTGCAACCCTGAGAATTTGTGTTGTTTTATGTCTTGGTATATTTTAGAGGTAGGTAATTCAGACTTTTCCTCTGATTAATAAAGCTGGCAGTGTTTTTACTGTGGAAAGGAAAACAATGCAACACAGTAGATTTTCAGTAAATTCCTTCCACCCCCCCCCCCCATTAAAAAGAGAATAAACAAAAAACAAAAAACAACCAGTACTCAAGGGGAGAGTATTCTCGATTGACATGGCATAGCATGACAGAGCAGAACCGTGTCTTTTACCATCTACACGTATGGTATTTTGTTGGTAAGAAACACGTTAACAAATTGCTGTGGAATTTCACACCACCGTGATGGTAATTCAAACTTGAAGCACCTGCCAATAAGTACCCTCTACCTAGGCACTTCGTCCCCAGTGCTTCGTCCAGTATCTGAAAGAACTGCACTGCTGATAATGAACAGGAAGGCTTTGGAATGATGGTCACAACGTTTGATAATAGCAAGACTTCATACCTTACCACAGGGCCATGTGGGTACAATATAAAGCCCACATAGACATATCGTCGCTGGGGTGACAAGACCTTGTATCTGCAAATTTGGTGAAAATGACTTTTTTTAGATAAATGGTCAGATAATCAGTTAGGTGATGTCCTGTCCAAATCCTAGATGTCTTACCCCCCAAATGAGGCCACCACGGCATTTCAAAGGAATGTCAATCCCATTGGATACAGTGCTTTGGCTGCCATGTTTGTTTTTTTTTGCTCTCGTGAACATTTGACATTTTGTAGATACGAGATCTTGTCGCCCCAGTGACGATACCAGCCAACTGTTTCTATGCTTGATATAGGAATGTTCATGTGTTTCTTTGAAAGAAAGAACTACAACTAATTACTGGTATGAGTTCATTTTTATTTTCTTTTTTCTTTTTTGTCAGCAGAAGTAGATGTTTGACTTTATATACACCTACTAGAAATTTGAGGTCATCTAGTGATCCGCTTCGTCTCACATACTCTGTTACTCGCACCTTAGCCGGTGATAGGACATTTACTGTGTCTGCTTCAAAGCACTGGAACAATTTACCACTTACCGTTAGACAGTCTCCATCAGTCAGTGTGTTCAAAAAAGCCTTGAAAACACATCTTTTCAGTAGCAACTAGTTCGTAGCTGTATATATAACATTTATCCAATTACACATACTGTCGTACATGTTTTGAATTGATTGTAAGCGCTTTGGGCCTTGTGGGAAAAGCGCATTATAAATAATAGTAATAATAATAATAATAATAATGATAAAGCATGCAAGATCGGTGACACTGTACAATTTTTTGTTTTGTCTGGCAGCTGCTTCTATTTTTGTGTCACTAATAGTATCTCAGGTAAACTGTATAATATACTTCTATAGACCGATTCAAGCGACTGTTCATGGAAGTGCGCCCTCTTAAGGCGACGCCATAACTGGGGCCAACCAGGCCGGGTCGGCAAGCGCCCTGCGTGCGTGGCAAGGGTGCCAGCGGCTAGCGGCAGCCAGTGCTTTTACCACCCGGCGCCAGCCGGCCAGCTACCTATCTCTGGAGCTGGCAGCGATCGACGCATGTCTGGATTTGCGACAACTATAGAGTCTACTTTTTTTTTTTGTTAGCTAATTAATAAAATTAAACAACTGATACCGACTGTGAGCGAATGGGTAGATGGCATTACGGCTCATAGCCAAAACTTGAACTTCAAGGTAAATATCGGTACGATCCGTGAGTGTTTGTAGACTCTATTTCTTTTGCGATGACCTGGGTACTCGCGTGTAAGCCCCTTATAGATCTATTCACATTTGTGTAAGAGGATAAAAAAACACCTGGGGAGAACTATGGATAGGCGCAGACAGGCGTCTAGATAGTAAGCCTAGACTGTTGAGCAGTTTACTGATATAATTAAATACAAATAATGATTCAGAATCTTGAGCTAGATAGATATGGCGCTATCAAAGCAACTAACGTTAATGATATCAGTTAACTTAAACCTTTTTAGGCTTTTGCCTTTTCTCGGACCAGCGGGGTAGGGCTAGAGTCTGTCTAACGTTTTTTTTAGATCTTGTCTAGAATTCTGGCAACAGTCCAGACTAGATCAAGACCCGTCTAGACCTATTGACTTCTAGAACCTATAGCTACATCCTATATCATTTTCGGTTGTCACTAACTTCCGGCAAGTCTAACTAAGTAAAGCAAACTGAAGGCAAATCTAGGCGTTTCTAAGCCGTATAAACTTAAGAAGTTAATTTACGTCGCCTGATGTCAACAACCAAACATTCTACTGTTTAAGGTCTATAAGTAACCTTGCATTTAACATCGTGCTAACGTCCTAAAATTATAATCTACAAAAGTGATTTTCAAATCAAACTTTTTTAATATGAATTATGCTTATGAAACGGATGTTTGCCACCATTCATGGCAGTTTAATATCTATAAGTATCACTTTATCAAAAATTAATTCAAATTCAGAGTTCCAGGCCCAAATTGATTATGGTCAATTTAATGTTGAACGCTTAGTGAAGAAGTAAAAATTTACAATATAAGTTTTTTTACACATCTTGAAACATTCATTTGGCTGTAGTGTAGGCTTTAAAATGTTTGTCATATAGTATACTAGTAGCCAGGAAGTGTATTCTAATTTTTGTAAGTATTGCACCAAGCATTTAAAAAATATATATTTTATAATTAATTCTCAAAATTGCTTTGATCTGAACCTTTCTTCTAAAATGAACAACTTTATTTTATGAATATGAATATGCAGTGATTTAGCCTAATTAAATAGAGAATCTATTAGGCATAGGCCAAAGTTTGTTTCAAAAATCTGTGCAATTTTTATACCGCTGCGTCAAAATTTCACATAGGCCTACTGACGTGCAGCTTCCATTTCCGTTTTTTCGCCTGTTATTTGTGCACTCAAACAACTGCACAGTATGTTAGTGTTTTTTTTTCTGATCCTTTGAAGCTTTCATTTAAGATCGATATGTCTGAATTACTCAATTTGTCCAAAAGAAAGGCATTAAATGCCGCTGAATGACTTTTCCACAGTAAGTAAGTAAAACAATCACAATTTTAGCCCGGCGACCCAGCGGCCGCCGCCGGCGGCGCATGCGGCCGCGCCCGGCTAACAATGCGCGATGGGTACGCTGGGCTGCTAGCTGCAAGTGCGACTCGCTGGGTAGCTAGCTCGCTGGGAGCCCCCCGTTGGCCCCCAGTTATGGCAGCCGTTATAGCGCCGCTAGCGGCGGTAGGTGAATAGGCCATCGAAATTGAAACGGTCTATACCTTGCCTCCCCACATACTGACAGAGATGTATCCGTTTTCTCTTGCCTCCAGTGTTTGTGACATCTTTCATGCAGTGCACCAAGTCACAGGATATTGACCTTACCCAGCACTTCTCTGAAAAACATCTGGACAGTGCCCCAGAAATTCAGGTACTCCAGTGGATACCAGCTCAAATGATAGTTGCTATGCCAACCGAGCTGAGATATGCTACTTTTCAGATTGCTACAAACTGCAGATTCTTATATGAGCATTAAATCATAGCAAGTATCTCTGTCAACCCTTTATATGCCCATATACATGTAGTTGTACGTAATTTGCTCCACTGTTTCACTAGCATTTGGGCAAGCCCTTCCAAACAACTCAAATGCAGCAGTGTGACAGTTTTTTTTTTTTTTTTTTTTTTATAACTGTAGAGTACAGTACACTGTAAATATGCTGGAAGATTAGCATGCTGGCACAATTCCCACTCACAGACAATAAGTTTTTCCACTGAATAATTCTGTATCAATTAGCAAAGAATTCCATCCAACAGATGTGCCAAATGCCAGTCAGGCACAATTGAAGATGAAACAGGAGAAAGATTACAGTGCAAGCATACAAACCTTGAAACATATGTCCTTAACCCATTGAGGACGAGTGCCGAGTATACTTGGGCAGGTGTCTTTGGGAAGTGCTTGTTGTACCAAAATCAGTGCATCCTCAACGGGTTAAGTTCGTCATATTTGTGTGTGTGTGTATCCATGTATATTTTTGTAATGTATGTAACTTGAATATTTCAGTTAACATTTCATTTCAATGTTTCATTCCATCCTGCTGCTGTTGTAATGCTTCAACAAAAATGTATTCATGGTCTCTGGGGTCAGAATTGCACAGTTCAGTCTGTCTGTGGAGACCTCCGGATAATTTTCAGATTTTTACATTTTGAATAACTGTAAATTGGTAATACTGGGCACAGAGTTTGAAAATTCATGATAGTGACTGGGATGAGGAATAAGAATGTCTGTAAGATTTGTAACAACTCACAATATGAACAAGAATGATGACATGTAGCCTCACCATAGGCATGCATGAGTGGGGACTCAAGAAAGTAGAACAAAAGAAGAAAGCATTGAAATTTTTCACAGGTGAACTTGATAAGCATGCTGTATTGTGATGGAATTATTCTTCTACATTTCCGTAATATGTGAGCCTCCTACAACAATTTCATCATCTTTGTTCAGTGTAATTTATTGGGGGGTTTTCAGAGTATTGGTTTCTCTGATCTAGGACCTCAATAAATTCAACAAATCTATACATGGAGCAGTCGATTTATGTACAATACATAAATGTTAACCCGTTCCTTACGGGAACCTGGTACGTATACCAGGTTCCCAAGGTGACGAGTGCCTGCTTTCGTGGCCTAAATTCATGTTTCTTTGTGCTATAATGCCCAGAAAAATGGGTTTGATAAAAAGATAACAGTTTATTCTATCAGCGTTTGCTCTCTTTCTGTTGGAAAAATGTATACAGCTGTATATCACGGTATTATTTGCCTTTTTCCTGATTTAGTTTGCGCTTGCTCTGCTATAAAACTCGTATGAGCATGTACTTTAATAGCAATCAAAGCTGAGCTCAGTAGATTTCTGTGTTAACTGAACCCAGTCACCCAATCAGGTGCCTGGTTTCGTGTAGAACAAAAGAGTCTGTGAGCCCATCAGCGCACACTCTATTCGTAGATCACACCTGATCAATATTTTCATGTTTGATGGCACATGTACAATAAAGTAGTTGACCGTGGAAAAGGGGTACATGTACCGCTTGACTGATTTTGCATAGGTGGATTATCAACCTGTCCAATCTCTGTCAACGGGCAAAAAGAATCTCATTTGGGGGCATTAAAGGCACTCAGAGAATATGCGTGCGGAACAGGTAAAATTATGAAAATCTTCTGCATTTCCCAATTAAGGTTGGAGAATCTTTCCATGAGGGCTGCAACCAGGGCGGCTTCTACTCCTTCACTGTGTACCTGTCAGATGCCAATGGTGAGGTGATCTCCAAACAGTCCACTGGGATGAAAGGGAGCATCTCCAAGTCCGGCTGGATCCGGGAGAGCTTCAACTTCAGGGACTACGGTCCTGGCGTTCGCATCATCACCTTTGAGAGTGCAGGTACAGGGAATGTTAATGGAGTGCACACAAATATTGCGAAATGTTGTGGAGATAGTGGCTGCCTTTTTATCTTCTGTTCAACTGCTATGCTACAGGAGACTGAAGATTGTGTGTCTATAGTATCAAGGTCTAAGCTGAAAAAAAGAAAACCATCAATCCAGGGTTCTCCAGAATTGTATGATCATCTCATACATTACTTTTTTATGCCTCCGCCAACGAAGTGGCCGGAGGCATTATGTTTTAGGGTCGTCCGTCCGTACATCCGTCCGTCCGTACGTATGTCCGTCCGTCCGTCCGTCTGTCTGTCTGTACGTACGTCCGTCCCGTTTTGTTTTTGTCGATACAGTTGAACCTCTCTTATCCGGCCTCCCTTTATCCGGATTTCTCTGTTATACGGACGCAATCTCGCCATGATTTTTTTTAAAATAATTACGGGAGGAAAGGGGGATTCCCAACTCCTTGAGAACTCCTACACAAACACACATGAATGACATATTACTTTCAACATGATTAACATACATTACATCAAATTTCCTTTCAAATTGCTTACCTTCAGACATTTTAACATCCCCAAACATCCCCAAATGTAACAATGAAAAGGTTGCAGTATACACATTACTACATGTGGTATTACAATGGGCTACATCAGTACATGTGTATGTATGTACATGTATAAAGCCTTGAGTCTCCTGTATCCGGCCAAATCCCTTATCCGGATGAGCCCCGGTCCCGACTTGGGGTACGAGAGGTTCAACTGTATCTCAAGAACCGTGTGGTGGTTTTACATCAAACCTGGTATGAGGGTATATCCTGGGAGGATAATACTTTGTTTGGATTTTAGGGTCATGGGGTCAAAGGTCAAAGGTCACAGGTCATTTTGTGAATAAAAAGGTTGAAAATTCATGTTTTTCTCTATATCTCGCAAATGGTTCAAGGTATCTTCATGGAACTTAGTATATATGCTTGTTCCAATGGGCAGTGATTATCTAGGGAAGTTGGGGGTCATGGTTCAAAGGTCAGGGGGTCAAAGGTCAAGGTCAACTCCTCAAAATATCACTACTTTCCTTATATTTATGCAATGCCTGAAGGTTTTTTTTTTGTTGTTTAACTTGATATATGCTTGTATTACCCGATATATATTCTGTGGGAAGTTTCTTGCCATAAGGTCAAAAGGTCAAAGGTCAAGTGAAAGTGTTGAATTGCACTTTTTCCTCCATATCTCAAAAGTAACTCAAGGTATCATCATGAAACTTACATATTTATGCATGTTCAACTTAACAGTGATTCTCTTTGGAACTGTGAGGTCAAAGGTCAAAGGCCAGGTTTAGCTAATGTTATTTTCCCATTTGATACTGAAATTATACTTTTTCTCAATACCTTGAAAATTACTCAATGCATAAACTTTTAAAAGGGTCAAAAGTCAAGTAAAAATCATCAGTTCCCCAAATACCTGCACTCTTGACATTTTAATCATTTATCCAATGAACCTAGTTCTAGGAAAGTGAACATTCAGCACATTTGTGGCAAACCTGTCATTTTAATATTTTGCCAAATGTGTGAAACTGTCATCACACATTGTCAAGACATTGTACTATAGACCTATTAGGAGAACCATGCATTATGGCGGAGGCATATCGGTCGCCGTAGCGATATATCTAGTTTTCTTCTTCTTTTGTTTTTTACTTCTATCTCGGCAATTATAACATTTGTATAATTCAGTCTCACCTACATGTTCCTATATCCATGCTAGGAATGGGCTGAAGCAGATTTCCCTTCTGCAATTACATCACAGTTCAGAGCTACATGTCTATAGATATTAATCTGTTGAGGACGGACTGATTTTGCTACGTGTATAACATGCATTTCCCATAGACTCCAGCCCAAGTTTTCTTGGGATTTGTCCACATCGGGTTAAACTGACATACAAAAAGGTACAAACTGTTTATTGTACATTGTAAAAATTCAGTAGTAATTCTCTGATGCCATAGCAAAGAATCAACAAATTTCAATTGTCTTGATGCAGGGAAAGACGACAAGTACTGGGGTGGTCACTTTGGGACACGGATGTCGGCTGGCTTCGTGCGGGTGAAGAATGAGATCAGCCCGGCAAACGATGACGTCTTCGATGACGTCGAAACCATGTCTGAGGAAAACCGTGGTCGGGATATCACGACCTTTCTGAACCAGCTGGTTGCAAAACACAAGAGTGCTCTTGATGATATATCCTCACAGAAAGGCAGGTACAAATGTAGCATGTGGCCAACCTGACAACTGTGAATAGTCCCACATACATATATCTATGTCAGCAGCAATCTGCACCATTATACTGCAGACCTGTTTATCGGCGCACACATTAATAACACACTACAAACTTCACAGGCCATTTTCACAAATCTTGATACAACTAGAACTGTACAAAGTATGTTGTAGTGTGCATATGAATAACATTGTAATGATTATACTGGATATTACCATGAGAAAAATTCAGTAGACCAAGCTAAAAATAATGTATAGATAGATGAGCTTTATAATGTGCAAACATGTCATTGACTGTATTCATAAATAATCTACCAACTGGTGTGCTCAAAGCTGTTGTTTCTATCAACTACTTGAAACTTTATATCTACTTGAAACTTTATATTGTTCACATTTGAAGTCCCCCAAAAATTGCCTAAAAGAAGTAAAATTGGAATATGATTTTGTTTGAAATAATCAATATGGTATGTTGAATCAATCTTATTGTCTCGTATGACATGCTAATAGTATTAGACAAGAATGTACACACTTATTCTAGTCCTACGTACGTGCCTACAATTGTGAGATATTAACATTCAAAGATGCTTGTCTCAGAGTTTCTAAGTACTGATAGGTGACACATATTATATAGACCCTTCAGCTGCTAATGTTTGGATCCACTTGTAAATTCATCATCCACTTTAAAGAACATGAGAAACCACAAAAGAAGTCCCAAGCCCAGGAAGCTGCTGTAGCTTTTAACACCACTCCCGGCGACTTCCAGCCGAGCAGGATCGCCCCGCGCCTCGGCAAGCGGGAGATTCGAGTCTTCGTCTCCAGCACCTTCCAGGACTTTGGCGAGGAGCGAGAGCTGATCATAAAGAAGGTGTTCCGGGAGGTCAACCGCCTGTGCCTGGACCGCGGCGTCTTCTTCACCTACGTCGACCTCCGCTGGGGTATCACAGAGAAGGATACCCAGGATGGGAAGACGATCGCTATCTGCCTCCGAGAGGTACGTAGGGTGTGGGTCCTTCGCCCTCCCCCGCCCACTTTGATTTTGGTCTTATTGCATTCATATTGGGTCAAATCTTTCTTAACTGTCACTGGAGCAAATGTTGTGTCACTGTTACCACAGTTATACTTGTACCTCTCTTGGCCGCTTTGTAAATGGTGTCAGCAGGCAATCACTCTCTGTATGAACCAACTCATTACAACATTTAAAGACATGTATGTATCACAGTGCTTCAGGAGCGCTCCTGCCCCTGACTCTGTGTGAAAATGGGGCATTACGTACATGGGATATCCACAGAGCTACATGTAATCTATGTAGGAGTATACAGTGTGTAAATGGGGTACCCAGTAGTAAGCTACCCAATACATTTATCATTGCTGGTTTAAAGGGATGGTGTAGTTTTGGTTGAGACCTAATTTCAGGTTTCTAACATTTTTTGGTGAGATAATGAGAAACCTCTTATGAAATATGAAAGATCATGTAATTCTATGAGGAATTCAACGTTTATTTGATGAAAATTGGTTTTGAAATGGCTGAGATATCCAAAAAAGAGCGATTCTAATAAAGTGTGGGACCCACACTTTATTACGATTGTTTTGTTTTACTTTGTTTTTAGATGTTTCAGTCATTTAAAACCCGATTTTTTATCAAATAAACTTAATTCCTCTTAAAATGGTATGTTCTGTACTATATCATAAGTGTTTTCTTGGTATCTCGCAAAAAGTTAAAAGACCAATTCCCATCTCCACCAATACTGTACCATCCCTTTAATAGCAATTGTGCTTCATGAAGTAACTGCCCCGGCTGGGACACTACCAAGGGAGTGGATAGAATGCATTGCAGGAGTAAGGTTAAGTGCAGTAACTTGGATAATGATTTGTTATAAAACTAGAGAGAGAGGTGGTAGATGAAAGAAATAATGTTAATTACTCTATAGACAGATGCATGTAGTCTGTTTTTTCGTAACTGAAAGCATTTCTTTAAAATGTTATCCTCAGATTGATAAGTGCCGTCCGTATTTCATCTGCTTGGTGGGCGACCGATTCGGCTGGAGTCAGAAGGAAGAGAAGCCGGACGACACCCTGAACAAGAGCTTTGACTATGCCCAAGAGAACCACCGCGAGCTGTCGTGGATTGACGCATACCGCTATGGGAGCAGCGTGACCCAGGTGTGGACTTCACTGTGTTTTATCTTGGTTAAACCTGTTATGTGCATCTTTCCAAGATCCTACAACTACATGTTAGAATTCAGCTAGTTTCCAAGAACTATATTTTAATATTTTTTTCAGTCAAAATAATATTGATATTATCGTCATCAGTAGACGTAGTAGTAGTAGTAGTAGTAATTAATCATATTATTATTAGTAGTATTATTGTTATTACTATTATTATTATTGTTATTATTATTATTATTATTATTATTGTTATTGTTATTGTTATTATTATTATCATTATTAGTAGTAGTAGTAGTATTATCATTATTATTATTATTATTATTGTTATTATTATTATTATTATTATTATTATTATCATCATCCTTATTCTGTAAAGTTTTACTGAATAAATGGAACGCTATGACAGCTGAAATTGCATGTTGCTTCTCCAATGATAAAAAGTATTTACTATTTTTTTCTCCATATTCTATCCAATTTTCCGTAGACCGTATAATCAAACCTTCAGTAATTTTAGTATAATATTCTTCTAATAACTGTTTGACTTTTTCATATTCTTCCATCTTTTTTCTATCTATTTGCTCACCCATCTGTTCTATGTCTTGTTTTTTCTTTTCTAATCTAATACGTTTCTCTGTATGTAATTGAGCTTTCTCTTTACTGTACTTTTTTGCAAATCATCTTACCTTAAATTTCAAATATTCCCACATTGAATTGGGATTAAACATATTGGCTTCTATCTTCCGCTCTTGAAAATTAACTTTCAACTCATTACAGAATGTACTGTCTGTACAAAGAGACGAATTAAACTTCCAGTAACCTTAACGGGAACTTTGTCTTTTTATTTCTAATTGTACAAAAATTGCAGAATGGTCCGTGGAGACGGATGGTATTATATCTACTTTTGACACTACATTTTGTATATCCTGGTGCTCAAATGGGATGAAGCAATAATCAAGTGTGCTCTGACTAGTGAAATTTCGTTTTTCTCCTAGTGTGCTGTTTAGCCTTTGGGTTGTAGAACCGCCATATATCACATAACTCAAACTGATTTAACAAAGGAATCAATTCTTGTCTACTTCCTCCAACCGATTGGTAATTAACTTCTTTACCCGTTCAATCGAGACTTATATTCAACGATACATTAAAATCGCCGCCAGTGATCAGAATTGAGTCGTTTATATGCTCCATATTACTCAAAGTATTACTAATCTCAGCCCAAAATTGTTTTTGATCTTTAACAATATTGGGTGCATATATATTGACAAAGGTGAAAGTTTCATCATGTATTTTGATACACAGTGCAGCGGGGGGGGGGGGGGGGGGGGGGCAGATATCTCCCTTGTGAATCGCCGATTGTTTGTATCAACTCAAAATCTACCCCATCTCTAATGAAGGTTGATACCCCTCTGGCTAAGTTACTTCCATGACAAAAGTAAAATGTACCTTACATTTAGCATTTCCAAAATAACTCCACTTCTTTGGTGCTGTGCGTCTCTAGCAAAAATATGACATCAAGATTTCTATCCTGTAGATATCTAAACACTTTCTTGCATTTAAAGTATTCTCTGAGGCCACATACATTAAGCGATAGAAACAATAGATTTACATTTGTTTTTTTCCATATGCATAGCAACGACAAAATATATAAGTTACAGAAAGTATCCTTTCCCGTGTTAACATGACATACAAATTGAATTTCGTTCAGTTTCATTGCCATGCCTACTACGTATCTGCTGGTGTAAAACAATATGTACCTTTCTGTACAAGAGAGAGTGTCATCAGACAGCCAACATTTGTATTAATGAACTGAAATCAATCCATACATGATTAGGAAAACACAAGAACACTTGAGTAGCAATCGGAGCAAGACAGTATTTAGAAAAATCACCTGGATTTCTCTTGAATATCATCAGTGATTATGTGTCAATGGGCTTAAAAAAAAAACATGACAAGCTATTGAAGGGATATTTACGAGATTTCATTCCAACTGTCACGGCGTCCTAGATATTGCTCACCCTGAGAGTTTTCAGTGGGCCCGGAGCATCTTTACCACCTGCTTTGTATTTGATCATGCATGGGACTGACCTGGGTATGAATGCGAAGTCTCCAGCAGCACGAAATTCGCAAACCTTTTTCATAAGGATCTGGTGTTCCTTGCGAGTTGTCAGATGGACATCATCGCTGACATAGAATCAAACTCCGTTGACTTTCAGGGAGTTGCCTTTTGGTGATGCCGCCCGGAGAAAGGTTTTGCGATCACGGTAGCGTAGGAATTGGATGTGAATCGGCCTTGGGCGCTGCTTCCTGTTGCTATGGTTGCTAATCCCCACTTGTCCCATTGGTGTGCGATGAGCTTTCTCAATTTCCATCGACTGGTAAACTCCAAGCAAGTGCATAGCGAGCGTGTGAACGAAAGCTGCGCATTCCGTGACGTCACCTTCTGCCTTCTCGGGGATGTTATGGAGCACCACATTTTTGTCCCCGCCGAACGAGTTCGAGCAGGGGACTATGAAACGGGCTCTGCACGTGTGTGTGTCCGTCCGTCTGTCCGTCCGTCCGTCTGTGCGTCCGTGTGTGATCAAAATCTTCAATTTGCTACTTCTCTGTCATTTATGAGCCAATTTTGATTCTGTTTGCTTTATATGATAGCACTACATGGGAGCTTTGAAACTTCTACACAGAATTTCAGTTGTGACCTTTGACCTATATTGTACATTTTGCTTCAAAATGCTACTCCTTCGCCATTTCTAACCCAATTTCGATTCCGTTTGCTTTGTGTGATGGCACTAGGTGAGGGCTTCAAAACTTCTACACAAAATTTTGACCTTTCACTTCTTTGACCTTTGACCTTGATTTTTGACCTATATTGTACATTGGCTACAAAATGCTACTCCGCCATTTCTAACCCGATTTCGATACCGTTTGCTTTATGTGATGGCACTAGGTGAGGGCTTCAAAACTTCTACACAGAATTTTGACCTTTGACTTCTTTGACCTCTGACCAGGATTTTTGACCTATATTGTACATTGGCTACAAAATGCTACTCCTTCGCCATTTCTTACCCAATTTCGATTCTGTTTGCTTTATGTGATGGCACTAGGTGAGGGCTTCAAAACTTCTACACAGAATTTTGACCTTTGACTTCTTTGACCTTTGACCTTGCTTTTTGACCTATATTGTACATTGGCTACAAAATGCTACTCCTTCGCCATTTCTAACCCGATTTCAATACCGTTTGCTTTATGTGATGGCACTAGGTGAGGGCTTCAATACTTCTACACAGAATTTTGACCTTTGACTTCTTTGACCTCTGACCAGGATTTTTGACCTATATTGTACATTTTGCTACTAAATGCTACTTCCGGCGGGGACATATATTACGCACCGCATAATTTCTACTTTTCCTTGTTCCTTTAGTTGCGGTTCACGAGATCCACCAACTGAGCATTTAACTCGTCTGTTGCCGATGTGCTTGCTTTGGAAGAAATGGCCGTAGATAATTCCTCCATCTGAGTTTCCATGTATGAAAACCCATGGTCCAGGTCGGTGTTGTTGGTTTCTAAGCTCTTCAACCTTTCTTCGATGTTGTCAACCCGTTTTTTGACGGCCTGCACCCGCTCAAGAGAGTGTCCAGAATCGGCATTTTCTGCCAAATGTCTTTCCGCATTTCAGTGTCTGTCAGCATTCTAAGGGTTGACTTTTGGGCGGTGCCAGCCATTCAGTGGTGTAATCTCTAGTCACATAGCGTATGTATATGGAAGAGTCACGGTAGGTATATTAGGAAAGTAAAGCTCATACGAGTTTAGCTCACTTACTTGCTTATACACTGTAGGTGTCCAGTTTTTCTCCAACTAGGCAGGATAACGCAATATAGTACTGTAGTAACAGGTATACAAGAAAAAAAAATGAGGCCCGTTGACACAAATAGATGAAAACAGCGATAAAACTGGGAGCTCCAAGTTTTGATGTGCTTACATTTCGCCGGTGATACCGCCCTGTCCTGAAAGTGCATGTTGCGATCATACCTCCTTTGTTTCTTTTTTCCCTCACATAATATCAAAAATATACAAACTCCCAAGATTTAGGCCTACCAGAAGTCCAAGTCTTTATCAACAAATTGGATTTCTCTGTAGGCTACTTGTTGACAATACTTCCTGGTAAAGTTCGAAACAAAAGCATGCCTGCCCATTCTCTTATAGCGTACCTCTGATTACTGTTAGCATTTCCTTTTTTTTTCCCTCTCTCAGCTGGAGGTTTTGCATGGAGCCATGAGGCCCCATGTGGACATCCGAAAGGATCGCGTCAGGTTTTACGTCCGGCAGTCGCGGGTCAAGAGGGATGAATTGCCCCCAGCGGAAGACGAGGAAGCCAAGGTGAGTCGGCTGCTTCAATCAGCTGAAAGTTGTAATTGTTAACCCCTGTGGTTGTATATCCACAGCCATAGGGTTTAACTCTTTATGTGCCATGGTGAAAACCCCCTGTGTGCCATGTTATTCTGAGACACGAAGGTAGTCATGCTTTGAGAAAGAATTCTGTTTTTCCAATTTGTATAACTTCTACAAATTTCTGTTAAAATGGGCATAATACTATGCAAAGTTAAAGAGGAATGCTTAGCTTTGTTTCGATATAAATTGTATGACGACTCTTATTTTCAATTTTTCTTTTGAATGACTAGTTGCTACATTACTGTAAAGGCATGACTTTTGCACATAAAACCGTGACAGAAACTTAGAATGTACGAACAAATCTAGTTAGGAACATCGCTTGATAGTCAATCACCACATAGAATGCAAGCCGTATATGAGAGGAACAAAAGCACGAGAAATGCTTTCATTGTGCTGGGGGATTAGCAGTAATTAGCGGTTTATCGATCGGTCTTGGCAGCTTTGTTTGTTGAGCAGAATATGCGAAGTTGGCACGCCGTCGACTGAGTCAGAAGTGCGAACGTGGCACATAAAGAGTTAAAGGTCAAAGTAGAATGGAAAATGTCCGTGACGCATTTCATGCCACGCCAATTCACTCATACAGCTAAACACACCATGCGTGACCGCACAATGTTAATGTTGCATTTCTAGAGCTTTTTAAAGCATTTCTGTGTGTGGTAGAGAATAGCAGTCAAGGTTGGTTTATAGTGACCACCTGTTTGAATGTGTCCACTGCTTTATGTATTAACCACCTTGAATTACCCCCAAAGAATACACCGTTTTAGAGACCTCAAATTATCATAATGATTTAATAACATTTTTGTTATCCTTTGTTTTTATTCGCTGTACTGCTATATACTGCACTTCTATATTGATTTTTCTTTCAGTTTCATCATGCACTGTACTGCACTTTTTGCAATGTACTCTGAGAACCCAGTTAAAGGGGCATTCCGGACGATTTTCATAATTTCACATCATGTAGTACATAAATCGACAGCTCCATGTATAAATTTGTGGAATTTATTTAGTCCTTGAGCAGAGAAACCAATAAATTGAAAACAAATTACACTGAACAGTATTGATGACATCAGAGCCTCATATATTTCAGAAATGTAGCAGTGTAATTCCATTACAATACCGCTTGCTCAACAAGTTCACCTGTGAAAAATCTATGCATGCATTCTTCTTTTGTTCAGCTTCCTTGAGCCCCAACTCATGCATTCTTATGGTGAGGCTGCTATTGTCATCATCCTTGTTCATTGCAATTTGTTACAGATTTTGAAAACATTCTCATTCCTCATCCTAATCACTAAAAATTCTGAAGCTCTGTACTCAGTTTAACTAATTTATCATTTGTTCAAATGTAAAAGTCTGAAAATCATCCGGAGGTCCCCTTTAAGTTGTTGTTATTATTGTTTTTAGTATCATTCAATTAACCCATCCTCACCAACACCATCACTGTTCAGGGGGAGACACAGTGGCACTTTGACCAGCAGCAACAGCTCAGGGAGACAATCCTCGGCTCTGGCTACCCATGCAAGGTGTTTGAGGGCGCCCTTGATGCTTCAGCCATGATAAGAGAGGTAAGTACAGTCTGGGTGTCTATGAAAGTCACACCCTAATGTATATTGGAGTGATGCCGTTGAAGAAGTACTAGAGTACTGTCCACCTCCAGTGCCACCCTTGTGGGAATGTTTAAACTATATCTGACATTCAATAAAAGCACTGTACAGCTGTGGAGAGTTGTTCAAATGCAGTCCAAAGATGTCATGAGGGAGAGAGGAGAAATCTACACAAGGACACTGCATTAGTCAAATGTCATTGCGTATCACTCTGTTGGCAATGAATTTCTGTGTAATGTAGATTTCATCTCGCAAATAGTGTGTGCTACTTTTTTGTGTCCATTTGTGCTTTGTGATACCATTCTTTGCATTTATTGTTCATCATTGTGTATGTTTGTGTGTTTATTTATTTGTTTGTTTGTTTGTATTCAAGGACCTGCGGCAGTGCATTGATGAAGACTTTCCCCCTGGAACCAACCTTACTCACCTTGAACAAGAGAGGGAGGCACACTTAGCATTTGCCGAGGCGAGGAGGCGTGTCTACATTGGTCGGCAGGAATATTTTCACGCCATAGATGACTACTTCTCCTCCCACAAGAAGGTGAGAGATTTGAGCTCTTGTTTCCAGGGTGGTAATTCTTGGAAGGATACTAATTCTTGAGGAAATATATACAATCATGTAAACTATGTGTCTCGAGAAATTACTGTCCTGAAAAGGTGACTTGTCATTTTATTGTGTGACAGTGGCACTAGATTTCAGGCATTACGTGACTGTATCTTTCCACAGCACTTTAATGTTATGGTTTTCTCTCTTTGGGAAATTTGTGTAGTAGCAAAATCAGCCCATCCTCAATGGGCTCAAACAAAATAGCAAGTGTTTGGGAGTGTGGTTCCTGGAAAATTCTATCAGAATTCTTTTGTGAAGTGGCTTGCTACACGAAATTCCATGCCAATATCCATTCTTACCCTGTGAACATTGTTCTATTCAGATCATACCTTTTTTATGTTTGTTGTTTTTATTAATTTATATTGCTGTGGTCACAATAGAAACCACTGACTATTGTTGGCGAGTCTGGATCTGGGAAGTCAGCACTCATTGCTAATTGGTCAGGCCGATTCCAGGAGAGCAACCCAAAGGCCTTCGTCTTCCTACACTTCATTGGGAGTTCAGCGGAGAGCGCCTCCTACCTTAATCTCCTCAGAAGGTTTGTTTTCACCGGCAAATACTCAGGTTGTCATTTTTTTTTCTCTCAAAATGCTAATTTCCCTGAGAGAAATGGCATCTATTAATTGTTTTAATCACATGCCCTCCCACCTCGATCTCCTCGGAAGGTTTTCTACCAGTGAAGACTTAGGTTGTTATGTTCTTTTCCTGGATAAAAGAATGCTAATTCCCCCAACAAAAATGACAATTGCTAATTGCTTAAACATCTTAAAGTTTGTTTATTTGTTTGTTTGTTTATTTTTTTGTGTTTTTTTTTAGGGGGGGGGTGGGGGTTAAAGGATGGGTTAGCCAATCATTAGCAAGTTTTGTGGAAAATGTTGTATTTTCCCAAATTGTAATACTATATGTTTCTATCGCAAGAAAGTTAAAATGCTGTTTTTGGACCAAAAATATCCCCTTTTCCAGCTTGAGAATACTGCAGGGCTGTTTACAAGGTTGGCACCCCTGCCTTAACTTACTGCTGAGATACATGTACAATCATATTTTCAGGCAGAGTTTGTTCTCTGTGACTTAGGAAGAAAGTAGGTCAAATGCTTTTTTTTTTCTGACCCATTGAAAACTAGTCCCAAATATTCTCAGGCTGGGGTAAGTGGGAACTGGGTGTTATGAGAAAATCAGTCCTTCAATAGGTCGATATCCCACTATAGGTAGATTTCCCAATCTAAAGAGGGCCATGCATCAAAGTAACCAAAACTTTGACATGGCATGATGCTATGAACAGATTGTCTGATTTCCCTCAAACTCATTCTGCACTCTCTGAATGTACATAACTATAATAATGTGTGGGAAATTCCTTGAACAGATTGTCACGATGCTCATCCAAAGGTTTTTGAACATCTAACCACTTTGCGATGGGGTTTTCATCAGTGCTTCACAATCTGTGACATGATCATGATCATTTTGTTGCCACCGTGCTGCATTAGAAAAAGCATATTCGGCCTTCATATTGCCATGTGTGTTATTACTATAATCATTATTATAGCCTTACTCTCTCCTTTCCTCTGACTTTCTGTTCATCTGTCTGTCTGTCTTTCTGTCATCATGTCCATCTGTCTGTCTGTATACCTGTCATCTGTCTGTCTCTCTTTCTATCTTTCTGTCTGTCTGTCTTTTGTCCATCATTATCTCTGAGCAGGCTGTATGAAGAGATGAAAGAATTCTACCTACTGGACCTCGAGGTGCCCACCTCAGACAGGAACCTGGTCATCGACCTCCCCTCCTGGCTCAAGATTGCTGGTAACAGATCAAAGGTCATGATTGTCCTGGATGCTCTCAATCAACTGGACAGTGGTGCAGGAGGCAGTGGTCAGTGGATTCCTGTTTGCTTTGACCATGTTTCTTGGGATCATAGAATCAAACCAAAATTTGCAGTGTAATCAGCAGTTCACTTGGCAGATAACAAGCTACATTTGATTTCCTTGACTCATAGTAGATTTTAGCTCTTATTGTGAGGCAGAAATCCAGTTCTCACTTTGTTAGCCTTGTAATCAAAAGGAAAACATTAATGTGTGTGTGTGTGTGTGTGTGTTGTGTGTGTGTGTTATACTACAATAATACAATATTATTATTATTATTATTATTATTATTATTATTATTATTATTATTATTATTATTATCATTATTATTATTATTATCATTATTATCATTATTATCATTATTATTATTATTATTATTATTATTATTATTATTATTATTATTATTATTATTATTATTCATTCGACATTTGAGACATTGCTCATGTACATGGGTAAACACAAAACACATTTGATTCAGCATAGCAAAAATAAGATAAATTATAACACAGAGACAAAGCGCAAATGAGAGAGAAAAAAAAACGTAGATTGGGTACCAACAGTAGTGTTTTGAATTCAAGCAGAATTTCATTTCATGATTTATGAATGCAATCAGTGATGTAGGAATATTGTGAATTATATACATGAAAATTTCCATTTCAGTTATCTTAGCTTGCAATGGATGATATCAAGGAAATATGTAGAATTCTCGACATCTTTCTCTCTCTCTCTCTCTCTCTCTTTCCCTAACTCTGTCTCTGTCTCTCTCTCTCTCTCTCTCTCTATACAATATTTCTGTGTGCAGTGACGGGTCAAGAGGGGGCACAACCGACGCACACCCCCCTTCCTTTACTTGTCGTTAAAGACAAAAGAAATAAAAAGAAAAAAAAAATAAAATAAAACCCAGAAATGGCACCAGAAATATTAGTTGCCCCCCCCCCCCCTTTACAGGAACTGGATCTGCCCCTGTGTGTGTATAATTATGTATGTTTATATGATATGACTAAGTGTGAATACATCCATAAATAGAAATATTGAGAGATAGAGAGAGAAACAGATATAATGAGAGGCTCAAGGTGTGTGTGAGTGTGCGAGACTACATAATGATGAAATGCATTTTCCATATGATTTTTTTCCTGAGATTTTTTTTTTTTGCAGTCAGTGAAATATCAAAGGTGTTTGATTGCAAGCAAATCTTTTGTTTTCTTTGACCCAGGTGATGAATTGGAACTGAAGTGGATGGTAGCTGAGCTTCCACCAAATGTGTACATGCTTCTATCAACACTCCCTGGCAAGGTAAATCATCTCCCCCTCCCCCCCCCCCCCAAAAAAAAAAAAAGAAAAGAAAAAAGCCCACAATATTCATTGTGGCCATCTTTATTGAATACCCGTTTTGCGAGTTCTGAGTGACAGTGTTTAATAGTTAGCTTGTGCTCTCCATGGTAAGGTGCAAAAAGCAAAGTAGCCCAAATGTTGTAAGAAAACAAGAAATGGAAGTGTTCTTTGTTTGACAAAGGTAGAAAATAGAACAGAAATACAAGTGACTTAATTGCTTCAAGTCAAGTAAATATGTGTATGTGCATACCACAGCATTTGATATGACATTGCAACAATTTCAGTGTAATGAGTGGCATCATAAACTTTGGCAAACTTTTCCTAAGCTGTCACTATTCTTGCTGTTACCATGCGAAAGAATGATGCCCAAAGATATTTCATTTCTCTGATGGAATGTAACACACTGAAGAATTCAGTTTGGTGTAGAAGAGACTTCATTTGCCTAGCAATACACATCTTTTTTCTTTTCTTTGTTTAATTATACAGGAGGAATTCCCATTACTCAGGCAAGGGCCCTGGTAATATCAAAGTTGAGGCCCTTTTGTGTGCAAAGTAGCTTCATATACTAGTAGATATTTTTCAGGCAATCTCTTCCAGTCTAGCTTGCATCCCTAATTAAATTAGTATGAAAAAAAAAAAAAACAACAGCTAAAACCTAAGATAATATTATGTGTATTCCTATCCCCAGGCCCAAGACAAGGTGCTGGAGTTCTGCTGGCCAACTTACAAGGTTGAACCGTTGAAGGATGAGGAGAAGCATGAGATCATCACGGGCTACATGAATCTCTACGGCAAGTCTCTGAACGCCGAACAGTCCGACCTCATCATCAGCGCCCCTCAGAGCTCCAACCCACTCTACCTCAAGGCTTTACTGGATGAGGTAAAGACATGTGACACTAGTGAGGGGAAAAGAGAGAGATCCAGAGAGAGAGAGAAAGAGAGTGGTGGAGAAAGACATCTATAGGCGCGGTCAGACTGGCAAAAGATCGAGAAGTTTAAGATCACGAAGTTTGGGCCATTGGTACGCGCGCAAGCAAGAGTGTGCCGTCCGATGGCTAGTGATTGTTACGTAACAGTGCACATCTGTACATGACAATGGCCTCGCGCTTCGGAGGCACCGCCCGCAAACAGATCGAGAAGTTTCGCGGGAAGTTTTGCGGGAAGTTTGCGGTCACACTGGCAAAACTTCGAGATCTTAAAGATCGCGATCTTAAACTTCGCGATCTTTTGCCAGTCTGACCGCACCTTATGTGACTTTGAGCCCAGATCTAAAGACTTAAACAGACACTATCACTAGCTGTAACTATCTATTATCTATCCAAATATTGAGATGTAGCAGTATATGACAAACCTTGAGAGAGAGATGACGGTAATCAGCAGCACACAAAACATTTTTCTGACACTGAACAATAATCAAGCTACCAGCACCACCAAACGATTAGAAGGAATCAATAAGAAGGATAACTTTTAATGTGTCAGAATTCCTTTCTTGAAACTTCTTTATCTACATAAGTTTCTTTGGAACCAATTCATGAATACAGGAGTAAACATATAAGTAATATGCCCATTCCTAACAAAAGATGGATATTAGATTGGTGTATGGATAGATAAAAGGACATTTATGTAAAGAGGACAAGGTATATGTAGAAGGCATGACAAGTAATGTAAGGAGTGTGTAAATGAAAGGGTTAGACAAGTGTGTAAATGAAAGGGTTGTGTAAGGGAGGAGGATAGATAGAAAGGAAAACATTGAACAAGAGAAAGAGACAAAGATGTTTGTAAGAAATGAATATCCCTTGTGACATAGCCTAAAAATGCAAACTTTGAATGTTTGAAATCGAGAAACAGGGTGTGCATCCAGTACTTTGACAAAATACTTCAGAAAAGGAGAAGACACAAAAAGTAGAAGATATGAAAGGCGAACAAAACACGAGTAATTACACAAAGAAACACAAAATTTTCACCAAAAATGTCAAATATTCCACCTCCTTCTCTCTCTCTCATTTGACAAGGTGCGTATCTATGGCAGCTTCAATCAGCTTACAACAGCCATCAAGTCCTACCTGGCAGCTGACAATCCTGGGAAGCTCTTCGGAAAGATTCTGGAGCGCATGGAGGATGACTTTGAGAAGGGCAGCCTCTCTCGGTAAGCCAGATAGTTTCCAGACACACTGATGATATTTTTCCTTGCCAAAGAAGGCACTTCTTTAGTTTTGGTCCATCGTTGTATTCAATAAGCTATTCGTACATTATGATTTTTTTCGTTTTGTTTTGTTCAAGCACGGTGTATGTTAATTTTTACTCTCTTTTGCATTCTTGGAATACCATTACTTATTTCCTGTTGCCAATTTGTGTTTATTTTGTTCAAGTTTTATTTCATAATCATTGTTTACAGTTGGAGTTTGTTTTGTTGTTTGTTTTTTTATACCCCCGCCAAACGAAGTTTGAAGGGGGTATATAGGAATCAGCGGACGGGCGGTCGGCCGGTCGGTCCGTTGCAAATCTTGCGTCGCGAACTACTTCATCAGTTTTCAACCGATTCCCATAAAACTTGGCACAGATGTGTGCCTTGGGTTGTAGATGTGCAAGACGTATTTTTTGACAGTACCCAAAAGTATGTTGCCATGGTAACGGCATATTATGGGCAAAAATGGGTACAAATCTTGCGTCGCGAACTACTTCCTCAGTTTTCAACCGATTCCCATAAAACTTGGCACAGATGTGTGCCTTGGGTTGTAGATGTGCAAGACGTATTTTTTGACAGTACCCAAAAGTACGTTGCCATGGTAACGGCATATTATGGGCAAAAATGGGTACAAATCTTGCGTCGCGAACTCCTCCCACAGTTTTTGATCAATTTTTATGAAATTAGGTACAGCTGTTCATCCGAATATGTTAATGTGCAAGACACATATTTCCGCAGTGGCAAAAAGTGCGTTGCCATGGTAACGGCATGTTATTGGTAAAATATAGGGCAAAATGCTTCATGGCAAAACTTCTTCATCAGTGTTCTTCCAATTCTCATGGAACTCATATTGAATGTTTGTCTTAGGATATAGGTCAGCATGACACATTTCTTGACAGTGACAAAAAGTATGTTGCCATTATGGTAACAGCTCACATATTATGAGCCAAAATGATGGAAAATTTTGTGTTGCAAACTACTTCCTCAGTTTTTGCCCAATTTCAATGAAACTTGGTACAGATGTGTGCCTTTGGTTGTAGATGTGCAAGACGCATTTTTCGACAGTACCCAAAAGTACGTTGCCATGGTAACGGCATATTAATGGCAGAAGGTCAAGGAAAGATCTTGCGGATTTAACTACTTCCTCAGTTTTTTGACCAAAGCTTATCAAATGTTGTTTTGACCAAAGCTTATGAAATGTTGTTTGGCAGGGGTATAACCAGTCGCTGTAGCGACATTTCTATTTTTTCATTTCCAAACCTTTTTGTTATTTGAAATGCTTTTGTCATTATTTGACTTGGTTTATTGCATTTGTTCTCTTCGTTCTTGGGTCCTGCATGTTGGTTGCTATGGCAACTATAGTCCAAATTTGGTGCGAGATACCACCACGGCCATCTGGTGCTCTCACCGAGGGATGAGTGAGAATGAGCTGCTCACGTTGCTGGATGTAAGTCAGTTTTAAAGGGACTGTATAATACTGTTTGAGGTGGGGATTCAGGTTTTGAACATTCCTAAGTGAGATAATGAGAAACCTCTTATGAAATATGAAAGAGCATGTAATTTTAAGAAGGATTCAACATTTATTTGGTGAAAATTGGTTTTCAAATGGCTGAGATATCAAAAGAAAAGTGATAAAAATAAAAGGCGACAGGCCACGCCTTTTATTAGGATCTCTTTGTTTCACCTTGTTTTTGGATATCTCAGCCATTTCAAAACTGATTTTCATCAAATAAACTTTTGATATCCCTTAGAATTGCATGCCCTTTGACATCTCATAGAGTGGTTTCTGAATATCTCGCAAAAACGTTACAAGCTAAATCCTCACCTCGACCAGAACTGTACACACCCTTTAAGTTCATGTCTCTGTCTGTGTTTTGGTTTCAAGTAGAGCAAACTGTGCTAATGCATACCATGACATAGTACACCACACTGTGCTGCAGTGACATGGTGCGGCATTATTGTTCAGGGAGCGTTCAGTCTCTTGTGATGAGGCAGGCCTTCAGAGGTACCCTTGGGACATGATTTGCTCATTCCCATTAACACTGTCTAAAAACCTATCAAGCTTTCATTAAAAAACAGAGGAAAGTAATAGCACACATACCTTCACACTGTACAGCCTGTGTCATGCGTCAAATTCTATTGATGTGCTGTCTGGCGAACTTCAGTTATTGAGACTGAATTCATTCTATGTGTAACAAAAATTGCACCTTTGTCTAATGGAAGAATGGAATGCAAAAAGCCCCCAAATCCTTTGTTCTATTGACAGCTACTAACGTACATGTAGCAATGCCTAATTATCTCCCAGTGCTACTCGTTTGACCAACACTGCTGATCATTGTTTGTTGTGAGGTTGTGAAAATGCTGTCACTCTACATTACATGAGAATGAAGAAGTGTTTGAATGAGTGTGAATACAAAAACAGATAAATGTTATTTCCAATTATTGTTGTTTTAATTAGGGTCATCATCAAAAAGAGAAAAAGTAAATCTGTTTGATGTTACTTCATGTGTTACATAAATAATTTTGAAGATATCATGATTATCACACACATTGTAATTATTTTTTTCTTTTCCTGTAGATTCAATCTGAAATATCTCAAGTTTATAAAAACGTGTACATCAGTTTTTGCATTTAAATTCTTCATATGTTTATAGAAATCCATTGGCCAATCTGAGAACACCTCCGTTTAACAATTATTCTAGTTTGAACAATTTTTAACTGTCAGTAATGTCCTATACACTACCAGTTATTTTTGCATACAAACAAAGCGATAAAAACAAAAGCATATTACATGTATGTCCTTGTGATGTCCCATAATGAAATAGAATTCCCTCTCTCCTAATCCTTTAGGTTCCAGGATTTGTCTGGTCGCCATTCTATCTGTCGTTGGAAGAGAACCTGATCAATCGTAACGGTCTCGTCAACTTCTTCCACGACCACCTGCGTCAGGCGGTGGAGAGCCGATACCTGCCCACCCCTGAGGACAAGCGCCAGTGCTACCTGCGCCTGGCCAACTTTTTCAATGCCCAGGACATAGACGACAGATATGTGAGTACTAAGGCACCTTGGTTGTAATAGCTGCTTTTGACCACTGAGATTTCCATGCTATATTGGGTATCTCCTTTAAAATCAGGTGTAAAATCAAAAGAATATAAGAGAAATTGGACCTGACAAAAGAAACTCAAAATACATCATCTGTATCAGGTACTGTATGTTATCACTTTCTCTGACCTCATCATACCAAGTTCCAGTGTGTTAGAGCTCAAGAGTTTGTTTGTTTGTTTTTGTGTGTTTGTGTGTGTGTGTGTGTGTGTGTGTGTGTCATTGATTGGCTGACAGGCAAATTTCCATATGGTTGTATGTCACTATTCTGATAACAGGTGTACAATGCTTTCCAGTAAAGATACAAAGTGGTGAGCTTTTTTCTACAGTTGGTAGTGTGTTTGCTGTAAACCTTACTAGCCATGTTCAGACGTATTTTTAGTCGGAGTAAAATTTTATGGCGCAGCAATTAGAATAGGGAAGAAACTCCAACCAATTTATCACAGCCTTCATGGGGATCACCGTGGAGGGTCGGTGTAACTTCCAGGAGTGGTAACGCCGCGCACGTCGACCATACCATTGTTTTTTACCAGCAGCATTTATCTTCTCCATTTTTGTTGATGAGAATTTCTGAGCGCTAGCTTCTCCATTGTGATCGGGTAGGTTAGAATTGTACTGCATGCGCACGTGTACTCGTATTTGACTCCGGAAGTTTTACCTAGGTCATATAAGGTTTTAAAGGTCATAGATACTCCGAGGGCTTGTCTGCATGGGCAATTTACTCCGACCGGCTAGTCGTGGTAGCGAGATACTCCTGAAAAAAAAAGTATCTTGGTCGGAGGAAGAGGTCGTGGTAAGTTCCCCCAACTGGAGGAAGTTACCACGACCTTGTTCAGATGGGCACTACTCCGACCTTTCCTCCGACCCTCCTCCAACCAAGCTTCCTCCGACCCTTCCTCCGAAGTTACTCCGACCAAAACTGCCTCCGTTTGAACGCAGCTACTGTGTTCTCCAATTGGCATGCAAACATGAGTGCTTTGGGGCTGCCATTTGGCACAGACTTCTAGATTTCCAAAACTAATTGCCAACAGTATAGAAATTACCTAGTCCCTCTAATCCCCACTATTTTAACATGGCCTTCCCCTGGGACTGATGCACATTTAATACTATAGTATATTCCTATAAAGTAGACTTGCTAAGCTGTAATCCACTCAAGTTTGGATGGGTTAATGTACATCAATGTTATTACTAAGTTACTGTTGTTATATCATTACTGTTGTGTGTCTATTTGATGTTTGTTGTCTCTTCATACAAGCCAATATTAACACGTTAAGGACGGGCTGATTTGGCTACAGCATGCATTTCCCATAGACACCTGCCCGAGTATACTCGGGACTCGTCCTCAATGGGTTAAGAGACAAAAGAATAGAACTTACTGTTCAGTAAAGCATTAAGGTTGATATCATGTATTGAACCCGTTGAGGACGAGTCCTGAGTATACTCGGACAAGTATACTCGGGCAAGTGTCAATGGGAGATGCGTACAGTTGTCTCAAAATCAGCCCATCCTCAATGGGTCATTAAAGTGTCTTCATGTATTTCAATCTGTCTGTGATGCATCAATTTCCTGCTCCCCACCCCCCTACAGGCGGATGAGGTACCCTTCCTCCTGGCCCAAGCTGGAGAACTGACCCGTCTCCGGGGTACCATCCTCAACATTGAGGTCTTTCAGCGTCTAATGAGCACCGAGGAAGGGAAATTTCAGCTCATCAAATCCTGGCGACTGGTACGTGCTTCTCCATCCTCCTTTTCCTATCTTACTACTGGAAAGTAAATGAGAGAAATGTCTTTCTTATGCAGGGGCGGCGCACCCGTGGGGGCCGTGGGGGCTCGGGCCCCCGCACTTTTTGTGCACCATACAAAGGAATACATAAGGTGTCATCACTTTGGGCCCCCACACTTTTTTCAACCCGGAAGTACGTAAGAGGCACTACAATGTGAGGGGAGAGAATGAGGTGAGGACCTTTTTTTTTTTTTTTTTTGGTCGTTAACTGATGAAACCAGGAAGTGGACGGGGAGAGATGAGCTGAGGACCTTTTTTTTTTTTTTTTTTTGCTTGTCAGCTGAAGAAACCCGGAAGTGGACGGGGACGGGGAGAGATAAGCTGAGGACCTTTTTTTTTTTTTTTTTTTTTTTTTTTTATTTGCTTGTTAGCTCATGAAACCCGGAAGTGGGCCCCCACACTTTTGAAAACAGTGCGCCGGCCATGTTATGTTTAGTGTGTATGTGTTTCAAGGTAAATGCAGTTAATGTAAATTAATGAATCAATTAATGAATCAATCAATCATCCGATCATAAATCAATAGTTTCTCTACTCACTTCCATGACACTTTGGCAGAAGAGGAGAATATCATCATGAAGTTATCATCAGAAAGAGTTTCATACTGTTTTTGGATGGATGAAGGCAGAAGGATTCAACATTTGTATATCATTCATTTACACATTTTTAGCATGAATGTGCAGCAGAAGTTGTCAAGGAATAAGTTATGAATCCATGCTTTTTACACGGTACTACTTACAGTATTGCATTGATCACATTTGCAAGAGATTCAGAACCTCCGATACTTCTTTCAGTATCAATGCATTTCCTGGAAAAAAGATCCTAAATGATCTCACATGTACAGTGTATTTCATGGTGTGGGTTTCATTTGCAAATTAGGAAATATCCTAAATGATCTCAAATGTACAGTGTATTTCATGGTGTGGGTTTCATTTGCAAATTAGGAAATATCCTAAATGATCTCAAATGTACAGTGTATTTCATGGTGTGGGTTTCATTTGCAAATTAGGAAATATCCTAAATGATCTCACATGTACAGTGTATTTCATGGTGTGGGTTTCATTTGAAAATTTGTGAAATTTGTATTTGCTTTTATCCCTTTGAAGTAAATTGCTTTAGCTGTTGTGGAGTCAGGAGCAACTTTTGATGGGAATGCATACATGAAATAAATATAGGAACCTTGTAGAAATTAGTCTGTATAAATTTTGAGCTTTTGCGCCAGGCCAATGCAGGAAATTTGTGTGTGTGTGTGTGTGTGTGTGGGGGGGGGGGGGGGGGGGGTTAAGGGTTTCGTTGACAAGACAAATTCCTGCAAAAATCTCCACCTCTCTTACTGTGCATTATTACGTCCCTGATAGCATGGAAGTCTAGATAATATCTACACCACAAAACAGTCTGCATTTACAACATCACTTTACAGACAGAATAAAGATTCCCTTCTTAAAATTTTCCTTTGCATTCTGTCCTGGGATTTATCTTTAAATAGCTGGGTGGGTTTGAACCCGTGGAGCAGGCCTATCTTGACGTTCTGAGCCGGTCCGAGGAGTGGGAGAAAAGTCGGAGCAAGGTTCGCCTCATCCAGCTTATGGCAGTCTTCTTCACCACGCTAGGTCTGTTGAGGGGGGCAAGGTAAGGGGGACTCTTCTTCTGTCTCAGGGTCAGTGGCTAGCACTACTTTAACCTGTTGAAGACAAGTCCCGAGTATACTCGGGCAGGTGTCTATAGGAAATACATGTTGTAGCAAAATCAGTCCGTCCTCTGAGGTTTTAGAAGAAGTAGGAGTGCAGTCCAGGATATGAATTCTCAGAGTTATAGGAAAAGCACTGCAACTTCTTACAGAATATCATGGATCTGATTTAGAAAACACTCTGCAATCATTCATTGGCAATTTTACTGATGAGTGCACTTTAAGCAGGTTGGGAGCAACCACCAAAATTAAGTTGCCATGACAACTAACAGTTGTTGCGATTTGAATTTGATGTGGTGCTCTTTGGACGTGGGTCCCCTTGATATGTAAATATCATTCATATTGTTGTGTATTTTCATGGCAACATTTTATGCTTGTCAGGAGATATTTTCATACTGTCCATGTCAGAAGAGAGAGAAAGAAAAGAAAAAAAGGGAAAAACCACCACAAAAAAAAACCCTCCTCGGATGAAGTGTGTTGTGTCTGGTAAAGCTACATAATTGTACCTTAAAAGAAAACTGTACTGACATTTTCTAATTGTCTGATAATTCTAATCTACATTTTTTGATGCCTACTACTGGAAAGAGAGGATTCTAAAACCCAGGATAAGCCTGTAATGATTTTTTGAAAAAAATGAAAACGAGCAAGCCATGGAACGATCCACACAATTTGGCCTATGTCACAGGTGCTCTTGGTGCACAACTCCGACATTAGCAAGACGAACTACATAATGCCAATTTACTGATGAAATCTCACATGAAGTACTGCAAAAGCTGTTATTTAGTATAATTGCAATATGGAGCTATAATAAACATGTTAAACAATATCTATTAATCTTTAAAAGCAATCTCTTCAACAGCTTTTTATTTAGATAAAACTTGTGGGGAAATTCCAGATATGCAAAATGAAATTGGCATCGTTATCCGAACGTGCTGCCCATAGAAGACTGTGTGTAAGTAACGTTACGCATTGATGATCATGATCGAGCGATGGTTCGCCAGTTCAAATTATAGAATGGGTAGCGAGAATCCTGCGATCTGATTGGTCGAGAGCTGTGTGTTCATTTTTACTGGCCGCACCGCTGAGTCACAGTGGTAAACATGTTATCGCGCACTTAGCAAGAGTACGCGTACTTGTAACAAAGGTTCGCGCACTAAAGCAAGCGTTCGCACACTCAGCTTGGCCATGCATCCAGTAAAAACTGATGCATGGCTGGCCATGCATCCAGTAAAAACGGTAAGTACGGCGATGCATGCCCTTTACGGCAAGCCAAAAGGAAATGCATCCAGTAATTTTTTCATCGGGTAACACGATAGAAAACTGGGTTTTTGACAAGAAAATTACCCATTCTATAAATCAAATGACGCACATGTCTTTTCGTGCGTCAGTCGGAATATAGTGTGCATGCGGTAACTATGGAATTTAGCCTAAACCCACTCGGCTTCGCCTCGTGGGTTAAGCATTCCATAGTTACCTTATGCACACAATTCCGACTGACGCACTCAGACCTGTGCGTCATTTGTATACTAGACAACGATTTCTATCTAACGTAGATGAGGGCTGAGTGAATCTAAATCCAAATGTAGATAGACTCTCTTCAACGGCACGCACGATTTACGCTTATTATAGTGAGATGAAAACGGTACCCAGTACACATAGACTCTGAACTAGGACTAGGACTACTGAGCAGTCAAGGAGTAGGTTCTACGTGGCAGTCCAAGTTTTGATGAGTAGGCCCTACACTCACTCACCGTCGACATTGCAGCTGTAACAGTTAGGCCCTATGTGCACAGCGCTAATAAGGCACAGCGTAACGTTACATACCTCTGCTGCCAGAACTTGAAGAAAGTCCAGACGAAAGTCCAGACTCCAGTTCTAGGTCTGGACCCTTGTCCTGCAGGCACTGTTGTTCCTGTGCTGGATTTTTCAGGTAAGGTATCTGCTTTATGGATTTCCGATGTTTTGTAGTCGAGCTAAATCTCATAGTGGTGTTATTTACACCAAGGACTAATGTTAGATCTAACAGTTTGATCTAACAGTTTTTCTAACAGATCTACTAGGACCCATATCTCGGAAGAGTGGCCTGACCACGTAGATTCTAACACAGTGTCTCCGCTTCGCGATCCCAGCGCTGGTGTAGGTATAGTGTTAGCGTACTTCCGTATCCATGTAGATATCTCAAAATTCACCTTGCCAAATGGCACCAAACTCACAGGAAATATTTTATGATTCATATCCAACAGCTCGTATTAATTGGAAACAAATCACATGTTGGGAAGCGTAAGTGTAGATGTCGACTTTCCTGTCGGCGTCGCTAGAAATAATCTGCTCTACGACTAACACGAGTGATTGCGGCCAGGCCCTACCTATATGTACCTGCTGCGCACGCACAGACTGAAGTTAGCCATTTGATATCATGAGACAAATCTTTCAAGTAATCGGGGGCAATAAATAAATTTACAAATTATTTGTGGTAAGTTGAATGAAAAATATACAATATGTGTAGTTCCTATATCACACAAGTCGCAAAAATCATTACACTTTTGAGTTTAGTTCTCGCTTAAATTCCCCGTTCGCACAGTACTAGTCGGCTAACTTCAGTTCTAGATTGTGCATCTTGCGTTCGCCAAGATCTCTTGCGAAGAGTGAGTTTTTTTTTAGTGACGACTTGGAAGTCGACGTCAATATTGATACTTCTCGATTACTGATTTTGTTCAAATATAAGAGAATACTTTGAAATATGCTATGAAGTATATCCTGTAATTTTGGTGCGATTTGGTTTAGTGAAATTTGAGATATCTACATGGATAGAACATAACACAAGCGCCGCCTGCTAGCTAAATTAGGCCTAAGCGTCGTCTGCTACTCGATACTAATTAACGCACGCGTATGCGAGCACTTGTAATCAGTAATAGTGAGAGCACCTGTGACATCATAACATCCGGGCTCGTCAGCTCATTAGCATAATTCTCACCTAAAAAGTTCCATTTTTAACATTAAATTACGGACTTAATCGTTATGAAATTTTGATTCTGTTTGCAAGGCTGGGTCTTCTAGAATTAAAAGAACAACATATAAAAAAATAAAAAACCGGTAAAATGCCCTTTTAAGGCATGTAATCACTGTATTGTTTCTTTCTCTCTGTTGGAGCTGTTTTGAATGCAAACTTCTGGTACAATATATCTTACAATATTCTGAGTAGTACATGGATGGAGAAGAACAAATTCTTCTGATTGATTTGTAATGCCTACAGGGCACTCTGGTTACAACGTACACAGTGCCACTGATATAAAAAAATTCCTTTTAATGCAAGGAAATAGACATGCAGCTCACACAGTTATAATTACCAATATCTAATACAGAATACTGTTATGACAAACTTTCTTTAATACAGGGAAATAAACATTCAGGTCACACAATTATTATCCTATCATCTATTGCAAAACCTCATTTGATAGTTACAATGAAATATCAGCATACCTGAAGAAATCCTCATACCTGAGCTCATACCTGAGCTTCCAGAGACACTTTGTTATAACAGGAGTCGCCTGTATTACATTTTGTGAATTACTTCACTGTGGTGTATTTTGTCTTCCATCAGAGTGTTAAACGAGCGTCTGCTGAAAGAGATGGAGCTCCAGTACCTCATGGAGCACTCCACCGTGGTCCAACATCACTTTCACTACAACACCAAGCACCGGTGTAACCACCCTGTCGTCATTGATGTAAGTATCCTTAACTCTTTCACTACGAGAGACTATGGACATTGTATGCAATGCTTCAGGGGTTTCTGTGCCAATCAGCACTCAGAGCACACAAAGGGTTAAGTGTTTTTTAGAAATGCCTGATAAATCATCCGCATGTTATTAATTCTTGTTTGCCATGGTAACTTGGGACTTAAAGCTTAACCATAGGTACTCTTTAACATCTTATTAAAAGAAGCTAACCCGACATTACACTGAGTATATATGAGGTACGTTTGCAATTACAAAGAGCTGAAACACATCATATGACACGCTAGAACAAAAGGATCCTAAAGTCGCTGACGGGTGAGCCAAGAAAATCAAGTTTGAAGTCAGATCACCCAAATCTGTCAAAACGTTTGGATTTCTGTTTTAACATAATTTTGTAGTCTAATGTATCTTCTATCATCTGCCGAAATTTCGAAGCTAAATGATCACAGGAAAAGCCTGAAAATAACATTTTTCTGGGCCATGGTTGGCTCGCCTGTCAGCGACTTTAGGATCCTTTTGTTGTAGCGGGTCACATATGTACTTGCACCAGACATGGCAAGAAACCTTACATTGATTTAAGTGTGCATTGATGAAGACTGTGTGGATAATCGTAATTGTGAGTGAGAGTAGGGAGTTGAGGAGATTGGATTATCAAGAGGGGTCTGAATTCTGGAGGTGGTTTTATGACAACACCCTCGACTCCTAAGCACAGACTGGAGATAAGAGTGAGTCTTTCCGTGTCTCACACCCACAGGTCCTCATTGAGCTGGGAAACGTGTGCATCAAGCAGGGAAACCTGGAAGCAGCTGACAAACACCTGGAGGACGCCCTCACTAGGCTGACGAAGATCAAGACGCCAGAGCAGAAACTGCAGCTAGTGAAAACCTTGATAAGTTTGGGGTGAGTTCATTCTCTGGATGTGAAAACTTGGTGACAGTAGCTGTAGAAATGAAAAGACAAAGACAATGAAAGATCCAGTATCTTCACCATGACAATGTATCATTAAGATGTCAATCAAATTAAAGGGATGGTACAGTTTCCATCAAGATGGGCATTTACATGTACAATGTAGGTTTCCAACGATTTTTATGATGACTTTTTGAGATAATGAGAAACTTCATATGGACTGTGAAAGTGCATATAATTTTAAGAGGAATTCAAAGTTTATTTGAAGACAATTGGTTTTGAAATGGCTGAGATATCCATAACAAAGTGATCCTAGTAAAAAGATTGGACCCACCTTTTTTTAGGAGCGCTTTGTTTACTTTGTTGTGGGTATCACAGCCATTAACTGATTTACATCAAATAAACTGAATTCCTCTTAAAATTGTCTGAAGTAGTTTTCAGGTGTCTTGCAAGAAGTTAAAAGCTGAATTTTCACATTAACCAATACTACATCTGTATACTATACCTTTAAGACCGTTAAACGGTGTTGTTGTTGTTGTTTTGTCCAAACTATGCATGCCTTTCACCAGAGGATATCTTCTTTTGTACAGATTCATCTGTGACATCAAACTGAAACTAGAACCATCGCACAGTATTTTTTTTTTTTTCAGTGGCTCCCTGACACTTGATTCTCTGCATTTTTAGTATCCACTTTTTAATCACATGTTTCTATCTTTTCCTTCCCCCCCCCCCAAAAAAAAAAAAAAAAAAAAAAAAAATCTGCTACAGAGCAGTGAAGCGCAAACAGGGTCAAGCTGAACTTGCTAAGAAGATTTTGCAGAAAGCCTTTTCTGTGTCCATTGAGGTCGTAGGTCACGACCACCACTACACAGCAGCTCTGGTGGGACAGGTAAGTTTACAAATTTAACCTTTCTATCACTATTGGTGGAGATTGTGTTTCTTATGGTTACAAGTAAAGCCAATAAAGAGAAGCTTTGCCTCATTCACATTAGTGTAGTGTTCGGTGAGTACTATCAGGAGTCTTACGTGCATCAAAACGGGGATGAACTGCAATGAGTATTTGGGATCTCAAAATCAATCTAAACCAACTCATTTTTTAGCAAGTGCATCAGCCAGAGAAGTTTCTTGGTAGACCCTTTTGATGTATTGCAAGGTAATATCAGAGGGTGGAAGAATTTTGAATTTTAAGCCCTTCTGAGAACTGAGTTATATGTATAACCTTAAAAACAGATCAAAACAAAAGAAAACCAAACTGTAAGAAGACAAGCCAGATACATGAAGTTTTGATGTCATACATAAAGTGTACCAGAATTGTTTGATAGTGTGGTGTCCGTTCTCATCTCCACTCGAACAGCTTGGTGAGCTGTGCTACGACCAGAGTCGGCTGGAGGAGGCCAGTCTCTTCCACTGCTGGGACTTCCAGCAGACGAGCAAGGAGACCGGCATGGACCACCCGCGACTGGCGGCCATCTTGAACAACCTGGGTCTCGTCCAGGATGACCTCCACGACGCCTCGGCAGAGAAGACGTTCAAGCTGGCCCTTGGCATCCTGCTGGAGGCTTATGGGAAGGATCATGTGGACGTTGCCATCATCAGGTGACTACTGTGGAGTTAAAGAGGGGAAAAAAAAACAGGAAGAAAAAGGATTGTCTCATGACTTTGTGATTTGACTTGAGTGTTGGGCAAAGTGGGCAGATGAGAGAGGATATAATTATGATGGTATAAATGTGACCGTGCATCACAGAACGAACAAAAAGTCGAATGCAGTGGTTTTATGTGAGGACTGAAAATAGGTGAAATGGGTCAACCTAGCCAATCTTGAGTTTTTCATATATTCTTAAAAAGCAAGTCTTCTTCTACATTATGTTAAAGTTTGGGATCATAAAACAAAAAGGAAACTAAGTATGTTTTTTGCAGTTTTTCTCAAACACCTTATTGTTGAGCAGTGTGATTAGATGTTTCTTATAGAGTCCCCTTTTCATTTCTTAAAAACCCTGTACACGCTCTTCACTTTCAATGACTGTTGAAAGGAAAATCGCGAAATGCTACTGCGTTGAAAGTTGTCATTAATCATGAGCAAAATCTGTTGATAAAGCATGCCTTATTTCAGCTTAATCTGATAATCCCTTTATTATTGCTCTGGTGGTTGACACCCTGTTTGTTTGTTTGTTTGTTTTTTGTCCCATTTATGGCGCAGCTAGCGTGGCTTGAAAAGATTAAGCGCTTGAATAGACTCTTTACTTCAGAGCCTCTTTTCTCAGTTCGCACTTTTCCAGAGTGTGTGTTTTCTTTCCAGCATTTAGATAGGTTAGAAGAGTCCATTTGAATTGAGTTATACATCATTTAACCCTAACTAGGCCGGGCTATTCAGGTAGATGATAGAGCCGGGGGGGGGCCTCCCAGGCCCCCCCTCCGGATCTCGGCTGTCGACCGCGTGATCGCGACGAAAATTGGCACACGCATTGCCTATGATGTAATCTAAAGTACCATGAAGTTAATTTTTTCAAAAATTATCATTTACACTAAATTATGCTAATTTATGCATAATGATGCATGAAATCAGAAAATTTGCTATAAATCACTAAATAAAGCTCAAAACAGGCACATTTTTTGTGTAAATATTCTTTTTAGTGTCCTTAGCAAATGTAAGAGAAAAAAATTGCGCAATCAGAAAAAAATTCCTAAGTATTTTATTGTTTTTTGAATTTCTTATGTATTTCTTTGTTTTTCAACTTTATGTTTTTCATTGTTTTTTCGATGAAATTTGTCCGTGACATTGTTCCGAACAAGAAAATGCGTTATTAATTGATTTTAAACAATAAAACCCCAAAATAATCATGCTTTTATGAAATTTGCCTGGAAACACAGTTTGCATTGAAATTGTACACAAATTCACGTTTTTGAGCAATTTTTGGTCTGACATGCACGTGCATATTTATGTGCAACTTCGGAACCGCACACCCGGGCATCGCAAATTTGGTGTCAAAAGATGCGGGAGACTCGAAAGAAAAAAGTCATGAAACGTCGCGGCGATAGCTTCTCGCGATAGCGATACATCGCGCGAAACGTTGAGGGGGGGGCCTCGGAGGCCCCCCCCCCCGGCCTAGTTAGGGTTAAAAGCTTAGAGTCTGCTCTTTTAGAATCTGCCCTTAACTAAAAATCCATGTCTGGTGACTTTTTGTTTGTTTTGTGGTGCAAGGTCACAAATATTATGATGGTATAAATCAACAAGTGTCTGAGCTACAGGATATGCTCTGAAGGATTATTGGCAGAGGACTCTATATTTTTAATTGGGAAGGGGGGGGCAGTGGAAGGGGGCTGAGGTTGATCAAAATTGCTTCTTCCACTTTATTTCTTACATAGCACTTTTCAAAGGAATTATGTGGAAATGCTTTCCTTAAAGGGGATGGCAAGTAAGTGATCAGTGGGAATGCTGGGGGATGATCGTTCCAATTCTTGTGGGATTCATTTAAGAGTACATTATATATCTATTGTTGTGTGAAAATTATTTGCTTCAGAACGGTCTCATATTCAAGTAATGTGCAGTATAATGCCCCGTCACTGTACAGGCATGCTAACCTGGAAACATTAAACTGCACATTACTTGAATATGAGACCATTCTGAAGCAAACAATTTTCACACAACAATAGATATATAATGTACTCTTAAATGAATCCCACAAGAATTTGAACAATCATCCCTCAGCATTCCCACTGATTCTCACTGATCAGTTACGAGCCATCCCCTTTAATGGCCTACTTTTATAACCTTTCAATTCCTTCCCTGTTTTTGTTCTGGTTTGCGGTTGTTAAAACCTGCATTGAATGTAGGTGTGTGTTTGTATCATTTGGTTTGCAGTAGACTTCAAATAACAAGCAAAAAGAATGAATCCACCCAATTTCAAGTCAGATTTATCACTGAATTTACTGTCTGTTCTACATAAAGATATGACTCTTGACAAACCTGTCTTTGCACTTGATTGTACGTTGTTTGTTTGTTTATTGGGCGAAGGGTTGCTATATTTTTTTCTTTCTTTCTTTTTCAGAAAGGGTTTAGCTTTGTTAGGGGAAAAAAAGAATTGGGAAGTATTTTATTATCACGGCCTTCTCCTTTTCTCTTCAGGTACAACCTTGGAGCAAGATTCTTTGGCAACAACTACCTGCAGCGAGCCAAATACCAGCTCCAGGAGGCTCACCGTATCTTTGAGCTCTTCCTAGGGGAGGAACACTCATCCACAGTGGAAGCCAAGAAAGCTTTCAAGATGGTTGAACAGCTCAGTGCTTAGTCCCACAAATACATTCACGTGCTGCCTATGAGCTAGGTAACATGCCAGGGATGGTCGTGTAGATTATGTGTGCATTAGTGATGAAAGGTATTTGAACAATTTTGTTATTCTCTATCTTTTCTTTGTCTGTATACAGAGCTGCCAACTGTTGGAAGCACCAATCATTACTCAGCACCTTTAAAATTTTTTTTTTTTTTCCACTCAACACCTTCAAAATTCATATTTTTTCAAATGTCCCCCTCTTCAACTCTGTCAAAACCTGATTATGTCTTAATGCAGCAGAGAATACATATCACGAGGAAGATATTGTTGCTCCAAATTAATTTCTAAAACATTACATTCCTTAGCACATATTCATCGAGATATTAGTCATCTCATCTACAACGAGTATATCATCATCATCATACTAGTCATGTTGCTCTCAGAGAATGAACAATGTGATGGCAAAGATGTCACTTTCTGTGTCAGCAAGTCCAAGAGTATCTTGGTAGTAAGGCTAGGCCGAAACTCTGTGAAATTCCTCTTCACTAGACTGATGATGTGTATATCTTCAGCATTGCTACGTTTATAAGGAATGGAGATGATCACTGTCATGAGCTAAATCAAGTACACATACTTGCACATGTACTTCTCTTCAGAAGTTGATTTGTCCTGTAGCTTTGAGATCTCCATCCATGTGTCATCAGGTCTTTCCTTTGGATGAATGCCCACACCAGAGAGATCATTGAATCGATGGTGAGCAAACTCGCATTGGATCCCCCGGATCCCTCTTGTCTTCCTTCAAGTGAAATTTGTCAGTGAAAAAGGTACACTGACTTAAATTCAGGCTTGAGCCTCTTCCCTGGGTCTGCAACGCTTGCATGTTTGAGAATCTCATTCAGACCTTCCAGCAGAACATTTTGAATTCGAATTTTCATCATTTTAGCTCCTGTTTTAACAGGAGTTTCTTTTTTATGTAGATATTAAACTCCACTACACTGCACATGCTCCTACATGTATGGAAACTGCTTTGTCTGTCCTACTTTTGAGCCAAATCAACCCTATTTTTTCAGTTAGAAAAGTTGGGAGGTCTGCCTCATTGGTGATTGATAACTTCTTTAAAATAAAGTCCTCACAGAGGAAAAGAATTCAGTATTTTGAGTAATTGAACTTGTCTTGAAGCAAGTGAGGCACCAACATCATGACAAACAATAAGGCCCTTGTGTTTCCTCTTCTTACTCACATCTTTGTAGATGCATGATTCTGCAGAAAGTCAAAAACGTGGTGGTTGTTGGCTTGACAAAGTGCAGTAATATTTCTTTCACTTAGTCCTGATGTTTCCCACATATAGATGGTGAAGTTTGAATCCATCTTCTTGGGGCCGTATTCTGAGGGCGTAATTTGGGTTTAACCAACACTTAATTATGGAATTGGTATTCTAAGAACTTGATTAAGTAGGGGGTATATTAACTACTGTACCCTAGGAACAAGCGTTTTGGCTGGAAAGTTGTGCATAAAAAGTAAAGAGTAAAAAGGGAAATGATAATCCGTAGGCATATATTCATGCAAATTTACCAAATCATGGTACATTGTCTTTGCATACATTTAAAGAATTAAAAAAAGTATATTATGGTATTTTGCGTGCATGCATCAGTTTGCATTTAGACTAAAATCTCTGTAATCATAACATGTATTTACACTTCTTCATAGGGCCTATGCCAGAGTGCTTAAATTTTGATAATGCACAATTTAATGCTGATATCACAATTTGAGGAATGTTCACCTCTGTCTTCTACTCGTCCTGTTGCCAAGCCAAGCAAACTTGAGACTGCATCCTCCTCTGATGCCAATTCTTTGCACACTCCTGGTTTGAAAAACGAGGTACTGGGCAAGCCCAATGATTCTACTGTCTTCTCGGCGGGCTTTGATGTATCAACCCCGCCTTCAATGCCATCAAGGGCACTCTGTCCAATGAATTCGAGGAGCCGCTCTTCCCAAAGTGGCAGCTCAGGAGGTTCTCCACCTCCGCCGGTTTCATTCACTACTCTCTTCCTCTGGGCATAGTTCTTTTTCGCCTTTGCCTTCAAGTTGTTTAACGTGGTCTTCAACTCTTCCACAGTTCGCCTTGAAGTTGACACAAGGTTGATGGTATCAGTGATATTTTGCCATGCCACTTGCTTCATCTGCCAGGTTAGATGGGCACTCAAGGCTCCTTGAATCACTGTTTTCCTTGAGAACAATTCCATGACGAACACTTCCAATTTCTTCTGTTGTGAAGTTGTCATTTCGCTTTTGCTTGTCGTCCTTGTTGGTCTTTTGCCAAGACTTCGACATTGTCACTATTTTTGTTTTGACATATGGCAACAAAGAAGAAATGTGTATTATTGGTAATAATTACAACAAGGTGGGAAGAATAGTGTATGTGCTGGTGACAGGTGCACGTAATCATGTTCTTGGCGTATAACGATGTGCGTGATTGGCTGGAATGACATTTAGATGGGAGGTACCTAAAATAATTGTAGGGAACTTAATTCTACTTACATACTCAGAATACCAATTTTGTGCATTCCACTCCTAATGGCAATGTAACACAGACCTATAACTACAGAAATTGATCATATTTGCAGGTTTAATTGACTTAAATTAAATTTAGTAAGCATTTTTTCTATCATGGCTGGTATCCATCTGCCCAGTACAGGTGCATACTAGAATTATATGCACGCGTCCATACCCAGGGATGATGCATCCTCTGCCTAGCTAAACCTTACTTCAATATGATAATATTCATAAACAATTACTAATGGTATTCTTACACACACTAACTAAGAACATTATTTCTTCCAAGCATTTGCAAAGAAAAAGAAATAATCATGGGCAAACAATATACAACAGTCTAATCTTTTATCAAATGTTAAATAGAGAAAAAATGTGCATCTAAACTCATCTGATTGATAGCTTGAGCAGAGGTTTCTCTACAAGTTCTATTCCTCGATTAATCAAACTCTACATATCTCTAAACCGCAACATAACTTTTTAGAATGCGTGATTATCAATTTGATTCTTATGTTAATATGCTTTGCTTCTGTCACAATTTTTTACAATATGAAGAATTGTCAAAACCAGTTGTACTAAATTATTAAAATAAGGACTAAATCTGGAGGAAGGCTATTCCAGTGAAAGCAAATTTGACACTCACCTTTAAACTCACTTCTCTTTCTCTGCGGAGAGGCATTGGTCTCCATCGATCTCATCACTGTTCTCCCCATAGAGAGCTGGCTGTTGTGAAGGCCAGTCACATTTTGTGTAGTCCTTCTGGTTTTTGTTGCCGAGCTGGTGGCTCGTGATGCAGTAATTGTGGTCTTTTGTGTAAACACTGGCAGCTCTTGGTGCAGTGTTAGTGGCCTTTTGTTTAGCACCAGTGGCTCCTTGTGCAGTGCTGGTGGCTCTTGGTGTATAGCACTGGTAGTTTTTGTTGCAGCACTTGTAGTCTTTTGTGTAGCACTGGTAGCTCTTGGTGTATCATCACTGATCTTTTGTGTAGCACTGGAGCTATTGATGCTACTCTGTGGTCTTTAGTGTACAGTGTAACACTGATGTCTTTTGGTGCATTTGTTTAGCACTGGTGTACCTCTTGGTGCAGCACCTGTGGTACTGTTGAAGCACTAGTACCTCTTGGTGCAGAACTGGTGGTCTTTGTCTAGTACTGGTGGCTCCTAGTGCAGCACTGCTCTGACCTCCCAACCATACTGAATTTGGAGGAAAGAATCTGAATTTTGACCATTCCCACGAAACAGGAGTTTCCTATTTTTCTGGATGATTTTACTACACACTCCTATGGGAATTGCTCTTTCTTTCCTACTTTTGAGCCAAATCATCCCTATTTTTCAGTCAGAAAGGTTGGGAGGTCTGACTGCTGGTCTTTTATGTAGCACTGGTAGTTCTTAGTGCAACACTGGTGGTCATCGCATAGCATGTACAGTATTGTACTGGTACTAAGGGAGCTCGTTGTGCAGTGCAGGTGGCTTTTTTACAGCATTGGTGGATTTTGGAGCAGTGCTGACATTCTTCTTCAAGGTGCTTGATGCTTCCTGACTAAAATAGAGCCTGCGTAGTTCCCACTGCTAAGTCAACCAATCTCGTGCTTTCTCTAATAATAGCCATCGAGTGCACACATGCTTGAGGATGGCATGTTGCTCCACTTCACCCATCACTTGGAATTGCCTGTACTCCTTCTGCCTCTTGCTCAATTTTTCATTGAAGTAGTAGATAACTGGGACCGATCAACACGTCTACTGGAGCATAAGGAAGCTGGTCAGCTCCTTTCTCTACAGCAAGATGTATCAGATGGCATAGGCAACCCATGACAGAGATGTTGTAGTTCTTCTCTCAGTCACAAAGACACAAACTCTATTCTTCTCCCCCATCATGACTGCTGGGTTGTCTGCAGAGAAGCACAAAACGTTCTCCCACAAAAGTCTATTCTCCACCAAAATCTTGTCAACAAGAAGATTGGAAAAGCTGTCATATCATTTCATTTCAATTTTCTTTCAACACAGTGATTATAGGAACTTGCTGAGCCAGTGGCTGTTATACTGCAAGTCTGTTCATAGAATATATCAAGAGAAACATAGCATAGTAGATTCAAGGTGCAAAATGGAAACTCTTTAACATTGAAAAGAATAAAAAATTGTAACTCTTAATATGGAGAGAATAAACATATACCATCATCTCCGTAGGCCATCTTTGAAGGGTTTGTTGATGCCGACGTCGAGAGGTTGAAGGACGGATGTCATGCCTCTGGGGATTATTACGAGGTCAGTGTTGCTGTCTTTCAGGAGTTCCTTCGTTGCAACTGTGTGATGGCACCGAAAAGCTTTCAAGACCATTATGCTGCGTTTACAAGAGAGCCCGCCCACTCGCCGATTCCAGACGACCTGCAACCAGTCTTCAACGAGCGCCTGATCCATCCAGCCTTTCTCTTGAGCCCTCACAATGATGCCTGAGGGGAACTGTACCTTGGGGAATGTCTTGCACTTGAAGATGATGTAGGGCGGCAACTTGCCCCCATCAGTGGTGCAGGAAAGCATGACCATGAAGCGATCCTTCTCATGGCCTGTGGTGGTCACGCTGATGGACTGGTGTAGCTCATGGTGCAGCACCTGTGGTCCTGTTGTACATTGTAGCAGTACAGTGCACTCCCGTTATAACGAAATGCTCGGGACCGGCAATTTTCTTTTGTTATAACGAAATTTCGTTATAACCGAACAAATGCAATATATAACGAAAACAAGGAACCACGTGTATATATATATCATATTATATTTGCTGAATACTCATCCTACACTGGAAAGCTATGTGAAATGTGATGAGATAACTGTATTACAATAATAAACGCAAGTTCCCATCCGAAACTGTGAGTGACACAAAGAGCGAACACAGTGGTGTGAAGCGTTCACCCATGCAGAGACGCTATAAATGCTTGTTCCGCTACGTATTTTCGAAAGCAATTCGCATTTCGTTATAACGGAGCACATTTCTTTTGTTTTTCTTTGTCTGTGGCGCTCGGAAAAGACTTCGTTATAACGGAAATTTCGCTATAACCGTGTTCGTTATAAGCGAATTTTGTACCATAGACTTGAATGGTGATAATTTTGGGACCAGAAGATTTACTTTGTTATAACGAAATTTCGTTATAACCGTGTTCGTTGTAACGGGAGTGCACTGTAGTAGTTCTTGGTGCAGAACTGGTGGTGGTCTTTGTCTAGCACCGGTGGCTCCTAGTGCAGCACTGGTGGTCTTTTGTGTAGTACTGGTAGCTCTTAGTGCAACACTGGTGGTCATTGTATAGCATGTACTGGTACAAAGGGAGCTCGTTGTGCAGTGCAGGTGGCTTTTGTACAGCATTGGTGGATTTTGGAGCAGTGCTGACATTCTTCTTCAAGGTGCTTGATGCTTCCTGACTAAAATAGAGCCTGCGTAGTTCCCACTGCTAAGTCAACCAATCTCGTGCTTTCTCTAATAATAACCATCGAGTGCACACATGCTTGAGGATGGCATGTTGCTCCAGTTCACACATTACTTGGAATTGCCTGTACTCCTTCTGCCTCTTTCTCAATTTTTCATGGAAGTAGTAGATAGGGATCAATCAACACGTCTACTGGAGCATAAGGAAGCTGGTCAGCTCCTTTCTCTGCAGCAAGATGTATCAGATGGCATAGGCAACCCATGATAGAGATGTTGTAGTTCTTCTGTCAGTCACAAAGGCACAAACTCTATTCTTCTCCCCCATCATGACTGCTGCGTTGTCTGCAGAGAAGCACAAAACGTTCTCCCACAAAAGTCTGTTCTCCACCAAAATCTTGTCAACAAGAAGATTGGAAAAGCTGTCATATCATTTCATTTCAATTTTCTTTCAACACAGGGATTATAGGAACTTGCTGAGCCAGTGGCTGTTATACTGCAAGTCTGTTCATAGAATATATCAAGAGAAACATACAATTCAAGGTGCAAAATGGAAACTCTTTAACAATGAAAAGAATAAAAAATTGTAACTCTAATATGGAGAGAATAAACATATACCAACATCTCTGTAGGCCATCTTTGAAGGGTTTGTTGATGCCGACGTCGAGAGGTTGAAGGTCGGACGTCATGCCTCTAGGGATCATTACGAGGTTGGTGTTGCTGTCTTTCAGGAGTTCCTTCGTTGCAGCTGTGTGATGACACCGAAAAGCTTTCAAGACCAGCATGCTGCGTTTACGAGAGAGCCCGCCCACTCGCCGATTCCAGATGACCTGCAACCAGTCTTCAACGAGCGCCTGATCCATCCAGCCTTTCTCTTGAGCCCTCACAATGATGCCTGAGGGGAACTGTACCTTGGGGATGGTCTTGCACTTGAAGATGATGTAGGGCAGCAACTTGCCCCCATCAGTGGTGCAGGAAAGCATGACCGTGAAGCGATCCTTCTCATGGCCTGTGGTGGTCATGCTGATGGACTGGTGTAGCTCTTGGTGCAGCACCTGTGGTCCTGTTGTACATTGTAGCAGTATGACGATAGGGAACACAATTATTCACTTGTCTCGCGAAGAAAATCGTAGAATGGTGTTCAATGTTTCGCTCGCTACTGCTGAGCTTCGTCAGGTACAATAAGACACGGTGGTGCGTGCACGCAAGTTAAAGCGTGTATGCGGACATGATAGTGGGCACGTGGCCACCGGAGCGAAACGTCGTACACCATTCTACGATTTTCTTCGCGAGACAAGTGAATAATATGTGTTCCCTATCGTCATAGTATCCACCGCGATGGTCAACATCTTCACAAGAATTGTAGCAGTAGTAATTCTTGGTGCAGAACTGGTGGTGGTCCTTTGTCTAGCACTGGTGGCTCCTAGTGCAGCACTGCTGGTCTTTTGTGTATACACTGGTGGTCATTGTATAGCATGTACTGGTACAAAGGGAGCTCGTTGTGCAGTGCAAGTGGCTTTTGTACAGCATTGGTGGATTTTGAAGCAGTGCTGACATTCTTCTTCAAGGTGCTTGATGCTTCCTGACTAAAATAGAGCCTGCGTAGTTCCCACTGCTAAGTCAACCAATCTCGTGCTTTCTCTAATAATAGCCATCGAGTGCACACATGCTTGAGGATGGCATGTTGCTCTACTCCACCCATCACTTGGAATCGCCTGTACTCCTTTTGCCTCTTGCTCAATTTTTCCAGGAAGTAGTACATAGGGATCAGCAAGTCTACCAGATCAAAAGGAAGCTGGTCAGCTCCTTTCTCTGCAACAAGATGTATCAGATGGCATAGGCAACCCATGATAGAGATGTTGTAGTTCTTCTGTCAGTCACAAAGGCACAAACTCTATTCTTCTCCCCCATCATGAGTGCTGTGTTGTCTGCAGAGAAGCACAGTACGGTCTCCCACAAAAGTCTATTCTCCACCAAAATCTTGTCAACAAGAAGATTGGAAAAGCTCTCATATCATTTCATTTTAATTTTCTTTCAACACAGAGATAATAGGAACTTGCTCAGCCAGTGGCTGTTATACTGAAGGTCTGTTCATAAACTATAACAAGAGAAACATAGCACAGTAGATTCAGAGTACAAAATGAAAACTCTTATGAAGAGAACAAAAAAAAAATTATAACTCTAATATGGAGAGAATATAAACATAGACAAAACCACACATTAAACAAGACAGCAATGGTACTTATCATATTGCATAATACTAAGCTTTATAACTTAATAGTGTGTGATAAATAATAAGCTATATCTACAATGTACTTCTGCATGAAATCAAACCTGAAATAATTGCAACTCATAAATTATTAAAATCTCATGTAGAATTTTCTTCCACTCTTTCCTCTCTCTGTATTGTAAACTTCTGCATTGAAAAGTGGTTGAGAACTTAGTTTAAAACAGCTTCTACAAAAATAATCTGTGTAATATATAAATGGATACAACCTTACCTCGCCATGTTGATCTCTCATCTGTAGTACTTATCTGTAGGAGGGCCCTAATTACCTTTCTACAGTCTTCATCACATTATGTAATGATAACAAGATACAGCGGCTGTTCCTTTGTGGCACAATCACGTCTTCCATCTGTTGATATGGGAAACCTCGTCCCTCTGATCTTCTTCACAATATCTGCTGAACAAAGATAAAGAAAGATAAAGGGTAGTATTCAGCCCAACATAGAATTTTTAAATTTATCAAAGAATCATTGAAGAAACATGATCAAATACAAGTTTCATTCCAAATAACACTCAAATAAATCCAGTTTCTGGACACTTCCACTCTGTTATAAATCAAGAGTACAAATGTCTAAACCTGCAAAGTCAAGTGTAGGATAGACAATAATTCATATTCTGTGATGAATTTGTTTATAAATATTAAAAAATATCTAATTCATAGCTAATAATATATGAATAGGCCTAGTTGAAACAGATGCCAAAACAGCATCATAACCTTGTTTAATTCTTTTTTTAATCATGTGAATAATTTAACTCATACCAAGTTATGAAAATATGTACACAATAAATCAATAAATCAATAATCAATGTAGAATCTAAATATCAAACAATACACCAACCTTTTGTTTTTCAACCCAAAGTCTGTGCTGTTGTAGTGGTTTCTCTTCTCTGGCATGCAGATTTCTCTGTGGTTCTGCTGTCTGAAATCATCTCATGAGACTAGTCAGTTGATCAGCAATAGCCATCGGCAGATTGTGTTTCAGAATGAACTGTGTCATCAGAGTCTCTGCTCGTATTGTGGCATTGTGTTTGGAAAGAACAACTTCATGATGTTGTTGCTTCCAGCTACAACGAAGGATTGTGATACTCGGTGAGTGATGTGTAGGTGATTGCATGTGGAACTCGTGAGTCTCTTGCTCCCCTAGATAGAAATATCACATGAACGCAGAATATATCTTCCATAAACCTTTCCTCTCCTAGATAATGCAGCTCGTGTCGTACACTATGTACGGTAGGTTCATGTTGTGTATCCTGTGTACATTTCATTGCACCTGTTACTTATGGGTGTGTTTTTTTTTCTGAATTCATACTTTTCCAAGGTGTTTTCGCTTTTTTGCCTGCCCTCAGATTTTCCTAGAAACTGCATATTCTATATTCATAACGGTTGACAGCTCTGTGTATATACAATGATATGTTGCCAGAAAATTTGATGGCAGTATAGAGTGATGGTTAAGAAATGACATAGAGGTATATGTAGTCTTGCAACATACTCCAGGAATGTTTCCTAATTCCATAGCATGCTGCTTCCATAATTGGCTTTTTGTGTACATGTAAATGACCAATTGAGAAAATCCCAAAGAGTGTTTGGTTATAGGAGAACATCACAAATGTTATCCTATAATGTAATCATCTCGTATTGCAACTAATCACCGACCGCTTTTTGACGAACCACAGACAAATTTCAAAATATTGAATCATTTGCATAGACAGTGCTTTCTGTAAGATCAGGAATGCAAGTTTTTAAGCAAGAGCCTGTCTAACTCATGCAGGCTGTGATAGTATGGAGTGGAGGGAGTACCCAGTGCTTTTGAAATCTTAGTTCATTACCATGGCTTGCATAGTAGGCAATACACACCTCCCAACCATAAGGAATTTGGAGGAAAGAATCTGAATTTTGACCATTCCGAGCTCTTGTTTCAACAGGAACTTCCTATTTTTCTGGATAATTTTACTACACACTCCTATGGGAATTGCTCATTCTATCCTATTTTTTAGCCAAATCATCCCTATTGTTTTCAGTCAGAAAGGTTGGGAGGTCTGGCAATGTATATTCTATTAATTGCTTTGAACAAAACAGTTTGGAGAAGTAGTCCTATAATGACAAAACCCAGTTACATAGGGCAATCTGTACAAATGGGTTCTTTTGGTCGTTATATTGGACTATATCATATCAGGTAGTTTTATAATGCATCAGAAGTCAAAGAAAAACAAAGGAACTTTTCCATGTGGACAAGAGGGAAGATCTTTCTATCATATTTTTGTCAATTGTTATTTGTTTTGTTTTGTCTTGTTTTGTTTTAGATTGTTTTCTTTTTGATCAGACATATTTCTGACAAGATCCTGCTTTAAATATCATCATACCCGCATATGAGGATGAAAGAAGTGTTGACAGTAGAGTGATTGTTGTATTAAAACTGTGAATTGTTGGAATGACATTGGTGACACAATGTACAGTGTGTACATGTAGATGTTATCTTGGTAGGCCAATCTTAACTATGTTTACTATGAAAAATTGAAGTAAAAAAAAAATGAAGGAAGCAAACTGTAGTATTCAGTGTCGTAACTGTAACACAAGAATTGCGTCGTTACTTACATTGTAAAATTGCAGGTGAATCAGTGATCCTTTTTGTATACAGCTGTAATCATTATGATTATGACAAATATTAACTCCACCATATGATTTATTGAGAAGCTGTGTGTAGGGTTTTCTGTTGAATAAGTGCCGCAAGTGTGTTGGCAGTGCCATATTGTAAATTCGGTCAAGCGTGCTTTGCTTATGTCAAGCGTTGTCACAAGTACATTGTATGTGTGTGTGTGTGGGGGGGGGGCGTTGGGAGGAGGAGGTAGAAAATCACTTTGAATGCAGAGCATAAAATTGGACTATGATTGCATATCTGTTCGGAGATGGACAAGGAATTATTGTTATTGCATGGGATCAGTACAAGAAGATAGCAATTTAAATCAAACAAGAACCACTGTGAGTGCATTGTCCATCCCAGAGCATCTGGCAGAGATCGTAGACACTTGCAGGGTAAAGTTTATTACAAATAATGCATAGTTCCTTTCTCTTAGTGAATATTAGATTACGTGTTATCATATCACAATACTGCTTGTTGTAATATATCGTAACCATTGTGTTTTGAGAAATCATATATCAAAATATTGAATCCCCTCCCCTCCCCCCCCCCTTGTTTGTTTGTTTTTTTTTTGGGGGGTGTTGGTTTGTTTGTTTGTTTGTTTGTTTGTTTGTCATAGATTTGTGATAAACCTTTATTTATTGGCAAGTATTATAAGTTACGCATCATGTGCTTGGAACTTGGATAGAATAGGGTATTTATTCCATTGAAGACAGTCCCGAGAATACTCTCACAAGTGTCTATGGAAAAAGCATGTTATTGCAAAATCAGTCCATCCTCAATGGGTTAATAAACCATTGTCTTTCATACATTGTAATGCATTTTTTTTAACTGTTGCACCTTGAGATATGAATTGTTTGTGTCATGTAAGGCTGACACATGTGTATTGAATCAAAATGGCATGAGAGTTCTTTATGATAAAGGTTATGCCTAAAACCCTGACAGCATTTGAACATATTCCAAAACTTGCTGAAGGCAATATGACAATCTTCAAGATTTTGACATGTAGACTGTTTTGACATTGTTGAAAATGTTAGACCTGTATTAAGTTTTGTTTGAAGCCAGCATTATAACTACAGTTATATAGTTCCATCCAATGTCTTTAATGTTTGCAGAATGAAGGTATTGTGGAGTGGAAAGAAGATAAGCCTTAACGGGTAAACATATTTACTCTGTATATATGAATGTAATATCAGTTGTGATTGTGTGTGGCAAAATGACCACATATAGTTTCAGGTTTGAGTTTCTTCAGTTTGTCTCCCTCTGCACGTATGAAAATTTATGAAGATCGCAACTGCTGATCTGTAAATCAATTTACAGATCAGCAGTTGCGATCTTAACAAATTTTCATTTGTAGAGGGAGACAAACTGAAGAAACTCAAACCTGAGCCTTCACCCCTCTGAATAATATCTTTCTTTCACATATAGTTTGTTTACATTTACCTTACAAATTGTTGTGTGTTAACTTGTCAAAAATTTTCATCAACATCACATATTGTGGAGTTGAAATATGATAAGCCCCAAAGGGTGAGTGCATGTATATATATATAGGCTGTGAAAAGGGTAAGCTATGAATGTAATGTCAATTGTGATGATGTGTGGCAAAATGACCACACAGTTTGTTTATAATTTACCTTAAAAAGTATTGTTGGAAATTTTCATCAACATTACGTATTGTGGAGTCAAAATATGAAGATTAGCTGAAAAGGATATATCCAAAGGCTGTGAAAAGATAAGCTATGAATGTAATATCAATTCTGATCATGTTTGGCAAAATGACCACATAGTTTGTTTACATTTTCCTTTAGAAAGTGTTGTTTGTTTACTTGTTAGAAATTTTCATCAGCATCATCTAGTATTATGGCAAGTCAGTAGAGTGTTGTCTGTTGTCAAAAATATTATAAAGATATGTCTGAACTGTTTCAAGGAGTGCCGATAGCATAGTGGGAAATTTGCTGAAGTATTCATGATGATGAAGAGGACGCAGTGACCATTAAGTGTGTGAAATTGTGGCAGGGTAAATAGTTTATGCATCAATATTTACCTTGTTCATGCAAATGCAGTGTGATATACAGAAATCATTATGTTCAAATGCAATACTAATTATAGAGTATATTAAACATAGCATTATCATATTTTGAAAGTATGCACTAGTATTCAAAATAGCTGCACAACTTAAAGCTTAAATCAGTGTTGACCTAAGAGTGACCTCATGACTGGACTTTAGAACTGATATGTGGAGTTCTTTTCTAAATGGTTGGTAATGTTCTTTAATGTAAATATTAACCTCTCACATACAATAACTTGGAAGTCCACCTCTACTTTGTGAACAAACCACCTGGTAACCATAGCTGTTATTGTTTGCATGTCTAATGGATTATACTGGTTGTGGCTATTTTCCGAATCTCTGTGTAGTTGTATCTAATTTCTTATTTTCAGCAATGAACACGCAGTTGTAAATGACTGCTGTGCATAGTGTATCAGGCAAGATTTGCTTGTGTTTCCCTAAGTGTCAGAAGGTAAAATATAAAGGCACATTGTTGATTAAGACAAGTTCTTTCTACTTAAAACATTCAACTTTATTATACTTGCTCATTGATAATGCTGACCTACTTGACAGCTGTAAAAGAATACTTTAATTTGATGTTTCCTAACTCATGTTGGAAAATCGGTATTACTTGTGTTGTTTTTTGTTTTGGCCATTTCAGTATCTTCATACACCTATTTTATAAAACAAAATGATATATATGAAGGGTTTGTTTGCAAAAACTGATAAGTCCATTTTTGAAGATTTTTGATTACGATCTCTGTCATAAAGTACAAAATAATACCTTTTAAATGGTATATTGGTCACTACATATAAAAGTATATTTTTGAAGTTATGATCAAAAGAAGCAAAAATTTTCTTATTATTCTCTTTATTTTTCTTGACCTTTCATCGCGAATATCTCCATTTGGTAAATATGGACTTATCGGTTTTTGCAAACAAACACTTCATATATATATATATATATCAAAGTGTAACACCATAGCAATGCATTATCACTGTTCTCTATAGGCATTGATCATGTATCGATGAAATAGGATGTAGTCTTTGAGGATATGGACTAAAATACCCACGGCTGTGTGTATAAGTTTTAATCAACTCAAGTATGTGCATCATATGTACAACATGATCATACTTTGGGTTTTTGTATTTTTGTTTGTCTATTTTTGTTTTTGTTTTTGTTTTTTTTTTGGTGAACTTTTGATGTTGGTGTGTGGGGCATGTCTTTCAATCAAACATCCTGCCATAACTTAATAAGAGATATCGTTTTCTTTCTGCTGAAGTTTTCATGGTAATATGTGCGACATGTCTTTCATTTTGAAACATTCTGTGACATTCATAATTAAAAATTAATTAGAGATATGGTTTTCCATTTTTTCTCTGAAGTTTTGGTGTTAATAAATGTGAATGATATGTCTTTCCTTAAAACATTCTATCATAAGTTGAATAACAGATGTGGGGTTTTTTTTTTGTTTTTTTTTTTGTTTTGTTTTTTGCTGATCTTTTGATATTAATATTTGTATACATGTCTTTCATAAACATTCTGTAATAACCAAATAGCAGATGTGCTTTTCCTTCCTTCTGCTGAACTTTTGATGTAACAAACTTGTGCAAAATGTCTTTCATTAAAATTTTCTGTTGTAACTTGAATATGAGATGTGCTTTTTCTTTTTTCCCCTGCAACATTTTTTTATAATACTACTTGTCTACGTTATGCATTTTATTATCACATGAGCACTGACCGTTTGTGTGAAGTGACTTTCAAAGTCCTGCGGTTTGCGTAGACCAGTAGAAAGTAGGAACACAGAGTGATCATTATTCCGAATCGTGTGTCTTGGCCTAGTGCGATTGCTGGGCGTGCGTTGGCATATGACGATTTTGTATTTGGGTTGGAGATGTTTGTTTGATTAATTTCTCAAGTTGTTTGGTTTGTGTGTGTGTGTGTGTGTGTGTGTGTGTGTGTCTAAATAAGCGAAAAAAAAACAAATAAATCCGTTATGACGTGGACACAAAGGAAAGACTCACATGTACACCAGCATTATCACAACCTCTTATAAAGGCCGAAAAAGATAAACCTTGTCGACAGAAATGAATCTCCATGAGCCTCTTCGAGAAGTTTCTTGTATCTATTACTCATTCATTCTCTCTCTCTCTCTCTCTCCCTCTCTCTCTTTTGTATTCATTGTCATTGTTATCATTCAACTGTTGTATATCGTCTGTTGAGAATGAGAAGGGCGTTAAGTCACCACATGCATGATCCCTTTTGCCGAGTTAGAGCCTTGTTTCATGGTACAACTGTGTGGACTCGGCTAACTGGTCTGCTTCATTTCAGTGGATGTTTTGATATTTACATCGGTTATATTTTTATTCTGTGTTAGATGACATCATTCAAGACGACACTCCACTGGCACACATACAACAACAACAACAAAATTCTCTGTCAAATCGATCACTCTTTACAAAATTACATGACAGGCTGGTTGAATTCATCCCAATGACAAAAAAAAAATCAAACTGAAATTATGAAGACATACCTATATACTCGCATGATTCATGTATATAAGAAAGATGTTCAAAAAACTGCTAGAAATACAATATCCTGTATTCGTTTTATTTTCCAAAACTTTAGAAAAATGCAGAAGAAGAATTGCTCCTATTTTGAGTCCTCACGTAAAATTAGAGCATGCAGATTTTTGTTGGTTTTGTGATGCACGGTCACATATTTTAATATATCATTAATAAAATATATTTTATGATACAATTGGAAAATTGATTTAGGGTGTTCTTCCTGTACTAGAGACAAGTACACGTTTTCAAAATTAAAAAGTGTTACATTCTAGCACCCTAAACAAACTAGCATCATACAGTAGGCCATACAGGTAATTGTGCTTGAAAGCTGCCCATAGGTTCCAGTTTAACCTACGCATAAATTACTACTTTCACAGTAACTTGACTCACCAACTAATTTATATATCCTATTCCTCCAAAACGCTGTAGACACTCCGCCAAGAAACCTTCACTTGCTTCTGTACAGGGCTGTCCCCCCCCCCCCCCCCCCCATTTAAGTATAAAAATGGAGTTCAGGAAGAGAATTGTCCAACACACCAAATTTGGAAACTGCATGTAACTTGTAATGTTTACTCTCAATAAAATATGGTGAACAATTCTTTATAAAGACATCGTTTAACATCGTTTCCAGTTGAAACAGATTTAAAAAATAATAACTCCCCATAGCATGATCCCATATCATCCTGCCTTGGTCTTAAAAAAATAGATAAATAGATAAATAAACGAAAATATCGATTTACAACTGACTGATTTCACATTTTAGTTCAGTCTTTCCCCAGCACTAAGAATCGTGAAGTATTGGAAATGATTTGCAGGCATGAAGATATCCATAGATTATACAACTGTACATAGGCGGTGATATCATTTTTTTGTGTGTGTGAGTGCAATAATTCTTCTTAAGTTTTTAAATGTGATTTTATTGACATCGAGACAGTCCTACATCCCAGCAAGGAAAGTTCGACAGTATTATTTGAATAATAGTCAAAATGTTTGGTGGTTTTTGTGTAATCTTGTTCTAAAATTTCCGTTTTGTAATAACATCCTGTTTTTAGAAACCTATACCACAGAAACAAAAATAAAAATTCTTGTGAACAGAAGCAATGATGAACACAGTTTCGACAAGATTGGCTCCGAACACGCCGAAGTTCAGGTGCAGCCAAGTGTGTAAGAGACTTATACGTGTGTCGAGACGATGAGTCCAAATCGACAGATCTATTGAGAAGGCATAGGTGTTATAATCATTGCATTCCTCGTCTGTTCGAGAGACACCGCTATCAAAACTCATACAACGTACCATTTTTTTTTTTTTTTTGGAGGTAGAACTGTCAACTTTAAACTCAAATGGATTTCGTAAGAAAAAAAAACATCAAAAAGTCATGGACGTACGCAGTGTTGTAGGTTTACGCGAGGTTTACTTTGTATTGGTTGGTTTTGAAAACAGCACAGGAAACGACAATTTATACATATGTATTTTGAAAAAAAAAAGTCACGCTTCATGTCTATCTGACACTATATCAAACTATTCAAAAAAAAATGAAAACGACAAGTACTGTATAGTATTTTGAAAACTACTCTACATTTCATGTTTATCTACCGCTATTACGTACCAAATTAAAGTGAATGGGAAGTATCCGTTACACTCACAAATGTAACTCACCATCTTCCCAGTTTTGTTATGAAGTCAGTTTGATTAAAAAAAAAAAGCTGTTTCTCAATGGAGACTGCATTATAACTTTCTGTCGAACGACAAAAAGGTCTTCATTTTCTTAAATATTTACTACTATGCATAGTTCAAGTATATATTCTCAACACAAGTGTGGTACAATAATCTTCTACTGTAAGTTTTCTGCTGTGCAATAACAGGATTATCTACATTAAAGCAATAAAAATCATTTAAGAAGAACATAATTTGAAAATACAGTACTTTGTTATTACTTTTTTTCACTTAAACTAGACAGCGCGTATCTCCGGCTCTTTTCATCACAACCGAAGGCAATCAATAACCTGATCGTTGAGGAAAACAAAAACGATTAGAAATTACACTATTTTTTTAAGTATGTGCCCATTCTGAAGAATGCGCACATAATGTGTTAGTACGAAAAAAAAATACGCATACAAGTAGTCGAGAATGACTAATGTGATGACTGTCACTTTGGTGCACAAATGAGCATCATCGATGATGACACGGGTAATTTCTCATTCAGCATTGTTTAGTGTATTAGACTACATATCGAATAATCTAGCCATCTAGCCGAGATCCATCAACACTTATAACAAATTACTTTCACACTACAAGTTAAAACTACAACTTACCATGCTTACAACAAATTATGTTCTTGAATAGATGTGTAGGCCCACATGAGTGCATCGAGTCAAGAGTACTTTCGTATGTTCGTTATGGATTCCAAAGTTGTTGGTTTTTTTATTAATCCGAAAGACACAGTTTACGTGGGCCTAGATGTTCGATAATCCCAAAATAACATTGGGTCCGTTAGTCACAACATTTGTGACGTTATTTCGAAGGTTGGTAAGTTCGAAAATTGAATAATGTTCTTTACTCCAAACGTTCGTTACTCTAAAATTTAGATAAGGTTCATTATTCCGAGGGTTCGTTTATCCAAGAATGAAATAAGTGCTGTTAATACAAAAATGAAAAATAAAAAAGTGCATATTAACGAACCTTAGTTAGTTTTCGGCAATCAAAAGCTCAAACTGAACCTTCGGAATAATCGGTCTTTTTCCCATTTTCGGATTAATGAACCTTCGGAATGACGAGACTATTCCCCATTTTCGGATTAATGAATCTTCTTAATGACGAACTGTTTATGATTAAAGATCCTACGAATAATGAACCTTCGGGGAAAAAAAACCGTCAGAATAACGGAACTGTATATATACCCTTTACTCCACAGAGTTTAAAATTTTCATCTGTCAGTAATTTAAAAATTTCAGTTGATTGCAGTGCACTCCCGTTATAGTGAACACGGTTATAACGAAATTCCGGTTACAACGAATTAAAAATTCAGGCCGCAACATTATGCACTCTATGCATTTTTATGTTTTATTTTGTCCGGTTATAACGACATTTCGATAAAACGAAAGAAAACTGCCGGTCCAGAGGACTTCGTTATAACGGGCGTCCACTGTATTTTGAGAGCTACAGAATGATTTCAGATCGTGACGAAACCCACTCATGACTATAAACTTATAATTAAGTAGAGTTGCTGTAACTTACTTAGTCTAGTGGATATAAGCTTGATCCTTACGCTCTTTTTCTACTAAGGATACTTCATTTAAGCACTCTCAATCAAAGACAACATAGATTCTAGTTCTCTTATGAGGGGAATGACGCACGTATAAAATCCCACTGTTATACCGTGGTATAAGTGCAGCATTGTAATGCTCTGAACGATTTCAACAACTTCAAATCCTAATTGCTGAATCACAGTTAGCATTCCAACAAGATAACCATTACTTTTTCAGTAAATCACCCTTTCGATATCATCCTTGTCCTAGCGAAACTCAATGCTCTTCTCTCTGCGTTTATTATTATGTTTCATTTATGTTCATACTTTCAGTGGCATTAAAAGAACTAGATATCCCTATGACTTGTTATGTGGTTGCAATGACTACACTGCCCGACTTGTGAGTACATCGAATTGTAGTGGATAAAACATTGAAGTTTGCACAGAGGGTCATTGGTTCGAATCCCCAAGTGCGTTTTTCCTGGGACGTTTCGCGGGATATCTCAGTCATTTCAAAAACAATTTTCATCAACTAAACTTAGAATTCCTTTCAGAATTATATGGCCTTTCATATTTCGTAAGAGTTATCTCATTTTCTAAAGCAGAACAAAAACATCTGAAATCTACGGCAACCTAAACAACAAAAATCTATGGAAACCTGAAGCCAAATCTAAACCAAAACTATATACTAACCCTGAAATATGATCAGTAGTATTAGAAGCATTTCTTGTAAATCGAAATTTTTTTTTTCCTCTTCAACTCTCGAGATGAACTGTGAGTGTTGCTCTATCTATGGTACTTGTGATAGGTCCATCACAGAGGTGACATTCTTCGTTTGCGTGTCGTTGCTGTACTGGTGATCGATGCCATGGTCGAAGAGAGGCAACTTAGTCTTTGATAAACCTTTGGTGAAAACATCCTTGATGGCTGTGCGGAATTTGGGGTAACGTGCTGCGTAGATGAACGGGTTGGCGGACGCGTTGATGAATGCAAGGAAAGTGAAGGCGTAATGGAGAGGGCTGAATAAGTAGTCGGATATACGTCCAGTCAGACCCGTGACCATCAGTGTGAGGTTGTGCGGACCTAAGCTGAGGGTGAAGATAATGACAATGACTGCAGTCATCTTCACGATGGTGTTACGAGCCTTGAGGTGAGCTGATGGAGAGTCTACCTTCTTGGTAGCGAGAATGGTTTGAAGTTCTCGATATTGGCGGCTCAACGATAAAGCCGTAAGAATCTGTGTAATGGCCATGATCATTACTGGGATACCCACGCGGGCAACAAAGAGATAAATTGATAATTTAACCTTAACTGTCCTCGTTTTAGTGTCTTTACACTTGTTGTCGATAACTTCCACAGTTAGGTTGTGAGCGGAAGCGGGAAGAGATAAAAAGCCAACACAAGTGAGGAAAATATAGACTCGTCGCTTTGTGATGAGTTGGTGACGGCGCAGCGGGTAGGCAACGACCACGAATCGCTCAACAGACATCCCTGCCAAGATGTAGGCGGACGCAAAGACAAATACCCAAAGCGGATAGCCGGGTCTGTATACAAACTTACAGTAGAATGAGCCGAGGGGTGTATCCGGAACCTGGTAGGCATTCGGAATTGGAATCATGAAGACGGACGTCAGAAAATCAGCCACTGCCAAAGCGCCGATGAAAATATCAGTAGAGTATTTGGACGCATTCCGCCCAGCAAGGACGAGAACCACCAACAGGTTGCCAACGATCCCGACAACAGCAAAAAGAAGTTGGAGTAGGTCATTCCAGGACCACACCATACTCCACGCCCATCCGGCGACATCGTGAATTTCCACTGTAGATGTCGATGAGTTTCCGACATCTACCAGCGTGGCTGTGAAAATCATGGTGCCAAACGTAGTTGCAGAGGTTTGCGCTTCCATCCTCACTTTTATGTCAGAAAGATGCTTACAAAAAAACTCTGACAGCAGGACAATGTGTACTTAACAACAAACAAACTTCAAATTGTCCAAAAGATGCGAGTCTGCAAATAACATGATCAAAAGTTTTAAAGTATATTTGGGAATTCAATTGTAATAAAGCAAAATCGATTGATTTCATGGAAATGAAATGAAATGAAACGAAATAAAGATTAAAAGTCAATATAACTTACAAAGGAGCAGTATACCAAATCAGATCAAATTAGGTCAATTAGTTTGAAAATTTTTACAAAGAAAAAAGAAACGCCGACAAATATGTGAGGATTCAAGTAGTATTACGAAATACTAGTGGTGTGTAGAAAAAGTCCTTGCACCAGGAAGATATTTTGTTTTTTTTTTTTTTGTTTTTTTTTTTTTTTGGGGGGGGTCCAAATCCTCCGCAAAATTGAATCAATGCACTTACTTCCTGGCACCATTTATTGGAATAATATATCGAATATTCACAACTACTTATTCATTGGTATCTGAGTTTATATTATCATTTTGTAGCTTTCTGTTTCTCCCACCCCGCTTTTTCACAATTTTGTCTTTTACAACCAGTTCCTTATCGTTATGTTTTCCTGACAGGGGAATAAAGTTCCTGAAGTACCTTTCATTTTGGTCAAGGATTGATTCAAAGTTTAAAATTCTGTAGGATGGTGACAAAACAAATGTGGACAGTACTTATTTGCATCATATTCAGTATTACCACTGTGGCATTAATAAGTCCGAAAAACAGTATCTATTCTTTTCTACAACTAATAGAAACAATCTATATAAATTTGACATTTTTGTTCATAAGTTGGTTATTTTCAAAAATGTCGCAAGCCTGCCCAATATAATTAAATCAAGTTTATGATAACGTATAATAAATTATGATTAGGAATGTAACCATGACAGGTAATACGTGTGCCAAGTTATTATTCTCTAATCAAGTTTAAGACAACTAAGATTCACATACCTTAAGTTTCAATCGGAAGATGAGACGCAGCGCGGTACCCTGTGTCTTGACCGAACAGAGGGCGAAGTTTGGCTGGAGAAACAACGGCTCCGCTTACAAGATTTAGTAGTAAGATTATAGTAAGACTGCGCATGCTCCTTCCGGACGTTCCGTTTCTCTATCTTTCTGTTTGTATCTTATCCGTCTATTGCGTATCTTTTGCGGCTGATAAGATTCTGGTGAGCTCTGTCCCCAATTCATAGGTTTTACCCAGGAGAAGGAAAAGTGTATTGACAAGTATACGTTGACAAGTATACGTTGACAAGTATATAAGTTGACAAGTAAATATATACCCCCCTCCCCGACAGAAATGTTGCCCTTCAGTGTCCCTCCCCTCTCTCCGAATTGTCTATCTTTCATGAGTCAAATGCATTAACGTGACTTCCATGTAAAACTGAACGAATTCATTTAGTCTTTTTCTATTTCACATGTTGATGATGTATGTTTCCGCTCTGATTATTTTAGAACACTGCCACCAGTGGTCACAATATCGTTTTGCATTATCCAAAGGGAAAATGAGTTCTATGCCCATTGAATGATTTTATTGGTGTTTTTTAATTCTTTTTGTTATACGAATCAACTCTCATTTTGTTACATAAGACAATTAGTATGCTTAACCGTCTACACCAAAACTACCAGTACTGGTATTTTTGCTTATAGTTGACATAAATAAGTTCTATTAATTCTGGTTTCCAGCTTCGGAAAAGTTTGTTTGTAAAGTTCATTTCTGTTTGAAACATTCTTTATAACGTACATGTGTGTAAAAGGGTGCATCTCTTTTAGATAGGCTTATAACAGCCTGTGACGATTGTATACTGGCAAGCATTTACAAGCCTCTTGATCATTCATTTGTATAGTTTCCATGCACTTAAAGCTCGGGAGGAAAACAAAAAAAAAGACGCAAAAGAGAAAAAAGAACACTCAAGTGACTTTCAAATCAGAACAAAATTAATTCAAAGGTATGATAGAAGCTAACATCGGAAACTGAACAACAATATGAAGTGATACTTTCTTTAGAAATAATAGTCTACTTTATTTTTTCCTAAGTGCATGCGTGTAGGAAAGCGAGGAAAATTCCCATCGATTTTTAAATGGATTTTCAGTGTTTATTGATTTGTTTTGAGATCATGCTCTCATCTAATGGTCTAAAGTACAGGAATTGGCTTTAGAAGCGAAGGGCTCAATAACTATTTCCAGCATCATTGCTACATACCACGACTGAATAGACTGGGGTGGACAGAGGGGAAAGAGAAAGAGGGAGGAGAGTTGTAGAGAAAAAGAGAGGGGTAAAGAGCAAGAGAGAGTGGTATATTATGTGGAGAAAGACCAAGATCACGAGAGAGAGATAGAGAGATATGATATTGCTTTCGTTTGTAACGCCGACAGAACCTCCATTGCTGTTTCTCTATAAGATGGCAACATAGGGATATCTATAATAAACGACCTTGAATATTTGCACATGTTATGTTCTGTACGGAATGTATGTGTGCCTGTGTCTGTCTCTCTGTCTGTCTGTTCGTCTGTATGTATAGTTTCCCAGAATACGTGCCCCTGCCGTTTTATCGATATTTAAAACCAGTTGTGACGGGAGTATATTTGTGGAGAAATATAGCTTTATGAAGGATCATACGTAACTCGAGTAAAGGGGAATAACGGAAGAAAAAAAAATCGATTCTAAATAGCGTACTCAATTTTCCCATCATTATAGCATCTTTGATTTCCCTGTGGCGGTTAACTTTGCTTTGGGAATCGTACGTTTGTCCCCGGAAAAAAAAAATCATCTTCATATCAACTGAAATTTTCCTCCGACAAAGCCTTGACATCAATACCGATAACCAGCGATAGGAGTCCCTGATCATCCTATCCAATGTTAATTTTGAAAGAAGGACATTGATGTCACAAAGTTGATAGATATACATAACACGATGGCATCTAAATCGTTGTTTTTGTTTTTGTTTTTGTTTTGTTTTGTTTTTTCATTGCGATGTGCTGCTTGTGTTACTGTCTCACTTGTCAGCTCACGCTGCAATAAAGTTTGGACCGTGATGTTTTCTAAACAGAACACTTTTGTATCAGGCTACTTCTTCGTGACCTTAAACGAACCCAGAATACCGAACAAGTAATTAAACTAAACAAATAAACAAACATAACAAACAAACAAGCGCAAAAAAAATCCTTGCATTCTTTAATGTGATTAAAGTTCTTTGGTTTCTCAAGCTATGAAAAAAGATAGAGCATACCCCCAGTCTTTCCTCTAGGAACCACCTTTTGCTATACATCTGTTACGAGTCTAAGACCTAGTTCAGACCCCATACACGTCTGCGTGTGTGGGGTGAGTTGTGTGTGCTCGCGCGCTCACAAAAACTCACAATGGGTACATTGCTAGGTTCAACGTGTTCAATGTATAAATGTGTGTATGTTTTTCTCGCAGAGTTCATAACTATCATTCCGGTACTATTTCCTCGGCAATTTGATATTCAATAGTTTTCATGGTTCTGAGATCAATTTGACAAAACCTACGCAAACATCATGAACATTGCGTGAACTAGAACCGCGCACGTTCATTGGTGAAGAGGACATAGCGAAATGGACTCAGTTTAACAACGAAATACCAAGCTAGCGAAACCATCAATGGCATTACAAAGTTAACTGTCGCACATATATACTTGGCCCTGAAGTGACATTGATTCATCTTTATTCTTCCATCCTTTGTCCCTTCCTGCCTAATTATAAACTGTGTCTTTGTTTTTGAATCAAAATGCTGGACTAATGCGTGTTATTAACATCGAAACCTATTGGCGTAATTACTAAACCTGACTGACCCCAGTGACACATACATGTATTGTGTACGATTACGAGCGCCATGAGCATCATTCTTGATGGACTTCAGCGCATTATAAGAGGCAACTTTTATTATTATTATTATTGTTTTTATTATTATTATTATTATTATTATTATTATTATTATTATTATTGTTATTATTATCATTATTATTATTATCATTATTTGGTTATATCTGTTATTGTGATATCATTCGGTATCTTTGTGATATGAATGACTTTGACTTTGAATGAACTTACATGGTCCTTATATAACATCAATTTAACATGTTTTTTCATCCTTTCTTTCTTTCTTTCTTTCTTCCTCACTCGGACATGTTTGTTTTGTTCTGTTTGTTATGGGTTTTTTTTTACTATTCAGAATGCTGAACAGATTGGAATGAGTCTTTGATAGATAGAATCAAACCTGTTCGAGTGAAATCCCTATCAATCATAACGCACTTATATTGAACGATGGTCTATCCTTTTTATAGTAATGTCATGGTGGAAATATTATTCATGGTACACATGTATTACTACTCTTTTCTAGCAGAGTGTTTGTTGTCTCATCATGATTATCAATAGGTCTACTAGTTGTACCCGTGTTCCTCATCCCGTTCTCCACACTATAGGCTTTTGTTGGGACCTACACTCAACAAGCTTTGCTTTTTAGTAGGTTCCATCGTATTTCTCTTTAGCATTCTTTCGACCGATATGTACTATGTTTGTATTTCTTTTTGTATGCCCAAGCTGGACATTCTGTATTATTATATTTTGTTATATCTTATGTATTTTCCATCGAGAAATATGAAAATAAAATGGAAATTAAAACAAAAAAATGTTAACAAGGTTTTGAATTAAATCTAAGTTTGATCAACTCAAAGTAACACACACACAAACACACATACACACTCAAACACACACAGAGAGACACATTTATCCTGGCAATAATCTCCATTCTCCACCGTAAAAGCTGTCTCTTGACCCTAATTGTTGCTTCATCTTTCGACGGCAAAGAAGTATACAACAAAACAAAAGAACTTTGTTGAAATATCTATAGCCAACACGTAATCCTATCCTCTCTCTCTCTACATGTTTTATGTCGGTTTTTTATTCTTTTAAGAGAGAACATCAACCTATACTTCATCATTTTGTTGTTGTTGGTGGTGGTGTGTTTTTTTGTTTTGGTTTTTTTTTTGTTGTTGTTGTTTTTTTGCAGATGTTATACACTGTCTTGTACCAACTGTATCGTCATCCATTATACGTACCTTATTTCCAGGCGCGATCAGTTTTTTGAAGCTGGTATGAGAATGAATCAATTTTTTGAATGTTCATAATTGGTACAATAATTGGTTCACGACAAAACCAACATGCACCATTATGGTTGCTTAAGACACAGGTATAGGACAAAGCCTTATTACCTGCGGATGTTTAAGCTAGCATGCATAGATCATTAAAGTATGCGGGTGGTTTTCCGGAGGATATTAATCAAACTTGGCGACAGCCACAGGATCAAATACAGACTCACAAACAAATAAGTTCACATCATTTTTTTTTTCTCTTGTACAATGTTAATAATTATGTTATCATTTCCCTATACACCTCATGTACCCCTGGACAAGTGAGTCCAAACGATTGTTCTTCACCTCCGTTGACACTCGAGTTCAATGAAATGAAATTCAGTATGGACATCTTCGTAGTTAATTGCCACTTTCTAAATAGATGGTCTTCTGCATTTTGATTATTTCTTAAAACATTACTCTGCGGGTTTTTCACTTCCATAGTCATAGTGGGAATTCAGTAAGAAATAACTCTATGTTTGTACACCTTCGACGAGTTTATAGGTATGTATTAAATGTTTTCCAATAAATTATAACTCGGCAGACAGTTTGTAAGAATGTGTTACACTGTACTCAGCTGGTATTGATGATCTTTTTTTTAAATCAAAACTATCGATTGATCTCAAGGGCCCACTTTTGCACCCCGCCGAGCCTTTCTTTAAAAGTATATCTACGAGCCAACAAACTAATGGAGAAGTTACATATACCACACATGTAAAACAGTGCACTTACACAAGTTCCACTGTAATGAACGTATATTTTCCATCAGAGGTAATAAGCTTTAATTCTGCCTGGTGCTAACTTCTATAAAGCAAAGTCATTTATATGTGCAATGTTCCATTCACAGAGGTGTGTAAATTGATATCTGGCCAGACAGTCATGCTGTGATAGTGATGTCAGCGCCCTCTTGCATAGTATATAGCTGTATGCTAAAACGAAAAAAAAAAGTTACATAAAATGAAAACACAATATATCACATTATATGTACTCAAGTGGCATAAATCATTCGACCATTACTTGTACTTCAACATCTCTGCATTCTACTGTCATCTCTCTATTTCTAACAATTAGACTATTAAACGCGATACTACATACAACATCTCAGTTGCATCGCAAGTGCTTATCGCCCCACTTCGCCGGGCCTTTCTTTAACAATATCTACGAGCCAACATATTATGGCCCGAATTCACGAAGGTGGTACAAATGAAACCATTGTTTAAACCATGGACAAAAACCATGGAGCGCCAAGTGTCGCATGGAATATTTCGTCACGAAATCAGTCATTTCGTCGATGAAATTATTATTTTGTAACAAAATGACAACATTTTGTAACTAAATGAACATTTCGTCCACGGAATGATAATTTCGTTAACGAAACCTGTCATTTTATCGACGAAATGACAAATTTCGTAACGAAATAATCCGTGCGACACTTGGCGCTCCATGGTTTTTGTCCATGGTTTAAACCATGGTTTTGTTTGTACCACCTTCGTGAATTCGGGCCTAAGAGTTTACATGTAAAAACAGATAAAGGAATATCTATTTTTATTAGTTTGAAATATGTGACATCAAATCTGCTGAAAAAATGAAAATAATTAAAAATTATAAGTAACAATTACAATAAATCTTCAAAGATACTTCTTGTTATGTAACGAGTGCATATCATTTGAAAGCTCTTATTTTTTTTTTCTATTTGATGTTTACTTTAATTCAAAAGAAATCTTTAAAATGGCTCTTATCTTTTCTTGTATTCAAACTCTTCAGATATCTTAACAGTATTTCAGACCATAAAAACGGGAGATAAAGTACGTTGCCATTATTTAACAAAAGGTATCGAATGCTTTTATCTTAATCTCAGATATATTTCATACTTAATCTCAACACATTGAGATATCTTCGTCCATGTTTTTTAAGAACTTCTGGCTACAAAAAGCAGAATGGCTGATGAAATCGTCGGAATCTATTATCCTTGATTTAATATTTCCTTACACCTTTCCACATTATATTTTATTAAGAATACATATATCAATATACACCTTCAATCCGATACATCCCACAGTGACACGAAAGGAGTCAACTAATATTACTAATACTTAACAAATTGATGCTTTTCTTCCTTACAGGTAATAACTTTACTTTTGATTGTTATGCAATTTTTTTTTATTGTAGGTCAACGTGAGGTTTAATTTTGCCGTCTCAGATTAGGCCACTCACGGAAGAAGCATTGGTTATCCTTGTACCGACCCCCAAATGGTGATCGATGCCCTGATCAAAAAGTGGAAGCTTCGTCTTGGACAATCCTTTGGTGAAGACGTCCTTGATGGCCGTGCGAAACTTAGGGTACCGAGCTGCGTAAATGAAGGGATTAGCTGTCGAGTTGATGAAAGCAAGAAAGTTCAGAGCGTAGTAGAGAGGGCTGAACAAATATGATCTGAGGGTTCCGCGAAGGCCAGCTATCATAAACATCAGGTGACTTGGACCCAAGCTCAGGATGAAAACTGCTACTACGGTACCCGTCATCTTCACGATATTGTTCCGAGCTCTGAGGTGGATGGAAGGGACACCACCTTTCTGAGCAGACAAGACGTTCTCCAGTTGTTTGTGCTGTCGATGTAGAACCAAGGCGGTCAGGACCTGCGTAAAAACCATGGTGAGCACGGGAAAACCCACGCGGGCAACGAAAAGATAAATTGTTATATCAACTTTCACCTTCATTGGCTTTGTGTCTTTACAGGTGTTGCCTACTACTTCAACTTTTACACTATGCGCAGAGGCAGGTATGGACAGGATGCCAACGACGGCCAGGAAAATGTACACTCGTCGCTTCGTGATGACGTGGTGACGATGTAAAGGATATGCCACTGCCACGAAACGCTCCACGGACATACCTGCCAGGATGTAGGCAGACGAGAAGACAAATATCCACAACAGATAGCTTGGGAATATCACCTTGCAGTACAAAGAACCGGTAATGGTATCTGGCACCCGCTGAGCCATTGGAACTGGGATCATCACTACTGACGTCAAGAAATCGGCCACCGCGAGCGCCAAGATGAAAACATCCATCGAGTACCGGGCCGTCTGTCGCCCGGCCAGGACAAGAATCACCAGAAGGTTACCAACACTTCCAACCAATGAAAACATCAGCTGCAGCAGGTTTGTCCAGGACCAGGTCATTCTCCACACCCATTCGCTGGTCTCCTCGGGGATCCTTGGAAGGGTTACCATGTCAGGATCTGTCGGATCCACCTCTACCATCATCGCTGTGTATGAAAGCAGGTAAGAAGTATCTGAATGCGCTTGTGCTTCCATTGGCATGACACTACCGGATGAGTGAGTTAAGGCTTTGAATCTCTGGTGACGGTTAGGTGAAATGTTTGCCCACGTAAAAGCATCCACTCTTCCACCCCAACACGTATAGTTGTATCTGTTGTCCTAGATGCGATGGGTATTAATGAATATAGCATACAAGTTACAAAAACACTAACAAAAAATACAGAGGATGATGCAGCTGTTTCGTAACACTGAATAAAAGTGATTGTTCCATTGAATTTTCTTTTAACAGCTAATCTAATAAAAGTTGTCTCTAGATAAAATCATGAAGCTCCAAAGGTTTGGAGATTGACATCTTAAGAGCTTTAACCATCTTCAATGGATGTCATATTATTGATATTGAACAATCGACCGCAATTGCTGACTATACCTTAAGGTGCTAAAGTACAGTGTAAAAACATCGGTGTTAGATTTAACACCACGAGTGTTAAATCTAACACCGATCAAAATTCAATGAAGGACCACACCCACAGGTGTTGAAAATGCACTGTGATGGTGTTGAAAAGTGTTCACCTGACACTTCGTGGTGTTAATTTGACACTGTACCTGGTGTTATTTTGACACAGTACTGGTGTTAATTCAAAAATGACACCACATGGTGTTGATTTAATATTTGTTGGTGTTAATATCAATGGTTTAACACCCGTCCAGCTTCAATAAGAGACCACACCAGCTGGTGTTACTTTAGTGTAAATTTATTTTCACATTTTTTCAAAAATCTAGTATTCTAATGTAAAATACTTGATCGTCTTGTTTAAATTAAAAATCAACAAGAAATGCAGTTACTAAGAAACTCTTCAAAAAAACAGTTTAAAATTCGGAAATGACACCTGGAGGTGTTAATTTAACACCATAAATGAGCACCGAAAATTTAACACCAGCTCGGTGTTCACTATTTAACACCGGACTTTTTGCAGTGTAGAAATAAGAAACAGCCACAAAGAATCTTAAGGTTCTGTGGAATAACATTTTGTTTGGCCTGATCGATGTATACGTGGTTAAGTGGGAAATGCTACTTCTATTCTTATTTTGAAGGCATCATCCCATGAAGTTAGCATTCCCGTGATCTTTCCCGCCGAGTATACAGTGTACATTATCAATTGAATTGAAAATACGATTAGGTGATCCTGCTTTTGAAATATCCTCTGCTTTCGAGAAGAGAGTTTCTTCATAAACACTGATAAATAAGCAAAGTGAGAAAAGAAAAATGAAGAGGCTGAATTCTCCTTATCAGAAGTCAAAATCAGTCACTAGTAAATTAATTTGGTTAAAAGAAATTGCATTGCGAAAACTATTTGTTTTCTTAGAAGAAACGTGATTCGTTGTTATCTAAATAAAAATATGTCACAAACTTTGAGCCCACTCAGGTATGTTTTTACTCGTTAAAACGTTGAATTACAATTACAAGTAATGTATATAAAGGCACAAAAAGCGATACAACCTTATGCATTGTCCAAACATTCTGTCCTTTGTGATTTTGGAAAGAAAAAGATACTCATTTTCATTGGGTGATTCCCTAAATATGGATTTATCCACAATCTCACTATTTCAGAATTCCCATCGAGCCCAATTTCCAAGATTTTTTTTTTTTTATGTTAATACGTATAATAGTCATAATATAAACGGAACCCTTGGTACAATAAAATGCCACGACCACACCATGACATCTGGCTGACTTGCACGAAGGAATGCAAAGAGATGAAGTTTCGTCAAGTTTAATGGGTAAATAGCAATTAACTCTACTGATTAGTGTAAATGATTTGATTAGTTAAAACTTCATAACACGAAAAAATAAATAGTACTACGGAATAAACAATATGTCTTCAGCATGTTCAGTAAAATGTAAAGCTTGTAGGGTTTGGATACAACTGGGTAGTACCTTTACAACTTATGGGAATTTTACAATCAATGGTTACTAGTATTCTACGGTAATAATCTATATCATAATCTATAGTAACAGTATTCCACAACCGATGGTTATCGTTGATTGCAGAGCTACCATTAGTTGCAAAATTAGCTTAGTTTTACACAGCGTGATCCAGATATAATCAGAGACCGATAGCTTGTCAGGAGTTCTACTTCCTAATAGATATTAATAGGCCTACTTTACAAAGATTGTAAATAAGATGTTATTGTAATCTATGTTGAATTAAGCAACCAGTATTGCAGGTTCTAATTGTTCCCCAGGAAAGAACACTACCTGCTTTACTGCCATCAACGTGATTAATATAATTAGATAAGTGTCATAGCAAAACAGACATGCCAAACGTTAGAATTCTGTATCATCGTGATAAGCGAAGCCCTGACACGTTCTTACCAATCGTGTGACGGTAATAACCGGAAAAAAGAAAATCAAAAGTGAATGTGCTTGGGGAGAATTTAGACTACTCTGTTCGTCGGAGAAAGAATATGGACTGAGTCAAGCTTATGAACATTACCTCAACGTTGTCTCTGCTTTTGACCGTCTCTTCTTGAATCAGCTGCATACCAGTTGAAATTTTTGACATGTCAGTCAGTGGAAACGAACATCGATCATGTAATCATGGTTAATATAGCGGTCACCGTAAATGAAATGGGGAGGGGTAGGGAGAGTGACCCCTGCGCATGCTCACCTTGTTAGAAAATCATGACATAGTACTATGTCAACTAACGTCCACTATGAGGTAAACTTTGGGCATGCGCTTTTCAGGCTGATGAATAATTTCGTTAAAATTAATATCTAAACATTACGATGTATCCAAACTGAAAAGAAAACGAAATGTTGTTACTTTATGTAGTTATTGCAGATATTAGTTATTGTTATTGCCGTATAAATGCTAATTGTTTTAATATAACCTGACAATGAAACGAGATAGCTGCTATATGTGAGTACCCATTCAAAGGGATTACTTTTAAGATATTTTTGTGCCCTAATCTGATAGTCGTAATTTGATTCTTTATTTATCATAATATTTAAACATAGCAGTTTAGGTTCAGATTTCTTAAATTTGATTTTTTTCCTGATATTGCTCTGTTTATAGCGCAGAAATGTATCATATCTAAATATTCTCCCGAAATGTAAGCTTAAGTCATTCAAAAATCCATGTATTCTTTTTTTTTTTTTCAATCCAGAAGAGTTTTGAACGTTACTGCTTATATGACAGTGGCGCCCGCTGATATGACTTACAACGGGATTCACAAGATCATGTCAAAATATAAATGGAGTTTATTGTGATGAAACTGATGTCTCTCTTCGCGTTAGAGTAGGCCTACACAGCTAGCATCAATTGCGGAACTGAGTGCTGAAGCGTGCAATTTACGAACAACATTTCAAAACTTAGCTAACAACATCCTTGCAAAGAAGCATTTAATGATCCCCTGATTGATTCTATGACCTTCCCCACGGCCACTCGAGCTTCTCTTTGACAGCTTCTCTTTGACTTCACATATTCTAAACAATAAAAAAAAAAATGTAGAGAGTGCAAGGATTTCTGCATGTATCCTTTAACATAGTGTATAGTGTTAATACGATGCCCATATTTATCCACTAATATTGCACGTTTTATTAATATTCAAGTGGACATCAAACGATATGTCATTCGTTGGTTTCATCAGCGAAGATTTTTGAGGTTACATATTTAATCTTTGATGTCTTGTGCACACTAGCTCTTTATCAATAATTTTATTTATTTATATTTGGATTTTATTTATAAGTACAAATTGCATTTCTGACGTTTGTATGATGTTGGGACTGTAATAATTTACAATTGGCACAGTCATCTCATATCCATTGCACATTATCTTTACTTGAGGCACAAATAGGACAATGCAATGTCTGTGGAAGTTTAAGCTAGCACCCGTGGATCATAATCTGGTTTGATTTGAAAAATAAAATGTGAATTAATCAAAACTTTGCGACAACCCACTGATCAAGAAGAACCTTGTAAACAAATCATTTTCTCACATTATAGTTCTATATTTTATACCTCTACATTTTTCTTGTGCACTATTGATTAAGTTTGTGATCATTTTCCTACGTCTGTACGTCGCATCGAGTGCTGGGCAAATGAGTCCCAATGTTTGTTTCTCATGTGTAATACATAAAAGAAATTGGGGCCACCGTCCTATTCAGAGCTTTGTTTTGAGTACTTTCTCCCCCACGGTACTTTCAAAATGAAATAAATCTATATATTTACTTTCTGTGATTTGATATGTATATAATACATATCATGGATATTAATTTTGCTTGATAGTCCTGCATGTTTGGTTACACGGTGTACGTTATATCAATAATGAGGGGCAGAAATAAAACTGAACTAAACTGAACTATTTCAAAATAATGCAGTTATATAATTGACTTTTTCTATCTATGCCTAATATTTTACTTTGGTGCATTATAGAACACTGGCCGGTAGATACAGCTTTAAAATCATTAGATGTCCCGAGTTAGAATGTTACCTGATGTCGAGTTCTATAAAAAGGGTGTTTTATCCACGGTGTCCCTTTACACATAAGTGTATGAAGTGACGCCTGACCCAACATTTTGGCAGGGCTCTGGTATCAGGATGGAGAGGCCTTTTTGAAGAGCTTTCTTAACACGAAAAGGGCTACTGAGTAAGACTAAATGAGGTCATATCACATCCACTCGGCATGAATATTTCTTCTACTGTCACTCATTTGATATTCATAACAATCATACTAGCCTGACTCCACATTCAAGATTTCAGTTGCACTCAAAATGGTTAATGTGTCACTCTTTAACAATATTTACAGACTAACAAATATTTTGATGGTATTTCAAATTCGAGGAACACAAGTTTAAAGTACGTTTTTCTTATTTCAAGAAATTCAACAAAATTCTTTGTGAAATATCTAACTTTACGTTACCCTGTGTTTTCGGTTTGGTCTGAGCATGTTCAGGTATTTCACAGCTAATATTTGGACGTTTTCTGAACATTCTTGAAACGTTCCAAGTTCGTTTTTTGGACGTTTTGTCAAAACGTTTTCAGAACGTCTTTTTGAGGAAGGTTTTCTACGTATTTAAAACGTTTGAAATGAACGTTATAAAAACGTTTTTTAAACGTTTAAAAAAGCGATCGCCCCATCACTGTACAGGCATGCTAACCTGGAAACGTTAAACTGCACATTACTTGAATATGAGACCATTCTGAAACAAATAATTTTCACACAACAATATATATAATGTACTCTTAAATGAATTCCACAAGGATTGGAACAATCATCCCCCAGCATTCCCACTGATTCTGGCGTGATTCTGGCGTGATTCTGGGATTCTGGCGTGGGGAAATGCTTCCAAACCTTATCGATTCGTTATTTCTTGTACAAAAACGCGCTGTTAGAATTGTTAACCACACTGGATATTTATCCCACACGAACGAACTTTTTGTTAGTAATAACATTTTGAAAATTCCCGAGTTATTTTATTACAACTTTTGCCTGTTTATGTTTCAATTTTCAACTGGCCAATTACCAGACGTATTTTCCCAAATGTTTACAAGAAATTATACAGTTCGTGATTATCCAACTCGTCAACGTTACGCATATCACCTTCCACGTACCCGAACAACAAGCCAGTTCGGGGTTCCACTTTGAGCATGAGCAGAAAAAGGTCATCTGTACCAGCAGAGCATGGTGGTTTTTAAATTCACTGAGATAAGCATCTGTAATGTAATGATTATTCAACTGATCCCTATAAGTGGTGCTTGCCAGCACATCCACCTGACAGCAAAAGCGGTGTCTGACAATATCAATAGAAAGAGATTGTTAATACATTCAATGCAAAATAATGAAATGGATGCTTTCCAAAATGCCAATGGAAGGATCATTCTGGTCACCTGGTCTATGCAAGTAACATCATCCTTTGTTTGAACATGACTGATGAATTCCATAAATTGTTACGTTGGGCAAGCTCATGCCTTCTGTCGCTTGAAACTAGTGGAGTGCCTAATCAACTGAGAAAGAAGAAAGGTCATTTGTACCCATGTGCCCATGAGCTAACCCCGAACTGGCTTATTTTCGCGAAAAAAACCATTATGTTCGCTGGGCCCAAATATTGGAACTCCCTATGGAACTTGTAAGTTGTATCACTGTAAACCTCATTCAAACGAAAACTGAAGCAATATCTTCTTAGCAGCTACATTGTACGGCATGCATAGTGTATAGTTCTTGTTGCTCTTTATGTTACCCCTTGTCTATCCCACCTTAGTCCAGCGGGATCCTAACCATGAACACTATTTTTGATCAGTCTGCCTGTTGCGCTCTTCATAGCATGCACATATTGTTCCACTCGGTTATCGAAATTCTCGCGCGTGACAACTGTCGGTTACTATGGTCACACGGAATGCTTGGTTTTAGGACCCATGCTGGAATGTTACTCCTGAGCTTTCGGTATTGTTTACATTCACGACAGATCTCATTATTCTACCTTCTACTTATGTATTTATGTCATACAGTTACGCCATCTTCTACACTCTGCAACACACCCCTTGAATCTCTGCAGTTGTTGTTCTACCAATGTCCTTACTAAGTAGGTTATACTGCTGCAACATGTGACCTTTCTGTATTTTTATTTATTGACATACGTATATTACGTATATTTAATTGGATCTCTTGTTTTGTTTGTTTTAATCGGTTTTCCCAGTTATAGTTGGTCTTAAAAAAAAAAAATCCGTATTTTAAACTTCCCCTAATCTGATTACTCACGGGACCTGCGGCTGTACAAGCTAATGCTTTTACGCAGACCCCATCATAGCTTCTTCGCATCATGACCACAGTTTAATTCGCATGCATACAGACCTTGTGTTTATACCAAATCAAACTTCTGTACATTCCGATGAAGTCTCATCTAAATTATGTTTTGTATAGTTTTCGTATTTATATACTTTATTGTGATATATGTGAGAAAATATGAAAATAAATTGAAATGAAATGAAAATGAAATGATTCCCACTGATCAGTTACTAGCCATCCCCTTTGATTGCAGGCTATTAAGTAACATTTTTTATTGTTGTGACTTAATCCTACTTTCTCAGATTAGGCCACTCACTTAGGATGCATTGGTAATCTGAGTACTAATCCCCGAATGGTGATCGATGGCCTGATCGAAAAGTGGCAACTTCGTCTTGGACAGTCCTTTGGTGAAGACGTCCTTGATGGCCGTGCGAAACTTAGGGTACCGAGCTGCGTAAATGAAGGGATTAGCTGTCGAGTTGATGAAAGCAAGAAAGTTCAGGACGTAGTAGAGAGAGCTGAACAAATCGGATCTGAAAGTTCCACGAAGGCCTGCTACCATAAACATCAGGTTTCTTGGACCCAAGCTCAGAATGAAAACTGCTACTACGATAGCCGTCATCTTCACGATGTTGTTGCGAGCTGTGAGGTGAATGGACGGGACACCGCCTTTTTGAGTAGACAAAACGTTCTCCAGTCCTTTGTGCTGTCGATGTAGAACCAAGGCGGTCATGACCTGCGTAACGACCATAGTGAGCACGGGAAAACCCACGCGGGCAACGAAAAGATAAATAGCAATGTCAATTTTCACATCCATAGGCTTTGTGTCCTGGCACCTGTTACCTATGACTTCAACTGTGATATTATGCGCAGAGGCAGGTATGGAAAGTACGCCAACGACGGCCAGGAAAATGTACACTCGTCGCTTCGTGATGACGTGGTGACGGTGTAAAGGATATGCCACTGCCACGAAACGCTCCACCGACATACCTGCCAGGATGTAGGCAGACGAGAAGACAAATATCCACAACAGATAGCTTGGGAATATAACCTTGCAGTACAAAGAACCGGTAATGGTATCTGGCACCCGCTGAGCCATTGGAACTGGGATCATCACTACGGACGTCAAGAAATCGGCCACCGCGAGCGCCAAGATGAAAACATCCATCGAGTACCGGGCCGTCTGTCGCCCGGCCAGGACAAGAATCACCAGAAGGTTACCAACACTTCCAACCAATGAAAACATCAGCTGGAGCAGGTTTGTCCAGGACCACGTCATACTCCACACCCATTCGCTGGTCTCCTCGGGGATCCTTGGAAGGGTTACTATGTCAGGATCTGTCGGATCCACCTCTACCATCATCGCTGTGTATGAAAGCAGGTAAGAAGTATCTGAATGCGTTTGTGCTTCCATTGGAATGACACTACCGGATGAGTGAGTTACGGCTTTGAATCTCTGGTGACGGTTAGGTGAAATGTTTGCCCACGTAAAAGCATCCACTCTTCCACCCCAACACGTATAGTTGTATCTGTTGTCCTAGATGCGATGGGTATTAAGGAATATAGCATACAAGTTACACAAACACTAACAAAAAAAGGATAATTATAGAGGAAGATACAGCTGTTTCGTAACACTAAATAAAAGTGATTGTTCCATTGAATTTTCTTTTAACAGCTAATGTAATAAAAGTTGTCTCTAGATAAAATCATGAAGCTCCAAAGGTTTGGAGATTGACATATTAAGAGCTTTAACCATCTTCAATTGATGTCATATTATTGATAATGGACAATCGACCGCAATTGCTGACTATACCTTAAGGCGCTAAAGTAGAAATAAGAAACAGCCACAAAGAATCTTAAGGTTCTCTGGAAGGACTTTTAGTTTGGCCTGATCGATGTATACGTGGTTAAGGGGAAAATGCCACTTCTTTTCTTATTTTGAAGCCATCATCCCGTGAAGTTAGCGTTCGCGTGATTTTTCTCACCCCACCTATATCACATTATCAATTGAATTGAAAATACGATTAGGCGATCCTGTTTTTTAAATATCCTCTGCTTTCGAGAAGAGAGTTTCTTCATAAACACTGATAAATGAGCGTAAGTGAGTAAGTTGAAGAGGCTGAATTCTCTTTATCAGTAGTCAGAATCAGTCTCTAGTATATTAATTTGGTTAAAAGAAATTGCATTGCGAAAACTATAAACTGATAACAACAAATCACGTTTGTTCTAATAGAACAAACGTGATTTGTTGTTATCAGTTTATAGTGTATACACCTATTAAAGTAGGCTTTATATGCAAATCATGTTCATCTCTGGAAACAAAGATAGCTTGGTCACAGTAATGGTTCACGTTTTTGTATAGTCGTTTTTGTTTTTGTTTTTGTTTTTAATCACATAGGCATACCAAGCTTTTCATATTTGGTGCCATAACATCACCTAGTCTTATCTTCTATCCGTTCTCCGTTTCTTTTTCACAAACACTGACTACTCGGGGCTTACAGCCAAACAAGCTAGCTTTCACGTAGGTCCCGTCATACTTCTCTTTGTTCAACCCCATTTCGATTTTGACCAGTTATCATTACAATTGCTGTGTTATCACCATGTATATTGTTTGTTTTCTGCACATTGTTTACAAGGTAAAAGAACTTGCACTATTATTTCTGTTGTAATGTTCATAAATAAGAAGTATGAAAATAAAGAAATTGAACTGAATTGAATTGAATATCTAAATAAGAATGTCACATAATTTGAGCTCATTAAGGTATGTCTTACTTGTTATAACGTTGAATTACAATTAAAAGTAATGTATGTAAAGGCATAAAAAAGCGAGAAAATCTCATGCATTGTCCAGACATTCTGTCCATTGGGTGATTCCCTAATAATGGATTTATCTACAATCTCACTAGGCCTTATGTCAGGATTCCGATCGAGCCAAATTTCCAAGATTTGTTTTGTGTTTATACGTTAGTAATAATATAAACGGAGCCCTTGGTACAATAAAATGTCACGACCACACAATGACATTTTGCTGACTTGCACGACGGAATGCAAAGAGATGAATTTTCGTCAAGTTTGATGGATTAATATCAATTAACTCTACTGATTGCTATAAGTGATTTACTTAATAGAACTTTATAACATAGAAAAATAAACAGTTCTAAGGAATAAACGATATATCTTCAGTAAAATGTAAAGCTTGTAGGGTTTTAATACAATTGGGTAGTACCTTTACAACTAATTGGAATGTTACAGTCAATGCAATAGTGACTAGTATTCTACCGTAATAATCTATATTATAATCTATGGTAACAGTATTCCATAACCGATGGTTACCGTTGATTGCAGAGCTACCATTAGTTGTAAAAATTAGCTTAGTTTTACACAGCGTGATCCAGATTTAATCAGAGACCGACATCTTGTCAGGAGTTCTACTTCCTAATAAATATTAATAGTCCTACTTTGCAAAGATTTTAAATAATCTATGTTGAATTCAGCAACCCCTATTGCAGGTTCTATTATATTGTTCTCCAGGAAAGAACACTACCTACACTACTGCCATCAATGTGTTTAATACAATTAGATAAGTATCAATAGCAAACATGCCAAACGTTAGAATTCTGCATCATGGTGATAAGAGCAGCCCTGCTACGTTCTTACCAATCGTGTGATGGTAATGTCCGGGAAAAAACAAACAAACAAACATCAAGTGAAGTGCTTAAGGAGAAATTAGACTACTCTGTTCGTCGGAGAAAGAACATGGACTAAGTGAGTCAAGGTTAGGAGCTTTACCTCAACGTTGTCTTTGCTTTTGACCGTCTCTTCTTGAACAAGCTGCATACCAGTTGGAATTTTTGACATGTCAGTCAGTGGAAACGAACATCATGTAATCATGGTTAATATAGCGGGCGCCATGAATGAAATGGGGAAGGGGGAGGGGGAGAGTGACCCCTGCGCATGCTCACCTTGTTAGAAAATCATGATATAGTACTAATGTCAACCAACGCCCATTATGAGGTATACTTGAGGCATGCGCTTTCAGGTTGATGAATAATTTCGTTAAAACCAATATCTAAACATTACAATGTATCCAAAGGGAAGAGAATTTAACGAAAGGTTGTTCATTTATTGCAGAGGTGTATAAAATTTTCCTACACACACACGCATACACACACACGCTCACGTTTCATGACTTATGTACACTATTCTTGTATTATGTCTTAAAATAGAGTAGTCCATGGAAACAGCTAGCATTATGAATCATAAAAAAGATAAAGTCGTTGATGTCGACTTTCAGAAGAGAGAGAGAGAGAGTCTCCGTTTACCCATTATACCGTAAGCACCGCACATCGACAAGACTAAAGCTAGCAGATTAACACGTGGGTAATGCGCAAATTTAAAAGGTAAGTTAACTACAAATAACTCTTGTGCCTTTGAAGGTAGAATGGTGCATAACGTACGTTCCACTGTATTCGAAAAAATTGTATGACTTTCGTATAAACCTGGTCAACTTCACAGCTCATTGTAAAAATTACTAGATCCCATGGAAGAACAGAATCATAATAGGCCCTATAGTAAATCTGAAATGTGCAATCCATCCATTTTGTCATCTTTCTTTTTTTTAATTTTAATGTATAATTATGTATTATCAAGTTTCAAGTTTATTTCATATTTCCACTTTCTCAGTGATGGGATTACAAAATGATTGACAATAACACAAAAGTACAAAACATACACAACCATATCTTGTGTTTGAGGAAAAAAAAAGACAAACAAACATTACACACAAATATAAATGGTCGTTTTCATCTGAGGCTATTACAAATAAATGTCAGAAATATGATGGGGCCTACATAAAAGCAATGATGCTTGTAAAAACTGTAGGTTCCCGAATTTATAGGCGTGAAATTATACGGAGAACGGACATGTTTATCTCGACCAACTTAAATTGTACCAGTGCAAAATCAGTATCAAAAACGAACTATCGAACCACATGAATACTTTAGTATCGCTTAAACGAGACTGTACATATTTCGCCGTGTTTACACACACATACACACACAAAAGTGCTATAACGGTATCGTCAAATAACTTGGAGCTGCAGACAAAGACAAAAGACTGGGGGTATTAAAAAAAAAATGTTGCTAAGAGCCGGGTAGTATGTATCCACTAAGTAATAGCCGTTTTAGTTTGCGTTTGAAGGTGAATAAGGATAAGGAAGAAGTAATATCTTGAGGGAGGTCATTCCAGTATCTGGGACCAGTAAACATAATTGTTTTCTTTGCAAAAATAGTGCGAGTACGGGGAAGGTGATAAGCGTCACTCTGACGAGTGGGGTAGCAATGAATAGAGCGATTTCTTTTGAACATGTGAATAAAAACGGATGGTAATTCATTAGTTGTTAGTTTATACATGAAAATTCCAAGATTATTATGTGTATCTTTTAATGGGAATGGAGAATAGATAAACAACAAATAAACAAAACAAATATAAATTTCTTCTTAAATTTTGACATACATCAACTCATACAGAGATTGTCATATTCATTTCGTTTTCTATCAATTCATTATTGAGTTCGAATTGGAGCAACAACTTTTTCGTTATACCCAGACCGCAAATGTCAATGGAAAACCTAACCAGTCGAAATTATCATACTTTATTCCCACTTTATCCATTTCTTCTCAATTATTACAGCGCATGAACAATGAACCCAGGTATGATATTGGTATCCACTATGGCTCCATCTATAAAGCGAACATAGCCACACGCTGTGTAATGTTTTGACTGCAGGGTCGGTATTTATACTTGTTCTTTTACTAAAACATCATCACAGCATAACCAGTGGCTGGTACGAGAGCAATTCAAAGAACTCTTTACTGGGATATGTACAGAAATGAAGGCATATGGAAGGAAAATGAAAACCTTTGATATCAAGCAACTTCACCTTTACCGAAAAAAAAAATCTCCTTGTAAACAGAGTTGAAATAAATACGACAAAAAAAAAAATAATTAAGACTTTGAATCTGTATCTTTTTAGCAAAAGAAATTCACTTTTCATTTTGCCCATAACGTCTTTGCGATTTTATCTGTTAATACTTGCTGGTAAGTTTTTAAAATGATTATAGGTTTGGCAACTCAGAGAAGCACACACGCAGTTAAATGGTTTCCCTCCCCAATACAACCCCAAACTTTGTAACCGCTTCCCGTTTGTGCCTTTTTTTTTTCGTAAGCGAGATATTATTCATGAATATTCATCCTGCAGGGCAGCAAAAGACTCGAATTTTCTTGAAGTATGTATAGTTCTTCTCTGCATATTGTTTGTGTGTGTTCACCCAGAGATGCTGTGTGTTGTGTGCATGTGTGTGTGTGTGTGTGTGTGTAGGTGTACGCGTGCACAAATCGTTTGTGTACTGTATACAGCAATCCGCACGCACATGGTTGCGTGCACCAACCGCGATCTGAACTTGAAGAAATTATTTGAACTGAAAGAGATTATGTCTAATATTACGCTGATTGCCACCCAACACCCAACACCCAACACCCAACACCCAACACCCAACACCCAACACCCAACACCCAACACCCAACACCCAACACCCAACACCCAACACCCAACACCCAACACCCAACACCCAACACCCAACACCCAACACCCAACACCCAACACCCAACACCCAACACCCAACACCCAACACCCAACACCCAACACCCAACACCCAACACCCAACACCCAACACCCAACACCCAACACCCAACACCCAACACCCAACACCCAACACCCAACACCCAACACCCAACACCCGGGTCTAGGGCAATTACCTTGTTACCTGGTAACAACCATGGAGCTATTTCCTTGGTAGAACTGATGATAGTATAAAGCAATGTATTAGATAATTTCATCACTTGATTATCATTGATTTGGGGAAATCATTAATAACTTCGCGGTCTGCTAAAAAAAAAAAAACAGTACACGCAAAACAAAACAAACGTATACAACATAAAGTACTAGCATAGGCATAGCTTGCATGCTCAGTGCAGCGCAGCGTGTACGTGTGTAGTTGTGTGTGTGGCCGTGATAAATCCCATATATTCTTCTGCCGAAATGTAAGTTTAAGTCACCCGAAATCCATGTGTTTTTCTATCCAAGAAGAATCCAAGTTAGTGTTTATATGAGAGTGGCGCCCGCTGATATGACTTGGAATGGGATTCACAAGATCATGCCTGAAATATAAACACAATTTGTTGTAATGAAACCGAATTACTCTCTTCGCGTAAGAGTATACAGCTAACACCAACTGCGGAACTGAGTGTTGAAGCGTGCAATTTACAATCACTATTTCAGAACTTAGCTAACAACATCCTAAATGCATACATAATTCTCCGGCTGATGTCATGGCATTTCACACGCGCGGCCACTAGAGCTTCTCTTTGACTTCACATATTTTAAACAATGAAGAAAATATGTAGAGAGTGTAAAGATTTCTGCGTGTATCTTTTAATATAGTGTAATGTGTTAATACGATGTCCATACTTATCAACTAAAACTGGACGTTCAAGTAGACATCAAACGATATCTCATTCGTCGGGTTCATCCACAGGGGCCGCGGAACGTTTTACAGTTTGGGGGGGGGCTGTGAGACCGGGGGGGGTGTCAAGGTCAACAAGGTCAAGCCCCCCCCCCCCCCCCCCCCCCCCCCCCCCCCCCCCGCTTACAAGAATCTAAGGGCGGAATCTTTGGAAATTGAAATTCATGGGTGATTGTTTTTGTACGATTTTTTTTTTCGAATTTTTTTTTTTATTTTTTTTTTTCAAGAGCCAAAAGTGTGGGGGGGCTGCAGCCCCCCCAGCCCCCCCGCTTCCGCGGCCCCTGTCCAGATTACATTTTCAATCATAAACGATGTCTTATGCACACTAGCTCTTTATCAGTTCTATTTCAACCTTATTTCTAAGTACGAAATGCTTTTCTGACGTTTGTATGATGTTGGATCTCGTACTGTAATAATTCACAATAAGCATAGCCACCTTATATTATCTTCAATTGAGCCACAAATAGGACAAGGCAATGTCTGTGGACATCGTGGAAGTTTAAGCTAGAACTCGTAGATCATTGTAATCTGGTTTGTTTTTGAAAAGTAAAATGTAAATTAATCAAACCTTTGCGATTACCCACTGATCAAGAACAACCTTGTAAACAAATACCTTCCTCACATTATAATCTATATTTCATACCACTATATTTTTCTCGTGCACAATTGATTAAGTTTGTTATCATTTTCCTACGTCTGTACGTCGCATCGAGTGCTAGGTAAATGAGTCCCAATGTTTGTTTCTCATATGTAATACATAAAATAAATTGGGGCCACCGTCCCAGTCAAAGTTTAGTTTTGGGTATTTCTCTCCCACGGTGCTTTCAAAATGAAATAAACCTATATATTTACTTTGTGTGATTTGATATGTATATATTACATATCATAGATATTAATTTTGCTTGATAGTCCTGCATGCCGACAATTAACTGAATTTGGCTACATTATATCAATAATGAGGGGCAAAAATATAACTGAACTATTTCAAAAACAATTCAGTTACATCATGGACTTCTGCTATCTATAGGCCTAATGTTTTACTTTGGTGCATTATAGAACACTGGCCTGTAGATACAACTTTAAAATCATTAGATGTCCCGAATTGGAATGATACCTGATGTCGACTTCTATAAACAAGGTGTTTTATCCACGGTGTTCCTTTACACACAGGTGTTTGAACTGATACCTGACCCAACAAGGCCTTGGTATCAGGATGGAGAGGCCTTTTTGAAGAGCATTACTAGACCAAAACGGCTAATGAGTAAGAGTAAATGAGGTCATATCACACCCAGCCGGCATTAATACTTCTTCTACCGTCACTCCTTTAATATTGATAACAATCAAACTAACCTGATTCCACATTCAAGATTTCAGTTGCACGTGAAATGGTTAATGTGTCACTCTTTAACAATATTTACAAACCAACAAATATTTCGATGGTATTTCAAATTCGAGGAACACAAGTTTAAAGTACGTTTTTCTTATTTCAAGAAATCCAACAAAATTCTTTTTTTAAATATCTAACTTTAAGTTACCCTGGGTTTTATGTTTGGTCTGAGCATGTTCAGGTATTTGAGATCAAGTTCATACTGAGACCTATCTAAGCCAGTGCTTTCTGGGCCCCATTTCATAAAAGATGTTAAGATAGCACCTCTTACTGGAATGACAGCTTCCCATAGCAACAGCCAATCAGGAAGCTGGATACTCGCTGTTACCATGACGACTGCCATTCTACCAAGGGTTGCTTTCATATCATTTTTTTTTTTAATGAAATGGGGCCCAGATATTTTATTGATGTGAAGGTAAGTAGTTGCTAATTTACACACACAAAAAAAAAAATAGATGCACACGCAAACACACATACAGACAATCCCTCTTTTATAGTTTGCATTATTGTGTACATGAAGTGCTTCATCACGTTACCCGTGTAGAGTCAGATATAAAGGAAAGAAAAGTACCTAGAAAACCGAGATTGGCCTTTAAAAATGGCATTACAGTTATCTGACTGTCAATCATTTCATTTTTGAAAAAAAAGAAGAAAAATAGGCAAACCACTTTTTGATTTAAAGCTTCATATACCATACAAAATTAATGGAAATTTAATATCACAACATCATGTCGGCCCTATAATGACTGAACAGGTGTTGAGGCATTCTAGCTCAAGCACAATGAGCGTCCTTCCCTTTAACCACCGCTATACAAGAAACCGACATCATCACCATCATTATCATCTCGAAAATTAGTTTCTGGAGAAAAAAAAAAAACACACACTATATAGACATAGACTTTAAGAAGAAATTAATCGCAACACGATTGGAGCCCCAATTCTAAAATTTTAAGAACGTCTACCATCAGCCAGAAGACAATAAAACCTTTCAAATGCATTAGATAGCGCACTTCTTGCTTAACAAGGAATTTTCTTGAAGATATGATTACAAGTATCCCATATTGTTGAAAATTGAAGAGTTTGTTTGCAAAAACCGATAAGTCCATATTTGCCAAATGGAGATATTTGCGATTAAAGGTCAAGAAAAATAAAGAGAATAATAAGAAAAGTTTTGCTTCTTTCGATCATAACTTCAATAATGTACCTTTATTATGTAGTGACCAATATATCATTTAAAAGGTATTATTTTGTACTTTATGACAGAGACCGTACTTAAAAATGTTCAAAAATTGACTTATCGGTTTTTGCGAACAAATTCTTCAAATATTGTCTGTGTTTTTCGAGCAGGTTTAGTTGAAAATATCTCAAATTCTCAAAAGTCAACTTCTTTTCCAATGAAACTCTTATATACATTGTACAAATGACACTAAATTTTTACTACTTTCAGAATTTATCATAATGAAACGTTTAAGACACATAATATAAGATTATGTTATAATATAATTCATAATGTAAGACATAATTATATATATATATATATATAATATGCATACATATATACATGTATAAGACACAAACGTAAGTCGACATATGGCAGAGAGAGAGAGAGAGAGAAAGAGAACGAATTCATTCTAGCAATGCGTGACTTCCAACTGATACTCGTATTGTGAAATATGAAAGGTCGCTACTATATCCAGAATCAACTCATGTAACTGATACTCGAAAAAATAATTTTCTTTTTCTCCCGTACAAATCTTAACGTTGATTGCAGGCTAAGTAAATTATTTGACTGTTATGATGACTTAATCCTACTTTCTCAGATTAGGCCACTCACGGAGGATGCATTGGTAATCTGAGTACTAATCCCCGAATGGTGATCGATGGCCTGATCGAAAAGTGGCAACTTCGTCTTGGACAGTCCTTTGGTGAAGACGTCCTTGATGGCCGTGCGAAACTTAGGGTACCGAGCTGCGTAAATGAAGGGATTAGCTGTCGAGTTGATAAAGGCAAGAAAGTTGAAAACGTAGTAGAGAGGACTAAACAAATACGATCTGAGGGATCCGCGAAGGCCGGCTATCATTAACATCAGATGGTTTGGACCCAAGCTCAAGATGAAAACTGCTACTATAGTAGCGGTCATTTTCACGATGCTGTTGCGAGCTGTGAGGTGAATGGACTGGACACCACCTTTCTGAGCAGACAAAACGTTATTCAGTTCTTTGTGCTGTCGATGTAGAACCAAGGCGGTCATGACCTGCGTAACGACCATGGTGAGCACGGGAAAACCCACGCGGGCAAAGAAAAGATAGATAGCAATGTCAATTTTCACATTCATCGGTTTCGTGTCCTGGCACCTGTTACCTATGACTTCAACTTTTATATTATGCGCAGAGGCAGGTATGGACAGGATGCCAACGACGGCCAAGAAAATGTACACTCGTCTCTTCGTGATGACGTGTTGACGGTGTAGAGGATATGCCACCGCCACGAAACGCTCCACGGACATACCTGCCAGGATGTAGGCAGACGAGAAGACAAATATCCACAACAGATAGCTTGGGAATATCACCTTGCAGTACAAAGAACCGGTAATGGTATCTGGCACCCGCTGAGCCATTGGAACTGGGATCATCACTACGGACGTCAAGAAATCGGCTACCGCGAGCGCCAAGATGAAAACATCCATCGAGTACCGGGCCGTCTGTCGCCCGGCCAGGACAAGAATCACCAGAAGGTTACCAACACTTCCAACCAATGAAAACATCAGCTGGAGCAGGTTTGTCCAGGACCAGGTCATACTCCACACCCATTCGCTGGTTTCCTCTTGGAGCCTTGGAAGGGTTCCTATGGAAACAGCCGTCGTTTCCACTTCAACCGTCATCGCTGTGTATGAGAGCGTGTCAGAAGTATCTGCATGCGTTTGGGTTTCCATTGAAACTGAACTTCGGTATTGGGTGATTTAAGGCTTTGAATCTCAGATGACAGTAAGGCCAATTGCTCCCTGCTGATCTTTACACTGAACAGTGGTAACCAGTGGTCCTGCCAAGTGTAGGGAGACAAGGAAACTAGTTACAGAAACTTTAACCTCCATATCATAGAAAACTACACCAACCTTTCCAAACACTAACGGAAACATTCTTGTCATCAAATTATCTTTTACCAGTTACTTTGAAAATTGATTCCGTCAATATAACGATTGCCCATTAGCTTCTTTAGATATTGTAAATCTTTAGAGGGTTTGCTAAAGAAAATTGATATGTTTATAGAGGTTTAGCAGAAATCGATCGACACCATGCATATTGGCAGTCGATTTTCACTGTTAACTTCTTTTTGATGGTAAAGAATAAACCGGAAAGCCACAAAGAACCTGGAGGACATTCCGATGAAAAACATTTGTTTCACCAAATCGCGGAATGCGTAACAATTGAACCAAAATGGTGCTGATTTTCTTTTAGTTAAGACAGCAGCATTTCATGTATTCATCTCTCGCGTCTTCCAGCGTTGCATGCAAAATCAGTTTATTTGGAAATTGCGATGAATTGATCCTGTTTTTAAAATTGACTCTGCTTTGGAGCAGTAAATTGTCTCGACACACTGTGGCGAACAAATCATTTAAGGAGCAGAGTCTTTCAATGCACATAATATCATTCATTCATTCTCACCTCCATCTGAATATGGAAAAAAATATATAGGCCCAATTCTTTCAACAAAATCACCCATGGACACATCAGTTTGTTACAATATTGCAAAATATGCATTCTGTTTTTCACTACATTACCATCCGTACATTATATTTTGTATCATACTCAATGGTTTTCCCTTTCAAATTGTTGAGCATTTGAATTGATAAATGTATCACCTTGTATTTTGTATTTTCTCTAATTGATGAAATTAGATAGACAATTGAATTGAATTAAATTTGGTTATAACAATTCGTACTGTGAGATCGTGGGTTTTTTTTTCTTTAGGCGCAAAAATGAACTACTTTTCCCTAAACTGAGAGGAAACATCATTCATTATCTCAAAATATGGGCAGTCTGTTTTGGATTGCTTTGTTTTTAGGTGGTCAAGTACGATAATATATTAATAATCATTCTTATAACTTGTTTGGCGGGCATATGAATGTAACCCTAAACATTTTGGTGGCTCGCGTGACGGAAAGCAAAGTAATCTATGTTAAATCCAACATCCGAAGTACTGGGAGTCAACTGTGTGCTGCTCTAAAAGACCGGCCTGTGGCACTCACATCTCTTATCAATATGATCAGATAAACATCATGTCAAAATAAAAATGCTAAACGTTAGAGTTTCGTATCATCATAATTAAAACCCTTGACACATTCGCGTCAATTGTGTCAGAGTCAATATGCTTATCAAATGAGCACCGAAAATTATGTGCTTGACATGCATTAAAGTTACACTGATTCTTTTTTATAAGAAACAAATAAGATTTTCAAATAAAAAGTATTACCTTAAAGTTATCTCTGCTTTGACCGTCTGTTCTTCATGCAACTGCAAACCTGTTGTCAACTTTGGCATGTCACAGTGAAAACGAACACCCAGCGATCGTGACTGATATAGGGACTCCATAAATAAAGGAGGGACAAAAGAGGTTTGGAGGTAGAGGGACTCAAAGGTGACCTATGCGCATGCTCATCAGAAAATCATACATGGCATTAATGTCAACCACGGACCACAATGACGTTAGTTGAGCATGCGCTGTGCAATATTTGGAGTGTTTTCGTAAAGAACATTAAAAAAGATCGTTCTTGAAAAGTGTGCGAAGTCTTTCTGCACACACTTGTTTTATATTTCATGTACGTGCATTTTAATATACATATCTCTCCTCTAAGATGTGTATATTCCGTACCTACAATAGTATAAAAAGAAGTCGGAGTGTATGATGTCAACAGTCAACTGTCAACTTATTGCACAAAGTGGTTTAACAAAAGGGGCGTCAGCAATTATATCGCCAGAGAAAAAAGATTCAGTTTACATTTCGTCAGGACAGCGCATCAACGGAGCTCACGCTAATGGACTAAAATGTTACCGAATACTAGGACATGGCAAGTGCCACGAATAATGACTGTGCCGTTGAATGTAGAATGTTAAACAATGTAATAACCACTTTGTAGAAAACAGGGCTTTCGTTTAAAACTTTAACTAAATTTACATCTCATTTCAACGTCGAGATTTAGTTAGACTTTATATTTTGACATCTAAATTGAAATTGACACCTTACCTTTTTTATCTGTATGAATCGAGGAATATTTTTTTCTTACAATTTGAGGATGCATTTGTTACAACAAACCCAGAAAGAGAGAAAATGAAGAGTTTATTACGTGCGCTGGTCACACAAGGATCACTTGACGCCGTGCAATTAATTCAAGTTTGCAAAAAAAGTTTTTCGTGATTACTGCAAATATAGTTCATGGAATTGATCATACTCGATTTCCAGTTTTATGCACTTTCGCTCAATAATGAAAGAGGACACCTCGTGCGTCCATATACAGGCATGATATTTCACCCTTAACTACGTCTCCATTACAGGAAACAGCAGAATATAACCGAACGTGGACATGGTAGAGTCTGATATATTACCTGAGAGTATACGGTATTCATATTTTTCCTTCTTTTATCAAACACAAGTTAGTGACAGGTCAACTGCTGGACTATATGATATCAATTCAAAGAAATGTTCAACGGGAAATGTATACAGAAATGGAGGCGCGCGGACGGAGGTTTGATAATGCGAAAGGGATGTATACGTGCGATGTGCCGTAATAAACGCATATCCTATTTCTCAACAACATCGCACTACGTCAAGATATTGCCTCAGGAAAGAAACAGTTACTCAACGAGATGTCAATCACAGCACTATTGACATATACTCTCTTTCTCTCTTTCTCTCTCTCTCTCTCTCTCTCTCTCTCTCTCCTACCCGCCCCTGGAAAAAGGAATAGATGTATAGTGTACTAAGAATTAAAGCCACTATTCCCATTTACAGATGAAATATAAAACCGAGCTTTAGCGCTTAAAAATTGTTCTAAAAAGTGACTTAGGAATAAAAACAACTAATGTAAAAATGTTAATCAGTACAATCAATATTAGATATTTTAGGTATACAAAGTGTGAGCAGTATTGTAATTAAAACCGTTTCTAGAATAAACCGTCTTCAATTACGATTTATTGAGAATATAAATGATGTTTCCTTACATTTGTGACTTTAATGCGATTTTTTTTTTATATGGCAAGGATGTTTTGTGATACAACTGAACTAATACATATGCTTCAAAACTAACTTCAAATTAATAACTCGAACATTTTTCTAATAACCGCTCCCAATGGTAAACAGTGGCTTTAAGCGGAAAGTGTTCATGCTCATTCGAAGCAGGGAGGTGAGAGTCACCTCCCTGTTCGAAATTTAAAGGTGGAAGGAGGTTGAAAGGAAATTGGAAGGCAGGGGAAGTAGTGGAGTAAAGGGCAGAGAAAGGATGAGGAAGGGGTGGGGAAAGGGAAGGGGTGGAGGATGGGGAGGAAAAGGGTAGTGGAGGGAAGGGGAGGTGGAAAAGACGGAGAGGGGTAAGAAATACAATACGAGAGGGAAAGAAGGAGAGAGATGGAAGGGGAGAGGGGGAGAGATGGGAGGGGGAGCGGCAGTAGGCGAGGAAAGCGTAGAGTGAGCACAGGGGAGAGAAAGGGCGCTCAAGGCGGTGGGCTGGGGGGGGGGCTTTAATAGAGGAGCAGCACACCTGTAATTCTGATCTATGGGTAAAAAAACAGAGTTAAAAAAAAAAAGGAAGCACTTTATTGATCTACCATCGACTTGATGATAGCCATTCAAAAATACTTACGATGTGGCACGTGACCCACACAAGAGAGAGAGAGAGAGAGAGGTGAGGGAAGGGTGAGGGGTAAGATAGGCAACGTCATTCATTGAATGTAACACAATAATACCGAGTAGTTCGTTTATTCTTTTTTCATATTCCTTTCCAATCCACATACATGAATGTTACAAATGTCAGAACGATAGTAAATTTCATGTAACATAGTATGACGTAGAAACGCATCTTCTTTCATTAAAACTGGAAATGAAAATTGAAGGACTGTTGTAGAACCAATTTGTATAATGCAGTCCCCCTACTTGACGTAAGTTACCACAATACGTTTTTACAAAACTTAAAAAACAAGTAGATGTAAAGCCAATTAAACAGTGTAAAAGTTATACTTGTCAATTCCGCTAGTATTCAGGAGAGAAATGAAGGGAAAGAAGGGGACAGAAAGGGGGAAGTCACAAACAATCCTCCAAGATGTCCACTATTACTGTGTAATGGTATTTCTATATCATCCATATACTTCAATTTTCCTAATATAGCTATAGAATCACATGATTTTATACCAGTTTATAATGCCTTTTTTTTAGTGTAGGACTATTCTTTGTATCATCTTATATCCATTTTGTTTCAAGTCAGGTGTGTTAACAAGTTTATTTGTGAGGGGGAAAATGTGGAAATCAGATTAAATCAATCTTTTCCTTTATTTCTTGCTGGGTATAACTTCCAAAGCATCACATTTCAAACCTCAATCATCATTATGGGTAGTTAGCGACGACAGAATACAGACAGCGGTTTTCCTCATGATTGATTAAAATAGAGCCAAGTAATCATCTTTATTAAGCATGTTAAGACTGATAAGAAGAGAAAAGGGTAAAAATCGCCAGTTCCACGTTCACTTTTTTAAAGAACGCTACCAGCAATGAATAGCTTCATTTCAAGTCAGATGAAGTCTTTTCAAAAGGAAAAGTTTAAGAGGGAAGACATTATTCACATGATTTTATTCATCCATAATGAGAAGATACGACCGTCTGGATCTCTCTCGCTCCCTTCTTCTCTTTACAGTGCAGTTCAACACCAGTGTCATCCCATCCACTTATGGATCGCTGTGACACAATTATGCCCTCCCTAACTTTTCTAAAAGCTTCTATTTCCGACATATTTTTTTTTTTGCCAGCACGTGACAAAATAAGTTATCTAATATTACTCTTGTCACTCGTCTTCTTACCTTCCCTTTGATTGTCTCCTTTCAAATGCAAAATGTCTCTTTCATCCTTGTACCTGATAAGGTGTTCTGAATCTGTCAAGTGTGCACAAAAGCCTTCTCACGTTCACTTGAACTGTATGCATCTTCTTCACACAATCCAGGCAAATATAAAAATATCGGCATAAAGTCAGAAAATAAAGATTGATCATTCGCAAGCAACCTCCCACAACCTAAATCTATATTTCCTGTAGTTTGCACGCGGGCATAGAGAGTTTTTAATTTCTTTCATCGTGGTAATTGTTGTTGCTCACATATTTTAATTTTCATGAATTATCTACCTTATATCAATCTAATGTCAGACCCCAAGGGCAGCACGAAGGACCATGTAACCCAATTTCATTACTGACATGAAACATTTCCTTTCAGTTTCAGTTTAGTTCATTTTATCACGGAACCTGCTTCAGTCAATGGCTGTTCTTCAGCTGGTCCGCGCCAATAAAAAATAAGAAATAAAAAATCCCGCATATATCATTATACATTACATTATACAGTAGCAGATAAAAACAATACAAACAGAATTTTAAAAAAGACCACTATAATGGTAGAAATACAAAGAATATCCAAACGTTTGCTTTTCCCCATCCCCCGTCCATTTATAACAAAATGCTTAATATTCTCATAATATGAATCTTATTCATCAAATATATTTCATGAATAATACCATATCAGTCTAACACATAAACACACATCTTAGATCCAGGAAATTACTTATCTTTTAAATGTACAAGAAGCTGATTCCTTCGTCTGATTCCCCTGTTAGATAAACTTTCCTTTCTGAAGCCGATTATTGTAGGATTAAGACTAGTGCATACTGTCAGGCATGCATTTTTTGCCTGACTTAGCAATGAGTGGTATCATGAATGCCAAGGCGATTTGTCATGTTTGTATTATCTTTTCTTTCAATTTGTGTGTGTGTATATATATATATATATATATATATATATATATATATATATATGAATCTGTAATGTGAGTACCTTTTTCACAGCAGCAGTGACACTAAATTTGATTGCAGGAGACCTTTTTAGGACACTGTTAGCCAGTGTGGTGATGGCTCAACGGCAAATAATAACAATAATGGGGGAAAAAAAAAAAACTTCGCCGTATCATTTCCCATTTGACACTTTTGTCTAATCGAAAACACTTAGGTTATGGTAATTGTTGTTACTCACATGTTTAGAATTAAACATAAACTTTGTTGAAACACTTAGCCTTATATATCCACATAATATTTGACCCTCATCTAGCATTTAGAACTATGCTAATTTTTGCTGTTTTAAAAGAAGCATTTAGTGAGTCTCCAGTTTTCCGCCACTACATGGCAGTGCAAACGGCAATGGTGTGTAAACAATGGACGACCCGCACGTCAAATGAAGAAGTTCTGTGACAGGCAAGAGTCTTGTTCATATAGTTAGGAAAAGAAAAGTCTTGTTTCCTCGTCACGTCATGATGAGGAACAAGCAACAGCAAGTTGAAGCTCAAATATTGACCTCATACTCAGAAGGAAAGAGAGACAAAATGAGTAAAACTGAAGTCCGACATTTCTCAAATATTTGCAGAAATGAATAGAGATATGCATCTGAGAGAATGGCACGGAACCAGTCACGATTTATCAAGCCACCTCCTTTTCCACTTACGATACAGGAGTACATGGCATTATTCACCATTTTCAGATGAAGTAAAAACCCAGATTTAGTGCTTCAAAATAAATTTAGTTTAAAAATGTCAGGGATAGAAACAAACAGTGTATTAATAATGTTCATTAGTATAAACAATGTATTGTTTGATATACAAAATGTGAACAATAGTTATAAGATTGTTTCTAGAATAAACCGTCTGCAGTTATGGTTTATTGAAAAAAAAAATCCTAGAAATATCTACTTTATTGCGAATTTTTATATTGTTGGATGTTTTGTGATGCAACTGACCTATAGGGATGTATCAAAACTCAAATAACTCAAACATTTTTTTTTTTAATCGCTGTTCCCAATGGCGAGCAATACCTTTAGGGACTCTATGCTCATCCATGATGTTTTACCAGCGAGAGATAGAGAGACAGGTAGATGGATAGATACATAGATAAATAGATCTAATTAGATAAATAGACAGACAGACAGACAGACAGACAGACAGAGAGATCAGGATACTTGTCTGATATAGATACAGAAACGACAGGTTGATTTGTAAGCAAAATAAAGTGAACAGTGATGTAAGACCCTCTATAATAATATTGCTGCCATAACGCCCTTGTCTCTTTATATCTTGTTCAAGTTAGTTTTCAAGCTAGTTCATCAGTGATTACCCATTTCTGCCGATATAACATGGGTATCCTGTCAAAAGGCAAGTCTCTGGTCAAAGCTTAGACAAAATGCGATATTTCTTAACATACACCAACAGTATTGGGGTATGAATGATCATCCAAGTCATAATGTATACTGAAATGAAATCCGGTTGAAATTACTTTGTTTGTTTGTTTGTTTATGTTGATGCTCAACTACAGCGTTTAACTGGCCGCATGTCATTCTGATCCTGCAGAACTCTCTATGCAGAGACCCTAATACGGCAAACAAGGATGTTTAAAAACGCTTTTAAAATGTTCAGTGCCACTACAGCCAAGTTAACTTTCTCTTTGAAATATTTCATAACACTGTGTTATACAAACAATGACATATCATACCATCGTATAACTCCAAAATAAACCAAAAATAAATAAAAAGAATGATTGAAATAAAAAGGTCTCTAACTCCATACCATATGGAATATACCTGTAGAAATACGTCGCAACTTGGTCATCAATCACCCTAAATTTCTACCATATTGACTGTTCAAATATATCTGCTAACTGACAGAACAATTAATTCATCCGGCAATGCAACTTTACATCGCACAATAAACACCCGCTCTTGCTGACGAGGGTGCTGGTGGGTATTTCCCCTCAAGCAACCGACATCTTTCAACCTTTTTGTGGAGAAATGAATCAATACCACGTTATAATTTTCACCATGTGGTTGACGATTTTCTGTTCTGTTTTTTGAACATTCACCTCTAGCTGTATGTCACACTGCCTTTGCTTGTTTCATTGTCGTCTAAACCTGGAAAATCAGAGCTCGTATTTAATAGAGCTGCAACGTGAAAGGAGGTACACATGAGTCAAGCGCGACGCACGGAGAGTTACCATCTAAGTTGAGTTTTTGGTAGATCAGATTATCCGTTGTCCATGTTAAACCATTTCGACCAAGCGCGCAGTCATTCACGCAGAGAATGGTAAGTTCATATTCGATATGTGGCAACATTCCGTGCTTCTGTTAATCTTGACTAAACGTAAAAAGAAACTGTGATGCTGTCATTTTTTTTTTGTTTCTCCTATTCAATTTTCTGTGAAAAAAAAAAATGTGACTCATACTGGGTTTTTTTTTTTGTAGGAAAAATATGTGTTGATTGATACCTTTATAGGCGACTGTGCTATAGCTTGTACTAGTTTCTTTTGTCATTCTATTATGTATAATCTTATTGCAATTGTTTGAAATGGACAAAAACATGCAAAATTAAATGTAAATAACAGTAAACATAGCCAACAGAATCAGAGTGGACGTCTCTTTATTAGGCCCTACGTATTTGTCAATGCCATATACCCAGCCATACATGGAGGTGGACTTCTAATGTCCTTCTCTCTAACTTCGGTAGGAAACAAAGAATAATATATTATATTACTCAGATATTAATAATATTTTACATAATGCAACTACTGCATGCTTCGCATCATCAAAGAATGCTTGGAAGTCAGTCTTAGCAATCGGAAAGGTCAGTAGTAGCTTCTAAATTGTCTTTAATGAGGACTATCGATTTTATCAATGTCTATGGCAGCTTCGAAGTTTCAAGGTGGCACCTCAATATTCATGGTGTGGGTATTAGATATTTATGTATGTTTGTGTGGATATATGTGTGTACTTGGATTGTAAGACACATTTGGATCTTTCACACTAAAAAAAAAAAAATCTCATTTGGTGAAAATGAAACTTGAATTATGTATACACGTAAATGATGCTACACGATCAGTTTACTCTGGTTTCTTTTTATTGGAATGATTTGAAGGTAGTGAGGTTCCGTTTTCGAGACTAGACCTGCTCAACGAATCTCAGACAGATAGATATAGATTTGTCTTATCAATCTATTTGTTTGAACATGATTCATTCTCTGGGAAATATACGCTGACATGATATTTTCAGTAAGCTTTCACTATAACGACGTATCTAAATGAAATCGATTACACATGCATGTTTGTTCATTGCTTTCTTCCCCAGATGAAGGCCGTTATATTTGTTGAGAGCATCCTACTTCTATGTCTTCTGCTGGGTGGAGACGGTAAGTACAATGTTTACTATTGTTTGAAGTAATTGTAATGTATTTTCTTTGAGGCTAAAACTTGCATTTCTGTCTCTTCTTTCTGTTTGATTTTTTTCTCTCTCGATTTGTTTCTCTGTGTCAATTTGTGTGCGTGCAATTAATGATAATTTCCGGGGCCCCACACAGTAAAAACCTCCAACCTCTCCCATATTTTGTTGCATGGTGTTCATACAAACAATTGGTATGGGGCTTAGTTACCCTTTAAAGGAGACCTCCGGATGTTTTTTCAGACTTGTAAATTTCAATAATCATACATTAGTTATACCGAGTACAGAGTTTCAGAATTCACAGTGTTTGGGTTTAGGAATTAGAATGTTTTCAAAATTTACAACAAATTTGCAATGAGCAAGGATGATGACACGGCAACCTCACCATAAGAATGCATGAGTTAGGCTCAAGGAAGCAGAACAAAAGAAGATGACATGCATACATTCTACACAGGTGTACTTGTTAACCAAATGGTATTGTAATGGAATTACATTTCTGATATGTGAGGCTTCTATGTCATCAACACTACTCAGTGTAATTTGATTAAGATTTTTCAGAGTATTGTTTCTCTGCTGAAGGACCACAATACATTCCACAAATCTATACATGGAGCTGTTGATTTATGTACTACATGATGTGAAATTATGAAATTCGTCTGGAATGCCCATCTAACGAAAGCAATGAGGTAAAGAGGAACCACAACTCTGCTTCCACCTCCTGTACAGCTTGTCCCCCTCCTCAGAACAGACCAAACGGCCAGCCTAGGAAGATATTGGCTGGATTTCGGAGGATCGTGAAGCAAGGTAGTGTCTGCGATGATTTCCTGAGTGTTCCCCAAGAGTACAAGGAGGAGTGCTCCAAGGAAGCCCTGGGGCAACTCGTCGCTGACTTCCTCGAGGCAAGCCGAGAGATTGACAGGATCGGTGCCGAGAGGGTTTGCCGTAATGACAGGCCAGCACACTTCAACAACACCTGTGAGATTCTGCATTTTGCCTGTACTCACAGAAATCTGCATCGATTGAGGGTGTGCATGGGATCCAACGCTTCCGGTAAGTTTTTTTTTTCTTTTTGTTTGTTAATCGGTTGTGTTTGTATTTGTTTTTTGTTAGGGGGCTTTTCTCTCTCTTTTTTTTTTCTTTAGTGCGCATTTAGAATATCTCCTGGGATCCTGGATATCGATATCTTTTTAGCAGCGATATAATGCAAACATGTCTATTAACAAGGACTTCTTGTAATCGATGTCTTCAAACCATCTCTCATTTAAAATCAGTAAATCCAAAAGATATGGAATTGTGACGGTGTGCGGATATTTCATGTTATTCAAGCAAGAAAACGAGGTAATTCATTTAAAGAAAAGATCAACTTTTCATGGCATTTTCTTTAAAAAAAAAAGAACCTGAATTATAAGATTTTAATATTTTTCCCATATTTAACTGCTTCAATAGACGGGTCATTCGTACCTTGTATTTACATTGGTTCGACAAGCTATTATTGCTAGCTAAAGTTAACAGATAAGTTAACGGAACAACCACAACTACCAAAACAAATCTACTAGAACTCCAGGGAGCACCCTCCTCAATGCTTTTCACCTGACGCATCGGTTTCTGTGAAATCGGGGAAGGTGTAAGTTGTATGAGGTTCAACCCTAATAGATCTTATGTAGTCATCCAATCTTTGTAAAAAATACAGTGACAGGGTATTTACTCCTTCGACAGTATAATTTTTCCTGTTTTATTTACTCCAGGGTCTTATAGTTAAGGTAAGGTTGTGATAGGGTTTTAGAATAAGGCTGATGTGATGATTAGGATAAGGGTTCGGATGACGTTGGTGGGCAGACTTTTTGTTTGGCTTAGGGTGCAGATATTCCATGGGAGCAATATTATTGTCGTAGGAGCAAATATCATCGAACCGAGAAATACAGTTCTCATGAGTGGGTAGTTAATCATTGTCATATTTATGCATCAATTTTTCACCACTTCTTTGAACCCGTAAACATAATTTATTAGCTACAAGCATGACAAGGGTTACAAACTTTAACGGTCTGCGTAAAGTTAAAGCTCCTGTTTGTTTGATGAATCACTTCACCTCATTTCCCGTGATTATTGGATCATGAAGAAATGTATTCACTGCGATCGCATGATACATTAGATTTGTTTTATGTTTGCATGGTGATAATACAGTAACTGAAGCTATTATCAATAATGTTCAGCCCCATTATGCAAGAACACAAGAAGGAAAGCGGTAATGGTGTTTTTTTTTGTGTGTGTGTGTGTGTGAGACGTGTGTTTAAGAAACATGTTACCTCGGATCAAAATTTTCCTAAATCTTTGTCAATTGTCCAGACTCTCGCGGAAGCAACCAACAGACACGTGATCCAGAAGGCGTAACCCAGCAGGAAGTTATACAGCCAGGACAAGATCAAGCACGACGGAATCAGAAGAACTCAAAGGCTCCAAGGGAGCAAGCAGACGATGAAGCAGGACGCGATAGGTCAGGCGGAAGCCAGACAGACCGCCGAGGAGTAGGACGAGGGCTGAGTGTCGGAATACCTCTTCATCATCAAGGACAACATCAGCCAGTTGACAATGACTCAGGACAAAACAAGACAGGACCCATTCATCCGCCAAGAAATCAACCAGGAAATCGTCAGTTTTCCAGCAATCAGCAGCAGCGTGACCATCTTGGAGGAGGTCGACAAGGACATAGTCAGCCAGAACATAGTCAGCAAGATCCGAACCAGACACCACGCAACGGAGCTAGTCGTAATCAGTCTCGACCTCATCGACGACAACGGAATCAGATAGGAGGACAAAGTCAACACCGAGAAAGAAACCAACCACTACGTAATCTTCTGGAACGTAGCCAGGGACATCGGGAGGGATCAAGACGCGGCAAGAACAAGGATGGTGCAGGTGTAACAACCTCTCCAGAAGTTTAAGCTCCGCAGATGCCGTACAACCTCGGCTTTGAAGGAGTCCTGTCGAGGACCTGTCACACTACAGCATGTTTAGCTAACGTATGCGTATATATTTATTTTTGACCCCTGCTAGCAAATGCATCGTTGGAAAACATCGTATGTAAAATATATTCAAATTATCGCATTTGATCGACAAGACAGTAGGCCTACGCCAGTTTACATCAAAATTATACAAAATAAAAATCGTAACGCACACTTTAGCTCCACACACTGTAGTCTGACATGGCTTACACTCGAATGTTGCACGTGGCCGTCCAAGATTAGTGATTCCAGGTGGCAAAGTTTTGAATTGTGATATGTCAAGTCTTTGGTTTTTCTTTTGGTTTTTGAATATGGAAGGGCTTTCTTTATCTATCCTTTATAATCTACTGAACGTTTGACACAAAGAGTGGCAACGCAAAGGTATCAGTCAATCACGTGTATTTGTAACACTTAAAACATTATGTCAAGTCATTAACTCATATATGACATAATTAACTCATAATAAATACTTGCGTAGCAAATGTATACATAATAATAATACTTCCATGATTGTATGTATCTAAATGAAATTGTATAACGATATCATTGTCATTTTCTTATTTACAGGTGGGAGTGGTGTGATGTATATTTGGTGTTAATGCTACTTTTATTGTTATGCCATACGACATTGTTTTCTGCAATGTGAACGTTTTACAATAAAACGTTCTGCTGAACCACTGAAACAAAACTGTCATCATAGCTTGAAAGAACAAAGTAGTAATGCAGTTTAAGGGGATACAAGGTAAACAGATGTTTATTGATGACGTTTGTGTAATTTGATGTGGATATCATGGTGTAAAAAATACTAAAAGACCACGTATTTCCAATGATTTTTCGGACTTTTTTCACTGAATTGAAACCTTGAAATAATACCCCTTTTCCTGAAAAATCGGGTACGCAGATACGGTACAGATGACCACTTGAGTGGCCGGGGCCGGGATTGTTGCCAAGATTATAACAATGATAATTTCCAAGAAAGAGACAAAAAGAGAAACAGAACAAAGCGAAGTCCTTGTGATGAGATTATAATGTTCATAGCAATACCTTGATGTTGATGATCAGCGATAAAACGTTCAAATCTTTTTCTTTTTTTCTTTCATACCTTATTTCTATACACAACAATGGAAGTAAAGAGGAAATCCATTCATTACAATATGGTAGTCACACATAAGAGGAAAAGGTCTGGGTTTACATTGAAACACAAACAGACATAATCTCTGAATTCTAGTTGTTGACCTTTGACATTTCACCACTTATAACTGACGCACTTAATCCTCATAATTAATCAGAAATTCCACCAGTAATGATGTTACTCCGTTGCAGTATTATGGACTCATCTTGATGAGGGTCAAAACATGTCCACAGAAGCTGATCTTTTGCTTTAATTGCTTTGATCTTATCACCGCTTCACCCAGCTCCAACAGATAGGAACTGATCATACTCTCCTCTCCTCCCATCTGCAAACTATTACTATCAAGACTTTTTTCACTCATCCTTTTCTCAATTGTTAATCTTCTCTACAAGAAATCCGAAAAATGCAAATTAAACATTCTATACAGCGCCCTCACAATATGCATTTTTCGCAGCCATTGAACGAGTCAATGTTTCTCATTTGAATACATCTGAATGATAGTTGTCTAAAACTGTGTATATTGTCAAATATTACCTGTACATCTTTGAGCAATTCGAATTATTGTTGTACACCAATCGACGGGGTGAAATCGTCTTCCACAGCAGAAGTGCTCATGAAGTAAAGTTGACATAATCATTTAAAATAAAACAGTTGTGATCTTTTCTTCTTTTTTTCTGAGGGCAGTTGAGATGAAAATCATTTTTGTAGCCATTTCTGAGGCACCGAAAGAAAAAAAGACTGACAGGCAAATCAAAAAGAAATTGGGAAGGAGAGATTGAGAGAGAAAGAGGGAAAGTTTGAGAGAGAAAGAAGGAGAGAGAGAGAGGGAGGAGAGAAACCGTTGACGTTGTCTAGCTGAAATACATGCAGATATGTGAGCCACGAATTTTATTCTTCTCTCTCCTGGTCGAGAGAGAAAAAAAACATATGAAAACAAAGTACGCTTGCAATTTTTGTGACCCGACGTTAGGGACATATAAATATATATAAATATATATAAATATAATATGATTACATATATATTATATACATACATACATAATATTATATAGAATTTTTGTTAAATAATCAAAGTCATTTTTTCCATAACACTGACCCGACATAGTCGAAATAAGATCATAAGAATGGCTTAGCGCAAAATTTAAATCAATACAATATTATTTTTTTCTTATTAATAATTAGCTTTTCTGACGCAATCACTATACAAACTAAGACAGCTACTAAAAGACTAATACATTGACCTACATGAGCATTTGTGGCATCTTAAAAAGTACACTTATTCGTTTTCCATTAACTTCTCTTTTTTTTTTTTTTGAATACCCGTAATTCTCGATCTTGCAACATACGGCTCAACCATGCAAATATTCTAGAAAAAACAAATCAATGTTTGCAGCGTATCAATCATTTTCTCGCCAGACTCTTTCCCGTCATCAAGTGCCCTTACTATACTCTTACACGTTTAAACATGATATTCAGCACAGCATAATTAAGATAGTATAATTATGTATACATATATACATGTATAATATATATATATATATATATATATATATATATATATATATAATATGTATGTATATATATATATATATATATATAATATGTATGTATATATATATATATATATATATATAATATGTATGTATATATATATATATATATATATATATAATATGTATGTATATATATGTATATATATATATATATATATATATATATATATATATAACACTATCGATCCAGGGAGACTTTATGCTTATAATCACTTTATTAAGGAGACATACGACCTAATGGAGATAATTTGTCTCTTTTACGTTTTTAACTATTATCCCATTTTATACAACGTCCGAGTAGATCCTTGTAATTTGCTTGGATGATTGTTGGTGACGTGATATTCAATAAGTACTCCATTCAACGCGTCGTGCAATTTTGGTTCTATTTTTGCGTGCAACTTGATTCGATTCTTCGTTCTATTCCACGGTTCGAGAAATTGTACGGTACTGCATGACAATGTACAGGTTAATGTGTGTTGCATATTGAGGATCGCATGCAGCTAGCGCAGTGTACGTGTGCGGTACATGCATGCGCGTATAGCCTACGTAGTGCTAGTGCACGAGCGCTAGCTGTGACCTGCATTGTATCTACACTGATTGCACAAGCCAGAAAGAGAGTCGCAGTGGATTCACATGTAAGTATGGCTATATTTTTCATACAGATATAGACTTCTAGGCCTACTTAGACCTACCCAACAATCATCCAACCAAATAACAAAGATCTACTTGGACGTTGTATAAAACAAATAGTGTATGGTCTTTACTCGTGCAATGGAACGAGATTTCGCACTCGGTGAAAGATGAGGAGCACTATTCAACTCGGCTTCGCCTCGTTGAATAGAGCGCCTCTATCTTTCACCTCGTGCGAAATCTCGTACCATTGCACTCGTGACCATTCACTATTTTTGTATACAATCGCATGCTTTACTGGTGACAGCGCTTATCTATAATTATATCTCCTTAAAGTTGCAATGTTGTATGTAATATGTTCAAATATACATAATCATTCTGATACATAACATGCACTCCATGAAACGGGGAATTCTGCGGCCCTTGCATTAGATCGACAGATGATTCACAGCATGAATATAAACGCGTTTGTTGGTGGTGTTCATGCTTTTATTTAGCCATTTATACGTATGCAAATCAACATCAATCGGCTTACATTGATTTGTCAGTGTATGTATCACAGTGTCTATTTAGACATTAAGGGATTTCAAATCATCGCCAAAATGCAGGTTGAAATTTTGGGAATGGCAATAGGCTGAGAGAAATAGATAAATATATATATGTACATATGCGTACAATGTATTATACAACAGTCACATCAAAATGCTCCGCTCTCCCGATGAAACGCAGGTATACAAGTGTACTAGTATTTGCGTGTGACGAGAAAGAGACATGGGAGGAATATTTGCTTATATAAGATCGCTATCTTCACAAGATTGTAAGTTTAAAAGAGAGACATCTCGTTGATTTCGCTTCTATAGAAATATACGCCCTGTGACTAAATAACAAGAATCTCCGCGCCAGTCAAGGTCAAAGTGGAATGAAAAATGGTCGAATGGCAAGAACTTTCTAGGGCAGATTTTAGATGGACACTGATTTCCACGTCTCGATAATCTAAACATTGTTAGCCTTTACAATATGGGAAATTAAGCTGTTGGAACATTCGTTACTTTGAAATGTTATATTGTCCGGTGACGACGGATTTGATTTTAGAAAGGAGGAAGGACAAACTTTTTAGTAGGCCTCGGAAATGATATTTGTAAAGGAGTAAACAAAACACACCATGCATGTCAGCACTACACCATCTGTCCTCTTATTATGTACTTACTATGTACATCGTACAGATGAATAACTTGATTCTAGAAGGTACTAACTCCATTTTGAGCAGTAGTGGGTAACTGGAAATAAAAGACTTTACTGTTAGTCGTTATAGGAACTGCCAGCATTGGTTGTTGTTGTTGGTTTGTTTGTTTGGGGTTTTTTTTTTTGGTAACTTTAAAATTTTAGATGTTTCTATTCGAGTTTGCTTGTTTGAACTGGTTGCTATCCTTACACACACACACGCACACACACACACACACGCACACACACACACACACACACACACATACATACCATGATGTAAATTAGGCGTATATATACATAATATACGCAGTACAGTAAGTCAAAAACAAAAACAAAACCCACACAATCGGATTTCCGCATTGATAACGTTCAAAACACGTAAATTGAACAATCCGAGTGCTAGTTTTTTACATAAATTTTGCAGAAAACCATATTTCAGAGAAATGAGGACCGTTGTTAAGCATGTCATGGGTCCTTTTCTTCCAAGTTCAGCACTTGGATGCCCTTGGAATTGTGAAGACAATGGACAAACTTGGAGGGAAGGGATTCCTGACATGCTCTACAAAGATTGTAATTTCTCTTTGACCACAGAAGGAAATTGGATACGGTTTCAGTAAGATGTAGGTAAAAAGTTATAGTTTCATACCTTAAAACTGCATTTGGATTGACGCTCTATATATTTTCCAAGTTTCGTAGCGGTAAGTCCGATTGTAACTTTTGGGGGGACACACGGTATCAATACAAATAGACAGAAAAAAGGGGTTCGCACGGACTTCTCATCATCAATGAGTCGGGAGAGTACAGATTGATCACGTCCAGATTTTACTGCGTGATGCTTTGAGTTAGAAGTCAAGGTCTTTCCGTGTAGTAGAGGGGAAAGTTCCATGGAGATGTTTGACATTACTGTAAATCCATTAATTGCGGTCGCAATTCAACCAGTCACAACTTCACGAAATATTCCTTTTGGCCTGCCTGTGCCTGAGTTATTGCAGATATGGCGGCTTACAACAATTTCACACCTCTGTACATGCATACATGTACCTGTGTGTGCAACGTGCTTCAGAAATCATCACTGTTACCGGATCTACGCTCGTTCTTTCATGTCATTCTTCTTTTATCGTCGTCATCTCCATTTCCTCCTCCTCCTCTTCCTTCTCCTTCTTTTCCTCTTTTCCTCTTCCTGACATTTTCGTCATTATTTCATTTTCGGACTATAACATACCTTCTGATTAACAAACCTTCGGAATAAAGCCACGAAATATTTGGCTATCAAACCTTATTTCATTTTCGGATAAACGAACCTTCAACAACGAACATCACTAGTTTTAATGTTGCCAGCGTTGAGAGTGTCACACATAAAACACATGTAACTCAAAAGTGCATGTATGGATAATTAATCATACTAAAGTTTTTGTTGTTTTTTTTTTTTCTGTTTGATACCCAAACGTGATCTTTCAGAAGTTTGTGAACGTGAAAACAAAAACATGATCACAGAAGATTGTGAAAGCTTAGAATATTGCCTTTGACGTATTCTGCTTTTAAATGACAAGGAAAGTGTGGTATTCAGCTGTGTAGCCCTTCTTAGATGTTCCGTCTCTTTATCTTTCCCTTTCCACCCTTTTTTTTCTGATGAAGGAAAGAATTTCAAACTAGCAATCTATCATAACATTCAAATTGATGCATGCCTTTTATTTTTCTGTTCATTTTGTGCCAATTAAATAAACATGACGTCACGGCAAGATATCCGTCATTTGTGTATTCCGAATTTTAGAATCATTCAAATTTTCCTTACTGGCTTCGGGAGATAATAGATTTGTGGCGCAGTCAGAGAAGAACCGCTTTTAATTTGCTCGAGATACATGCACCTCATGGAGTTAATACCGATGACTTAAGACTCTGTTTTAGTTTTCCCGTTGTTTCTTTCTCTTATCCTTTTCCCCTCATTATCAAAGGATTGATAATCTGTAAGATAAAGATATCAAAATATGATGCATTTTGGTTCAAGTCCATGGGCAGCCAAAGATACAAGCTATTCCTCAACTTTATTAGTTCTCCATCTTTCGGGCCTTTGAAGATGTAATTATAAACAATACTAGAGTATCATAAAACCAGTATCAATGTCAATACGTTTCACTAGTGTGTCTCATTTTGTTATAACACAAGGCTTAAGTGAGACAGCATGTGTTGAGAAAAGGGACAACTTTAGGTGTATTATTTGTGTATAGAAGGCACAATAATGACACACGGACATAATAAATGCGTGACTTCAAAGAACTGCGTATCACCCGATATCATATTGAACGGCGGTATAACACCCTAGAAAATAAGATATGAATATACAACAAGCATATAGAACACTTACAGAGGCAAACATCAGTCTGATAAACAAATAGACCGGGATCTAGTTTCACACTAGTTTAGTTTTCTAGTTTCTAGTTTTCATCTAGTTTCAATATGTGCAAATGTGAAATTTAAGTTTCCATGCTTTTGCTCATCAAATCAACAATACATTTTAGATATTAGCCTATACTGACGTACTTGCAATTAGCTATACTTCATGAAACGCACTTCGCATGTTTTGCGTTAGCAGGTATACCTAAAGTGTCTTTATCTTAAATTTGGTGATAGGGCACAGTGCATCATATTTTTATGTATGACATAGAGCACACACAATAAAAAGATAAATCGTTAAATATTGAAACGAAATATAACACTTCCTAAGCTCTCTCTCTCTCTCTCTCTCTCTCTTGCCAGTAATGTAAAGTTTCATTAAAATAATTACTTTATGACACAAGGGAGACGGATTATACTCACGGATTCATGAATATCCTGTAGTCATGCTATGTTGGGTTAAAATGTTCTTACTTACACCAGTCAGTCAGTCATGAATGACTTACACAAGACATTACACAGCTTGGGACACAGTGGATAAGGAAGTGTCTTTTTCTGACGTCATCATGGTAGAAGGTTGCTCTCCGTTGGCAAATAATGGCAAGTTCTTCCGGGAGAAACCAGACGTGAAGATGTCCTTCACTGCCTTGCGGAATTTTGGGAATCTTGCGGCGTAGATGAAGGGATTGGCACACGAATTGACGAAGGCTAGGAAAGTCAGGGTGTAGTACAGAGGGCTGAACAAAAATGTAGCCAGGGTGCCCCTCAAAGCCGCAATCATGGTCATCAACTGATTCGGCCCGAGGCTGAGTACGAAGATGATGACCACGATCATCGTCATTTTCACGATGCGGTTACGAGCCGTGAGGTGAAAAGAGTTCGACGTCGAGCGAGCTCCTTGGAGCTGCTTGGACTGACGATGAAGTGAAATGGTGGTGATTACCTGCGTTATTACCATGACTAACACGGGAACAGCAACGCGGAAGGTAAAGAGGTAGATCGACAAGTCCACTCTCAGTTGAGCTGTCTTTGTGTCTCGGCATTCGTCGCCGATCACCTGCAGAGTCATGGTGATCCCCGCAGCGGGAATAGCACAGACGAGCACGATGAACAGGTAGCCATACACTCGGGTATTGGTGAAGAGCCGGTTGAAATGCAGTGGGTACACTACTGCAACGAACCTCTCCACGGACATCCCCGCCAGGATGTAGGCGGAAGAGAAGATGAACACCCACATCAGGTAGCTTGGATACACCACTTTGCAGTACAAGGCACCGGCAATAGTGTCGGGTACCTTTTGGGCCCGTGGGACAGGGATCATCACAACCGACGTCAGAAAGTCGGCTAGAGCAAGAGAACCTATGAAGATATCTGTCGAGTGTCGTAGCGCCTTTCGTCTCAACAAGGCAAGAATCACAAGTAGATTGCCGACAATCCCAACCACAGCAAAAACCAGCTGAATGGAATTCGTCCAGGACCATTGCACACTCCACAGCCACCCACTGCCCTGCGTCTTTACCGGAGTGAATTTCGTACTTATTTCGTCTGTCATCATTGTAGTAAGACCCTCGTTAGTCGATAGTGATACCACGTCCATGCCAGTCGATACACCAATGCTGAAGTTATTCGTTGAAAATTTGGATGATCAAAATCAATGTTTATATAAGCAAGGCAAAATTTTCCAAGTGTGCGTCAAGAGTGAAGATTCTGCCTCTTATATCCTAAATGGAAACAGAGAGAAAAAAAAACTATAGTAAGATAGGGTGGATCACCACTTTTCCTTTAGAGGAAACTTATACTCTGTTGAAAATAAAAATTGTGAAAACACTTCAATTAATTAAGTTTAAAAAGACTTTCCAACAATTTAATGTTTCAAATACTCATTGAAAAAATAAGCAATATTACATATTATGGTAATATGTATGTACACACACACACACACACATGAATATATATCGAAGGAGTAGATTTGAAGCGTTATTAATTTGTAACTTTTAATCTGGCTGTGATGAAGTGAGTCTGCAGTGTCTGTCACTTTTTCATCAACTCCGGAATTTACAATGTTTCGTGAAAAGGGAAATAACGTGAAAATTAATGTATACTCAAGAGCTTAAGAATGCTCAGGATTTAATGCCTTGTAGCAAATTCTTCACAATTTATTCAAAGACGTCCGAGTTCTTAGACCAAGCATTGGTAATGGATTGGTTGGTAATATTGTGGCTGCATGCGAATTAATGCAATCACTTTCAGCTTCTTAACGCCCTACACAATATTTTTCAGAAATTTACATTATGGCAGAATGTTAAGTTCGTGCGTACTTCCCTAAGATGGAGTGCGTTTTCATCTCTTGTGGCTTTCGTCATACAATTATCTTAAAGCCATATCTTGCGGATTGAGATTGTGCGCAAGAGCGATCCTATCGGATTTTAGACTGCATGCGCTTTTTAGTTTAATGCATTCAGAGATGAACCAAGGGAGAAATATCCTTGTTTCCTATACAGCTATATATACTCACTATCAGCCATAAATCGCATTCGATATACACCAACACAATATGGGCATTGCATTATTGCTCTCCATATCACTTAACAGATTAAAGGTCTTGAATCACAAGCTGCGAGTTTGCAGTTGGCAGCCAAAAGGTGTGTCTTCTCAACAAAATGTTTTAACAAAATGTATGCAATCTGGGCTGCCTTATAGCGACGGGTTTTTAGTGCTTTAGTGCTTTTAGTGTTTTAGTGCTTTTTTTTTTTTCGTGCTTTAGCTAATCCTACCTATAGCCACGTATTTCTTCTCCCTATAACAAGGTTGACAGGTTTGACTATTTACACACACACACACACACACACACACACACATTTGCTTTTCCGGCACTTGTCAGTATTGCCAGGTTTCTCACATAAAAAGTACCTTCAACTGTTTTTTTTTCTATATCCCTTCTTTCATTTAGCGTTAAATAAACACATGGGTGTATCTGCTGCAGCTCTCCAACATAATTATCTGCCGACGATCACACCTGATCCTTTCCATCAAACATGCTTATTAAACGAGCATCATGACAGGAACCGTCAGCACCGATTTTTAACGTCCTGGTCATGACTCACTGAATTCTTAATATAATTTGATACTATATGCGAACTGTATATTGTATACTGCATTATTATATTGTATATTTATTGTTTATTGTGTATTGTTTATTCAATATTCTGTATTCTATATTCTACATTCTATATTTCATATTCTATATTCTATATTCTATATTCTATATTCTAAATTCTATATTCTATAGTGTATATTGTATATTGTATATTGTATATTCTATATTCTATATTCTATATTATATATTCTATATTCTATATTCTATATTCCATATTTTATATTCTATATTCTATACTCTAAATTCTACATTGTATATTTTATATTCTATATTCTATATCATGTGAGTTAAAACAGCCTTCCCGGACCTTTCCAGACGATACATTTCAAAGGCTTCCGCATTTCAACCTGTCATAGTACAGAACGTTTTCCACATATGAGTGTAATTTTTGATTCGGATCATGTTTAACTATTCCAAATGAGAGGACAAAAAAGGACAGAAAAAAAATCACTACATTCACGCTTTATTGAGCATTCTCTAAGATGTGCTGAAATACTAGAAAGCTTTGATGCCAATCCATGGTTTTATGTAAAAAAAGAATAATAAAAAATAAAAAAAAATAAAAAAAATAAAAAACCCCATAAATACACATCTTCACCATGCTCAAGGCTGAGGGGTGTAAGATAGAATTGGTGCCAGATTTTTTTTTTTTTTTATATGTGTACTTGATAAAGGTCACGAAAGACAGACTTGACTTGAGTAATATTGTATAGCACAATTATTATTATGTATTTTCATTTCCAGACCCTCAACAACAAATTAAGAGGACTAATATTTTGTGATCACGTAATAAAGTGGAAAAACTAACGTCGTATGTTGGTTAACTTTGTAATCTAATAACGTGATTTACAATAAATATATTTCTAAAGGATTGTCATGTCCACTAGGGGGATGTTCGTCGTTCCGAAAAGGAAATAAGATTCTTTATTCCAAAGGTTCGTTTATCCAATTATTGAAAACAAGGTTGGGTTTTCCAAAGTTCCGTTAATGCGAAATAAAGAAAAATGCGGACAAATTGAACAGACCTTTGGAATTGTATTCCATGTTTCGTTTTGCGATTGACGAATGACGACACTTTTCATAAATTCATTTTCGGACTAACGAACCTTTGCAATAATGAACTGTGGCAGATCAGTCGAGTTGATCCTCGAGTTGACTGTCGCTTATGTGTGAATCTCATATAACAAGTATCTATATCGCACCATAGAATAGCAATTCAACTGACTTTTACTCAATTACAAGTTGAATCTTGATGAAATGCCTTGGCCATTGTCAGCAGGAAAGTATCCCTTAGAAATGGTGGTTAAAGTTCGTCTTTTGGAAGGATGAGGTTTGTTATTCCCAAGGTTTCATAATACCGAAAGAAAATCAAATATAGGGCTCATTTTTTTTCCAAGGTTCGTTAATCCTAAAATATAGCAAGGTTAGCTATTACAAAGGTTCGTTAATCAAAAAGGAACAAGGATGGGGTCGTAATTCCTATAAGGGTCGTTAATCTAAATGTGAAATACAAAGGCTCATAATTCCGAGGATACACACTTTCTTTCTTTTTTTCTCTCAACAATTTCGAATGTTTGTTAGTATACGCACTTTTTTCGGATTAACGAATCTTCAAAATTGCGGTGTAGTGTTTCAGAAAAATGAACTTCATTTTTATTTTATGAGCATAAAATATTGAAAATTAATGATTTGTATTTGTTTAATCTAGGACAATTTATGTATAATTATAATAAAAATAATCTCCCAAATATATTTGAAACAATGTTTCAAAGAAATCAATCCATTCATAATTATCCAACACGGCGATCAAATGATTTCCATTTGCCATTTCTGAGAACTTTGTTGGCTCAAAACACATTTATTTACGACGGGCCAAAGTACTGGAATTCACTTCCCAGTAACATTACTACAGCTCAATCTCTGAATTCCTTTAAGAATAAATTAAAATCATTTTTATTGAAACTTTACAACATCCAACAGAGTTAGTTTCCCTTTATCATCTCAGTCAAGTCATCATTCTTTTTTACATAAGTCCTTCTATTAAACTATGTCCCTGTCTGTGTTCTAAATATAACGATGTGTTGTTTTTTTTTCTCCTGCATTCTTGCCAACATAACTACGTATAAAAATGCTTTGCATTACATTCAATCCAGCTTGTATTTTATCACTTATTTTACATTATGAAATCCAGATTGCTTGCGTCCACGATGGCACATGCTGTAGTTCCCTCTTTTTTCTCCCTTTTTTTCCTCTCTTTTTTTTTTTTTCTTGTTTTCCTTTCCTTTTCTCTCTTTTTCCTCTTCCCAATCATTTTGATGTCAGTTGACATCGGTTCGTTTATTATAGTGTTTTATATTGATGTTTTGTGTATTTTTCTGAGGGTCCCATATCGTACAAGCTTTGCTTCTTAGTGGGACCCTCCACTTCCATCCTCATCCTTAGTTGACTTGTATTATACGCTTTATGTATTTAACAAAGATGTAATCACATCTACTTTTCATTTTCATAATTTTCTTATGTACCTTTTCAAATTTTGTTCGGTATCACAAATATCCCGTGTATATGCAATGTACATAAATTTCTTTGTTCATTTTGATGGAGGTGAAAATAAAGTTGAAATTGAAAATTTTATGTTTGGAATAACGAACCGACGGAAAAATAAAACTGGAATTATGATAGGCTCCGTTTTTTACAGTAGACGATATATAGTTGATGGCTGTGTATTATTATTGCTAGATTTATAATTATAGTGGGGAAAATTTTTCCAAAAAAAACACAAAACAGAAACCAAAAAGAAAATTTAATCAACGTGTATAGGAAATTTCATTTAAGTTAACATTTTAAGGAGTTATTACTAAAATTTTGGCAATGCCACTATCATAATCATTAACATATTACACAATCGAATCCCATCCTAAATACTTCTTTCCCTACTGTGTCTCTGTTAATAAAAATACGATCTTTTCCATGAGTAGCTACATAATGCCTTCTCGAAAGACCTAATCAAGAGTCTGTCATTTGGCATGATATCAACTAAAAAAACTAAAACTTTTCATTTTCATTTTCTTTTCGATAAGTATACAAAATGTATGTTTTCCCATTTTTTTCCTTCTCTTTCAAGGCTGTCGTATCTTTAGGTTATATGTTTATTTGATGACAGTCTTCTGCGTTCACACTCCCAATACATGTGACATAATTCAGTCAGATCATTCGATTCTCTTTACCCCGAGTGGTTCCCAATTGAAGTGTCCTCTTATTCTTTTCTTTCATCTGTACATGGATATCTCAATTTTATGCTACGGATGTACACACTGTATGTTCTATTGTCTTGCAAACAAAAAGAAATGACTGTACATATTTCGTTTGTAATATATATTCGATGCAGAAAATTTCTAATGAATTCATTGATTTTGAAGAAAAAAAAAGAGAGAAAAAAATACATGATTCGGGACTTCGAATGTAATGAGAGACCCCCTCGTCTATTCATCACTGTGTCATATTAATATAAAGTACACATATCCAAACTAAAATAAAAACCGAAGAATCTGACAAATACGCATATCTACTAGGTAGGCGAAGTGAAATATAAACAGGTGTGAGAACTTACCTTTAGCCTCGTTATTTCTTCAGTTATTCTTCGCGATGGTGGAGCATCAACGAGTTCTTGAAGGTGACGCTCTGTGACATGAAAGGCTTTGCATTCGTTTATATAATAAGTGGGATGATCCATTTGTGATGCGCATGCTCACTAAATTTTATTCTCAATACACCAGTGATTTGTGAGTTTCCTTTTCAAACATTGAGCGCAAGGACATCATTGTCTAAGTATATTTTGTGTGCATGTGTGTCCTGTTCAACAAAACATGAAAAGCTGCAAACTTTACCTTTATTTGGAAAATGTTCAGAGCATTATTTCTGGTGTTTTGACAATGAAAACAACTGTCCGTTAATGCAGGAAAACAAACGTTGCTTTTCTAAAAGTGAGAGGGAAATCTTCCCGCTGTTTTCAACATTTTTTTTTTCTTCTACTTTCCATAAAGGACTGATGTATCAGGATTGGTTGGTTGATGTAGAAGTGCACATGTGACATCTCTATATATATATAATATATTTTCCGGATAATCTGGTGTTTGTCTGCATTAATTTAGAAGGAAAATAGATACTGTAGAATACAGAGGCGTGGCTTCGGCGGATTCCATGAGTCTTGTTTGGGAAGGGCTAACCATTGCAAACGGACCAATTAGAAGGAACTGGGTGACGTCATGACATGATAACGATGACTTCCTTCAATGACTGCTAAGAAAAGAAGCCTATATGATTTCTGTTTTAATGTACTTCAGCATGGTCTGCACGTGATCGTGTAGCGTCATTATTACTTTTCCGACCATTAGGCATATTTCTCTTTTATGATTTCCTAGTTTCTGAATTTCAGTTAAGTTCAATTTAGTATTATGCAAGAGATAATTACAATAACACTAAATAAACACCACGAAAATGATTTTAAAAATACAAGGCATACACAATTACGAGTTGTTCACGTTTTTTCCCAAGCTGCGTGTTATTCTACTTCGTTAGCACTCAAAACGTTGATTCATCTTGTACATCGCAAGTTATTTAAAATGTAAGTGCAGTGCATATGAGTATATTATAAGTGTGTTATGAGGGTATCGATAGACAGGGGGATATTTACAATGAAGAAGAGAGCATAGATTCATGACAAGAAATCGTAAGTTTTCTAGGATATTTTTGAGGGTGGAGATTGTTGTTAGAGAATAGAAATCTCCGTATTCATGTTTTATGGACAAGCAAGTTAGATAGTAACATAATGGAAAAGATAAAAGAAGTGGTCCAAAAATCCATTCTGCGAGTTACTAAAACTTTCTTATTTGTTCTTTTAACTTTCCTGCGTTAATCAAAGGCCACTTGGGGCATTCGATCTTCAGGTTGCAAGGAGGTGAATCAAACCCAGACAAACAGAATGTGACAGACGCGTCTTACAAATTGGACATGGTCAACATATGAATTTGAAGACTTTGATGGCACAACGAGCTCACTCCATTCTTGTCAATTTTAGATATCTGCGAGTAAACTTGCTAAAAAGAAACGAAAAAAGAAAATAATAAGAAAATACGGGATACTTTTATCATTACCTCAAGAATATTCATTGTTAAGTTTTCTTTAATTTTGTAGATCTGATCATGGACTTACTTTAAAATGTTCAAAATCTTTTGTATTCATTTTGCAAAAACGTGTTCTACTTTAAGGTTCCATAATTTTCTGAACACTTTTATTCCGCTCTCAATAAAACTTTTATTGGTGCCATCGTTTGACTTCGCTCGTTATTTAACAGACTCAACCTGAACGCTGAAATAATGTTGAATTGACTGTTTATGTTAAATCATGTTTTAATGGTCAGAATTTATGAATCGGTTCGCAGTCTTAAATCGACCAAATAGTTGAGTTTCTTCCACCTACTCTCTCTGTCTTTTTCTATTCCTAACCATTAAACTCCTTCTTGTCTTCTTTTTCCTGCCCCCAAGGTAAATCGATAAGAGTTATTCCAATATTTGTTGTAGAACTTTGGAAGAGGGGGGGGGGGGAACACGAGCGCAACATTAATTTTGTTTGTTTATTCCCTATCCCGTTTTTAAGCAAATAAACCATAAACATAACATTCAAGAAATGGAATGAATGAATTGTCGAATACAGCAATAAGGAAACTTAACAACATGTGAAATATGAGGAATCTACAAAGAAGCGTTGCTTGTAGGGTGTAGATTCCCTATTTCCGTGTGTGTGTGTGTGTGTGTGTGTGTGTGTGTGTGTGTGTGTGTGTGTGTGTCGCTCCGATAATCGGAGAGAGAGGGTGAAGGATGGAGGGAGAAGGAGAGAGAGAGCTTGTTAGAGAAAAAAAGAATAATAAATCTGCTCTATTTATTAAATTTCCAGTTTTGAGATGGAACCAGATAAAAACGAAAAAAAAAAAAAAAACCGCCATTCGCTTTCACCATTCACGAATAAACTGTTTACAGCCCCATTCAAAAGATCTTTCCATTTATCGTATCAAATGCCTCCTCGCGTCTCCCGGTTCGCTAACAATCGTTCACAGGTACGTATAAAGGGGATTCTACCGTACAAGATTGTGTCCTAGAAACCAACAGGATGAAAATCAAAGACGTTTTTTATTGATTTTACCAAGATTTTCCCTCCTTGTATGGAGCTGTCAGTGGAAGCTTGGATTTTTATCGATTTTATTTTCCTCAATTTTCTTCAATCTCTTCGATACACACAATAATGAGACCGTTTCCTATTACTTCTTCCATCATCCCCGTTTTCTTTTCTTTTTCTCCCTAACTGTTGAGAACTATATCTCGTTTGCATCTTTTAAAACATCTTAGATTTCCTTGATGTGGGGTTTTCAAAGAGGAGGTTGGATAGATGAGAATTCTCTTTGGGCTCCCTTCATACCGTGCTACCCTATAAAGGTACAATAGAAATCGATGACGCTGTTCGGTAATAATTATATCTAAGAGAGAATTCTGCAGCAAACTTTCACGTAGTTTATTTTTTAGAATATAACAGGATTCTAGGTCAAGATAATAGGTATGTTCGTATATGCAAGCGTGTACCACAGCTCTCTTTTAGTTAATCTGGTTCTTGTAAAATGTAAGTTGTGGGAAAAGTAAGAGATTTTATTTTTCACATAGTTTAATATCCTTCTTATTTCATTCTCATATTTTTCATTTCCAACAAAAATTATTCATAATCATAATTTACACGACATGATTATCTGAATGCAATGCATTTCATATATTTACATATTTTGTACGTTTCTAAACCGTATGTCCAAAAAAAAAGAATTACAACGGGGCCCTCAGCAATGATATCTTTAAAAATAGTGAATCAATCTAAATACAAATTCGGGGTATGAAACTTTAACTCATTGCCCACATCTTACAGAAAACCCCATTCGATTTGCTTCAGTGGTCAAAGAGAAATAAAGAATTTCGTAGAGGATGTCGGGAATCCCTTCCGTCCAAATTCTGTCTATTATTCACACACAATTAAGAGCATTGAATTGCTAAAAGTGGAAGAATCAGACTCATGACATGCTTTACAACAATCCACATTTCTCTGTGATCGCTTAACCAAATTGAATGGGGTTTTCTTCAAAATAGAGCTACTGTAAGATGTTATATTTCAAGATCCTGAAGTAGCACTTAGACAGGTCGATCATACTGGGTGTTATCAATTCGAAAATCTAATTGTAATTTTTGGAGCGACTTACTGCAGTATGTCCCCCAAAAAATTGCAATCAGATTTTTGCATTGATAACACCCAATATGATTATATTCTTTTAAATGCTACTTCAGGGTATTTAGATTGATTCACTATTTTTAAAGATATCATTGCGGAGGGCCCCGTCTTAATTTTTTTTTTTTTTTTTTTTGGGGGGGGGGGGGACATACTGTATATGATAAAGGAAGCAAGTTTCAAATTAAGTCATATGGGGTTTATTTCGTTTTATTAAACAGTTGGTAATTATTCTAAGTAGGTTGTTGGAAATGGATGGGATATTACAAAGGCGTAGCAAGTATAATAGTATACTAGTATATTGTAGTCCCGCCAAATACACGGTTCACTGTACACACACACACACACACAGTACACACACACGTCTAAGAAAGCCTTGCTGCTCATTAAAAAAAAATAAATAAACTAGTAGGAAATTAATGATCACTTGATCACAATAAAACTGACAAAATGTACTTCTCCATGCAGATATAATGATTCTAAGGCATTTTTATTCAAGAGATGTAAATATAAATTTATATACTAATTAGGCTATCACTGATTGAAGAAACGGGATAATAATTACGCGTTCATGTCTGAAGAACCTGACGGGTTGAAACGAGTTAAATACAATTTCAAGAAAAATATTGTTAAGTAAGTCCATCATCAGATAGAGCAAAGCAAGACCTATCCAATGATATATCCAATGATAATCCACTTGTCACATAACAATTTAAGGAATTATATTCTTTAAGCATAATGACTTATAATATTCCATATTCTTTATCATTTTCTTTGTTTTTAGCAGCTTTAATAATACATATCTCAAATTTAGACCAATGCTGTTAGCTTGCTTTGCGTTCAACCTATAGACATAGAGAGAGAGAGAGAGAGAGAGAGAGAGAGAGAGAAGTAGACAGATAGACAGATAGATAGATAGATAGAGATAGATGGACAGATAGATAGATGGATAGATAGAGATAGATAGATGGAGATAGACAGATAGATAGATAGAGAGAGAGACAGATATAGATAGAGATAGATAGACAGATAGATATAGATGGAGATAGACAGATAGATAGATAGATGGATAGAAAGAGATAGATAGATGGAGATAGACAGATAGATAGATAGATAGATAGATAGATGGATAGAGATAGATAGATAGATGGAGATAGATGGGTAGATAGATAGATAGATAGATAGATAGATAGATAGATAGATAGATAGAGATAGACAGGAAGATAGATAGATGATGGAGAGATAGATAGATGGATAAATGGATAGATAGATTTATAGATGGATAGACAGATAGATAGATTGATAGATAGTGAGAGTTCCCCGTGCACAGTTTTGAAAGTAAGCTATGTAATGGTAATGTGACTGTGTGAAAAAAAGTAATTACCAGTTAGCAGACTATAATTCGCTGAAATTTAATAATGTGCACAAAAGACGCAAATGAAAAATGTGCTTCATGTTCCGTTTTTGTTTGTTTGTTGTTGTTTCTGTAAACGTCCTCGCTTTTGTTGATCAGATATGAAGAAAAAGGCAATGATACAAAAGGAATACGTAGTTCTTTTCAGACTATCAAATCTAAATCTCGGCTGAAGTCACATGAAGAGACGTCTGAGAAGGTCAAGGGAGCTCCAGATTTGTTCTTTTTCTTCTTCCAATGCAGCAAATTTTGGTCAGCCGCTTTTAGGAAAGCAATCGCCTGCCGAGATGCCCATCCTCTCGGTAAATAACAAGGACAGTCAACATGTTCAGATATTGGTTTTTCACAGACTATTAACTCGGCCTTGAATTTTTGGAAGAGAGTGATCGATAAAGAGAAATAGAAATTGAGAGATAAAGACTGAGAGAGATAGGGAGAGAAAAGAGGGTGATAGGAAAACTATACAAAGATAGAGTGAGTTGTACATGGCAAATGTTTTCATTCAAGACGTCCCCCCCCCCCCGTTGTTTTCACTGGTGCTGTTCGTTATTCCAAAGGTTCGCTATTCCCAAGGTTCGTTATTCCGAAGGTTCGTTAATCCGAAACACACAAATTCCCTATACCTAGAGGTTCATTAATCCGAAAATGAAAAAGGGTTCCTTAATCCGAACATTAAGTTGTGGCGTTATTTCGAAGGTTCGTTACTCCGAAGATTTGTTAATCCGAAAATGAAATTCGGAATAACGAACCTTCGGAATAACGAATCTTCGGACTGAAGAGCCTTCGAAATAACGAACCTTCGGAATAGCGAGCTGTAACCGTTTTCACTGCACAGCTCTCATTTGACAAAGCAACTTGCATCGGTCGATAGTGGGTGATAGGGTTTTGACTTTGTCTTGACGGTTTGTTTGTTTGTTTGTTTGCTGGCTTGTTTTGCAACCAAGTTCACTTTGATATGCATAAACGAATACGGTCATATCCGCACCTTCAATGTCACGACGTACGAGTGGTATACATCAGTTCTAGGCGCATGTGTAGGATTTATTGAACAAAATGATTCTCTCAATGTCTTTGGGTCGTCTCTTTAGAGAGGATTTTTAGAGAGCTCTTTATAGCTCCCTCTCTCTCTCTCCATCTCGTTCTCATAAGAAAGATTAAAACTACCGCTAAGCCAGTGTTGTTCAAAGTTGCAAAGTGTTCTCCCCCGTGTTTGTTTTTGTTCGTTCGTTTGTTTGTTTGTTTGTTTGTTTTTGAAGTTTGTGATTATGCTTCGGTTACAACATGCCCTTTAATCCGCAAGTATATTCCAATGCTGTCGAGTGACTAAAACAAAACACGTCGAGGAATCTTTTATCAGCCTTCCATGCATGCTACATCAAAGGGTATTTCATAACCTCACAATACACATTCCAGAGGTGTGTGTTTCTTGTAGTTTACATCATTTTTTTTTTTTTTGAAGTAGAAAATTGATAGGATATCACTTTAAGTAAAGACGGTACACACAGCGGCCATTTTCAAGGACATCAAACACATTCCAAGCAATTGAATCTTCCAATCAACAACACAATGAAAATGATATTTTCGCAATTATTGCAATTGTGTAAATAGCTTCAACATTATTTTAGCACGTTTGTTATAGTCCACTTTAGAAAAGTATGATATCGGGTCCAACAATTGAAATGTTTGGTTATTTCCATTAAAATATTGTATTTTTTTTTTTTTTTTTTTTTTTTTTTTGGTCATCCGCTCTAAGTCATTCAAACCGCAATGCAGATATCTGCTTACAATCAATCATTGTTCTTGCTATTTATTTGACAACAGTTCCTGGTTCACCAAACTTTTTTTATGAAAAAAATCTCACCGTGCTTTATAGCTCCCTCTATTGACATAATGCGACCAGCCCCAATAGATACAGGATAAATAGGCCTACGGCCTGTTTAGACCCTCGGTTATCTTCAGGTAATGCTTCTTTATGGTCATAAACGTACCTTTTGCATTGATACAATGTTGAAATTAATTGACTTCAAGTTAAAGAATTAGTTTATTTTCCTCAAAGTTGAACATCATAAATAATTTACATAATCAATTTGCATTATTATTATGCAAACTGGGGCGTATTACTACCTGAGAAGTGTCTCTGTGTTAAACATTTTCAATTGTCTCAAGAAAGGAACATCTGTGCCAAGTGGGATATCAATTGTAAAAATACAGCATTAACCCTATTGTCAAGACCTGATTCTTATACATAGGGACCTAGGTACGTATAACACAGGCCCATATATTATATACAACTCAATTTGTTAATTGTTAATTGTTAATAATCTACAAGTTAGTGATATGAAATCAATGTGTGTCAAGACAATATAGGCCTTATAGCCTCGGCCTCTCATAGACTAACTCGTGTATCGCCAAATCCACCACAGATGGGATCCTATATAGTGAAAAAAAAAACAATGTCCAAGGCATGAAAATGCAAACAAAGCAAACTAATGAATGATGATAATTCTTAGAGAAAAGAAAACCATCTTTCCATTGCTGAGTTATTTTTTTTTTATCACACGATTAGAGAAGCACTTAGGCCTGCCGTTATTTCAATTCAATTTCAATTCAAAATATTTAATCAACCTCCCACTGATTAAAAACAATTAAGGTATAACAATTATGAACACTGCTGAATAACGATTGTGATAATTTAATTGCAATGCACTCGTTACATGTTTAGATAACAATAAGTGCGGATCTCTACCAAACCACGGCCATCTGTTCCTTGTGTCATTATCTACTTTTCCTTATTCAAAGTTTATTTGATGAAATTGATTTTGGGATGAGATATCCGAAAAAGTAAAACAAAGCGATAGTATTAAAAGGTGGGTCCCATCTTTTATTGGGATTGCTCTCTTTTGGGTTTCTCATCCATTTCAAAACCAATTTTCATGAGATATGGCCTAAACTTTGAATTCTTCTTGGAATTACATGCCCTTTCATACCAATAGAGGTTTTTCATTATCTCTCCCAAAAATGTTAGAAACCTATACCAAAGCTGAAGTCAGGGTCTCAACCAAAACTATAGATCCCTTTAAAGTTTCATCCAAAGCCGTTCCTCTTTGAGTTATTTTGCAAAGAGAAAAACAAATAAACAAACAAACAAACGCCGACAAAAACATAACCTCCTTGGGGAAAGCAAAATATTTATCAGAACAAAATGAGATGATCCATTCGATCTGTTGTTCTGACAAGATATCGTTTTTACTGGTGATAGCGTGTGACCAAACATAAATTACTAGTATAGCATCTAAAATGGTTGCGTGTGACCAGGGAGGTGAACCTCGCTGGTGTGACACAGGAGGACCTTCTAGAACCCGGCGCGATCGAGCACAGTGTTCGTACGTGCGCAACCTCCGACCTTCGCTCTGTGCCTGTCAAGAAAAAACGTGTGCGCAAAAACGTACGCGCTCATCCGGGTACTCTTATCCCATTTGAAACCCGTCAATTCACGAGATACCGGCGTAAATACAGACAAAATGGCGTCAACAAGTGATCAGTGTACGGCAGATGATTCTCTTTACCCAATTGCTGTGCTCATCGACGAGCTTAGGAACGAAGATGTTCAGGTAAAGTTGCACAAAGCATATATGATACCAGGACAAGTAGATTTGGAGTATTTCTCCGGCACCGAAAGGAATTTATGTGCCTTGTTACTTCATGTGCGTGCTGTAATAGGACTCACAACATTGTGCACTCTGTAGAGTCTGTACAGCATTTAGCAATGAGCGCGGTGCCGTGACAACACGGTGCTGCTGTCACTGAACGTACATGTAGGCCTATGTGATACTGTAGTGAATTTAGTGTGTGATTTAACGTGTTTGGTGATAGATGATGATCTTGATGATACATGCCCATGCAATGTCCATGAGCCTATTAAAACGTTGGGTACTTAATGTAGACTTCGTACAATGTTAGAACATTAATGGATTTATATATAGGCCTAGACGTGAGTCGTGACTCCTGAGCCGAATGTGGGTAAAAACACAATGCATGAACATGATGAACATTAAATTTACAGTGCAGTGCCAGTGCAGGATAAAAATTAGTCATTGTCATTGAGCCTAACAATGAACATGTTGGATGTCTACCGGTCAGTAAATTGCTTTTGGCAAAAAGAGTTTTGGCGCTAGGCCATAGGCATAGTGCAGTTTCGCACACAGCCTGATATGGGCATGGCACGCAGAAGATATGCACAGGCAAACCGCACATGCGCGATTCGCTACTGCCCTTGCTCGCGTTAGCATGACGTCATTTTTCATTCATGAATCGGGAGCTACAACGAAGCTGAATCATCATTGGCTCTTGACTTTACCCCCGTCATTAATACATACATGTATTTTCCCACAACGTTATAACATATGTGCATGTGTGCGATGATTTCCATCGCGATTGGCCGAACAGTTTGATACCAAACTCTGCATTTTTACATCAAGTCTTCGATTTTTGGCAAAATATTTTCCCCCTTCGGTGTAATCATGTATTCAGCGAAGCTATCGTTGTGTTTGAAATTTGATAAGTCATATTTTTTCATGAATTTGTGAAGTAGTACGATGTGTTCGTTGGTGTGTGTGTGTATACAGGCCTACATGCGATTTGGTAGCAACATGTACGGGTGTGGAGCGATACACATAAGAAGAAGCTCAACACCACAATGCAAATTTGTAGTCGCCATATTGTGTGGTTTGTGTAGCGTTGTGTACTGATGGGAGCTCTTCAGTTGAGCTCGCTGCCATAGCTGCTACATAACACGATGGCAAGCACGCATGTTGATTGCAGCGCATTGTGTACTGTACACCACATCGATCCACGGAGTAGTGAATCTCGCACATCACGCAGTGCTGTGAAGCGGACGGCTGGGTGATCAGCCAATCAGCGGCCCGGCTATCTTTCTATTGCTGGCTATGGGGAATTGTCTGCATGCATGGTCACAGCCTCGCAGGATCAGAATGACAACATACACTGTATTGCACAACGTTAACAGTAAATGAAATGCTGTGTGAGCTTTTATTGATGCCTTTTGTTCTAATTTTTTATTGTTCTTTTATGTTTGCCCTTTTCAGAGGAGGCTAAACAGTATAAAGAAGTTGTCAACTATTGCATTAGCACTTGGTGTAGAGAGAAGCCGTGGAGAACTTATACCATTCCTCACTGGTGAGTTTATGTTAATGAAGAGATTTTGTGTACTTGTGTTTGTTATGCGACAGTATTGATTCTTTGCAATCAGTGACTCTCTTTATCATGTGAAAAGGAAAGACAAATGATGAATAATATTGCATTTGAAATATGAAAAAAACAAACAACCCAGCAATATGAAGTGATGGTGCTTGATGATTATGGAAGAGTTATGGATTTTTTGAAGTTTCATTGCCACCACATGCTGTATGAGAAGACGTCTACTGTACTACAGTACAGCTTGTGATGTCACATGCGTAGAGCGGTATAAAGAAAATATGAAGGAAATTCAACATACATCATATGTTTACTTTTCTTGCCTAATAAAAGAGCACTTGCCTCTTTCAAAAGGCAGGGGAATTAATATTACCGTAGTACAGTACTTTCCGCATAATTGGGTAGGCTCTAGCAGAGCGTCTCTTACCCGATTAAGCGGAGTACCCGATTAACAGTAGAACACGTCTCATTCACAATTGATATACACAATGTGTATGTACATGCATTGCACACTGCACCAAACACTTACACTGTATGCTTAAAACGCGTGCTTTCACAGCACATTATACATACCTTACACTTGATCAGTCACGAGCAATAATTTACACTCTTTTTATGGACAAATGTCTTTACAAAACTTTGTCATTTGACTATGGTGTGTTCAACTCCTGTCTGTCTATGCAGTTGTGGGTGCCAGCTATGTTCGTTTACGTGTGGAAAGACGGTACTAGTACATGTGTTTTCATGTTTAATCACTCTCCAAATGATCGGTCTTCTTTGCAAATCAAGCAGAGAATGCGATTAGCAGTGGAAAATTTGACATTCATGATTTCTTAAAGTGTTATATCTGCGATAAAATGTGAGTAGAAATTAGATTAGAAGAAATTGTTTACCCATTTATGCGGAGAGGCAACCCGATTATCAGGTAATTTTAATGTGCATTGGAATTGATTTTGACATTACTACCCAATTAAACGGAGTACCCGTTTAAGCGATACCCGATTACGCGGAGAGTACTGTATCAACGAGTCGAGGGAATGTGTACTTTAACTAAAGTTGAGACTGCATAGCATGCCAATGACATTGTTTTCTTCACACAGAGTCATTTCTCCATCAAGCAGTTTTTGATATGATAGAGAATTTTACTTGTGGATGGACTTTGTGCGTAATCTGTGGTGATGTGTACACGTGCTCATTGTGTAGATTTTTGTATTGTACAATTGTACATGGTGATGTGTACACGTGCTCATTGTGTAGATTTTTGTATTGTACAATGTACACTTTTGTACGTACTTCATTTTATGTGTGGTAGAAAGTTAATGACAGCTGTACGGGTCTGTTTCTACATGTACATGCTTGTACATTTTGTATGAATTGATTTTTAAGAACTCTTATGCTCTGTTACACAGACCAAGACTTATTCAGTTTCGTGAATAGCACTCCCTCATGTCAAATCCTCTCTCCGTGAACAGATACTATTTATGACGAGGATGAAGTTCTGTTGGCACTTGCTGAGCAGTTGGGCACTTTTACTCCATTAGTTGGTGGCCAAGAACATGTACCTTGTTTATTGGTAAGTCAAGACAATGCATGTGATCACCAGTGAATACAGACTGAAAAAAAAAGAGAGAAAAAAAAGTATAAAGTCCTAAAGATGAAGTAATTGTATTTACATTGTACATACGTGTTCAAAGTCCCTCACACTCTTAATGCGATATAACTCCACAACACAATGGAATGACATTAAGTATAAAGACATAGAGTTCTATTCAATTAAAACTATTATTCATGCTGTTTTAAATATGATAAAATTAATCTGTGGATTGAGACTATTTTTTTTTTTTTACTTGATTATCACTTTAAGTTACTAAACATTAAAGCAGTAGGATATGGTAGACAGTGTCAAGAGTGGTTAACATCATGATCCAGAACTCATATGTCTTGTGGTAGAATGATGAAAAAGTATTGTCCCATACAAGGAAAGTCAACAGTTTTCCACCCTTGAGATGTGAAATGTTATAGAAAAATAATTTTGAGATGATATATAATATACAAATGTAGTTATTGATTTTGATTTTGTGAGAATCAAGGGGTACAACAAGGTTCACACACACACACACAAAAAAAAAAATATATATATATATATATGTATATATATATCTAACTGAAACCTTGGTGAAATGTTATGGCAAAAACTTCACTTTGTTTATTTTAGATAAGATAAGAAGGTTTTTACATAGTGATACAATTGTAGGTGTAACTTCTTCTGTGACTGACAAATTTTCTGAACAACTTCCCCTTTGCTAGGCTCCTCTCGAGAGCCTAGCCACAGTTGAGGAAACGGTTGTGCGAGACAAAGCAGTGGAGAGCCTCCGGAAGCTCTCGGAGGAGCACTCCCAGGCAGATCTTGAAACACACTTTGTACCCATGGTGAAGCGCCTGGCAGCGGGTGACTGGTTCACATCGCGGACATCAGCATGTGGCCTCTTCAGCGTCTGTTACACCAGGTGTAATGCGACAATAAAGGGGGAATTACGAGCGTGAGTCTGTTCTTCGTCAAGTTTTTGTCTCCCCCACACTAACTGCATGTACAGTTACTGTACCACCTCTGTCATATGGGATGTACGATTGTATGATCACTGCCTGTCCAAAGAAGTGCCATTTAAAGGTGCATGGTCCCGGTGTTTTAGTCAAATGCGTACGCGGGCGCACGGCGCAAGTTTCCTATAGAGACCTACGCTATTGACTTCTCTTTGGCGCTTACGCTTTGGCCCACTTTCCCGAGTCCGAAGAAGTCCGATTCAGTGTAGTCAGTGGTCCGATCACAGTTCGGCTCATGAATCGGCTGAGGGGGATGACGGCTTTAGCAAACTTCTTTTGTGATGTCACAATAACAAGCACATATGCACGCACCCTGGCATTACTACAGACTGCGCGATGCGCAAAGAAGACAACAAAGGCAACGTTACTGCAACACCTACGCACTTTACTCTTGATGACAGCTCAACTTTGGTAATCTTCGTATCAATGCTAACGATGATCGGCAGTATCATCAACAGCGCCATCTACACTACCGGGACCATGCCCCTTTAAGGCAATTCATGTGACTGGTTGCATGCATAAGCTGGCTCCTACTGTACATGTACATCTGAAGAGACTAAACATATCCATGGATATTACACTTTTATGGGTTTATACCCCTTGAAAATAAAAAGAAAAAAAAGTGAAACAATCTGCACTGCCAGAATGTGGCATTAATTTGGTGATGGGAATTCTTCCATTGAACTGTACACAGTCTGCACTAAATTTTCTTGGTTTTTGACCTGAAATCAGTTAAAATCAAATTTATACTTTCTGGGACATTAAATTAGTATAGTATTGTAGTTAGCCTACCAACAATGACTTCAAGGGGGAAATTGTTCCAGTTGCTACATCATCAAGCGACATGATTCTATTAAATATTGTTGCGTATATCAGTTGGCGTGTTGTGAGGTGACAACATCATCATATATGTTTTTTTGTGTGTGTGTTTGATGCAAATATGAAACATTTAATTCCACATTAAACTGAATATATGTAATGTATTAATCTGAATATTTGTCTCTTTTTGATGAAAACTTTCATCAATGCTTTTTGTCTGACATTAATTCAATCATTGAGGTCAACATAAACATAATGTGGACTTCTTGTGAATTTAATTGTAAAAAAGAAAAAGGAAAAAAAAGGAAAAAGATAAAAAGGCTAAAGGAAATGAATGACAGGAGACAAAATGTGTGATCATTTCCTTCTCAGGATGTTCAACTGTTTATGTGGCGATGATACCCCTATGGTAAGGAGAGCAGCAGCCAGCAAGCTGGGTGAATTTGCCAAGGTCGTGGAGCCTGAGTATATCAAGTCAGACCTCATTCCTATGTTCAACAGCTTGGCCAGCGATGAGCAGGTAATGATACATGGAGTGCAAGCTAGCAAAGGCTAATTCAGAGCTCACAATTACAAAATTGTTATGATATTTTGTGGTGTTTTTGAGACAAACATACTGTCTCTTGGAAGTTTCAATCAGCATGTTTGCCTTGTGCGCTCTGTAGTTTTTTAACCAGTATGAGTTTATTTGTTTGTTTTTGTCTTCAGCAGCAAAAAGTACCATCAGGATCAAGGCAGCATTGAAAAAAAGCTTTTATTTGTGCTTCAATATAGTGTTATTCTTATCTGCAGGTATTTGCAGCCACCATGCTTTTTGTATGAAATAATCAGGAAAGTTGCATAATTTATGCGCATCCTGTTTATCCTCAACAGCTGGTAGGACATTGGCCACCTGTTAGCTGTACATATGCTGTGTTTAGGTAGAGATCCATGCCTCTACATGTTGAGGGAACTAAGGATGTGAATTTTCTGTATTGAGTACTACACTTGTATGCATTCATTATGTGAGTGACAGCAGTCTGATATCAAGCAGGTAGGCACACTAGTATGGTTGAAATTTCATCAAGATAGAAAACCGAGTAGGACTGAATCTATGCTTGTCACTTCACAGTTCATAGCCAATGCGTGCTGCCTCCCCATGCTCACTCACAAAAAGTCATGTAACAAACTGAAAATATTGCCATGATTTGATTTTTTGTCTCGCCCACTGGAGGTGAAGGCAAGACTAAGGGATCCAAATGGCGTCCGTCCGTCCGTCGTCCGTCACAAATGTTAAAGTTTACCTGCAAGACTCTTAGGATGCATAACTTGGCAACTGTTACAGCAATGGCAGCCACACTTGGGTGATAGAAGCACTAGGGTTATCTTCATGTTATGGTGTTGTGGGTGGTCATGTAATGATGTCAAAGGTCATTTGAGGTCATATATTAAAGAGTATGTGCAAGACTCTCTTTTCTATTTTAAAGTTTACCTGCAAGATTCTCTTTTGACAAATAACTTCACATAAGTTGCTTGGATTACAACCTAACTTGGGTTATAGATGCACTGGGGGTACCTTCATGTTATGGTGCCTTTGGAGGTCATCAGATAAGGTCAAAGGTCATTTGAGGTCATAGGTTAAAGTTTACTTGCAAGACTCTCTTATCACACGTAACTCGACACATGTTGCTACAATGGCAATCAAACTTGGGTGATGGATGCACTGGGGGTACCTTCATGTAATGGTGCCGTAAGAGGTCACATGATAAGGTCAAAGGTCATTTGAGGTCATACCTTTAACCCTAGCCGGGCTATTTAGGTAGTTGATAGAGCCGGGGTGGGGGGGGGGGGGCCTCCCAGGCCCCCCCCCCTCCAGATCTCGGCCGTCGAACGCGCGATCGCGACGAAAATTGGCGCACACATTGCCTATGATGTAATCTAAAATACCATGAAGTTAATTTTTCAAAAAAATCATCATTTATGCTAAATTATGCTAATTTAAGCATGATGATGCATAAACAGGCTATTTGGTATAAATCACACAAAAAAAGCTCAAAACAGGCACATTTTTTGTGTAAATATTCTTTTTAGTGTCCTTAGCAAATGTGATATCAGAAAAAATTCTTAGTATTTTATTGTTTTTTTGAATTTCTTATGTATTTTATTGTTTTTTTTAATTTCTTATGTATTTTATTGTTTTTTTGACTTTATGTTTTTCATTGTTTTTTCGATGAAATTTGTCCGCGACATCGCTCCGAACAAGAAAATATGTTATTCATTGATTTTAATCAACAAAACACCAAAATAATCATGCTTTTATGAAATTTGCCAGTAAGCACAGTTGGCATTGAAATTGTACACGAATTAATGTTTTCAAGCAATTTGGGTCTGACATGCATGTACATATTTATGCGTAACTTCGGAACCGCGCCCCCGGGCGTCGCAAATTTGGTGTCAAAAGATGCGGGAGACTCGAAAGAAAAAAGTCATGAAACGTCGCGGCGATAGCTTTTTGCTTGCGATACATCGCGCGGAACGTCGAGGGGGGGCCTTGGAGGCCCCCCCCCCCCCCCCCCCCCCGGCCTAGTTAGGGTTAAGTTTACTTGCAAGACTCTCTTATCACACGTAACTCAGCACATGTTGCTACAATGGCAATCAAACTTGGGTGATGGTAGATATCTCTTGGGAAGTTGAAGGTTACTTACAAGGTCAAAGGTCACAGACAGGGGTCAACAAACTTTTAGGGCCCAATGTTATGTTTTTAGGGCGCATTTTGATTGTAGCTCATAACTTTTGATCCCTATGTCAGTTTGTGACCAAACTTGGACGGTAGACGTCCCTTGGGGAGTTAAAGGTCATCACAAGGTCAAAGGTCATAAGCAGGTCAATTAACTTCTGGGAGTTATAAAGAATATTAATTCCTTGTACGCGAATGGGCGAGACACAATTTGGCACTTGCCTTGTTCTTTTCTTACCCAAATTTCTGGTCATTGCAGAGTGGGCAGGAGCTCACTCTGACATTGAAATTGTAATTGTACACGAATTAATGTTTTCAAGCAATTTTGGGTCTGACATGCATGTACATATTTATGCGTAACTTCGGAACCGCGCCCCCGGGTGTCGCAAATTTGGTGTCAAAAGATGCGGGAGACTCGAAAGAAAAAAGTCATGAAACGTCGCGGCGATAGCTTTTTGCGATTGCGATACATCGCGCGGAACGTTGAGGGGGGGCCTCGGAGGCCCCCCCCCCCGGCCTAGTTAGGGTTAAAGGGATTGTACAGTTATGGTTGAGACCTAATTTCAGGTTTCTAACATTTTTTGGTGAGATAATGAGAAACCTCTTATAAAATGTGAAAGAGGATGTAATTCTATGAGGAATTCAACGTTTATTTGATGAAAATTGGTTTTGAAATGGCTGAGATATCAAAAAAGAGTGATTCTAATAAAGTGTGGGACCCACACTTTATTACGATCGCTTTGTTTTACTTTGTTTTTTGATGTTTCAGTCATTCCAAACCCGATCTTATTCAAATAAACTTTGAATTCCTCTTAAAATGGTATGTTCTGTACTATATCATAAGTGTTTTCTTGGTATCTCCCAAAAAGTTAAAAACCCAATTCTCATCTCCACCAAAACTGTACTATCCCTTTAAGTTTACTTCCAAGACTCTCTTATCACACGTAACTCAGCACATGTTGCTACAATGGCAATCAAACTTGGGTGATGGTAGATATCTCTTGGGAAGTTGAAGGTTACCACAAGGTCAAAGGTCACAGACAGGGGTCAACAAACTTTTAGGGCCCAATGTTATGTTTTTAGGGCGCATTTTGATTGTAGCTCATAACTTTTGATCCCTATGTCGGTTTGTGACCAAACTTGGACGGTAGACGTCCCTTGGGGAGTTAAAGGTCATCACAAGGTCAAAGGTCATAAGCAGGTCAATTAACTTCTGGGAGTTATAAAGAATATTAATTCCTTGTACGCGAATGGGCGAGACACAATTTGGCACTTGCCTTGTTTTTTTCTTACCCAAATTTCTGGTCATTGCAGAGTGGGCAGGAGCTCACTCTGACATTGCTATCTAATCATTTGCTGTATCACTTTGTATTTAGTTGGAAATCACATCAGCCAAATTCTCCACCACTTTCTCAAAATGGACACTTCATGAGACTGTAGGGCTGTGAGGTCTGTCTCAGTGGTACTATTCTACTTTCAAAGGTCTCGAGACATTCCTTCTTTAACCCGTTGAGGACGAGTCCCAAGTATCCTCGGGCAACTATCTATGGGAAATGTATGTTATAGCAAAATCAATTCGTCCTCAAAAGGGTTAACCCTATTTTAACAGGGGGGGGGGGGGTCAAATCGACATTTCGCGCCACGATCCCGCATCGTGCAGAGATTTTGCCACGTCGTTTCATGACTTTTTTCATTGAAGTCTCCCGCATATTTTGAGACCAAATTTGCGACGAGACATTGCTTCTTTAACCCGTTGAGGACGAGTCCAAGTATCCTCGGGCAACTATCTATGGGAAATGTATGTTATAGCAAAATCAATTCGTCCTCAAAAGGGTTAACCCTATTTTAACAGGGGGGGGGGGGGGGGGGGTCAAATCGACATTTCGCGCCACGATCCCGCATCGTGCAGAGATTTTGCCACGTCGTTTCATGACTTTTTTCATTGAAGTCTCCCACATATTTTGAGACCAAATTTGCGACGAGACAGTGCTTCTTTAACCCGTTGAGGACGAGTCCAAGTATCCTCGGGCAACTATCTATGGGAAATGTATGTTATAGCAAAATCAATTCGTCCTCAAAAGGGTTAACCCTATTTTAACAGGGGGGGGGGGTCAAATTGACCCGCCCTCGACATTTCGCGCCACGATCCCGCATCGTGCAGAGATTTTGCCACGTCGTTTCATGACTTTTTTCATTGAAGTCTCCCGCATATTTTGAGACCAAATTTGCGACGTCCGGGTACACTGTTCTGAAGTTACGCAAATGGCTCAAATTTAAGTTACGAAAATGGCTCAAATTCATGATTTCGTGTGCAAATCCAATGCAAATTGTGTTTTTTTGTTTAATTTATATAAATTAGATTATTTCAACTTTTGAACATTGAAATTTATCAGTTTTAATGTAGATGAGCTTGAAAAAGTGCCTGCAACAAATTTTGGCAAAAAAAAACAATAGAAACCAAAAGAAATTACCGAAACAATAAAAAACATAAGAAACTGATTTTAATTGTGCTATTTTTTACAAGAAAATTGTTTGATGTGTCTTGAGGAACTCTGACACAAAAATTTAGCAATCCTTCATTCTTTTTGATGGAGTTATAGGTGAAAATATGATTTCATGCATAAATTTGCATAATTAATTTATTAAAAAATATAAAATCAACATTTTTCTGTTGTATGACTATGTAATCTTGTAGTTGACATCTGGCTCTATGTTCAGGCAAAATTTTGCGGCAATCGCGCGATCTTCGGCCAAGATCTGAAGGGGGGGTCAAATTGACCCCCCCTCCCCAGTAAAAACTTGGTCTCAAATAGCCCAGTTAAAATAGGGTTTAAGGTAAACCTTCAATTGCTACGAGAAACAAAAAGACAGCCCATTATGTTTGTTTGTTTGTTTTTACTTTGCTCCCTCCCTCCTCACTTCAAAGCAGGACTCAGTGAGACTGTTGGCCGTGGAGGCCTGCGTCAGCATCGCCTCCCTTCTCTCCAACGAGGACACCGAAAGTCTCATCATGCCGACGATGCGGTGCTGCGCAGAGGACAAATCCTGGCGGGTCCGCTACATGGTGGCAGACAAGTTCAACGAGGTGACGGCAGCTCATGCTTTATACACCTTCTGTAAAACCAGACATTTTCACTTGCAGCAAAGTTTCACAAAATTTGCAGGGAGCCTGGATTCACAATTAAGTATGAAATGAATGCAAAAGTGTTTTTTTTTTTCTTCTTTCTTTTTGGTACATGGTTCATTGAATGCCAGCAGCCGTCCATGAAAATTTCATACAGCGAGAAAGACCATCAGCTCCGATTTGCGAGAGTTACATGCGGCAGGTGCTTCTGGTTTTACAGTGTGTTAAGTATATATTGGGGGTGGGGGTTGGACAGAAAGAAAATGACAATAATTTTCCATTACGTGACGTGCGTACACGTGTATCCATCTAAGCCATTGTTGTTGTTTGTCATTATCCGTACACTTATTTTGCGTATAATGAATATAACCTACACTTCCTTCATATTGTATAATTTCCCACTGATAATTGAATTTTCGAAAGTTCCTTTCTGTCTTTATTTTACATAATTTTTAGTTCCTCTGACTCCCCCCCCCCCCACACACACACACAAACAGACAAACTCACAGCATTAATGTTATTGTTAAACAGTGCATTATTGATTTATAAATGCATTATGACTTTGACCTTTGTAATGATTTCCTCCTGTGCTGCAATGCATTATTTTGTGGACCTCTATTATCTGACAGCTGCAAGATGCCGTGGGGCCGGAAATCACCAAGCAGGACCTGGTCCCTGCCTTCCAGAGCCTACTGAAGGACTGCGAGGCCGAGGTGCGGGCTGCAGCTTCCCACAAAGTCAAGGCGTTCTGTGATAAGCTCTCTCCGGGAGCGAGGGAACAGATCATCATGACCAGCATACTCCCCTGTGTCAAGGTGAGGAGAATGGAATGATCAGTCTGTGGTAGCAGGCAATGGAATTTAGTGTGATATTATTGCTGGTGGATGACACAAAATTCCCCATTCGAGTGCCTACTGTATGCGAACCAACATGTAATCACAGGATGCATGCCGTGGCCATTTGGTGTTTATGTCCACTTTTTTTCTAATGTGATGCATGAAGGTATGCATGGACACCCTTGAAGAACTTGACAAAACAATCGGCAATAACATTGATATGAAATTATCGTGAATACAATGTTTTTGATGAGTATGTCCCATCTTATGATAATCTGATGATCCAATCATAGTTAATATTGCTGTAATTTGCAATCATTTTTTTGCCCCCTGGACATGGAGCGAGTCAATGCATTACAATAGACTATTAGTTTGAAAGTTCATTCGACAGGCAGTATCTCTCCTACATTTTAGACTTTCCCTTACTTCAGGTGAAAAGGATCATCCAGCTGGGATTAGATTGATATATCTTTTTTTTTTTTTTCTCAAAACATATGCATTCCCAGCAGAATGGAGCATTTTGATGTCATTTTAGATTTTCATCACATGTTTGCACATGTATGAGTCTGCTTGAAGAAGAAAGTTACTCACGCACCTTCACAGTGTGTAGTTAGTTCGTAATAGACATTGAACATCTGTAATGTTATTGTGCATTTGCATGCATTCTTCTGAGCTTCTAGATTCCAACAGTATCGTGGCAGGTCAAGTTATGAACTTTTGATTGAGATGTTCTTGCTACATTTGTTCCAACAGGACTTGGTTTCAGATGCTAACCAACATGTGAAGAGCGCTCTCGCGTCCGTCATCATGGGTCTGTCACCAATCCTCGGCAAAGAAAAGTAAGACAACTGAAGTACATACAGTACTAATGAACCGAGAACACCACTAGAATATATAAGATGAAGAAATTCATATAAACTTTCATGCTCATGCCTAAGTGGAATTTAGTTTCTCATAGTCGGGGTTTTTGGCATTTCAGAGACTTGGCACTGCACTTTGAGCATTATATTAGATGCAGTTTGAATGTTATAAATTCTTCATGAAACAGAGCCTAGAAAAGTCATGAGAGCTTTTAGTCGTGGAAATTGGGGGGAGTAGTTGGGAAGAAAGAAAACCCAAGTTGAAACAAATACCTCCTCATCCATCCCCAACTACTTTGAAGCACAGTATTTTCGTGGCATATTTTCGCGAATTGGAGCCGACGGCTATTCGCAGCAAGAAATTTTTGCAAGTTGCCTCTAACATTCAATGCGTATAGTGTAGACAAGAACTTTCATGTGCATTTTGATTTCGCAAATCTTGGCTCTCACGAAATTTGTGAAATTAAAATGCATGCAAACATTCCTCGTTTTACAGTACCTCTTGTCTCTACCCCCAGCACCATCCAGCACCTCCTGCCCCTCTTCCTGGCCCAGCTGAAGGACGAGTGCCCCGAGGTACGGCTTAACATCATCAGCAACCTGGACTGTGTTAACGAGGTCATTGGTATCCAGCAGCTCTCCCAGTCCCTGCTCCCCGCCATCGTCGAGCTCGCCGAGGACAACAAATGGCGGGTGCGCCTGGCCATCATCGAGTACATGCCCCTGCTCGCCGGCCAGCTGGTAAGTCAAATTGCAACAGGCCAGAGCAGATTTTTGGCCCCACTATGGGCAGGCTGGGCGGACCACTCGCTGTCAGCGTGTAGTATGTCATTTGGGGAATTGTGCATTCTTTTGCAATTTAATAACAGTGGTACCTCAACATAGTAAGGTCAGATATAGTGCGATACTTCATAAAACATGGTAGATTTGACAGTCCAATTTCTTTCGATATTTTCTTGTCATTATGTTGGAAATAATGAGATACCCGATACAACGAGGAAATGTCAGAGGTCCCAAGCAGCTTGGTTTGACACTTCCTTTGTACCAGTGTTGCCAAAAAAGAAAGAAAGAAAGAAAGAAAAGCTCAATGTTTAGATAATTTGTTTTGTTCTAATAACATTGAATCAAACTACTGCTGTTAGATGTAATAGAAGACAGATTTGGCCATCAGATTTTAATAATTTCATCAAGCAAAGTCATGTCCAGTGATCTTCGGTGAAACTTCTGATATGAATGAATTTAGAGTTAACTCATCTTGATATTACTGCCTGTGCATGCGAACTCCTGTTATATCGAACACGGTTATAAAAAAATTCTGGTTGCAGTGTAGTCAAAATTCAGACAGCAACATTGTCCACTCTGTGTGTTTTTATTGTTTATGTGGTCGGTCATAAAGAAATTTTAATATAACAAAAGAAAACTGCCAAACCCGAGGACTTCCCTGTAAAAGGAGTCCACTGTATCTTGCGAGAACTTTCTCATGTTCATTTAAGCCAACGATAATAATAGTAGCAACCACATATACACCAATAAGATGGATATGAAGATAATGTTATTGTCACCCAATGTATCTCATAGACATGTACCTCAGAAGTCCAAATTTGACATGAAGTTTGACATAAAATCAAAGTGCATCCTTCTTTTGTGTCAACAGTAATCTAGCAATTTGGATTTTATTGTTGTATTTGAGGTTCTATCATTGAAGTTGATAAATTAAGTGAAAAGAAAAAAATGTTTGTATATGTATTTTCGTCAATAGATTACATTTTGCACAAGACAATGTCTAACACATAAGCAGCTTAAGTATGCATGCATACACGTACATGTTTAGTTTCAACCATCTTTGGTACTTTGTGAAAACATGAGAAAATTGAACTTTCCAAGATTTTCATATCTCAACTCTGAGTGTGGGTAGGCAAAACTTCCCCAATTCTCTTTGTCTGATGTTTGCTGAGCTTCTCAGAGTTGATTTGATCATTACGCTTGTGATGTCACTTGTTATTTCTCACGTACAGGGTGTGGAGTTCTTTGATGAAAAGCTAAACTTGCTCTGCATGCAGTGGCTTGTTGACAATGGTGAGTGGCATACTTAGATTGCCGAAGTTCAGGTGGGGGTGGGGAGGAGTTGTTTATCAAGAAGACCCTATTTCCACTTGTTGTCCCCGCCGAACGAGTTCGAGCAGGGGACTATGAAACGGGCTCCGTACGTGTGTGTGTCCGTCCGTCCGTCCGTGCGTCTGTCCGTCCGTCCGTCCGTCCGTGTGTCCGTCCGTGTGTGCGTCCGTGTGTGATCAAAATGTTCAAAATGCTACTCCTTCGTCATTTCTAACCCGATTTTGATTCTGTTTGCTTTATATGATAGCACTACATGGGAGCTTTGAAACTTCTATACAGAATTTCAATTGTGACCTTTGACCTTGACCTTTGACCTATATTGTACATTTTGCTTCAAAATGCTACTCCTTCGCCATTTCTAACCCGATTTTGATTCCGTTTGCTTTATATGATGGCACTAGTTGAGGGCTTCAAAACTTCTACACAGAATTTTGACCTTTGACTTCTTTGAACTTTGACCTTGATTTTTGACCTATATTGTACATTGCCTACAAAATGCTACTCCTTCGCCATTTCTAACCCGATTTCGATTCCGTTTGCTTTATGTGATGGCACTAGGTGAGGGCTTCAAAACTTCTACACAGAATTTTGACCTTTGACTTCTTTGACCTTTGACCTTGATTTTTGACCTATATTGTACATTTTGCTACAAAATGCTACTCCTTTGCCATTTGTAACCCGATTTCAATTCCGTTTGCTTTAAGTGATGGCACTAGGTGAGGACTTCAAAACTTCTACACAGAATTTTGACCTTTGACTTCTTTGACCTTTGACCTTGATTTTTTTTACCTATATTGTACATTGGCTACAAAATGCTACTCCTTCGCCATTTCTAACCCGATTTCGATTCCGTTTGCTTTATGTGATGGCACTAGGTGAGGGCTTCAAAACTTCTACATAGAATTTTGACCTTTGACTTCTTTGACCTTTGACCTTCATCTTTTTACCTATATTGTACATTTTGCTACTAAATGCTACTTCCGGCGGGGACATATATTATGCACCGCGTAATTTCTACTTTTCCTTGTTTTATTTTTTATTCCTTTCTCTTTACAAGTGAAGTGAAATAAACAGTCAGATGAGCAGAAGTGCCAAATTGACAAGAAAAGAACGAATATATGATATTCAGTTGATATGTATTGTAAGAGAATGGTTCAGTACTGAAAATAGAAGTGTGGAAGAAGCATGGAAATTATATGGCAAAAGCAGTGGAACCAAACAAGGAAAATGTTTGTTTTTATTTTATTTCTTATATTGTTTATTTGCATAGATTCTGAGTGTATGACCATTAGCATTTGCCTGATGTAAGGAAGATTTTATACCTCCTGAAATGAATTATGAAATAAAGTGATAGAAGAGTGATGCAATGCACAGAACAAAAATAGATAAATAGATAAATGAATGAATGGATAGATTGATTGCTGGGTTGGTTAATGAATGTATGAATGAATGCATGAAGGAATGAATGAATACATACAGGTAGATGAATTAGAAAAGTACTCTGAGAATGCAGACCTCCGCCAAGCAGTTACTTTCCACCGATGATCTTGCTCTTCCATAGAGTTTAGTGATTGCCACCACTGAAAAATCGCCTGATTTCCCAATATAGAAGCCTTTGTTACGTCATAAACCCTCAGATGCCCGGCGCGTCTCGCCCCAGCAGAAACTAGAGCACGCACTTTAGTGCGCGCATAAAAACTTCAAAAATGCGCAGCTTGAACTCCCAAGTTCATTGACCCTACGTGGCAAAATATCGAAAATCCTTCATAAAACCCATAAAAATTTCCGGATCACTACCAAAATTTAATCGTTTGTTCTTTGTGTCATTCTCAACCTTTCTGCAAGTTTCATCCAAATATGTGCACAACTTTTTGAGTTATTATGCAGACAAAGAAACAAACTATTAACTAACTATTTAACAAACAAACTAAGGTGGTAACGAAAACATAACCTCCTCCCTTGGCAGAGGTGATGAATTAATACAGGTACTTATGTAGAGACAAAAGGGAATGGGACAAATGGCCAAGTGAATTTATGATATTCTGAATTTATTTGCAAAGTGTCATCACTTTTACATAGGTGTGTGCGTTGTACTAATGTGGAAAGAATCCCCCCCAAACACACACACGTGTGCGTGTGTGTGTGTGTGTGTGTGTGTGTGTAATCCAGAATACCTAATCAACCTAGATGAACACATGATGTATTGACAGGTGTCTGTACATACTTTTATGTTCTTGACATGATTTCAGACTACTTTAGAAAAAGCTGGTTTGGTTTGGACACTTTGATACTTTTGGATGGTACTATGGCTAGTGAAAGTCTACTTTAAGCTAACTTTTTTTTTCTGTCTTTTTTATGATGTATTTTTTTTTCTTCTTCTTAATTGTAAATGTTGTTATAGAGAGAGTAAAATGCAAACAATTTTAGTTTTGTTTATGTTGTTTCTGTCCTATTTTTCCAATTTCCAGTGTTTGCAATCAGAGAGGCAGCAACAAACAACCTGAAGAAGTTGGTAGAGAAGTTCGGAGCATCATGGGCAAAGGTAAACACAGATTTTGGTTCTGTGATGATGTATCAAAAAAGAAGAAGAAAAAAAAAAGGAGCTCTTTCTTCCTTTTTCTATGGTGGAAAAGTGGCAGACGAAATAAACTGTTGAAAAAAAAAAAGTAGAAATGGAAAAATGGAAGAAGACATACAGAAATATGGTATGTGAGAAGTCTTTGAAAAACCCTTGAATTACATCTCATTTGTATATTGTATGAACTCTAGTTTTTAGTCTCATTGCTGCCAGATGAAGTGCAGTTCTAGGGAAACAAAGTTTATAGTTGTTTATAGCATAATCTTGCAATGTGTTCGTATGCATGTAATTGCTTTGAGTGCTGATTGCTACTGGAGAAAACTCAATTACACACTGGTATAGATAGTGTCCATGGCATCATTCTTATAAAGAACTTTTCATGATACTGTCATTTCTCAAAAGTAGTCCACTAGTCCACTGAAGCCCTTTTTACACTCGTGTTTTTTAACCCCGTACTTTCTCTGACCCAAGGACTATCGTTAATCCCGTACCCATTTTTTCAGTTTTTTACACTCATCAATAAATGCCGTACTAAGCTCTTGTCCTGGGCTAAAGAGAAATCTGACCTTTTTACACTTGTATTTCTTAGTCACGTACTTTCGAAACCACATGAATATTCATGATTACGCTGTGCACTGTACAAGTACACGCACGCACCGGCAGCACTTGATTACCTCGTTTCTGATTGGTCAGTGGGGGTCGGACTTCGTCTCCGTCGCTTAGCCCCAGATTATTTCTTTGTTCTGTTTACATTCGCTTGTTTGGCACCGCAATTGTGGGGTTAGCACCGCAATTGCGGTGCTAACCCTGCTTGTTTGCAGGGCCAGATAGTACGGGATTATTGGTGGGGCTAGCCCACTTTGGCAAAAACAAGTGTAAACAGAAAGTGGGCTAAGGAAAGTCTAGTACCAACGGTGGGGCTAAGGCCCCCCTTAGCCCCAGGGTTGGTACGGGACTAGGCAAAAATTTGTAAGTGTAAAAAGCCCTTGAGATATAAAAAGCTACGCTTTGTGCTCAAATATACCTTCTACTGTAGTGAATGATTATGCAGTACCTGCTGCTTGCTATAAGGATTAGAACCAGTACTGCTGTCAAGCGGAAGCTCAGTGGTCTAGGGGAGATTACGCCTATCCAGTGATCAGGAGGTCATAGGTTTGAATCCTGCTTGAGTACGTATGCCCATGATTTCTTTTATCATGGATGTCTACTACTAAAACACTGTTTAATTCAGTGCTTACTTTCGTCATTGTACTAAAAATTTACCTGCATTTGAATGACTTAATTGCAGAGGACCGTAATTCCGCGCATTTTGGAGATGTCGCAAGACCAGAACTACCTACACCGCATGACTTGCCTCTTCTGCATCAACGTCCTGATCGACGTCGTCGAGTCTGACGTACTGAGCAAGGACATGCTCCCCATCGTCACCGCGCTGGCCACCGATGCCGTGGCCAATGTCCGCTTCAATGTGGCCAAGACCCTACAGAAACTTGGACCAAAGGTTGATGCAAGGTATGTGGTGTTTGTGTTAGAGGAGAATATTCGTTTTTGTCTTTCTCTACTTTCATTTCAAATAGCTACTGCCACTGTAGATATAGTTTTATTGTTAACCCAATTTTTGTAATTTCTTGGTCTAAGTGTGGCATAATGACAGAGCTAGCAGGTTTTCCATTGTTCAAGACATTTCAAGGGAAATATATCGTTGCTGGGGCGACAAGACCTGGTATCTACAAAATGTCAAATGTTCAGGAGAGCCAAAAAAACATGGCGGCCAAAGCACTAGAACAAATGGGAAATCCTTTCCTTTGACATGCCCTGGTGGCTTCATTTTTGGAGTAAAACAGTTGGGATTCGGACAAGACATCACTTAACCTATTATTTGACCATTAATCCCAAAAAGTCATTTTCACCAAAATTTCAGATACAAGGTCTTGTCACCCCAGCGACGGGAATGTCCTGGCAAGATAATATAATACTCCCCCTCCCCCTCCCCCCCCCCCCCCCCCCATAGTTTAGCCAAAAAGACCAGCCTGATTAGGGTTTAAGACACACTTCTCAGTTTGCTGTGTTGGTACATATGTTTGTCTTTTAAATGGATTGTTCATCCCTGCAATTGAATTGCATCTTTTAATGATTCCCACTCTCTGTTTAAAGGAAGTGTCGAGTATAAGTCTATATTTCCCCCACTCATTTTCATTATTTTCTAGTCTCTGCGTGGCCCAGGTCAAGCCTGTGCTAGAGAAGCTGAGTGGTGATGGAGACGTTGACGTCAAGTTCTATGCTGAAGAGGCAATGGCAGGTAAGGCTTTTCAAACATTCTCTAAATTAATGGTACAATGGAACCACGGTATAGTGAGGTGACATACTGCGAGATGCATGGTGTAAGAAGGTAATATTGTAGCTTCTGTTCCTTTCATATTTTGTTTTTTATTCTATCCCTAGTAAAACAAAATACCCCATATAGCGAGAAAATTTCCGTGGTCCCAAGCCTTGTTATACCAAAGGTTAACCTGTACTTTGTCTTGAAAAGACATGCCATGGTTTAGAGCCTCACTTCTCAACCCACTTCAGCTCTTACAAATTGTTTTTTTTGAGGCCCAGTCAGTTTTTGAGTATTTGGATGCAAATTTTGCGCAGGCAACCACTTTAGTAGTACAGTATGTAGGTGTGCAAACTTCATCTATGTCATTGTTGTACAATGTGTTGCCATAAGTGGATGAGCTCGCATTCATTGAAGTTAAATCAGGAAAAGTCAGAGTTGTTATTTATTGGTTCCAAGGTTCTACTTGACAAGGTTAGTCTTCCTTCTTTAACGGTTGACAATGATGTGGTTATTGCTCCATCTAAATCATGTAGAAATCTTGGAGTATTATTTGATTCTACAATGTCCATGTCTGTTCAGATCTCTGCTGTCTGTAAATCCGTGAGATATCAGTTACGCAATTTGGGCATTATTCGCAAGTATTTAACTCGTTCAGCCACAGAAAAAATAGTTCATGCTCTTATATCATCACGACTTGACTTTGGTAATGCACTCCTATTTCAGCTACCACAATCTCAACTTTCACGGTTACAACAATTGCAAAATTCAGCAGCCCGCGTTGTTACCCTTACCAGGAGAAATACTCACATTACCCCTGTTTTGTCCTCATTGCATTGGTTACCTGTTGAATCTCGCATTGTATTTAAACTATTACTATTTGTTTTTCATTGCATACATGGATCTGCCCCAGAGTACAATGTTAATTTACTGACATTTTATAATCCTTCCAGATGTTTAAGGTCATCCGATTGTAGATTGCTTGTTGTTCCAAAAACGAAGAAATCATGGGGGGATCGGTCGTTTGCACATGCTGGACCTTACCTGTGGAATCAGTTGCCTCAAGCTATCCGTCACATTTCGAATGTTGACTCCTTTAAAGTTGCCCTCAAGACTCATTTGTTCATGACCATTTTCCAGTAGAATTGTATATTATGATGTATATTATTTCATTATCATTATTGTGTCATTCATTTTCATGTGCATGTTTGTGTAAGGATTTTTGTATTTCATAACTTACTTCTTCTACTGCGCCTTGAGCACGTTAACTATGTGGAACTGGCGCATTATAAGTACCCTGTATTATTATTATTATTATTATAATAATAGCAAATTTTGAATGAAAATCATTAAAAAAATTTCAGGATTCAGCTAACTCCTTCAGTTTTTGAGCACAAAAGCTTGATATGTGGCTCATATGACTGCTACTGCACATATGCAAACTCTATCCTTTGTTAAACAATTTGCTGCCATGGTAACAGCATATTTTGAATGAAAATCATGCAAAAATACTGTGGATTCAGCTAACGCTCAGTTTTTTATTGTTTGACGTGAAATTTGGCACATGTGACCACTACGCTAACGGTATGCAAATGTGCAATCTTCATTTTCCGTTATTGTGGAAGAATGTGTTGCCATTGGCAACAGAATTTTTTTGTATAAAAATCATGCAAAAATATTGTGGATTCAGCTAACTTCCTCAACTTTTGAACATTTGACCTGAAATTTGGCACATGTGATTGCTATGATTTGTAGTTGTGCAAACTTCATCTTTTGTTAATGTCCAGCATTGTTACCATGGCAACAGCATTTTTTAATGAAAATTGTAGAAATTACCAGTTTATTTATCCAACTCACTCAGCTTGTGAGTATTTGACCTGAGATATGGCACGTACATTGTATGTCTGTATTAGCCAAAAGTTCTGAATTTCATATGTAACATACATGACATATTTGGAGGGCAAGACATCATTTACTTGCTCATTTGACTATTCCAGTTCAAGTTCAAGATCAAATTTATATTCATTTCCATTAATGAAATGACTATTCATAAGGACTGCTCAAAAAAATGTTTTCAAAAAAAAAATGTGAAATTTCAAAATATTATATCATATCATGCTATTATCAGACTTTTATTTTGGGAACATTTTGTTGTTGTTGTTGTTGTTTTTTTTTTGAGTTTAATATGTTTTGGGATGGATTTCCTCTTCAACACTTTTATGCAAGAGTTGGTGAACAAATGTGAGAAGAATTTTCGGGGAAGATCAGAAATGGATGAAGGTACAAGTGATCAGCATTAGTTAGTCACCCAGATTACCCATTTTGTGAGAATGGGACATATTTATTTGCTGTGTTGCTCACAAGGAAATGCGCAGGATTCTTTGTCAAAAAAAGTGCGTTGTGCACAAATATATGAGTTCTGTGACAGTATACAGTATAACATTTAATCTTGTTCCTGGCACTTCATCGGGATACCAAGTTCTGGATCTGGCAAACCAGAATGGTCAAGTTTATAGGGTTCATGACAAATTCCCAAACAACAGTCATAAAGCATTTTGGTTTCTGAACCAACTAGAGCTGCCTTGTGGAGGGTTGTGTTTATTGAGCACTTTGTACTGTGTGTATTACAAATACCAATGCTGTCAGTTTTATTTGCTTCTTTGCTTGTTTTCCTTGTTTTCCCAGCCTTGTCCTTCTGATCTTATACAATACTACCAGGTATAGAAAGTTTTAAATCTGATGAAAAAACCTCAGTGCACACTTTTATATTTTTTTATTTGCCTGATGCAAATTAGAATCAAACAGAACAGGTATACATTTTGAAATTGGTTTCTTTATATACCAGAAATACTGTAAAACCAGAAATTTTGCTTGCATGAAACTTTCTCATACTTTGTGAGGAGCCAAGATTCAATGAAAATAATATTCACATCAAAATTTTTGGCTATACAATGTTGAATTACGCACCAAATTTTTATGGTCTGAAATTTGTGAGTGAAGTTCATGTAATCAACAGCATAACATTTCTTGACTCAAATGTTTGTTTTCTGCATGAAACAAATGTTTGTAGTATTCATGAATTTCGATGTCTTGTATGTCTGTTTTTTGTTCTCTCACTCACAGCACTGTCTATAAAATAGAAGTGCAAACCCACCAGAGAGAGTGGTGATCTACCCTTCCTCTGCTTTACCACAACGCATTCTCTCTTCATTCTCCCAATGCACACAGCCTGCTTCTAAAGAAGGAAGAAAGGATGGCCCACCTGTCTTCTATTCTACAGTGGTAAAATAATACACACAAAAAGGAGAAAAATAACAATGTAAGAATGATAATCATAAAGTAAATAATACTGGATCAAGAATTGGCTAGAAGGCAAAAAGTTCACCAAACTATGAAGTGAGTTGATTTACTCTGACAAATTTTGATGTTCATATCTTCTTAACTGTTGGTTTTTGAAAGCCATTTATTGGTATACTGATGCTACAAACGAGGGATGTTCAGCATTGTGCTGATCAGCATCATTTTATGTAACAATATTGTATAAGCAATTTGATCTCATTTCCACTACTGGACGCATTTCATGTCAGATTCAAAACAGCTTAATATCTTGGATGCTGTAGTCGCATATCCTTTCATGTGTTTTTTCGTCATCAATGTTAGAGGGACTTGTATGCAGCTACATGCCGAAATATATTCAAGTCAAGAGTGCAAAGAGTAACTCTCTTAATGATGCTGTATGATGCCATTTGTAGCCGTTGACGAATCCATACTTATACAGTGTGAAGAGATCTTGATGGATGTTTATATTTAGTACTTCTTTTTTTTTGCGTGAGTCTTGAGCTTGTGTACACCGTCACATGGCATCATATTTCTCGTACAGATATATTTTCGTATGGCACTTCTTTGCACCAAGTGTTCTCCAAATTTGGCAAGAATCAGTTTGCCACCAGGGAGTTGTGTAGAGGTGGCATGCTGTGTGCATTTTAAGATGTAATTATCAAAGAAGCAGTGTGCTCTGTAAAGAGTTGAAACAAACCTACAGAAATGAACAAGGAAGAGAAGAAAATGATTGAACCTATGCCTCAAGATCTCGCTAAACTAATATAGATAGATTGACCGAGGATGGAACACGACGTGAATGCTCAGAGAGATTTAACCGACTTAAAAACTCAGTCAGAAGAAAGTCAAAGTTGGAAAAGATGAAGAATGGGCTTGCGAGTAGATGTCTCGAGAATAGTGCATGTTTTTGGTGTTGATGAATTGCACGCAGTAATGTGATATACACTCATGCAAAGTACCTTAAACCTGTCTTAGTGGCCACCTGCTTGTAGCGGCTACCTGCTGTATGTCAAACCACTACGATTTTCACTGGAGATGAATTATGTGTGTAAAGGGCAACTAGGCCAACTATATACATTTAGGCAATACTTAACTGTTTACATCCGCCACAGAGTTCAGATTTAGCCTCGTCTGCTAGCACACCAAATTGTGTTTGTTTTTCTTCCCAGCCAGCCACATTATTAGCTGAGCATAAAAACAAAACAAAATGATGCACTGTTTTTTGCACTCATTAATGTAGTGAGATACGACAGTTTATTAAGCAGCATGGTTTGGCAATTTGCATCCATGTGTGTATGGGAGGCTTGTGACTGACATCACGGATATAATGTGATAAAATCAGGTTGCCCATGTACAGAGACTCCAACTCTCCCGTTTTCGACGGGAGATCTCCCGCCGAAAGCCCATTTTTGCAAAATCTCCTGTTCTCCCGTTTGAGATTTGATTTCTCCCGCCCTGGCTCTGTGTCTCCCGGTGGAAAGGATTTCTCACTTATTTCTATTGTATGTTGAAAAAATAAGCCTTAGATAGCACCAGAGAACACCTAGAACCCAAGGAACTTCGCGCCTCGCACACATCAACTTAGAGTCTCCCGTTTGCTAGGGGTTTCGGGCGGGAGAATCTCCAGATCAGAAGGTGCTTGGAGTTGGAGTCTCTGCATGTACCTGTAAATGGTGGCCATGTGTCTTCAACTGCATATTACACAGTCAGTAGTCCTTTAGAGTACTATACACTAGTTTGGAAAGGAACGTTCAATGTGTCGGCATAGAATGCACGCTACTGGGGGGGGGGGGATTTGGGTTCTTGTGAAAGGAGACACAGTGAGCCTTGTCGGTACACTTTGTGATGTAGGATTTGCTCTACCTTTGAAATAAAGTTAGACTTAGGACTGGAGAGGTCTTGTTTTTGATTCAATGTTAGTAAGTTATGCAGCAAAATATTCATTAGTTCACTAGCAGTGGTCTCAACCTGTTTCAGGAGTGTGATCATTTACACAAACTTAGATTTGAGTAATCTGAGTGGTTGTATGGGGTTATGGATGGTTACACATTTTTCGTCTTTATTTCCTTGTTTGTTTGTTGTTTGTTGGTTTTGGGGGGGGGGGGTTTCTTGTCATTTTTTTTTTTTTTTTTTTTTTTTTTTTTTTTTTGGTGTGTGTGTGTATAACTTATTTACTGTCCGGAGGACGGGGAGGATTTGGACACAACAATTTGAGCAATTACTGCAAAGTAGAAAATATCATCAATTTAGGTATCACTAGCTATCATTAGGGTAGAAACAGAGGCCAATTTAAATGTAAAAGCACCTGGGGGAGGGGGAGGTGGTGGGGAGGGGTCCCATCTTGCAGCTTCACTCTGTATTTCCCCAATGACTGTAAAAGCCAACAACCTGACAAACACTTGGTGTTTAAATCTGTCCTGTAATGAAAGTAGTATTATCAGAAACAACATCACATCAGTTTTAGTAAGTCCAGCATGGTCCTTGCTAGAAATTATTGAAGAATAGCTACAACTTTGTTATAAGAGGTGGTGTGTGGAGACAACCATGGAGGAACATGTTTTTATTTTAATCAAGACCCCTCAAAAGTACAAAGGTTACTGGAGTATTTGAGTTTAGTATTAAACACCATACTTGATTGTTGAACACGGGAGGGGTGTGTATCCCTCCCTTAGCGGGAGAGTGGTATTTACACGCTATGGCCATCCATGCTGAATATAGCAATCCCTCAGTTGGTCTTTTATGCCACTGCTTTTATTTTCTTAGGGTGACGACACCTTTAAAGTGTTGTTTTTAAAGGCGTTGGGATGACCACCAATGTAGCATTTGTAGCAGTTGTTTGGCATCCCTTGAAGGGTAAATGGAGTTAGGACTTGTGTAGGTGCATTCACTTAGTATGTTGTACAGTAATGAATGTGGAAAAAAAAAATCCCAAACCTTAACAAACCAGCAAAACACAAACTTCTAGTCTGCATTTATATCCGCATGGCATATTATACATAAGTTATACTGGATTATGGGAGTAGCCAAATGAAGGCTCCATGATGGCTTGGTTGTTTGAGCATGAAGAAAGAAAATCTGTAAAATCATTAGTACTACAGGTTCAGAGTAAACAAAGGGAAATCAACAGGAAACGAAAGACTGTAATTTATGTGCCGTGTCTGATGAATGTTACAGTAGGAAAATCACGTATGTGGCGTGCTAGTTCCTACAAATTTGTGGCATAGCAGAGCCACGTATGTGGCATGCCAGCTCCTACAAATCTGTGGTACTGTTTTGAAACAAATTCATGGCATGTACGGGCGTATGTTGGATCTTTCTGGTCAGAGTTATGTTATGCTAGACATGCAGGTACTCATATTCTTTATAGTGGTATCGTAGTGATTACATGTCAAAGTGAGCATTCATCATCGTGTACAAACTACAGTGTAGGAGCATTTCTAGTCAGTTCAGTGCTACAGTTGAGCTGGATGTATTATAAATGCAACAACAGATGCACTGTTTAGCTTGTGAGTCAAGTGAGGTGCATATAGCACAGTGCCAGTTTAAACTGTTTGAAATGTGTAGCTTTGCTCTGATTTTGATTGTGTATCAGTATTAATATGTTGAGGAACTTGTAGCAGTTTTCTTTGTGTTTGGCTTCTGTCTACCACACAGCAATTTACGTCAAGTTGTTCTTTGTCACTGTCAACTGTAGAGGACTGCAAATTCACTAGCTTTGTACATTGACGCGGTCCCAACTAATCAGCTCCATCCAAATGCTCTTGAATGAGGTTGCATATTAAAGCAGGGTTAATTTTTAGTGTACTTCTTGGAAAATGCAGCTGAATGCAGTTTGTTCACAGACCATTCCTTAAGAGTATTGCTTCTTGGTGATTTTAGTGACAAAAAAGTAACAAATGGGTGTAGTACATGTATGCACACACACAAGCCCACATGCATATGCACAAAAGCAATGTTTGTGTACTCCAGCTGTTTTGCACCTAGAAAAGCAAGTGACATTTGGGATAAACTTTGAAGCAGTGGCTGCAATGAGCCCCCTTATTTTTCATCTTCTGTAAATGCCATTCTTGTAGTAGTAAGCAGACAATGTTGAAATCAAGAAGGGGGGATCAGTGTGTTCTAACAAGCAAGTGCATATTTAAACCAGATTATGAAAGCGAGTTCTGAGCAGTTTGCATCCTAACATGTGGTAAAGATATTGCGATCAATGTGACTGAATATATGCAGGGAGGATGAGGTTATTCTTTTATTTCTTTTTATTTCTTTTTTTTTCTGCCCTTTGTGTGTTTTAACTAATCAACAGTGATTTGATGATGTTTTGTCTGTAGACGCAGGCAGTTCTGGAGACAAGCTTAATTCTAGCCTTAAAAAAGTTTTCAAGATGTGATATTTGAATTAAAAAATGTTGGTATGTTTGACAGGCCAATTAAAATCCAGTTAGTATGGCTTCTTGCACCTAAAATTGCTGACACAGAAATGTATGTATGGGTTCAGTGCTCAGTGTTATTGTCTTGAGTGAGCACTTAGCATTTTTTTTTTTCTTTTTACATTTGTACTCGAGAGCGATTTTAATGCTACAGTAGTAGGGATGTTGAAGTGTGTGTCACCATTGAAAAAAGGACTTCATTTTTCAGCACTTTGCTTTGTTGGCAGGTAGACAGCTTTGCAATTTGGCATCAGTAAAATAACAAAATGGGGGGGGGGGCACTATCATGGAGTGTCATTCAAAGGAGTTACAATGTAGCATGTTAATCATCAGGTCAAACGTACATTAATTCAGTTAGATGCCTGTGAATGCACTGCATGAACTCAACACTCTTTATATGGAAATATCAGAATACAAGTAATTGACAGATTGGGAGAGTGAAGTTTGCAGCAGATTAGATGTCTTGTCAAGGGGTTTGCAGTGAAGTGTTTCAAAATTATTTATTGGCCTTCGTCGTGGAAGGAGCGATGGGGAGGGGTTGGGGGAAGGTTGTCAATTGCTGTGCAGTATGGACATAATCATTATCTAGCACAGAAGGTACAGTATGCATTTTTGTTCCTTTAGCTTTGCCAAAGTTGCTACAAAATTCTCCATCATAAACCCAGTCATCAGTGGAGGAATACTTTAAAAGAGCGAGGAATAAAAAGGATTCATGGCGTACATTGTAACTTGATGTGTAAAATGACTGTCCAGTGCTGCAATGTGTTTTCCAGAGGCAAATAGGCAACAGCTGCGTGGTTAAAAATTGTACGTATGGTGTATGAAGCAAATGTGATTGTAGGGACTCGTACATACATGTCATGTACATGTTCCTCCAAAGATATTTTCCCAGTGAGTTAGTTGTCTAGAGTGTCTTTAAGTGTATCGAGGATTGGAATGCCAATCGATGTGAGATTGGACGTTTCGGGAGTGTAGGTTTTGGACAGACAGCATTGCACTGTGTATGATGAAGATGTGGTATTCTGATTGAAGCTGTCAGAATATTTTGTATGTGTAATATACTATCTGTAAGATTTCATGTTTTGTGTAAAACTCTTTGATTTGTGTTCGTTTTTTCTTTTGTATAAAGACTGGTTAATGAATTTGAGAACCGAGTTGTAATTTAAAAAAGAAAAAAAAAGATAACTTAACAAAGATTGAGACTTGTGGCAAGGCTAGTCATACATTGTATTGAAATTTGTGATATGCAGCAAGTGCTGTAAATTACCAAAAGTTGTGGAAAAAAAAAAAAAAAGATTTTGCTCTCGATCCTAGACATGGTTCATAGTTAAGATTTTGATTTTCTGTTCATATCAAAAAGAGCCATCTGTGTATGTGTGGTAGTCGGCTGTTCATAGGCAAGCAAAACCACCCTGTTTCCGTGTAGCAAATGACATTGATTATCTATAATCTATCAATAAATATTCAGTCTACCACCACAGTACAAAGAAAGTTCCTTCATTGTCTCTGTGTTGTCTTTATGTTTCTTGTGCATCTATTATTGTGATTGTTGTTGCAAAGCAACATTGCAGTGTAGGGCTTTTCTTTAATGAAAGCAAGAGCTTATCGAAGAGAGGGGTGAAGGTGGAAGTGTGAGTTTTCTTCAATTTGTCTCCATTAACAAATGGAATTTGTAAGATTGCAGCTGCTGATCTATAATTTCAACAAATCCCTCTGCTTTACAATCTTTTGCTTTCATTAATACCTTGTCCGCCTTGGACTACTTATCATAACAATGTCGGAATTTCGGAGCTTGGGTAATTGTTCCCAAGTTCAACATGTCACTGCCGGCAATCAGGGATAGCCCAGTGGCAGTGTCACTGCCCAGAAAGTGGGAGATGACAGGTTTGAGTTCTGTGGTCCTTTTTCTTCCGACGAGTTTAAGATTAGCAGTTTCGATCTTGATACAAATACACTGTATTTCTTTTGTAGAGGGAGACAAATTGAAGAGAACTCACACCTCAATGTAAGGCTAACTGTACAAAAACTCTCCAAATTTGTCCTGAACATAGCATGCAAATCTTCAAAAAGTTGGAGATTTGACCGAGTTTGAAAACACCTTGATATTTCTTCTGACTGCTCATGGTCGGGGTTCATCCCTTGACCTTTGACTTCACTAAAAAATGTGGAGTCTCTGTGACTGGTCAGAGTGAGAGGTCTTTTACATGTAGCAATACCACCGACTGATGTAACTAAATGAGGTAAAAGTTTCATGAATTTATAGACCGATTTGGGTTCGTTGAGGGCAGCAGACAATTTGTGGCACTGGGCGCAGCCATGAGCTCATTTTGCGGTGTCTTAGCCGACCCCCCCTCCTCTCCCCCACCCACCCCCCCCCCCCAACAACAACATGTTTATCGCGCACTTGTAACAAAGGTTCGCGCATTTAGCAAGCATTCGCGCACTCAGTACGAGACGCCCATTGGCTAAAACAACCATGCATCAGTTTTTCATTCCGTGCGCTTGAGAGGAGGGGGGGAGAGAGGAGGGGGGGGGGGGTCGGCTGAGACACCGCAGTAATGGCGCTGCCCATGCCAAAAATACACATAGCGCGTCACAGAATCGGTCTATACAGAAAATAGACACAGTTCTGGAATTGAGAAGTTTTAGTGAGACGAGTAGGTGAATAGAATGATCAGATGAATGCAGGATAGAAAGAGAAAGAAAGGGAAAGATAATAGAGATATCATGAAAGTGTTGGTTGTGAGAAAGGTGTAGAGATAAAAACTAAACATAACCCCTATGTGCATTTAAAATTAAATCAAGTAAATTATACCCTACTATTATACACAACGATCACAAGTGAATAAAGCATTTCAACACATCAGCACACACACACACACACACAGAAACATACACTCAGTCAAAATACAGAAGCACACCAAAGGCATACACTGTACAAGTCTCACGGGAAATATACTGTAATCTTGCACTGCAAAGTATAATAATAATTTCAGAAAAAAAAAAACAGCAACGACAACGACAACAACATGAGACATAGAGGTACATGTATTCCCTCTTAGGAAAAGCCACTTTTTCAATTGTACACATATTGATTATTTCACATGTATTGCTTAATCAGTACAATATAGGAACCACACACAATAGGAAACTTGTTCCACTGTGATAAAAAAAAAAGAAAAAAAGAGGAAAATCAAATCAATTTGTCCAAGACTTTGTGGAATTAGATTTCTAAATTTAATCAGTATAGGAACCACACACAATAGAAAACTTGTTCCATTTTGACTGAAGAAAGAAAAAAAAAAAGAAAAACAAATTAATTTGTCAAAAACTTTGGGGAATTAAATCTCTAAATTGTAATTACATGTGCTATCAAGAAAAATGACATAGTCAGCATCTTGTACACTGTATCAAAGTGGCCTAAATCACTGCAGGTGTTATCAAACTCCTGTGTATTGCAAATGTCTGTACAGTTGTACAGTACATACAAGTGAATGTGAAATGGACAAGTGTTTTGCAAAACAATGCATAATTGTCCAGGTTTGTGAGTTGTTTCCTTTTTTTTCATATCCATATTCATACCAAAAAAAAAAAAAAAAATCTTTGATGACAGAAAATACCGAGTACCTTCTATATTACAAGTCACCCAAATTGACATTGAATTACATGTAAAGATCTACATGTATTCAGGTTCAGGCACTGTTTCTAATGTTAACATCTATTTTTGCCATAACTTTGGCAGGGCTTCAATATGTCTAACAGCAGTTAATTCATGCACTGATATAGCAATGCACCTGACTCTGCTGCATTTTAACCCATTGAATCATCTTTACTATCTATTTTGGAAGTCCCCCATTTATGGCTGGCATAAGCTGCAGTGTTTTAAAACAGAATATGTCAATAGCAACATCTGTGACCCTGTAGGGATCTCACACAGAAGTCAGCTCTCCACGAAAGGACAAGTATTTGTGCATAAAATGAGTAGCATAAACTTGCAACTGTAGAAACATACGAACAAGAAAATCAGGAAGAATGACACTGAAGTGTATGTTACACCTTGCATAGTCTTTCTGTATCTATGAGCCAGTTCATATTTCCACTTTGAAAGGTCATTTTTTATTTTGCGACAACAGGAATGTTAGTTAAAATTCAGTTTTTTAGGGCCTAATGTACCATGATGTAAAGATAATTCATGTTTCCTTTACATTTGGTGCTTGCCAGCACATCCATCTGACAGCAGCAGAGCATGTCGTACAAAGATGATTAAAGAAGACCAAGTTACAGTCCTGAAACAAAGCCTAAAACAATTTTTCCCTTTTCTTTTTCTTTTCACTGTGCTCCTTTCAAAGTGATTTTTCTCACTATAATCATCTTCATGGCACTGTTGGGTGAGAGAAGTGCAAAAAGCAAATATTCAGAAGCACTTCAGGTGACATTTTAAATGATGGTTTGAATATTACAGTTTCAAGCTCCTGCGTGCGGCATGGTGCACCTACACTTGCACTCATGGGTGAATATTGTATAAGCAGCACTCAGCTGACTCTGTGAACTAACTTTGAATATAATGAAACTTTACACAAGCAGGTGCTATTTCAAATATCTGTAATCATTACCTTATGTTGAACTATGAGTAAACTTGTGAAGAAAGTTACAGACAGGATACTCCCAAAGGTGAAGAAATTAACTTGTTATTAAGTATTGAGATGTTTTAAAAGGTTTAAACAAAGATCTTCTGACTTTTTGAATGATTTTTAACCTAACTGGCCAGAACTTTTGGGTTTAATACAATGTACATACATGATTGTACTTTAATACTGATAGGCAAATATGACATGTCATACTGTAAGTGAGAATTTAGGACTGAATGTACCATTATGTTGTTGGTCAGTCCTGAAAAAAAAAAGTACAGCTTTTGGGGGCAAAGAACAGTTTTGTACTACTGCCTACAATATTGCACGGTCTTATCCGTAAATGACACAGTAATTTGCCAAACTCGACACGTTCCAGATTGCTAGCCTGGCCTGTGTTTACAAACATACAAAAACAGCAGTGTAGACCACATACACATTGTTCCTACTAACAACTGATAAGAGTATCTGTACATCAAACAAGACACTATGGGAGATATCATTTTTCTACGAGGGGAGATATCATTTTTCTACAAGGCAAGATGAGCCACACAATTAATCTCGGTGAAATTGTCATGCCACAGTGATCAAAATGCATCATTTCAGTGAGAATATCACAACTACATGGCAGTTAAAAAAATTGTAGCCTGCCTGATTGCCTCAATATTTTGTGCGAGGATAGAGGATGAAAATATAATTTACAATTTAAGCTGTATGGCTGACTTTATAAAGTCCATAAGGAAAGTGCATAATGCCCCCCCCCCCCCCCCCATTATCAGAGTTAAAAGACTCGGTGAGGCCCACTGAGTATGCCTGTGCATTGCACACATGTTTGCTTATGCTGCCCTCCAGCATAAGGCAACAGTGCTCTTTCAAAAGCAGAGGGTAATAAATAAAATCTGAAGTTTGTTATTAGCCCTCCTACCATGGTTTTTCCTTTTGTTTTTGTTCCCCCTACATACTCTTTCACCCTAAGAGTGTTTCCTATACAACACAGTAGCCTACATTTTATGCATGATTCCACCGGAACTACAAGGTATCAAGCCTGGTCCAAGCCTGTCAGCGGGAGCAGTGTTTCTGACGGTGAGATTTAGCATGTCTATCTAGAGAAGTCCTCCGAGTAAATGACTTGTCGCACTCCTGGCAGACAAATGGTCTCTCCCCTGTGTGGATCGACTCGTGCCGCTTGCAGGTCACCTTCTGCGTGAACCGCTGGTCACAGAACCGGCACTTGTGCGGCTTCACACCAGCATGGATCAGGCGGTGCTTCTGGAGGCCATTTTTCTGGGTGAAGCCGTTGCCGCACTCCGGGCAGATGTACAGCTCGCCAGTGTGTGAGCGCTCATGGCGCAGGCAGGTGGATTTCTGGATGAAACTCTTGCCGCACTCCCGGCACCGGAAAGGCCGCTCACCAGTGTGACTACGGCTGTGACGAATCAAGTTGCTGCGCTGGATGAAGTCCTTGTCGCAGATTGGGCAGATGAACAGGTGAAACTGTTTAGATATGTGCAAGCTGCCCCTTATTGATGAAGGCTCAGAGTCTCCTGCAGGGCTGTCCTGAGGTAAAGTTGAGTCACTGCTGGAAGAGGGCTTGTCCAAATCTCCATTCGGTGAACACACTTTTTCATCTGGCTTACTAGATATCATATTCATCTTTGATGTTAAGTCAACTTTTGTTGACTTAAAACACTTCTTGTCCACTCCTGTTTGACCAATGGCAAACTGGTCGGTGAGACTATGAGTTGCTTTTTGGTGCTGCTCTAGCTTCTCGAGAGTTGTAAATCCCTCCCCACATTCTTTGCACACATGCGGCTGTGTCAAACGCATGTGCGTTACTTCATGTCTCTGTCGCGTTGCCTTCTGCCCAAAGCATTTGCCGCAGAACCTGCAGGCATAAGGCTTCTCTCCTGTGTGCACTATCTGATGGCGGCGCAGGAGGGAAGGGATGTTGAAGACTTTCCCGCAGATGTTACAGGGAAATTCCTTCCTCTTACCCTGCGTTGACATTTTGTAATTTTGCTCTGGCGTGTCAGACTCTCCTCCGTCTGGTCTCCTTTCCTGGTTGGCACCCTTCACAAACTGTTCACCAACTTCCTGGAGGCAGTTTCGGACATGCTGCTCACCATCCTTGATAGGGAGGGACCTCTGGGCGTCCTCGCACCCCTCGACCTCCACTTCAGCACTCCCCATCAATATGTCACCAGTGCATTTTTGTGATTGGTCAAACTCCGACTTGTTCTCCTCATTGTCGCCTTCCGCCATCCGATCTTGCTCTCCTGCATGTGCCTTTTGGTGCATGAGCAGGACACGCATCTGGTTGAAGCTGCGTCCGCACTCCTCACATGTGTGCTGCTGTCGCAGGTCCATCTTGCTCATCATGCCAAACAGTTTTCCTCTCGTTTTCCCAACAGTGCAGCCGGCATTCAGCGCCTGGAACCGCCCTCCTGGGGCGGCAGACCATCCGCATGTGTCGAGATCATTGCAATCGGCCCCGTGCTGCTCAGTGGCAGCACTTGCAGTTGATATTTCGCCACTTCCACCTCCTTTGTTATCATTGTGATTTTCATGTTCATCCTCCTCCATGTTAATAACATTATCAGGCCAAATTTGAGCTCTCCGAATCATACGTTCATCATCCATTTTCAATGCTTTTGAGGTTACACAGGAAGCTTCAATTTAGTCCCTTGTCAGTACCATGATTGTCTTCCTCTAATAATCTCTGGCTGCACCAAATACATGTACACCTGTACAGTGTAGCAAGAGCTACTGAAATCTCCCTCTTTTGTGTGATCACTTGGCCAAACTTTGTACACTTCAGATGTTATAACTATCAAAAGTTTCCTCCATTTTCAGTAAAGCCTCATGTACGTATCATACTTCATATTCAGCGGTTCAAATTCACAATTAAGCACCAAGCATGTTCCAGCAATATATATAGATTTTGCATGCAATGATACTCTGCTTAAATCACTCTTTGGAATGTCTGTCAGGTTAATACATGTTGCACAACTTCACTGTCCTGAATTTGCCTGCAAAAAAAAAAAAAAAAAAACATCATCTGTCATATAGTGTATGAAGAAACTGATTACTCCACCCACTTGAAGGCATGATCACACTACAAGAGATTAACAGCATTTGAATGGGCATTCAAGCATCAAACCACAGGAAAGTGCTATCATCACACTTGCTCACAAAGTTTCAAAAAAAAAATCCATCTATGTAGTTAACAGCTGATCAGAAACATCAATGCTGAATTCTCAGCAGACAGGTGTGCAGCTACAAAAATGTAGTTCCCGCTGCCCGAAAGCAATCAGACAATGTTTGCATTCACTGGAAAATTGGGGGACACGATGGTTGTATCAAGCCATGTGATGACATCTGTTTGTACCTCCAGCTTTTTTGATGCCATGGTCGGTTCCTGCATGGATGGAAATAAGAGAAAACATAATCAAATTTAACATGTGTATAAATACCTGGCATTGTCGATGATAAATAAGGAAGAGGATGTCTTTTTCAAGAACTATGGGTAATCTGCAGCAAAAAAAAAAAATCGAGAACTGCTGTTTTTTAGTTTTTTTTTTTTTTTTGGGGGGGGGGTTTGCGTGTCAGCCGATATGGGGCACACATGGCCATAATTTGTATCAAAAAAATGTGGTTTGCTTGTCACTGACCGTCAGCTGATTAGGCACCACAGCTGATTAGGCACCACAGATGATATAACAATAACATAATTTCATGGCAATTTACAATAATTCTAGGTCGCCTCAAGCACAATCCCATTTTTCACGCTGGTCACATCAACATGGCACAGCAAATAATTGTCATACACGCTGTGCGAAGCTCGTTTTTAAAGCGACTACATGGACTGTGGGCTTAATCGTGATATACACACATTGTATGCTGTAGTCCCCACCTTGCACCTGTTTAGGATTAGGGTTAGGGTTAGGGTTAGAGTTAGGGTTAACATTGATCTCGGTGTCCTTGGGTAATATCAATGTTACCCTAACTCTAACCCTAACTCTAATCCTAAACTGGTAAACTCTAACCATTTAATCCTAATACCCGAGGAACATCTGTTTCAAAATTTTTAGTCAATTTCATATTGCATCATTCAGTGAAACATGGTTACCGGTACACAATTCCTGATGAATGCATCAATGTAGATGGATATAACATCGTTAGGAAAGATAGAAACAGGAAAGGAGGTGGAGTTGCAATCTGTGTGAAAGATGGTTTATAGATGATGTGATTTTAAGAGAGGATATGCATGATGTAGAGCTTGAGATGATTGTACCGTACTCCAAATTGAATTAACCAAACAAAAACCATTTCTTGTTTGTGTACTTGTATGGTTATCGTCCACCCAACTGCCAGGTGTCATCTTTTGATAAGTTATCCCATCCTAAGTATTCCAAAAGATAGAGGCAGTAAGCCTGGATGTACTTGTCATGGGTGATTTCAATTGTGATTATGATATGCTCAGATCAAACATTAGTTGACATGCTGCACATCTTTTACGTCTTACCACAAGGATTTTTTAGTCTGACACAATTAACTTTGACCTACAATTTGTATAGTCTATAGATAAACCAACTACCGTAACGTTAGAGTAATACAAGCTGTTCTTTTACTCTGATTGATTTGATATTTACTTCCAACACTGTAAAGTTACACCATACCATTGCGAGTTATATATCATCATGAAAACCCTAACTGTTAGATGGGACAATATTTTCATTGTGTAGTCCCACTTATTCACAATCGCGCTGTGAAAAGTGAAAAGACTCAACCAGCCAGCCCGGCGCCGCGGCGCGCCGGCGACATCCGACGACCGACACCACTTTTGCCTGGGTCAGTTGTTGCTACCGGTACCACGATAGGTTAACTTTACATATCAAATCTACACATAAATAAGGACAATTTGCACAAAATGTATCACTGCTTTGTCACATAACAATCATTGTCCATTGATAACATGTAGGAATTTTTCGACATAACGTTACATGTAGGCAGGGCAGTCGGTAAAAACTTGCCTCTCCCGTAGTAGTAATATTCAGATAATAGTAACTTACTAACTAGACTAACGTTAACGTTAGATCTTCCTCAGGTCAGGCTCGACTCGGGAGCTACAGGAGTCAGGACTCACAGCCACCATGGCCAAGCACAGGAGACTCAGATTTTTGTACCCTCGACTCGAGCCTTCCTTGATAATGCGTGAATTACCATCTGGGCATTACCAACCGGTGCCCTTTCTTCTATTTTCGAGACAACTACAGATCAGTGATGATCTCTCATTCATGGTTTATTTCATAGATTTATTGTCGAATACATACCATGATTGAGCAGCAGTTCAGAGCACAACGCATCTGATTCAGACTCACCGTCGGCGCGGCGTCGCGTCAGTCGTCGTCCATCCGTAGACCGGAGGATGAGTTGAATGAAGTCCGTCCATCGTCATCAAAATGGTACGATTCCCGAAACCCTCTTTTCCACATCCCATCAAATGATGGCGCACTTTCCTCTTTGTTTGTAATCAGTGCCGTATGTAATTATAATGGCATTGACGGGAGGCGTTTTTTTTAAAGACGGCACAGATTGGGGCATGGCGCGTGTTAAACCTATGGGAAAAACATTGGGTTAGGGTTTTTGGTTATGGTTAGGGTTGGGGTTAGGGTTGGGGTTAGGGTTAGGGTTGGGGTTAGGGTTTGATGGTTAGGGTTAGGATTAGGGTTAGGTTTAGGGATAGGGTCCCCGATAGATTTTTAGTTTCCCCAATCTGTGCCGTCTAAAAAAAACACGCTGTACGGGAGAGGGAGAGAGCCGACGAGAGAGGCCGGGACACCTGTCATCATTGCTCTCTATGCACATTTTCATGCATTATTATAAATTAAAGAATAGATAAATAAAACATCCTGTAGGATGCATGAAATCTTCGCGAATTTCGCGAGGTGCCAAAATTCTCGAAATTGAAATGCAGTAGTCAGTAGAGGTTAGTGGAGTTCATCACTCTAAGACTGGTAATGTCTGTAACATTGTAAATGCCTGCATGGCAATTCGCGAAAATTTCACGCCGCGAAAAAAAAAAAAAAAAAATCGCGAAAATGCCATGCTGCAAATATTTTTCGGCCATCCACATTTTTCATCTGAACAATGATAAACCCTGTGTTTAGAACATTGTATTTTCATAACAAAGCCCCATTTTATAATCATGGGCGAGTTGGTTACAGGTAGGCCCTACTATTATTATTATTCCGAGAGCATGCTTTTTAACTTTTTCCGAACACTCTGCAAAATCTGTGAAATTATAGGTCCTACTAATAATAAACATCGTTATTTTTATGATCATTCGATGTAATTTCTATCAAAATCGATCTCATTGCTTTTGTTTGTTAACAATAATTGTTTGTTTGTTTGTTTGTTTGTTTGTTTGTTTTTGAAGAAAGTTGACTGTAAACGATAATGTGGAATTATAATTCAATTCTCCATTTACCTTTGAAATCGATTTCGTTGTGGTATTGACTTATATCCCTTATCACTGGAATTTTATAGCCACATGCAAGACGATGTCAGTTTATTCTAAGCTGTTTATGGCACTCAAATACCAGAACATTCTGCGGGGCTGATAATCAATCTTTTTGTGGAAAGCATAGAATTGCTATGGAATGAGGCAACGTATAACAGGTTTATAGATTTGGATTTACCTCGATCTGTTTATCATCGATGGTACTTGAAATGAAAATTTTAAAGCAAGTTGACACTCAGACAGCAAAACAGAGTCAGGGCTGCCAATATCCAAAAACATCGAAAACAGGGAGGTTCGGAACAATCAGTGAGATATACAGATTTGAACGTATGTTATGCATGTTATGTCAATGGAAAAAAAAAAAAGAACTCCAAAATCAGGAAGATTAATATTCATTTTCCTTCTTCAGGCATGAAGAGATTTTCGCAATTTCAGGAAGCTCATTGCAGAAGAATTAGGGAGACTTGGCAAACTCTGCAGTGCACTTTTATGTAAAGGGGTTTGGGACATTAAGGTACATACATCAGGATACAATGTTTATTGTGATTAATTTTAGTGCAGAAAACTTTACTAAAATGCATATGCATCACAAGCACAGACCATAATATCACTGGCTGGTTTGAGTATACAATGTATTCTATAGCGCTTATTGATATTATACAACAGCTAGAAAGGGCTTTTGATGTTTATTCGTAACCATCAAACGACTGTCTCTTGTTTCCAGACTTGTGGTCATAAATAACATTCTGCTGTATAACGAACCCAAACACATGCATACCAACACACGTGTGCAAATCAATCAAAAACTACATGTAATCAAACAGATCACAGTTGTGCAAACATTATGATCTACCTCTCTGAAAAGGGAATTCAAGACCTGCGTAAAGTTATTCTGGTATGATGTTATTGTATACATTTCAAAAGTAAAATTGGGAAATTTTGAATAAAATCAGATAAAAATAAATACTGTATTCCCAATTTGTGAAGTTTTACATTTTCACAAAATTTAGAGACATTTATAATATAAATATTTGAATAAATGAACTGGTGATAATATACAGTATATTCCTTCACCACATCATACACACACATAATGAAGAGTTTGTTCGCAAAAACCGATGTCCATTTTTGAAGATTTTGAAGTACGTTCTCTGTCATAAAGTACAATATAATACCTTTTAAATAATATATTGGTCACTACATATAAAGGTACATTTTTGAAGTTATGGTTAAAAGAAGAAAAAAAAATCTTATTATTCTCTTTATTTTTCTTGACCTTTAATCTCCAGTATCTCCATATATCTTCATATCTTCATATATGATAAGAGTTTGTTCGCAAAACCCGATAAGTCCATATTTGCCAAATGGAGATATTTGCGATTAAAGGTCAAGAAATAAAAAGAGAATAAGAAAATTTTTGCTTCTTTTGACCATAACAAAAATGTACCTATGTAGTGACCAATATATCATTTAAAAGGTATCATTTTGTACTTTACACATATGACAGAGACAGTACTTCAAAATCTTCAAAAATGGACTTAGCGGTTTTTGCGAACAAACTCTTCATATATATATATATATATATATATATATATATATATATATATATAGTTTTATATAGAGCTTCTAAAAATGCAACAGTCCTAGGTTGTTTTCTCAGTTGCAATTATGCCCCACTGTTAAACACTCCATCTGTTCATTATATGAAGAGTTTGTTTGAAAAAACCGGTAAGTCCATATTTGTCAAATGGAGATATTTGCGATTAAAGGTCAAGAAAAATAAAGAGAATAATAAGAAAATTTGTGCTTCTTTTGACCATAACTTAAAAAATATACCTTTATATGTAGTGACCAGTATATCATTTAAAAGGTATTATTTTGTACTTTATGACAGAGAATGTACTTCCAAATCTTCAAAAATGGACTTATCGGTTTTTGCAAACAAACTCTTCATATGTCTCTTTAATTTAGGCAGTCAAGAGTAAGATTATCAGTTTATACTTTTATTGCAAAAAATATTATATATATACAGTATATATATGTATATATATTCTGCTACCTTTTTGTGAGATTATTGGAACATTGTATGGTGATCACAGTATCAACTCATTATTTGCCTATTTATATTATTTGTTCAATGAACTGTTTTAAAAAATATTCAGTAGCAAAAAAGAAATTCACTCATACAATTTTCTATCTCTCTTAATTTATCTGATTTTGACAACATTTCCACTGCTGTGCCTATGATTGTTAACTCTTGCTTTTCAAATTAACTTTAAACTTGGCTGGATTTCAATTCAAAGACTACAGTACAACAAACACATAGGAACAAAGAGACCAAAACACAGATCAATTCACAAAAATTAACTTTAATTAGCAAGATAACATGAATATGTAATATTTGTTCCATTCTAGAGACATTCTTATACAATGTACATGTACATACAATGTTGTTCCAAATGAAAACGAACAAATAAAGCAACCTCAAAGAATCTTCCTACTTCTCATTTTTTTCCCCTCTACCAAAAGAACCGCCCATGGTCAGCGACTGGCAAGAAAAGAAACCTGTCATCTTAGGGTTGTTGCATATGAGAGTGCAGTTGAATAGGACACTACTTTTCTCCACAATCTGCCTGTAAGTCCTTTTAATACTTGGTACATTATCAGGTATGGTCTCTTTAAGACATACCTTATCACACTTCTCTACAAAAAAGGGCATTGTAGAAAAAGTAATGAAAACACACTTTCCCTAATTATGAAAATCATCTGAAATGCCCCATACAGTGTAAATGCAAGAAACTTTAAGACACAGGAATGTTTTACTCTAAAACATACGTTTGAATTTTGTAGAAATAAGTCCATTTCAAAGTGACAGGGTCTGCGCACTGGCATGCTAAAAATAGTGATAACAAGAAACAAACAAAAAAAAAGCCAAAAAAAAAAAAAAAAACGAGCTCTGATCAGGTAAACTGCTCTGATCTTCCTAAAACCTCAAGAAAAACGGGATGTCCTGAGACCTCGCAAAAATTTAAAAGAGTGAACTTGAGCCAGTGACTGTTTCCGATATGACGCATAGGGTGGGGAAGAGGATATGGATGAAAAAATGACTGGAATTAAACAACAGAGTGAAAAGGAGAACAGCAGTTAAAGATGAACATATAGTAAGGGGGAGGGGGGGGGGGTGGCGTGAAATCAATACACATAGAAAAACCTTTAACCAGTTTATACAAAATGGATGAGTTGTATGTGCCCCTTTTCAAACCTGGCCCCTCCTCAAAATTTAGCAACTTTTCTCTACGTGTTCAAAGTAACAACATTCAATGTTAAGTAAAAACAGTATTACACGTACATGTATATCCTTCAACAACACTTTTATATCAGGTTGTTTATCACAATATCATACATTGTAACATACAAGTCATCATTTGAACTTAATCAAAACTAGACCAAGGTATTTTGGCAGTTCTTGGCAGGCGTTGGCCAAAGCCTCATAACAGGAACCTTGTCAGACTTTCTCACGTACAAAGTGTACAACTGTGCCACCAGATAGCATTGCTGTAAAGCCAAATTCTCTGAAAGACTTCTTGAAAAGTGCAAAAAGTGCAACTATAGCTTACAACACAGGGGTATCTGGCGTGGAGAAAAAACAATTTAAGGGGAAATGTGCACAGTATACAACATTTCTTCAATTGAACCATGGCAACATACATCTTCACACACATTACATGAGTTGATGTGTACACACAAAAAATAAATAATATGTCTACAGAAAAGACTGCCAGGTATGAGTTTCATAGTACAAATGTATGTAGAATGCAGAAAACCTTCTTATTCTATAAAGGCAGATGCAAATTTTACTGTAGCCATAATACAGTAGTCTTCAAAGATTACAGCGGGTACACAAAGCTACCAGAATTGGAACCAGTACTTGTGGAAACTGATGATTTGTACACATTCAAGAATCCTACATCTGGCATTAATTCATGCCAACTGGAGTTCCTAAAAATTTAGGCATTTCCCAATATTGTCTTTTTCTGCATGTGAAAGGGATCGAGAGACATGGCAAGTGCTGCACTTACAATTGCAGAATGTCTTCCAAAATGAAAACATGTCTGCTTTCACAATACTGTATCTCCATATTAAATCTGTACAATCAATTGTGCTCTTTCAAGTTAGGCAGACATTATACCACATACAGTATAAGTCAGAATTCATTGCAAAGCTCCACATACACTAATGGCTGCATGAGTCTTGTATATCTGTAGGATTGTGAGACTCGCAACTTCTGATTATGGCATTCCTGTATATCCTAATAGGTGAAGGCCAATCTATAGAAAGGTCAGCACACTTTATCACTGCTCTTATGGCAGAAATTTATCTCTTAAAACTTGTACAAAAAAAAAGAGATAGAAATTAAACAAGGAAAAGTAGAAATTACGCAGTGCGTAATATATGTCCTCGCCGGAAGTAGCATTTTGTAACAAAATGTGCAATATAGGTAAAAAATCAAGGTCAAAGAAGTCAAAGGTCAAAATTCTGTGTAGAAGTTTTGAAGCCCTCACCTAGTGCCATCACATAAAGCAAATGGAATCGAAATTGGGTTAGAAATGGCGAAGAAGTAGCATTTTGTAGCCAATGTACAATATAGGTAAAAAATCAAGGTCAAAGGTCAAAGAAGACAAAGGTCAAAATTCTGTGTAGAAGTTTTGAAGCCCTCACCTAGTGCTATGACATAAAGCAAACGGAATCGAAATCGGGTTAGAAATGGCGAAGGAGTAGCATTTTGTAGCAAAATGTGCAATATGGGTCAAAAATCAAGGTCAAAGGTCAAAGAAGTCAAAGGTCAAAATTCTGTGTAGAAGATTTGAAGCTCTCACCTAGTGCCATCACATAAAGCAAACGGAATCGAAATCGGGTTAGAAATGGCGAAGGAGTAGCATTTTGTAGCAAAATGTACAATATAGGTCAAAGGTCAAGGTCAAAGGTCACAACTGAAATTCTGTGTAGAAGTTTTAAAGCTCCCATGTAGTGCTATCATATAAAGCAAACAGAATCAAAATTGGCTCATAAATGACAGAGAAGTAGCAAATTGAACATTTTGATCACACACGGACGCACACACGGACGGACGCACGCACGCACGGACGCACGCACAGACACACACACGTACGGAGCCCGTTTCATAGTCCCCTGCTCGAACTCGTTCAGCGGGGACAAAAATAGGGGCATGCAATGTCAAGAAAAAACACCAGGGCAAGATAGGATGTTTGATAATGTTATTAAGATCATTTTGAGTGTGGTCTTGGATGTGTTTGAAGCTCCCACACATACAAGACAAAAAACAAAATGTTCAGCAGTGATAAGGATGGGCATGCTGTAACAGAGGCACACCAACGTCTTTACGACTGTGAAGAATGCAGACCCACGAGTTTTCGACCGGGTACATGTATCACATTAGAAGTGCATCTGCATAGTTGTGATACTTGAGGCTGAATAATTGTCACCAAGCATTCAGCTTCCCTGCTTCATCTCTGTTGCTGTCCTCCACTCCTACAAAGGGGCAAAATAAAAGAACAATTTTCATCATTCTTTACATTACCCAAATCAGTGCCATTTTTAAAAAGACCTCCAGTTACTGCATGCAAATCAAATAACCTAAGATTAAACAAAAAAGGGGATAATGGCTCACTTTTACTCTCCAAACAAAAGTCCACATAGTCTTTCACTCAATAATACTGATTGCTGCAAGTTTATTCAATGTGGAAAGCATACTCTTATGGCATAATCTATGGTTACTTGTATCTATAGTCGAAGGTAAACAAACAATATATTCTATGCTTCTCGCAACTGACAAATATTTTCAATTTCTCTCAGAAAAGGACAAAATGTAAGCATATGGGTCTACAAACCCAAGATGAATAGTACAGTACAGGCTGTACTTCAGCAAGGTTAAGAGAAAATACCCTTTCTGTTTTTCTTTCGGATAGTTTTTTTTCCCTTCAAGTCCCAGATGATAACACAATACCCCAGCATCCTCCAAAGATTAGACACACACACACACAAACACACGCAGGTTGGTGCACGCACACACACACACACACACACACACACACATATCCAACAACAACAAAAGTGATGAATTGCATACATAAGACTGCAGATAGAAGCCACCATCAAGCACTGCCTGTCATTCATCGTCAGTGTCCAAGTTCACTTGTTCCATCACTGCTAACTGGACTGCCATCTGCCACTAGGTCTTCTGATGATGCTAGGTGCTCCATTTTCCGTGCTTTTAAATGCTCCTCCAGTAACTCAATGTCTCTGGCAGTTAAATCTGTCTGTACTGAGGTTTCTGTGGAAGGCTGTCGATGTGTGATGTAGTCATGGTCCTGAGGTTGGGGTACCATTATGTGTACTTCCTGGGGGTCCTGCAATAAGTTCATGTCTATAGAATAAGAAAGGGAAACAAACATTCAGGATTTAATCAAGATAAGAAGTAAACACAGGAAAATAGAACAAACTGTATGAATGCAACAAAAGCCACTACTGTATCCTAGTGGACTGAGATTTTACATGCAGTCTACAACACCTACATTTCAACCAAACTTCACTGAACGCCATTGAATAATTTACTATTCTTCGTGGTATTTTCTTTACAAAAGAAAAAAAAAATATGCTACATACTGCCTATTCGGGTGTAGGCCTTTACCTAAACAGAAAATGAATAACTTCTCTTATAATTTCTCTTCTCTTTTAATATGCTGTTCGGATATTTTTCATGCCTTTGCAGCACTTGGCCAGGGTGGTGAGGGGTATTAACAATACCCTATACAATGTAATTATTATCAACTTTATTTGTCAACCACCAAGAGACCATGCCCATTCATCTCATGTGACATGCTTGCTATTCATTGTACAATTGCTGTCAATTATTTGTGTTTTTGTTTGCAGGGATATTAGATACAATTCAATCAATCCAAATGCCTTGTGTAAGCATACATTGTATTTCACTGTAGAACAAGGAATGCTTGCATGCATTTTACTTTCACAAACTCTGCGAGAAAAGATTCACAAAATTAAAGCAGACACAAAAGTTCTTGTTCACACTGTATGCATTGAATGTCAGTGGCAATTTGCGGAAAGTTCATGCAGTAAAAATATGTTTTACGGCAATCATTCTCAAGACTTTAAAAATTTTTGCCTGGCACAGTGTGTTCATCAAAGCAACTCACAGAACCAATGCAATTCAGATCAACCAGCATACATTAGATTATGTACATACTTTAGCAGTGTACAATGTACAGTATTGTATGTATTCAGATTCCAAATCAGGATGTTGTGCAAACTAACAGCTGCTGTCTGGGATCATTGTACCAAAGTTGCAGGTGAAACCTAATTCTGAGTACACTGTATTATCATATGTATGTCACATGTTTCCATGTATGATGTTATCTCCCACTGTGATACTGCCCCAGCCAGCAGAACAACTTCTTATTGGGCCATTGTTCGGCAAACATCTGACAAGACATTATTTTTGGGGGGCCTCCATCATTTCTTGACATTTTAACCCATGGAGGATGGGCTGATTTTGCAACAAGTACAACAGATTACACATAATTCCCATTCTAGACACTTGTTGCCCAAGTATACTCATTACTCGTCACAAATAGGTTGATAGGAAAATGTTAAAATGTCTGCTGTTGGTCCAATATCTTTCAGGATATTTGGTCAACATTACTTCTTGATGTTGGTCCAATGTCACAATATCAAACATTGGGCCAATGTGCACCCATGTGCCCCCCCCCCCCCCCCCCCATATAACTTTGTTATTGCTTGATGTATCATTATTATATTTGGCTCGAGTAGAGCAACTCATACCGACTCTACATCATGGCCGCACAATTGAATCTTTTTCAAGGTCACCTATAGAGGGCACTATTTACCAAAATACAATGTAATTATACAGAAATACAACTGTACATAAACACTGCAGGAAATATGCCAAAAACATGATTTTTTTTTTTTTTTTTTGGGGGGGGGGGGTATAATTTTTTTTTTATATCCCCAGTATGTGTCTTTATTAATACATGTAATGTATTCTATAAATCAATGAATTTTCATATGTGCAACAAATGATTTGTGTACTGTCAAGATGAGTTGTGTTGCATTGTGAAAGGAACTTAGCTAGCTTGGTAGGCAAGTTGACAAAACCAGACAGTTACACCATGGTTGCGAATGGGTAGTACTTTATTCAGAACAACTCTCTTGCTCAGCCATGTTGCTAAATGGCTCTCCAGCCAGTGTGTATAATGTGTGTGTGTGTGTGTGTATGTATTGCCATAGCCTGTTACACAGTACTTTGCAGTGGCACATTATTACTCATTATGTGGAGGGCTCCACCTGGAGTCACATACATTACATGTACAAGCCAAATCTCATTATGAGTTATGGTTGAAATTTCTCATGGTCACTACATGGGGCGCTATTCATAACATAAAGAAATACATTATGAGACCTGTGATGCATCGGTGGTAATGGGTTCATGTTATCATATTTCATATTTCCATATTAATGTTGGAAGTTTACAGTTTGCAGATTGTTATGATAAACAAATATTACAGGCATAACTTGGGTGAAGGAATCAAAATGACACGAAATACAATGTAGATATTAGAAGGGCAATCTTTGTTTGAAAAAAGGTGTTTTCAATTATCTCTATCATATCGATTGTTTTATGTCTTTGTCACAAAAAGCAAAGAAAATTAATAGGAAAAACAATCCAGGGTCAAAATTACTTCACATTTTGCTTCTTCAGCGAAAAATCAACCAAGAAATGCCCATTTCATACACTATGGTATTGTTAATTGCAAAATCTGACTGACATGGTTGTCAGTTTATGGTTGCAATATCAAATAGAGTTAAATTTATGTTCATAAGATTTTAGGAAAAGTCACCAAATTTGGTCAAAATTGGGCGAAGGAGTGGCAAATGTAAATCTAGTACAGGTACATTTGTACATGTGTAGGGGGCAACTGCGCAATGAATAATGTGTCCCCCCTCCCCCCCCCCCCCCCCCCAGATGAGGCGCACTATTCAACTCTGCTTCGCCTTGTTGAATAGAGCACCTCTATCTTTCACCTTGTGCAAAATCTTGTACCATTTATAATAACTTTGCACTCGTGACCATTTTGTATATTATTAGACTCACAGTCATATATAATAACTATACACAGCCCAGTCGCCGCTGTACATACGTAGCGCGACAGGGTATTCGCGTATTCGCGTAGCGTATTAAAGGAGACCTCCGGATGATTTTCAGATTTTTACATTTGAACAACTATAAATTAGTTATACTGAGGACAGAGTTTCAGAATTTGTGATAATTGGGACGAAGAATAAGAATATTTTCAAAATTTAGAACCAATTGCAATGAACAAGGATGATGACATGGCAGAGTCACCAAAAGAATGCATGAGTTGGGGCTCAAGGAAGCAGAACAAAAGAAGAAGGCATGCATAGATTATTCACAGGTGAACTCGCAAGCAAGCGGTATTGTAATGGAATTACACTGCTACATTTCTGAAATATGTGAACCTCCTATGTCATCATCCTTGTTCAGTGTAATTTGTTTAAGGTTTTTCAAAGTATTGTTTCTCTGCTCAAGAACCACAATAAATTCCACAAATCTATACATGGAGTTGTTGATTTATGTACTACATTATGTGAAATTATGAAAATCGTCTGGAATGTCCCTTTAACAGCGTCTGGTCGGGCTAAGTCATATAACAACATTGTCTACAAACCATTCAATGCGAATGGTCCCCTAAACTTGGATCGGGATAATGTAAAGAGTGGGAGGGGAATTAGAATAGCCAACGTACGTCCAACATTTGTCTTGTCCTGGTTCGGGCACTGTTCAATCGTAATTTCACCAGCGATCGTCATCTTAGTAGGCCTAAGAGAAATTAGGCACAGACGCGGGATCGTCGGCTTGCTGTACAGGTACGTGATGTTGGGCCTGCGCCTGGCAACCGGTTGCGCGCTAGCGGCCAGCTGCGACCCTGCCGGCCGGAGTTCCGGCCGAAATGGTACATGAGTTACCGCTCGATTCCTCTCTGTAATAGCGGCCGCGCCGGCCGAATCCTGAACTCGGCTCTGCCTTTGACCATACCCATAGTTATTCCAGAAGAAATATTTTGGGACACCATCAGCATAGCCAGTCCTTCCAATCTGCCATTCATCGAAATGCCTCGAACACAGACGCGACCGGCAAGTCGGTTCGAAATTGTCCTTCCGTCGCAGGAGCTTCTTCCATGCCGCCCGAGCAGCGTGGTCTTTCGGGAACTTGACAAAGCTGACATCAGCCATCCACGGGTATTTGTGCAAATTTTTTTTCTTTTGTGATGCCGACCAACACATACTCGCTGCACAACAATATCCCATATTTTGATGTGGTAATCACTGGAGATGAATGGTACTTTGGAGCTGGTACTTTTTAAGTTTTGAGGAGATTTAGTCGAAAATCAACTCTGTCAGCTTAGATCCCAACATGCATTGCGTGCGTCGAACCGGAAGTAATGATACCACAACAATTTAGCACCACCTACGACAGGATACTCTCAAAATAATTGCACTCGTGGCTGCGCTCACCTAAAAATCGAGCTGACTTCGCAGAGGACGGATGGTTTTATTGGCATTGGAATCAGTGGCGTATCTGGGGGGGGGGGGCAAGGGGGTACGTGCCCCGGGCGCCACTCCTTGGGGGCGCAAAAAACGAAAAAAAAAAACGAAGACGAAAAAAAAAAGAAAAAAACGAAGAAGAAGAAGGAAAAAAAAAAAAACGAAGAAGAAGAAGAAGAAGAAGAAGAAGAAGAAGAAGAAAAACTCGCCCGGAAAGGGGGGGGGGGGGGTGAGGGCAGAAAACCAAATCAAAAAAGATAAAAACAAAATAAATATGATGATGACGAGGACAAAATGACAATGTTTATTGTGTTCACACATGAATTCCATGTTCTGTAAGCTGAAATAGAAAAACTTTTCGGCTCGCTCGCTGCGTTCGCTTGCCAAAATTTATATAAAAAAGAAGATAAGAACAAAACGTGATGATGACGTGGACAAAATGACAGTGTCTATTGTGTTCATACATGTCATTTTATATTTAGCGGGCAAAATGTTTCACGGAGCGGCGGCTGCAATTTCTTTCGTTCTGAAGCGATCGCCATGGATCAAAAGAAGGCGCCAACGGCCCTTCGAACATACGGGGGGAGGGGGTGGCGCAAACAAGATAAGAACAAAACGTATACTGATGACGCGGATATATACAAATTTTGGCTCACTCGCTCGTACTAATTTAGAGTATTTTTTCAAGTCCTCAGTTTGTTGGTATAAATCGTTATCTTTAAGGTCGTCACTATATCTTGATTAGAATATTGTAAGATTTAATAGGCAAAAAAAATGACAAGAATTCCATGTTTTGTAAACTGAAATACAACATTTTTCGGCTCGCTCGCTGCGCTCGCTCGCCAAAATTTATCAAAAAAAAAAAAAAAAGGGATAAGAACAAAACGTGATGATGACGCGGAAATATACAAATTTCGGCTCACTCGCTCGTACTAATTCAGAGTATTTTTTAGTCCTTATAGTTTGTTGGTATAAATCGTTGTCGTCACTATATTTATCTTGATCAGAATTGTAAGATTTAATAAGCAAAAAAAAAAATGACAAGAATTCCATGTTTTGTAAGCTGAAATACAAAAAAAAAAAAAAAAATCGGCTCGCTCGCTGCTCTCGCTCGCCAAAATTTATCAAAAACAAAAGAAAAGAGATAAGAACAAAACGTGATGATGACGCGGAAATATACAAATTAATTCGGCTCACTCGCTCGTACTAATTTAGAGTATTTTTTAAAGTCCTTAGTTTGTTGGTATAAATCGTTGTCGTCACTATATCTTGATCAGAATTGTAAGATTTAATAAGCAAAAAAATGACAAGAATTCCATGTTTTGTAAGCTGAAATAGAAAAAAAATTTCGGCTCGCTCGCTGCTCTCGCTCGCCAAAATTTATCAAAAAAGAAAAGAAAAGAGATAACAAAACGTAATGATGACGCGGAAATATACAAATTTCGTTCACTGGCGCGAACAGTATTTTTTCCAAGTCCTCAGTTTGTTGGTATAAATCGTTATCTATAAGGCCGTCACTATATCGTGATTAGAATTGTAAGATTTGATAAGCAAAAAATGACAAGAATTCCATGTTTTGTAAGCTGAAATACAAAAATTTTCGGCTCGCTCGCTGCGCTCGCTCGCCAAACATTTATCAAAATTCATTACATTTAAATCACCCTCAAAAGACCCCTTTAAGTGCTTGAAAAAGCATATCACGTCCACTTTGTTCAAAGTCCCTATACCGGGATAGGGTTGGGGTTGAACACTTTTTCAGAAATTAGGGGCGCAATTTTCGCGCTTGCCCCAGTGCCCCGGGCGCCGTTTTCCCTATACGCCACTGATTAAAATACCCGCCAAAGGGTTTAACTATATTATCTATTTATTTTGAATGTCTTTCAGCAAGTTCACAAAGAGACTTGTGGCGGTCAAATTTGATAAGTCAGGAAAAAAGATGATGACAAGTTAATAATTTTCGTCATTATGGTGATCCATATTTACACTTTACGGAGCATGAGAAAAGAATAATGACTTTCGCTTTGTCAATACATTGTTATAGACATTGTTAAAGCAAAAAAAAAGTGGCTGTTAGATTCTTGCCCTTTCAATCATTATTTCACTTCAAAAGAAAACACGATTAGTGCTTAAAAACTACGATCGTCAAGTATATGCAGTGCGTGATCGGAATGAACAGAAACGGAGGTGGGGTGGTGTAAAATGCTCACTGTATGCCCACAGGAAAATGTTATTGACGTCAAACATGAATTATTATGTCGTACGGGGTATATGACCTATACTTTAGCGCATCTTCTGTACCCCTTTTCATGCACTACGTCAAACATAATCATGGTATAATAAATTCTGCATCTTCTGCAGTTATGCATCGCCAATAATTATTGCATAATAATATAAGGGTTATTTGCTATAATATAATCAGTTCTTATCCTTGCATTGATTGTTCATGGCTAAGATCGAGAACAGGAGGAGAAGCCAGAAGATGAAGAAGGAAACTCATTGTCTATCAACCATGATATAAGTTGAACCAATATGCTTTCCAGTAGTTACACTCCCTTGCATAAGACAGCTGGGATGAGGGTCTTGGCTTGATGAAAATGAATATAAATGAGAAGGCCTAACATTTTTTTTTTTTTTTGACAATAATTTTATGCTCTATAGCTTTATACGATGACTGGTCCCGGGAAGACGATGTGCTGCCGCCACAGACAATGACAGAATCGATAATACTCCAAGAGAGACAGTAGCAGGTGTAGCGTAACAGGCGAGGAAGGCCTATAGGGCAAATCAATGCAGTCCAAATGGGGGTGTTGCAAGAAAGTTGCAATCAATTGCAAATAATTGTTAATTTTGAAACAACCATTCTGATTGGCTCTGGGTCTGCCCTATTAAGAAGACATGCATGCAACAGTGATTTTGATTGGCCAGTGACAATCAGTTGCAAGTTGCAATTGATTGCAACTTTCTTGCAACACCCCATAGTCTAGTCTGATAAGAAAGCAGAGTACCACAACAGTAAAACTTTGATCGAAATCGGGTAAAAAAAAAATGAGGAAATTATGGCATTATAGTAAAGTTTCGCTGAGTTTTCAGGAAACAGTTCATGAACGGTAATATGAGTTTGTTATTTTGATTATGCAAAATAATGGCAAGGAAAGTATTTCATCCAATCACAATCAGCCATAATATTATAGGCCTTACATTATTTTGAAATTTCCAGTTTTTCATTCAAATTTGATTTGAGTTGATTTGATTTGATTTATTCTCTGTATGCCATTTTCTTTCAAATACATCAACTTCCTGTAATTTCATTAACTAAATATAATGCCCCAGGCTCAAATCCTGCGGATATCTATAACTGATCACTGTATAAATTGAAATTATTCAATCAGGAATATAACATAATGCTTCAGACTTCAAATACAGTAACATTAGTGACTTTTCTTTATATCTTTTTTTTTTGTACACGATCAATGGAAAATTGTGAGGTTATGACATGTTAGCACACTCATTTGCATATTCTTATCCACTGTACAAGAACTCTTTTGCAGAAATTGGCAAAATTTCAAAATCATATAGCTTTCTTATTTTTCAAAGGGGATGGCTAGTAGAATGATCGGTGGGAATAATTGGGAATGCTGGGGGATGAATCATTGTTCAACCCTTGTGGGATTCATTTAAGGTAGAGTACATTATATAATTGTGTGAAAATTATTTGCTTCAGAATGGTCTCATACTCAAGAAATGTGAAGTTTAATGTTTCTAGGTTAGCATGCCTGTGACAGTGACGGGGCATTAAACTGCACATTACTTGATTACTTGACAAATGATTTTCACACAGCAATAGATATAATGCACTCTTAAATGAATCCAACAAGAATAATGGAACAATCATCCTCAGCATTCCCACTGATTCCCATTGCACTGATCAGTTACTAGCCATCCCCTTTAATTCGATTTCAGTCAATATTTTTTACCCTTTAACTCGTATAAGATTTTACTTATTTTTATCAGAACTTATTTTGACTGGATTTTCCCTTTATTCTCTATTGCATTTTCAATTAAGAGCTACGACACCCAGCCCAACCAACATGAACTGTCGTGCTAGCAGCAGCAGCAGCAGCAAAAAAGGAATATAAACAATAAATCAACAACAAAAACAACAAACGAACGAAACAAAATCCTACAGACCTGTAAGACGTTGTGTATCATAATTAACCTATCATAAAGCCCATGAATATATTATAAGGGGGGGGGGGGGCACATTGTGCCCCTACCAGATTTTCATTCGCCACTCCTTAGCCCTTAATCCAATTTTAACCAAATTTGGTGGCTTATCCTAAGAATCTTATTCCAAACATTTTGATATATAATTTAGCTATATTTGATAATATTTGATAAGTTTATGATCGACGATGGAGGCGCATCGTTTGACAAGCCCCCCCCCCCAAAAAATAAAAAAATTGTTCTTCTTTTAATTTCTTATAGTTTTTATTTTTTCTTTCTGCTGGCCAACGGGGAAGGGGGGGGGGATTCTGCAACTCATTCTCTTTTTATTTCTTTGCTGCTGTCAAAGGGGGGGGGGGGAGTCCCGCGGAACCCTATGAACACCCCCTCCCCCTCCCCCCAATAATTACGAACCTATATTATCACATGATACCCTCTGATACAGAAGTGTATCCAGGATTTTTTCTGGGGGGTCGTAATCAAAATTTTTGTACCTTCACCTTCGCAAGGGAGCGGAGCGACCGAGCCGGGGGGGGGGGGGGGAAGGGTGTGGGAGGTGGTGTCTCCCCTCCAATACATAGTTTTTAAATTTTATATCTTAAAATGGGGCCATTTGGTGCATACAAAAGTGACTTTTTCGGCACGGCAGTGCGGCTTAGAAATAAAGTATGGCATAAACTAAAGTTACGAAATTTACGAGGTTTTTGACAAATTAATTGCTGGAACACCACCTGGTCACTTTTTTTCCTGTTGTATATAGGGTAAAGAGCCCTCAAAAAACAAAACATTTTACAAAAAGTGGACCTTTTTTTTTTTTGGGGGGGGGGGGGTCGTACAACCCTCCTGATTCCAAGGATGCCAAGTTCAACAAGATTTTATGAGTGAGATTTTCATGACTCGGCATCTCGGCATGCCAATGTGCGCGCGAGCGAGGGTGTGGAAGGGTTTTTTTTTGTCCCCCGTGGCCTCCCACAGTAGGGAGCTTTTTCGATTTTGAGCTCTTAATGGTGCGATCAGGTGACTTATTTTGAAAGGCAAAAGGGAAATATACTTTCAATTGCAACTATCACTTAAATCTTTTGAGCTATGCTCATTATAATAGGCCCAAGTTGCAGACTTCGTCCGATGCGTGTGAAAAATGGGTGTCATGCGTGAGATCGTGAGATGGCCCCTAAATGCCTGGGTCTCACGCAGAATGCGTGAGACTTGGTAGCTCTGTGATCCCCCCCCCCCCCTGCATACACCCATGTGATTATAATAATGTACCTGAATACATTGTACCATCAGGTATAATGCCCATTACAGGACACGCCATTTGCAGGTTTGTTTTATTTTGTTTTCCCAGGAATAGTTTACACATCTTGATAATAAGGCTACTCACATTGATATTCCTTGAAAAACAACATCCACCACCGTGCACCACCACCTTGGATAATGATGAATAATAAAATCAAACCAACAACAACAGTCAACACGTGGTGTGGTGGTGGTGGGGAATGGGCCCAATCGTCCGCGAAATCAGGCAGGGTCAACGTCACGGAACTACATGTATCTCCCGCGCGCGCGCCTTGCAACCTGTGTATGTATCACCAAGCAGCTGACAGCTACACTACAGTCTCTGCAAATAGTGGCCTGCTGCGGCGAGGGTGACAAAACGCAACGAAAATGCCTCCCAAGAAGAAAAAGCAACAATATAATGGATTCTATATGTATATGCTGGAAATGCAAGCCCAGATGAAGAAGGAAGGGCAGAAGATAAGCATGGCCAATATGGTACCGATTGCACATCCAAAGTGGAAAGTAAGTAAACAAAATGATGAGCATGCCACCATAATATGAGCACGTCGTCATCTCTCTGCCCCCAGCTCAGTCCCATACGTTCAATTTTTTATTGTGACCTGTGGTTGGACGTAGGTAGGCCCTTTTGGCTTTCTAAGCTGTATCTAAATCTAATTTATAACTGTTAGAAGTAGAAAACTGAAATTGCTTGTTCACATGCTTTGGTGCGTCCTGCCATATTTTTGGAGATCCAAAGGTTGCTCTAAAACGGAATAACATAATTGTCAAAATTGATTCAATGAATGTGATTAAGCAATGCCAACGCAATAATGTGACTGGCAATAAGGTACTGCTGTGCAAACTGTGTAAGCCGTTTTATAGGCCTAACGTTACTGTTTATTCATTGAAGGGCAGTCATTTGTGAGAGTCACTTTAACCAAATTTCTGCAAGTAGACTAGATCAGTGTTGCCCATTCTTCATTTTTCTCAGGAATATGTTTCAATATGAAACATACATGTACATGTATGTGACCACTTGTTATTCTTCCTTTAGCTTTTGCTCGAGTTCAAGACAAATAAATAGGGCCTACTGAAAAAAAAAAGTGATGCTGATTGCTGGATTTTCTGATGACCATTTGATTGCGCTGTATCATGAAATTGTATATGCCCATGACAAGTTCACTCCAATGTACCAGGTTCCCACTCACACCTTTCTCTATCTCTCTCCTTTCTACCAATCTACAATATCTACCTGTCTGTCTGTCTGTCTGACTGTTTGTCCGTCTGTCTATCTGTATATCTGTCCATTCATTCATCCGTAATTCTGAATAATGCTACAACAACTACGAAAGGCTCTTACTGAAGATGAAAGAGAAGATTACAACAAGCTGGCTAAGCAGAAGAAGAAAGAAGACAAGGAGCATCTAGGATATGAAGGCAAGATGGACTGCACCGGTCAGCTGATCACGGTAAGATGTGGTCAAGGCTCAGTTTCATGCTACATTCCACGTTGACTTAATAATGAATTTCTTGAGTAAAATCCTGGAGACAGTGGTGGAGGCTTTATCGATACCAGACTCGCAATTTTATTGAGGTTATCAGTATAGAAGTGTACCAAATTTTGTAGAGTTTCACAGCTTCTAAGAAATCAGTGGTTTTGATAACAAGCTTACATTGTGTAAATTCAAATTTGATGAAATGATATTGTCAGGGTCTCAGAATCTTCCTTCTGCAGCCCAATTCTATTTTTTTTTCTTTCTGTTTGATTTGCAGTCAGAATTGAAGTGACATTTGAGTATCTGAATATACACGTAAGAACGACCCAAGTCCATGGAAGGCCATTTCGAGTAAACTTCAAAAAACTTCATATCTTTTTTATTTTTCCAATACTGGTAATATTCTGTTTAATTGTGATGGGAAGGCAACATTGTATACAAATTAGAACATACATTATTATGGCAATTAACATCTAGATATTAAAAGGACTGTACAGTACTGGTTGAGGTGGGGATTCATGTTTTGAACATTCCTAAGTGAGATAATGAAAAGCCTCTTGTGAAATATGAAAGAGCATACCTTTATGAAGAAGGATTCAACGTTTATTTGATGAAAATTGGTTTTCAAATGGCTGAGATATCCAAAAAAGTGCTAATAATAAAAGACAACATGCCCCAACTTTATTAGGATCTCTTTGTTTAACCTTGTTTTTGGATATCTCGGCCATTTCAAAACCGATTTTCATCGAATAAACTTTTGATACCCCTTAGAACTGCATGCTCTTTGACATCTCATAGAGTGGTTTCTGAATATCTCGCAAAACGTTAAAAGCTAAATCCTCACCTCGACCAGAACTGTACACACCCTTTAATTGTGGAGAGGCCATTTTGTGTGATGGACTTGGGTCGTTCTTTGAATCATATGGACTTGGGTCGTTCTTTGAATCATATATGGACTTGGGTCGTTCTTTGAATCATATATGGACTTGGGTCGTTCTTTGAATCATATACAGGATAGGCTGCTATATGAGATGAGAGAAGCGATGAGAGAGGGCACTATAATATGAATGTAGAAATGACCCAAGTCCTGGACTTGGGTCATTCTTACATTCACATAAGATTTCACTCATGAATTTCAGGCACTTCCGGGGGCAATTAGGATTTATCATTAATACAAAAGATGAGTCCATGCATAAGCGACAATTTCCCATGTCAAACTGAATTTGGCCAAAAATTGGACTTGGGTTGTTCTTATATTCAGGTCTTCATTTGTTTGAAATCTCTGTTGTGTATGGTAAATATCAAAACTTTTTTATGGATGAACAGGAGCAAAATTATGACAAGAGGAAAGTCTTTTGCAAACCCAAATTCTTGGACTGATAGAATAACTGACAGATTTACAGCAGTATAGGAAATACCGGTAATATTAAGGGCTCTCGACAGCGATGATGTTTAGGCTTTCACAATGAAGCACAAAATTGTCAACTTGACAGATCTGCCTTTGTAATGAATGCCCTCCTTTCAAAGTAGACAAGTTGCTGGAACCATCAGGGAAAGGAATTTTGTTGAATTCTATCAAGTTTGTACATTCTGGTATAGATACATTGTAAGTGAGTAGTGACACACACAATTTGCAGATCAATACGTGTACTGTAAAAATTTTCCCCAAGGGTTTTATTTACACCAATTTCGATTTACTGTGGAGCCATGAATTTAACAACATGGGAAAATATTGCAACCTTATTGATCGCATTAGATATATGGAGCGATTGGGCAGGCAACAGTGCATACATACTGTAAAACATGATATATTCGCGGCATGAAATTTTCGCGAATTGGAGCTGACAGCCTTTTTCGCGGCATGAAATTTTCGCGAATTGCCACTGGCGTTCAATGCATGTAGTGTAGACAAAAACTTTCGCGTGCATTTTAATTTCGCGAATTTTGGCGCTCGCGAAATTCGCGAAATTAAAATGCATGCGAAAATTTCTCGTTTTACAGTAGCCTCAGTGTCAGATCGCAGAAACAAGTTTCAAGAGAATGTCTGCGAAATCCTCATTTGTGATAATATCTGTGCAAGAAAATCTTGGCTTTAATTACAGTAGATCAGTGCTACATTGTACTTTCTTCAGTTTTGTCATTTGATTTCTCATTCCGCTGTAACGAAGCATTACCCATATGATTCTGCCTACTCAGAATCGCTTCTCTGTGAGTGAATACTTGGACAAAAGGCGTAGAACAGAAGTCTTGGCTATGCTCAGTACATGGCCAGCAGGGAGTGGTAAGTAAATGTGTTGTGTGTGTGTGTGTGTGTGGGTGGGGGGGGGGGGGGGTCAGCAACCCCTAAGTCTGTAAGCTGGCCAGCCCATGGCTGTGGTGTGGGAGTGGAGTATTAAATACATGAACAGGACATGTTGAATCATATAGATATTTTGCACGTTATATGCAATGTGATACTATCTGTTTGAAGTACACAAGTGTACAACCGCATTGCTCTATCACATAAATTTCTACCTGAACCAATATGTGCTTAAATGGCAACAAAGAACAAAAAGGTGTCAATGTTACGTATGTATGTGCTATAATTTGTAACTCATTTTTGTAACTTTTTGTCATATTTTTTTGTGTGTGATTTGTCCACTGTCAAAACCGTCATTTAATGGAGATATATTGCCTTTGTCAAAGAAATGATTTTGTCTTTAATAGCATGTTCTAAATTTTTATAAGTATTATCAAGGATGTGCATATAATTCGTTCATCTACAGTTGGTATGTTTGCAGTGAACTCATGCGACTGACATGACTACCTGTTTGCGTTTTCTTTCCAGAGATTTTTCAGATTTTTCAGATTGGGTGAGAACTTTGTTTACAAAATTTGTAACATTGAGCCTTTTTTTTTTTGGTACATACACGTACTATTAAACTGTAATTCTACCTCAGCAGTGTAAACAGCATCTACAACATATTTATAGAAGTATGGCAACCACGACTTCCAATTTGCAATAGGCATGTGCTACATTTATATCCATATTACTATACCCTGGCACTAAAACAAACAAAAAAGAAAAAAACAAAAAAAAACAAAAAAAACAACAACAAGAATGAAAACCTCCTCTGCTGGCTGCCTATTGTCACCGTTAATTGTTCCATTCTTGCCCAAAAGATATCATCTTTCAGCCGTTTTACATGGTCGGCGTCAAGACGCTGTGCAAGCTCTCCGATGACACGTACCTTCCCTGTGAGCTGGCCTGTGTGGAGTATACCTTGAGTGCTGGTGTAACCAAGCGGTTCCATTGCTTCCCAGATCCTGGACCTTTACCCCTCGGCTCTCGTTTTGCCTGCAAGGAAGGTAAGCTCCTGGCTGCTAGCTCTTGTCAATACAGTGTACTTTCCATGATGAACAGAGTTTAAACAAAACTATTCTTACCATTCCAGGCACCAAGAAATAAAGATTCAGGTACCGAAGTTATCATCTATATCTCTTCACATACTCCTCTGTTTGACTTGAACAAAATTTTGATCCCGATGAAATCCCATTTTCTGTACTCATTTTTCCACTAAATTCATTTCTGGTCAGTTTTCTTCTGTTTGCATTTGTTGCATACTCAAAAAGCGGCATCACTTCAGTGATCCCTCGCATTTTATCCCCAAGTTGAATTATTCTTCGCGTTTATGCCAGGTTAAGTGTGTGCGTGTGTGTCACACACAAACATACTGCTATAGCTTTTGACCATCCGAGCATTGAGAGTTTAGGGTTTCTAAGACCAACACTGAACTAGGACTTTCTATAAACTCAGTCGGTAGAGCACTGGGCTAGCAATCTGGAGGTCTTGGGTACGGATCCCAATGGAATCCCATTTGCTCTGGTCATTTTTCCACAAAAAATTTTGATGTAACGGAAGAAAAATCCAGGTCCCAAGGGCTTGGGTATGATGGGAGGCACGTGTCCAGTATGTAGGCCCTCATGACATTGACATTGTTAGCGGCATTTGTGAGTGAAGCGAGTCAAACAGAAAAAGCCAATAGAGCCTTTTGAGGTTGGCATGGCAACATTTCTAGCATTTTGGGTTTTTTTTTTGCTCACTGAGTGGAAGTTGTTATCACTACCAGAAACTGGTAGCAAAATTCTGTGATTCTACAGGGTAATTTAATTAATTAATTCAGCAGGTAGACTTAATTGAGAATAAACTTTTGATTGGTTTGATATTTAGAGCACTCGGCAAGATTTTCATGTTTCTTGACTTGCACATTTGTGTATAAAGGCATAGGGAAATTCATTTGAGTACTAGTTCTAGAAAATAGGTATATAACACAAATGTCCAGAATTAAAAACACAACAACAACAAACAAACAAAACTTTCGTATTTATTTTTCTTTATTTGTGTGTGCGTGTGTGTTTGTGTTCACAGGAGAAGAACGGCACAAGATTCCATCAGAGGGATTTCCCGAGTACAATTCGGAGTACAAGCAAATCTGGAGAGACCTGTGTGCCTTCGTCAATCCAAACAGAGCAGCCGTGATGCCCCCTCTCTTCTGCGAGGTAAATTCTAACCTCTTTTCAGAAGTCTTGGCTAAAGAGAAAATAAAGAGAAATCAGATATTTGTTTGAAAGTCTGAAGTTTCAAGTTGAAGTTGATTTATTTCTTATCCAACAAAATAATTAGGGATACAATGAAATAGATTTGACATATTTCCTTTGTCGATTGCAAATTTTAATGTCCTGGGAATGTTTTTGAAGTCAGGTATTGCGAGTTTTATGAAGTATGTTACAATTTTGCTTGCTTCGATCGGACCTATTCAGTTTAAATGTCACATCTCCAGTGCACTTGATAGCAACAAAACCTTAAAGCTAATTTACAGAATTAGAGAAAATATTTTTTGCCTATTTTTTAGCTCATCTGAGCCAAAGGCTCAAGTGAGCTATTGCGATCGCCCTTCGTCCGGCGTCCGTCGTGCGTCGTGCGTCGTCCGTCGTGCGTCGTGCGTAAACTTTTTACATTTTCATCTTCTTCTTGAAAACCCCAAGACCGATTTTCATCAAACTTGGCAGGTAGCATCCCTAGGGGGTTAGGAACTCAAATTGTTAAAATGGGCACCATGCCCCACCCAGGGGGCCCCCAGGGGGGCCCAAACCCCCCAAACTTAAGGAATCTGTAAAAATCTTCTTCTCTAGAACCAGAAGTGATAGAGCTAAGTTAATACTATGAGTTTGTACATTGATGACTGTAGTTTTTAAGTTTGTTCATGGCAGAATCAGGGGTGCCCCCCTTGGGACCCAGGGGAGGGGGATGAGGAGGAGTCCTAATGGGGCCTAAATTGTACATTTTTATCTTCTTCTTGAGAACCCCATGACCCATTTTCACCAAACTTGGCAGGTAGCATCCCTAGGGGGTTAGGACCTCAATTTCTTAAAATGGGCACCATACCCCACCCAGGGGGCCCCCAGGGGGGCCCCAAACCCCCAAAATGAAGGAATCTTTAAAAATCTTCTCTAGAATCAGAAGTTATAGAGGTAAGATAATACTATGAGTGAGTACATTAATGACTGTATTTTCAAGTTTGTTCATAGGAGATCAATGAGTGCCCCTCTTGGGGGCAGGGGGGGGGGGGGGAGGGGGGTTGGTTTGGAAGGTCCAAATGGGGACCTGAATTGTACATTTTCATCTTCTTCCTGAAAACCTCATGATGTATTTCGTCAAACTTGGCAGGTAGCATCCCTAGGGGGTCAGGATCTCAATTTATAAAAATGGGCACCATGCCCCACCCAGAGGGCCCCAGGGGCCCCAATCCCCCCAAATTAAGGAATCTTAAAAAATTTGGGCCCTTATTGTACAGTTTCATCTTCTACTGGAGAATGCCTGGTCAAATTTTGGTAGAGCTGTGAATAATTTAGATTAGTGACTGCGTGAAAGGTGAACTTGCGATACTCAGGTGAGCGCTAGACCCGCGGGTCTCTTATTTTTGCTGCATTCTCATATTTTTTGTATTTTTCTCTCTTTTCTTTTTTTTCGGTAAGTTTTTTATTGTCGTGTTTTGTTTATAGATATAGTTGGATGTGTAATTCATTCCTGTAAAGCCCAGAGTCTGGAGAATCCGACAATACCAAGTCAGGATAGTAATGTCCTGTAACTCCAGCATGTTGCCATGGCGACAGGTCATGGTCACAGTAGGTTATGAGAACTGTTAAGTCTGTTCAGTATTTCTGTTCAGTATTGCAGTTATTGTGGCTTCTCTGTATAATGCATGCTGTAATCTGCCCTTTCTCCCCTTTGCCACTGCTGTCTTACCTTTGCTGTACAGCTGAGACGCAGAGAGGAAGTGGAGTTCACACTAGAGTGGCTGGCTCGAAATGCAGGTAGTCTGTCATTTCTTATTTCTGGATGAGTTAGCGGTAGCATACAGAGTCACAATTTACCCACAAACCTTTCTCGTTTGTTAATTTGTTTCTATTTTTCTAGTTTGGTAGATTACTTGTGGGCTGTACATAGTCATTGTTACTTTTTTTTGTGGTGTTTTCCCCCTTTTTGATTATGCACTAGCAGTTTTCTAGGAATGGTTGTCATTTTCTATTTTTACAATTGAGTATCTGAATATAAGAACGATCCAAGTCCATGGAAGACCATTTCGAGTAAACTTAAAAAAACTTCATATCTTTTTTATTTGTCCAATAATATTCTATTTAATTGTGATGGGAAGGCGACATTGTACAATGTATATACCAATTAGAACATATATTATTATGACAATTAGCATTTCCATTAATTGTGGAGAGGCCATTTTGTGTGATGGACTTGGGTCGTTCTTTGAATCATATGGACTTGGGTCGTTCTTTGAATCATATACATGATATTCTGCTATAGAGATGAGAGAGGGCGCTATAATATGAATGTAAGAATTACCCAAGTCCTTCATTCTTACATTCTTATAAGATCTAACTCATTCATTTCAGGCACTTCCGGGGGTAATTAGGATTTATCATTTATACACAAGATGAGTCCATGCATAAGCTACAATTTCCCATGTCAAACTGAATTTGGCCGAAAATTGGACTTGGGTCGTTCTTATATTCAGGTCTTCAATTCATAATCACCAGGCTGTGATGATCAATAACCGTAATTTCTCAGCTAACTGTTTTAGCAATGAAGTGAGTTTAGCTAAAACTTATGTGCATTTATTGGCTGACTCTCTTAGTCCCACTGGGAGTTTTCTGCTGCCAAGCAAAGGTTGATAAATCTTGTATTATATCTTCTTCTTTTTTGTATGTAATGTTTCCCCACATGATGCAGTATGGTCATAGATCAGGCATTGCAGTCTGGGTGTCGTGCTGAAAACCTGCCAATACTATGTTAATAGTGATTATCTCATTTCTGGATCCAGGCATGTCCCACAACCTGAGCAAGGTCTACGAGATGGAAGTGCTCATTCTGGAGCTCTTCAAGCATGCAGATGAGATTGTTCCCTCCAAGAGTCAGGTGGCTGCCCTCTTGGCTTCCTGTGCCTGGGATTACATCTGGAATACAAGGTTTGTACACCTGGCCACCTGCTGTACGAAAAAAAAAAACCAAACAAACAAACAAACTAACTAAACTAGATTAAACTACCCTAAACTAAATTAAACTAAACTAGCAGTAGCAAAAAAGGCTGCTGAAAACTGCTTATCCAATAAAGGTGAGCCAATGGAGTAAAATGGAGTCACAAGGGGCCTGATCTTTCGATCCTAGCAGAATCTACGTCAGAGGCAAAATGACAAACATGCAGGGAAAGCAATCACATATAAGGACTTCACACACCAAGAACAGACAGGGACAAGCTGGGTACACAGAACAAGGAAAACAAAGGAGAGGGTGGGAGGTCATGGGCAAGGAGCCCAACAGGTAAAAGGAGGGGGATTAAAGCAGGAGGGTGGACAGACAAAAGGCAGAGGAGAGGGGACAGACAAAAGGCAGAGGGGGGGTCAGTGATGATTATGGGGATCAAGGAGGCAACCAATGAAGGAAAAGGATGAATAGGGAGGCAACATCAAAGAAGATAGGGAACACCAGAGGGATAAAGAAAGGGAAAGAGTGAAAAAAGCAACAGCAAAAGGAAGGGAGGGGGGGGGGGGGGGGGGGCTGGGCAAACAGTGAGCCCTGAAAGGTGTACCAGGAGGAGGCAACAAAGGGAAGAAATCAAACATATCAAAGTGTATACATATACACACAGTAAAAATAATGACAATGAAATAACAGTAATGAAAAAGATATTGATAAAAGAAATAGAATAAAGCACATATGAAAAACTGGGGGAGAGAAAATTGTAAACATTGTATGTAGATAAGCAGGCAAGGCAAAATAAGCACAAGTAGTGTAAACAATCAAAACCAAGTGTGTGTGTGTGTGTAGGTAGAAAAAGGCCGTATAAAAGAGACTCGGACTAGAGGGAGGAATCAATTGGGAATAAAAGGGTCTGCAAATGGAAAAAAGCACAAAGAAAGAACAAAATGAAATTGAAAAATGAAAAATGAAAAAGCAAATGATTATAATAATAATAAAAAAAAAATTATATATATATATATATATATATATATATATATATATATATATACCATCCCAATCTACCCTCTCTCCACAATATCCTTCGTGATAATCACCATATCCTTCACACCTCTGATCGTCTCTTGCAGGCCGTCCCTGATACTCCAATCCTGGCATACCGGCGCCCCCACAACCTCAAGGATCTCATCGACCGGGCTGAAGTACCCTCCCTCACTGACAATTCTTCTCCTTTACAGCATGGCACATTCAAATGTTCAGCCAGTAGACGCATCATTTGTAGCATACACATCCATGAGAGTGACTCTTTCACCAGCAACTCTACCGGCCTCTCTCACCACACAAAGGGAAACATCACTTGTACTACCACTAATGTCGTGTATCTCATCACTTGCAGAGTTTGTAGAATCCAGTATGTTGGGGAAACCAAGACAACACTCAAAAGACGTTTCTACGGTCACAGATCTACTGTCAACACAGCCAAGCTCGACACTCCAGTGGGCCACCATTTCAATCTACCCGATCATTCCATCACTGATATGACTCTACAGGGCATTGAATCTTAAGGCACTCGTCCAGACACAGTCAGAACCAGCAGAGAGAAGCTCTGGATGAGACGACTTCACACCATCCAACCCAATGGCCTCAACATCCAGGAGGGAAATGACTAACCACCTTTATTATATATATATATATATATATATATATATATAATTTTTTTTTTAAAATTATTATAATCATTTGCTTTTTCATTTTTCATTTTTCAATTTCATTTTGTTCTTTCTTTGTGCTTTTTTTCCATTTGCAGACCCTTTTATTCCCAATTGATTCCTTCCTCTAGTCCGAGTCTCTTTTATACAGCCTTTTTCTACCTACACACACACACACATTTGGTTTTGTTTGTTTACACTACTTGTGCTTATTTTGCCTTGCCTGCTTATCTACATACAATGTTTACAAGTTTCTCTCCCCCAGTTTTTCATATGTGCTTTATTCTATTTCTTTTATCAATATCTTTTTCATTACTGTTATTTCATTGTCATTATTTTTACTGTGTGTATATGTATACACTTTGATATGTTTGATTTCTTCCCTTTGTTGCCTCCTCCTGGTACACCTTTCAGGGCTCACTGTTTGCCCAGCCCCCCCCCCCCCCCTTCCTTTTGCTGTTGCTTTTTTCACTCTTTCCCTTTCTTTATCCCTCTGGTGTTCCCTTTCTTCTTTGATGTTGCCTCCCTATTCATCCTTTTCCTTCATTGGTTGCCTCCTTGATCCCCATAATCATCACTGACCCCCCTCTGCCTTTTGTCTGTCCCCTCTCCTCTGCCTTTTGTCTGTCCACCCTCCTGCTTTAATCCCCCTCCTTTTACCTGTTGGGCTCCATGCCCATGACCTCCCACCCTCTCCTTTGTTTTCCTTGTTCTGTGTACCCAGCTTGTCCCTGTCTGTTCTTGGTGTGTGAAGTCCTTATATGTGATTGCTTTCCCTGCATGTTTGTCATTTTGCCTCTGACGAAGATTCTGCTAGGATCGAAAGCTCAGGCCCCTTTTGACTCCATTAAACTAAACTAAACTAAACTAAACTTAAACTAAACAAAGGTAAACTATTATAAAAGTACAGTCAAACTCGGATACCTCGACGTCGGATAAGCCGAATATCACTTACCTCGGGGGCAAAATGAAAGTCCCGATTGTTCTGATGGAGTTTCCGTGTATTAAAATTCGCGTAGCTCGAAAAAGATAACTCGGAAGTTCGGTTACCTCGAAGGGAAATCTAATGTCCCGATCTTAATTAACTTATTATTTTTTCCAGCATGTTGCTCGAATCGAATTGCAAACATCACTCAGCATCTCCGATTGAGCGCGTGGACAGCGAAGACATGTCACAAATGTTTTCACACTTGATTGTAAATATTCTGAGACCAGAACAATCGCGCGCCCAAGAAGAAATACCCGATACACAGCTGACAAGGAAAATCCCCAACACCTACCAACACACGTACATGGTATGCACATAGCACCCGTGCCAATGGAGTGCTTTACGATAGCACTACGCGCTGCCCCATCATTTGCTTTTCTTTAACCACTGTGTTTTGATTTTTGATCGAGACAGTCATACCGTGCGGGTAGATTTCTCAACCGTTGGGGCGCACCTGCTTACGTTGACAGTTATATCTTTGCCATTAATCACGCTCCACTGTCAAAACATCAGTCTCCCTCGTAGTGCCTTTTTTTAAACTATATTTTTTTTTTGCCTTTCACGAAGTTTACTTCCCCGAGAACGCAAGCACTGAAACTTTTTTTTTCCAGCAGTGCGATTATGAAAATCTGGAAGTATAGGCCGATCACAATGAAGAATAGAATACACAGGGCTCCGCACTAAGTTTTATCGGGCCACCAATATCATTGATTTTTATTTTCTGGTGGTCGAAAGTAAAATCTGGTAACAAAAAAAAAAAATCAGGAAAAACATTAGAAAAACTAAATCGGTCCTACTAAACATAGACAAATTAATATTAAGCATTATTGAAGTGATACAGATGCCCATGTCTAAAACAAATGAATAGAAAATTCAATCATCTTACTCTGTGTTTAAAGATTTGACAAATAGGCGTAGAGATTATTTAAAAAGTTGATGCCCATTATATTGAGGAGGTCAAAACTTACTTTTGAAATGAGAAAATGGGAGCATTTCCTGACATTTGTTAGCATCCGACATTTGTTTTAACATTGTAAAAAGCCGAAAGTTACCCTTATTCATTTTTAAATGTAAAAGCAAACAACAGACATTCATTTTAGAATCTTACGGAGCTGAATACTATCCTAATCCATTTCCAAACGTGAAAGCAAACATCCGCTATTTGTTTTAGCATCTAACTGAGCGGATTATTTAAATACCATTAATCATTTCCAAATGTTAAAGCAACAATCTGTTATTTATTTTTGCATCGTACGGAGCAGAATATTACCGTTATTCATTTCAAACATCCGACATTTATTTCATTATCGAACGGAGCCGAATGTTACTGCTCTCCACTTCCGAAAGTGAAATGAATCATCTGACAATTATTTTATCATCGCACGGAGCCGAATGTTACTGTTTTTCATTTTTGAACGTCAAGGCAGACATCAGACATTTTGGACCATGAAACGTATAGCTGAATGTTACTGATATTTATTTCGAAATGTACCGTAGCAAATATCCAATATTTTTTTATCATCGTATGGGGCAGAATGTTACTGCTGTTCACTTCCAAACATGCCAAACGTAAAAGCAATCATTCGACATGTATTTTAGCATCTTCCGGAGCTGAATGCTATTGACATTTACCTTCGAACGTAAAAGCACACATCCAGCATTTATTTTATCAGCGTACAGAGTTGAATATTATTGTTATTCACTTCAGAACATCAAAGCAAACATTCGACATTTATTTTAGCATCTTCCGGAGCTAAATATTATTGCAATTTACTTTCGAACGTAAAAGCAAACATCCAGCATTTATTTCATCATTGTCAGGAGTTGAATATTATTGCTACTCTTTTCCGAACGTCAAAGCAAACATCAAACATTAATTTTACCATTAAACACAGCTGAATGTTACTGTTATTCATTTCGAAATTTAAAAGCAAACATCAGACAGTTATTTTAGCATCATATGGACATGATGGAGCAGAATATTACTGCTATTTTCTTCCGAACATAAAAACGATCATCTGACATCTATTTTAGCATCTTCCGGAGCCTAATGCTATTGGTTGCTATTTACTTTCGAAAGTGTAAGGAAACATCCGACATTTATTTAACCATCATACGGAGTTGAATGTTATTGCTTTTCATTTCCGAACGTCATAGCAAAAATTCGACATTTATTTCAGCGTCTTCCGGAGCCGAATGTTATCCTTATTCATTTCCGAACGCAAAATCAAATATCTAACATTAGTTTTAGCACCATACGGAGCTGAGTCTTATCGTTATTCATTTCCAAAAGTATGAGCAAACATCCGACATTTATTTTTGTATCATACCGAGTCGAATATTATCGTCATTCATTTCCACAATTAAACCCAACCCCCTTACATTTATTTTAGCATCTTACGTAGCCGATTGTTACCGCTGTTCATTTTCAAAAGTAAAGGCAAACATCCGATTTTTTTTTTTTTTTTTTTTTTTTGGTGGCGCGATCGGGCCACCAAAATCTTTATTTCTGAAATTTTGATTTCATTTCCGATTTTCACTCAATTCAGTCATATAAAAGTTGATTCAATTCAAATTGACAAGCATGCAAACAATCAGTAGGCACTATAACAGACACCATGTTGAACATCGATAAACGTCGAACATCGATAAACATCGGATAAGTCGAAGAAAATTCGACGTACGCGTACCTCGAAATTCGCGTACGTCGAACCATTTTCTTCAGTCCCGACGAATTCGAGGTATCCGAGTTTTACTGTAAATTAAATTAAAGTAAAGTTAAGTAAACTAACTGTAACTAACTATACTGACTAACTACAGTAACTAACAAACAAAACAAAACAAAACAAAACACAAAGCACAGAAAACAACCAAAAACAACAACAACAAACACCCAAATTCGTTCAAATGATGTTTTGAAAACATTTCACCTAGTATGGCTGTGCAATTAAAAGTCTACTCTAAATACGCTGAAATAACTGTGACCCCTAGGCCTTACCACTCAAAATATCAGCCAGTTTTTATCAAGCCCACCGGAGGTGAGGGGAGACTAAGGGATCGCCTGTGGCGTCCGTCCGTCCGTCCGTCGTCTGTCTGTAACGCTATAAAAACTTGAATAACTCTGTACTCTGGGCTTCAATTTGAATCAAACTTGGAGGGAAGAGTGGACATACAAAGTTTTACCTTTTACCAAGTATGAAGGTCACCTCAAGGTTAAAGGTCACAGACAGGGGTCAATGAACTTTTAGGGCCCAATGTTAAGTTTTTAGGGCGCGTTTCGATTATGGGCCATAACTTTTGATCCGTAAGTGTATTTGTGACCAAACTTGGATGGTAGATGTACCTTGGGGAGTTGATGGTCACCACAAGGTCAAAGGTCACAGGCAGGGGTCAATGAACTTTTAGGGCCCAATGTACTGTGCATTTAATTATGACTCCTAACTTTTGATCCGTAGGTCCATTTGTGAACAAAATAAAAAAAAAAGGTGTTGTACGTTTGTGGGCGAGACACATCACGGCACTTGCCTTGTTTATGTGTTTGACAACTTCTCCAGGATACCTCCCTACTCTTTGCATGTTTGTTCTGTAAAGGGTTTCCAAGAAATTAAATGGAGCCTCTGAGACACACCTAATCACACTTCTCCAAAATGTTCTAGAAAAACTGAAAAAACCCACAACTTTCTATTCATTTCATGATCCCATACCTAAGCATTATCGTGAAGAAAGATTGCACTTTCAGAAAACACACTAAAAACTAAAAATTGACAAGTTACAGGCCTACCTATTTCACCCATCTTGAGTCCTCGTGTCAAATCTTGACATGGCACTTTTTGTTTGTTCTGTGATGCATGGTCACAGTGTGCATTACCTGTGTAATTGTTTGTTCTTCATTGCAGATGTGCCTTTCATGAGGAGAATGAAGTCACACTAGAGAACTGTGCCCTGGGTACTTGCAACAAGTACTGGTGAGTTTCCCTCCGAAAAAGAGCTCATTTAACTCTACGTGTGCCACGCTCGCATGCCTGACTCAGTCGACGGCATGCCAAGTTGGCATTTTCTGCCCAAACTGATTGATAAACAGCCAAATGCCTCAGAACAATAGATTCCATTTCTGTAACATGCAGCTTGCCTCTTGCGTTGTGATTGATTATTAAGCTGTGTTTCCGACTTGATTTGCATTTCTACCACTCCTTTTTGATATGATTTTGATATATCTATTGGTCAATTGAAAGAAAAACAGTCGTAAATTTGTCATACAATTTACATCAAGGCAAAGCTTGGCATTTTCGTGGTGGGGTCAAGGGTCAAATGGTACCTCGTTACATGGCAACAGCTACTTGTAGTAATCATGAAAACCATCAGCTGTCCATTGCAGTGGCTGAGGCAATTAACCCGTTCCTTACGGGAACCTGGTATACCAGGTTCCTGTGGGAGCAACTGATATACGGGAACCTGGTATACCAGGTTCCCAAAATGAAGACAAGAGTGCCTGCTTTCGTGGCCTAAATTTATGTTTCTTTGTGTTATAATGCTAAGAAAAGTGGGTTTGAGAAAAAGATCAGAATTTATGCTATCAGCATATTTGTTCTCCTTCTGCTTGAAAAATCTGTATTTCACAGTATTATTTACCTTTTTCCTAATTTATATTTCGCTTGTTTTGCTGTAAACCTGTACAAACATATACATAGCGATCAAGGCTTAGATCAGTTAGATATTTGCGTTCGCTGACCCCAGTCATCCTGGTCAGGTGCCTGGTTTTGTGTAGAACAAAAGATTCTGTGAGCTTATCAGCGCTCGCTCTATTTATACCACGCACCAACATTGTTCACTGGCACATGTAGTTGACCATGGGGAGGGGGATACAATGTACCGCTTGACTGCCTTCACACAGGTGGATTTCCAACCTGTCTGCCTCTCTGTGGACGGACAAAAAGAATCTCGTTTGGGGGTATTAAAGGCACTCGGAGAATTGCGGAAGGAACCGATTAAAAGTACTGATTTTTTTAGTGCTTTAGTAGCACCCATGATAAAAAATAAATGAATAAAAAATCATGGTCATACATACTCAGGTTGGACATGAACCAATGACCTCCTGATTGCTAGACAGGCATCATAACCTCTAGACTACCAAGCTGCCGCCTGATAGCCAGTGATGTTTCTGGTCCTTTAAAGTAGCGGGTGACACATATTTTTTCAAATTATGATTCTGACATCAAGTTGTTCATATTGCAATCTGAGTGTGTTTGCCCATGATTTCCTGTCATGGCTACTACTGTGACAATGAATAATCATGTTTATTTATGTTTATGTCAGAACACTCCAGCTTTTTCCTCACTCAGGGAATGTGAAACGTCTTCTACATATCATGCAATAACATTTTTCCAGTGGACGATAAATATTTGACAAAACCAGTAAAATAAAGTGAAATATTGCCTATGGGAGACAAATTCGATGGCCACCATATGCAAAGACTTGGCAAAAAAATAATTTTTGTCTTTCCTTGGGAAGTTAGTTGTGGCTGCTTCCAAGCAAGTGGCAGCCATTACATAAGATTGTGTGATGGTAGCTCTGTAGGAAAGGTGTAGCACACCTGTCCACATATCCACTTCCAATCATGGGCACTGACCTGTATGTTTGCTCTGAATTGGCCAATTCCCCAGCTATTGCCTGAGTGATGCGGTGTGCCCGCGCTTCGACGTCGAGCTCACACCCAGCCACATTCCGGAGGCGGAGAACGCGGCTGCCATCGTCTACCCCGCCGAGGTGAAGGAGGTCACCCTCCCCAACAGGACCCGCACCCCACCCAGGGAGCAGGGGAGGTATCCTGGCAGCAGGGTCTCACCACCACGAAGAACAGACGGCCCCAAGAGGATGGGTCAACCTCCTGGCGTCAACGCAGGAGGAGAGGTTAGATTGTTAGCCAGTAGCGGCATTCTCAATATAGAATGGAACCATAGATTAACACAGTCCTTGTGTAATTCTCTTAAAACCTTCGATGCCCCCAAAGAAGATTTTTTTTTTCTTTTTTCCTGTCGATAGAGAAAGGACATGATGGTGAAGTCTACCTGTAGAAAAGCAGTCAAGCAGTACTTGCATCCCCTTCCCACGTTCAACTGCTTTTGCTCTTGAACTGTATGACTGCATTTTAAATTCACTGTGACTGATACAATGCAAGTGCTATTATATGTACAGATTTGACGTAGGTTATGAGGTGTGGGGAGAAGACCTGCAGGTCATGATAATTAAGTTAACCTTTTCTTGCATCTGGCAGCCCTGTTCTCTATTGCACAATCTAGGGTGTTTTTTTTTTTCTTTCAATTTTTCTGTGTCTCTGTGTTATGATTTATCTTATCTTTAATATGCTGAATCAAATGTGTTTTGTGTTTACCCATGTACATGTGTCTGAAATGCCAAATAAATAATAATGATAATAATAATGATGATGATGATAATAATAATAATCACCATCAGCATAATAATAATAATAATAATAATAATAATAATAATAATAATAATAATAATAATAATAATAATAATAATAATAATAATAATAATAATGATAATAATAATGATAATAATAATAATAATAATAATGATAATAATGATAATAATAATAATAATAATAATAATAAGAAGAAGAAGAAGAAGAAGAAGAAGAAGAAGGATACCAATGCTGCCCCCCCAAGGAAAAACGCAGTATCTAACATTTTTGGCGATTTTCACTTTTTTGCATAAATATAGTCGGTGGGCAATCCTTCTTCATATGACATATTCAGATTTTTGAAAAAATGTTTAGAAAGCCACTTTTCCGTAACTGCCAAACGCAGTATCTACACTCAACTTGCACTTTCCCCAAGGAAAAACGCAGTATCTACATGATGAATATTTCCCCAAGGAAAAACGCAGTATCTACAAAGCTAGTCTTAATTACCAGACACTGTTATTTATATATGTGAATACTTTGCCGGTTGTTCTGTAATTTGAACGTAAATTACTTTCTTTAGATATACTTGCTCAATAATAAGACATAATGTTCAAAATATCTAACCGAAACAATACTGATTAGTAAATATTTTGATGAGATCGTGATCCTAATATAAAACACAGTGTGTGATTAAGACTAACCGAGTGCACATTAAACAATACAGCACAACACTGGCAGCTTGCAGCTAGCTGCACTGATGCTGTGCAGCAGTCAGCACAGGGCCCGGCTAGTCAGCATACAGTGGGAGTGTGTACTTGGAATAAAACAAAATGTTGTCGTGGGGAAAATTACTCGTGAGCCTAGCCCTCAAGAAAAAATTTATCTGCAGATAATGAGTAAGTTATTCAAAACTATTTCAATATTGAAAGAATAGAGCTGATTGTTTGTCACACGAAGCGAAGTAAACACAAATGCATACACGTAGGTACATTTGTGTTTACTTCGCTTCGTGTGATAAACGATCAGCTTTATTCTTTCATATTCTACCTCAATGATGAACATTATCCGTACTATAACTTGTTGTGAAGTAACTTTATTAGGCCTAGACCCTTGTCAAAATTCCTCAGGCTCCGAATCCGAAAGTTTCTTCGAAAGGCAATAGATCTATTTGTGTTGTATCGGATAAACGTCAGGTTATGTAACATGTTACACCCTCCCTTAGATCTAGGACCTATTAAAGTCTAAGTCTTTTAACCGCTAGACTGTCTTGTCTAACGTTAGACAGTAACGTTTGAGTCTTGCGTCTCTTTTCTAATGTTAGACTTAACATTTAATCAGAACTTTCAGGGTTCGTTTTCCGAAAGTCTAAAGAAAGATCTAGTGTAGGACTTGAATAGGCCTACTCTAGGGCAGGCCTGTAGTAAGAAGTCTAAAACTTAACCACTTTTTAGAATCCTAAGTCTAGTGAAGTGTCAATGTTCAATTATCTATTCCATACCATACTGTCTTAAAATTACAGAGTTGACAATAGATTAGGGTCCATTTGAAAAATAGGTACCCACGGTAAATGGATGAAATAGAGACAGTTAAGAATAAGTTGTATTTTAATTCTTATCAGATCTAGACAGTGTCTAGACCCTAGTGAGACTGGGTTGTGTAAAATGCATGCATGATCCCATGCTGCATGCATGATCCCATGCTGCATGCATGATCCCATGCTGCATGCTACATAACTTACAAGTAAAAAAAGTAAGATTACAAATTTAAATGACGTTAAACTTAGGTTCAATCCAGAAGGAATAGGCCTAGAGAACGGATGTCACTTCATTCTAGACCGGTTCTAGATGTATTTTTTTTTCTAATCAAAGAGTCCTTGCTCGTGTAGGGCTTAAACCTTCTGCAGTTCTAACGTTAGGCTATTTTTTTTTCTGTGAGCATCGTGCATGTATAGCCTGAGGCGCGACGGTAGACTCGTGTAGCCTGCTACGTAGCCAGCCTAGAATAAACGATATAAAAACTAGACCTAGTCTAGATCGATCTAGGTCCAGACATCCGATTTAGATTTATCTTGGTCTAGACAGACTGTAACCTAGACTGTACAGATCTAGATCTAGTATTCTAGATGCTAGTTAGCGGCTAGGCCGTAGCATCACATTACAGCCCTGGCAAGCTTCATATTAAACACGTATCGACGTAACGTTAGGCCTACAGCAAGATCGGTCTGGGATACACTTTTAAGCAAAACGTTCCAGGAACGATCTGTTATTTAATAATCTTATGAAGCCTGCTCTGTAATCAGGGCATAAGTGTGTGTGTGGGGGGGGGGGGGGGGGTGGAGGATGCATCCACCAGGGCCAGAGAATACTTGAACAATGATGTATACATGCATACATAATTATGGCAGAAGATTAATCCTAGTCATTCCGCTGTAGATACTGCGTTTTTCCTTGGGGAAATTCGTTCCATTGTAGATACTGCGTTTTTCCTTGGGGAAATCAGTCAATTGCGCGGGGTTTCCCCAAAGTATCTACATTTTCATCAATAACTGAAAAACAAAACAAAAACACAAAATGATATTTTCCAGGAAAATTGGTAGCTAGATAGACTAAAATTCCACAATGAAGGAATTTTTCAAAAGAGTATATTTTCCAGGGGCTTTGGCAAAAAGATAAAATGGTGAATATCTCGGTTGTTTAGAAATGGAGCTGGATGTAGATACTGCGTTTTTCCTTGGGGGGGGGGGGCAGAATGATACCAATGCAAAATTGAATGTGAGATGTGAATAGAGTGTGCGTTGGGTTCACAAACTCTTGAGTATACACTGTAAGGTAAGGGCACGTGAATGGGGTCAGCGAAAGTCAGCATCTAGTGAACTCGGTCTTGATTGCTACTTACGTCTTCCCTATGAGTTTTATAGCAAAGCAAAGGCTGTACTACCTCGAACAAGGTAAATAAGACAAAAATATATGTAATTTTGATTCTGTAAAAGAAAAAAATATTGTCTGTAGAAACTCTAATATTTCAGTTAAAGTCATTTTTTCAGTCAGCGTAACTCAAACAGGATATTATGCCACAAATGCAGACACTCTTGTCAGCATTTTGGGAAGCTGGTATAGTCCTGCCAGGTTCCTGCATATGAGTTGACGTGATTGGAACCTGGTATATGCCAGGCTCCCATAAGGAATGAGTGAACCCTTAAGACCCTTCAAATTCTTAGAAGTCATGATAAGATATTACATTTCTACTGTTAAAATCATGTTGTACAACATTTTGAAAAGGATAAATTAAGAGTTTTCTGAAACAAAATTGTTTTTTGATAAATTTCAAATATGAATTCCAAATATAACATTTCCTATTGAAAAAAAAAAAGAATAAAGAAAGTATGAAAAATTATAATATTTATGTAATTTTATGGTAATCTGCTGAAATACAGGGACCAAGGACAGCGGTGTATGAAGACAAGCCAATGAGACAGCCTTCAACAATAGGTGAGTATATTGTCTGCTTGAATGAGTACACCTCTTCTCACCTCATCCCCCCCCCCTCCCCTGCCAAACACAAATGCATCAAAACACACTTTTTTCCAGTAATTATTCTTTATCTCCATTCAAATAGCATCAAAGAGTGATTCAAAATGGTATTACTGTTCAGCATAGCAATGTTTTGTCATTGGTCACAATAAACATAAAGTATTCCCCTCAATGCATAATATATATTTTTTTTCATATTAGAAGTAGAAAAAAAATAAACACATACAAACAACACACACACACACACACAGAGAAAAATACCACATAGCATGCAAGATCGCAGTTGGAAGTTTTGCAGGGTTGAGTGCATGACTTGGGTGTCTTTTGTTGTACAAACATGTCTTCTTTTGCTTCAACTTTGGTTTGTAAACATCTAAACAACAAACAGGCTTTCATTGTCCATTTTACTTTATGATACCAGGCCTTGAAATAGGATTTTGGAGGGGCAAGGCCATTTAGAAAAGGGCACTTTTTCCAAGAGGCCAGCCGTTAAAGGGTACTTAGGTCAGTCAGAGGGGCACCAAGGCCACATTGGAAAAGGCATGTTGGGTGTTTATACGTGATGTGAATGCCCATAGAGCTGTATGCTATGTATCGACCGTGCTGCTACACTCCAGCAGCGCACGCACGCATAAGATCTCTCCGCAGCAGACGACGTTAGGCAGTAGGCCATACGCAATACGATGTAGGTTCTGTCGGTCGGGCGTACATGTACGTACACGTCGTCTCGTATCTCGGAAAGATACTTGAGTTTGAGTCAGATATATTGGGACGCGAGTGAACCGAAGGTATGATATTTGAGATCAGGAAAGTTGTTCAAGCTTATTAAAGTGTAGACTTTGAGAAAGGGCATATTATACGCCATAAATAATAACTTTCATTCTAAAAGGGCACCACGGCCACAAGAAAAAGGGCACATTTTTTTTTGGCCGTAACTTTGATCAAGGAAAAAAAGGCATTGCGGCCAATGAGAGGGGCACCGACGGCCATGGCCATCGGTGGCCGTCGGTTAATATGGGGCCTGTGATACATGTAGGTGCGCTTGTTGTAATGAATATGGTTTTGATGAGGTTTCAAGGAAACAAAGTAAAAGATCAGGTCCCAAAATCAGTGCTAAATTTTATAGCAAAAATGTGTAACAATGATCACCGCTGATGGGGAATAATGTTTTGCCCAAAAAAATTGTGATCATGGGTAGACGAAGAGATGTAAAAGCAATATATGTACCATAATGGTATGGTGGAAATCTCTCAGTAAATGAAGTAATGAAATCAACTTTGAAGAGCCCCATAGCAATTGGTTTGTAAACAAATGCTCAATGTGTATTCAGTTCATTTTGCTTTTTTTTTTTTTCTGTTCAATGCTCTCGAAAGTGTTCCTGTGAATACAGTCGTTGTGGTCTCTGAGTGTAAAATTAACAGACATTTAGGTGACATTAACCCGTTGAGGACGAGTCCCGAGTATACTCGGGCAGGGGTCTATGGGAAATGCGTGTTGTAGCAAAATCAGTCCGTCCTCAACGGGTTAAAATCAAAGAAATATACATATGCAGCATCGAAGTGCCCATCATTTCATCACCCCTTTTCAACCATTTGCATATAAAGATGTAGTATACACAAGACTTCCGTGCTTTCAATGTATGTTGTGCTTAATAGCTTTATGTAAAACATTTTGATTTCAGAGAATGTGGTGCTGGTCCGAAAGATTTCAGATTAATGGGAGCTTCCTGTATTTACAAGGGAATTTGGATGTTGACACACCGTAGCATGGCAGTGCATTTATTGTCTTCATACAACTGTAGTCATTCTATGCTTGAAAGGTTTTACACTAAATGTATTTGATGCATCACGCATTACCCCGGGGTACCACGGTGTGTAGCGCCATCTCATGTCCACTCGAGGACAGCTGCATAGAAATGCATGCACTGTTTGTGCGTGTACATAGTCATTCCCATGCCACTGCATGTTATAATATGCATGCATGGTACGCTGTGCTAGCAATAGCGTGTGCTTAAGTGTAGTGCAGTGCAGTGGCTAGCGCGCGCTAGCTCCAGCACCAAAATAATTACCCACTTTTTGGCACCTAGGGTACAACCTTAAAAAAAAAATAATAATAATAATTCAACAAAATGGCTGGTTTTTATTTGGTAACCCGGGATACCATTTATGTCATCATTTGCTGCTTACTATTCAACTGCTGTCTTACATTTCTATTTCTTTTTGTATTCTTGATCCCATGACTCAGTGTTGAAATGGAGATAGAAATTAAACAGAGCTGAGACACAATGACACATTTTTATGCCTCCGCAACGAAGTGGCCGGAGGCATTATGTTTTCAGGTCGTCCGTCCGTCCATCCGTCTGTCCGTACGTCCGTCCGTACATCCGTACATCCGTACGTACGTCCGTCCGTCCCGTTTTGGTTTTGTCTATATCTCAAGAACCGTGTGGTGGTTTTACATCAAACTTGGTATGAGGGTATATCCTTGGGGGATAATACTTTGTGTGGATTTTAGGGTCACAGGGTCAAAGGTCAAAGGTTACAGATTATTTTGTGAAAAAAAAGATTGAAATTTCATGTTTTTCTCCATATCTTGCAAATGGTTCAAGGTATCTTCATGGAACTTAGTATATATGCTTGTACCGATGGGCAGTGATTATCTAGGAAAGTTGGAGGTCATGGGTCAAAGGTCAGGGGGGTCAAAGGTCAAGGTCAACTCCTCAAAATATCACTACTTTCCTTAAAATGCAATATGCCTGAAGGTTTTTTTGTAAACTTGATGTATGGCATGTATTACCCAATATATACTTTTTGGGGAAGTTTCTTGCCAGAAGGTCAAAGGTTAAAAGGTAAAAGGTCAAGTGAAAGTTCCAAATTGCACTTTTTCTTCCATATCTCGAAAGTAACTCAAGGTATCATCATGAAACTTTAAATGCATGTTCTACCTAACAGTGATTCTCTGTGGAACTGTGAGGTCAAAGGTCAAACAAAAGGTTTAGATAATGCTATTTTCCCATTTGATACTGAAATTATACTTTTTATGCCTCCGCCACGAAGTGGTGCCGGAGGCATTATGTTTTCGGGTTGTCCGTCCGTCCGTCCGTACGTACGTCCGTCCGCTTTCGTTTACGCGATAACTTGAGTAATATTTACTGGAATTTTACCAAACTTGGTCCAAGTATGAAGTATCATGGGGCAACGATTTGATAAGATTTTGGGTGAAATCGGCTAAAGGTCAAAGGTCAAAGGTCAAGGTCAAATCATGAAATTGTATCCGTTTACGCGATAACTCAAGACTGTATGGATCAAATTTCACCAAACTTTGTTGGAGGATGATGTATGATGGGACAATTACTTGATTAGTTTTTCTCTGAAATCGGACAGAGGTCAAAGGTCAAAGATCAAGGTCAAATCCTAAAATTTATCTGTTTATGTGATAACTCAAAACTGGATGAAGCAGCTTTCACCAAACTTGGTCCAAGGATGATGTGTGATGGGACAATTAGTTGAGTAGATTCTAGTGACATTGACAAGAGGTCAAAGGTCAAAAGGTCAAGGTCAAATGCTAAAAATGTTGCTATTTCCCCCATATCTATGCAATGCCCGCAGTTATTTTCTTGAAACTTAGTGTAGACATGTACTACTGCGTAAGGATTCTCCAGAGAGAGTTTCATGTCATAAGGTCAAAGGTCAAAAGGTCAAAGGTTAGGTGAAAATGTTGCTATATCACTTTTCTCGCAAATGGTTCAATGTATCTTCATGGAGCATGGTACATATGCATGTACTGACTGGCAGGGATTATCTAGGGAATTTAGGGGTCATGGGTCAATAGTCAGGGGTTCAAAGGTCAAGGTCAACTCCTCAAAATGTTACTACTGTGTTTCCCTCATACATGCATACTAGTATATGCAATGATTGCATTATTAGTTTTAAAAGTGTTTAATATATGTACATGTATTACTTGATGGAGATTCTCTTGGAAATTTCCAGCCAGAAAGTCAAAGGTCAAAGGTTAAGGGTCAAAGGTCAGGTTTAAATGAAAAAAAAAAAAAAACATTTTGTACTGTAATTACACTCTTTCTTCATACCTTGAAAATTATACTCAATGCATAAACTTATAAGAAGGTTGGTCAGAAGTCAAGTAAAAATTTTCAATTCCCCAAATATGTGTACCTGCACTCTTTAATAGACAATTATAAGTGAACATTCAAGATATTTCTGACAAACCTGTTATTGCGATATTTTGCCAGTTATGTGAAACTGTCATCACACATTGTCAAGACATTGTACTATACACCTATTGGGAGAATCATGCATTATGGCGGAGGCATCAGTTGCCGTAGCGACATTTCTAGTTCTCAATACCTTGAAAATTACTCAATGCATAAACTTATAAAAGGGTCAAAAGTCAAGTAAAAATCATCAGTTCCCCAAATACCTGCACTCTGACATTTTAATCATTCATCCAATTGAACCTAGTTCTAGGAAAGTGAACATTCACCACATTTGTGTCAAACCTGTCATTTTAATATTTTGCCAGTTGTGTGAAACTGTCATCACACATTGTCAAGACATTGTACTATACACCTATTAGGAGAACCATGCATTATGGTGGAGGCATATCAGTGGCCGTAGCGATATATCTAGTTTGGAGAAGTATTTTAGTGCTTTCCTCACTTTCTTCCCTTTTTCTCCCTTCAAACTTCTTTTTTGTTTAGGTATCGCTCACATGGTGTCTCGCCCCTGGTCAAATGGAGAAGTGAACGACTCTGAACATGCTGCCAGTCAAGGTATGTATACATTTGAAAGGGCTTGGTACAGTATTGATGGAGATCAGGATCGAGCTTTTAACCTTTGGAAGATACCAAGAAATCACTTTTGAAATAGTATAGATCATGCCATTCTAAGAGGAATTCAAAGTTTATTTGATGAAAATCAGTTTCGGAATGACTGAGGCATAAAGAAATAAACAAAGTAAAACAAAGCGATCGCAATAGAAGGTAGTTCCCACATTTTATGAAGATCGCTCTGTGTTGGATATCTCAGCCATTTCAAAACCAATTTTCCTCAAATAAATGTTGATTTCCTTTTGGAATTACCTGCTCTTTCACATTTCATAAGAGGTTTCTCATTATCTCAACAAAAAGTGTTCAAAACCTGAAGTTAGGTCTGAACCAAAACTATACAATCCCTTTATTTGTCACAACAACAAAAAGGAAACGACAGGTTTTTTTCTCCAGACACTTCTGTCAATGATGCCAGAGCAATATTAGCGCCACAGTTCTGTTGATTTTAGTCAAAAGGGTAATATAAACATAAACAACTACCTTAACTGATAATTGTGAGGGATCAATGGTCAAGTTCAAAAGACTTATGCACAAAATATGATTTTCCAGCAATGGCATTAACTATTACTGTCCAGTGCTCGTGTAGATTTCTATTAGAAAGAATAGATAGTTGGACAGGGGTGAAAGATGAAAGCTTACGGTTCAAAGGTTAGGGTTCTAAGGTCCTCAAACTATTCGCCTTTAGCTGATAATATGTTGTTGCTTTTTTTCTGTCTGTAACTTTTAGTAGGTAAGTCAAATGGTAATATGATTGGATGTGATGTATTGAGCAGAGAGTAGTAAAATGATCCTTTGTGCATAGAGGCTGAAAGGTGTCTCTAACGGTGGTCAAGATCAATCGATTTTATCAAAGTGAAAGTGAAGGGCCGTGTGCTCATAATTCAGTGACTGTGTGAGAAAAGATCCTCAGTTAACTGTGCAATACATTTGAATGACTGTCATAAATACATAGTTCTTACGATGTAAATAAAGTTGGTTATTGAGATGCAAGGTTAATGCAGCATGAAGCAATAACCCATCTTTGGATGGTAAGAGGAAAGTCTCACAAAAAAAAAAGAAAAAAAGAAAAAGAGAAAAAGCAAGTTGTAAGATAGGGAATGAGTGTAAAATTCAGCAAAAACGCGGAGCTGTTATAGTGTCAGATTGTGTGTTTTGTTATGAACATTAATTGTGAGCACTTAAAGCACCCCTGAGTGGATATATTGCATGTTATAAATGTCTATTAATTATTATTTCTGTTTAATGAGTACATGTCACGTATGTAGCATACATGGGACCATAAATCTAATATCCTGACTTATACCTTTACTTTTTGTCAGCAGTATCTTGAAACACCTTCATTTGTATATTTATTTTCATATTCTTATTGCCACAAAAAAAAAAAATTCATTAGCAGTGACAGTGGAGCAAATTCAGGACTCCTTTTGTTACATTGACCTGCACAATTTGTGAACCTAGGTGAGGTTGAGGTTGTACAAGGTTTACTGCACAGGACGAAGAAGTGATGTAAAGCTCGAGTAAGAGTTCACGAGTGGCAATCTGTGAATGCGGATTTGCTCCTTGTCTCTCCCAAGCAGGTGCACCTAGTCGCTATGCAGGGCCCGCAGAGGCACCCCCTCCAACAGAAGTTCCCCTTCCCACTGCTGCCTGGCAACCAGTCACAACCATTCCACGTCAAAATCCAGGTAACCCTTGTCCCCTCTTCCCCCTTGAATTTGTTCTCATGTAAAGGCCCCGTTCCACTATGCCGTTCTCGCTACGATTTGACAATTTTTTCAGGTCGGGAAGGATCGGGTAAAACCTGAGCCAATCTGGATACAGTACGATGTTAGAACGCTCTAAGTACGCTGCAGTTACGACTACCAATTGCCTGCTACGCTCTTACTACGATGATCGGGAATGAAACATTACGATCTCTGCCGCTGCCGGGTAGCTATAGAATGATGTAGCTACGCTGTCAGTGCGATGTTGCCGATGTTATCCGATCGATGCACGCTGTATCTACGCTGTGAACGATCTATACGATCTTATCACGCTTTTACCCCGTTCAGAGAGCTGAAAAGTGCCCGATGTGCCCCGATGTACCCCGATTCGACTGTCGATCTGCAGACAGTCAACTTATTAGCATGCAGAACCGACGAAGAAATATACTGTGGACCTCTAAGAGGCTCCTCTTCTCACGGTTCTTTTGCAGCAATGCATTGTTGTAAACAAAGACGTGCTGATTTTTCCAATTTAGTCTTTTTCTTGATGTCCTTGCTTTTAAAGTCCGTCTTCCTCTAGTTGTAGATGATTTCATATTCGTCAAAATTCTGCTACTTAGTATGTCCTTTTCCTCCTCTTTCAGCATCACGTGCAGTCTCTCTTTCTTCGCCTTTTGGGTAGCTACTTCGCTGCTTTCTTCTCTTCTTTTTCTTCATCTCTTCTTCCAAAATTACAGCTAAAATTACTTCCCGTTCTTGTGCCGATGTTACTACGCTCAGAAAGACCTTGTTGCGCTCATCCCGATGCGTTTACGCCGTCACTACGCTCTCCCCGCTTGCCGTACGATTAAAAATATGTCAATTTTGATCGGGGAGATCGGGAAGAAATTTTGAACCGGTTCAAAATTTCTTCCCGATCTGAAAAAATGCCCGCTCCAACCCCGACCTCCACACGCTGCTGCTACGATGCTTCCGATCCCCGTACGCTTTTGCCGCTCTCTCCCGATCTGCTAGATCGGGACAGATCGGGGTTCAAATCGTGATAGTGGAACGGGGGCTTTATGTTTGTTTTCGTTGTGTCCCCTTTTTAACCCTTTGTTTGCTTAGAGTGTCAATGGACACAGAAAATCACATGAACTCATACACATTGTGTAATGTCCATGACACAGAAAGGATTAAACAAGTTGTTTGTATTTCAACCTGTTGTCATTGACACAAGATTTCAAAAGTTTGAGCTTCAAACCTTGACTACATTTTTGTGCCTCCACCATGAAGTGGCACCTGAAGCATGATGTTTTCAGTATTGTCCGCCCATCCTTGTCTGTAATCAATTTTGTGGACAGTGTAACATGAGAACTGTTTGAGGTATCCAGATGAAACTTGGCACATGTTTATATGAGTGGGCAAAGCTATTCCTGTGAACTGTTGGGTGCACATGCTTGAGGTCAAATGTCAAAGATAGTGGACAATTCTTAAGATTTCAATATTCACCCCATATCCCTGCAATGCCTGAAGGTATTTTTTAGAAACCGTAGTAAAAATTCTCTGGGAAAAGTTTTGGGTCTTGGGGTCAAAGGCAGAGAGAAATACTAAACTGTTAAAATTTTTCCCCAACTTAAAAAAAAGAAGAAAACCTTGATTGCCACAAAGGTTGGATATTAGCAGTTAGTGATTATTTGAAGAAAGTTGTAGGCCATGGGGTTAAGGGCAAGGGTCAAAGGTCAATTGAAAATGCACTAATTCTGGAGTAGTTGCATACTTGCCAACTAGTAAGATTTTATCAGATTCAGTAAGATTTTTTACGTAAAAAATAGCAAAATCAGATTTTCTGTCAGAGAAATCAGATTTTTAAAAAATATTTAGATATACCTTCATGTGTATTTTCTGAAGATTTGACCAAAAGTAAGATTTTTAACTTCAGTTTGCATATAAAATAAGATTTTTGCAATCCACGAGTAAGATATGTCATCTTGAAATGTTGACAGGTATGTACAGTCAAACTCGGATACCTCGACGTCGGATAAGCCGAGTATCACTTACCTCGGGGGCAAAATGAAAGTCCCGATTGTTCCTATGGAGTTTCCGTGTATTAAAATTCGCGTAGCTCGAAAAAGATAACTCGAAGTTCGGTTACCTCGAAGGGAAATCTAATGTCCCGATCTTAATTAACTTATTGTTTTTCCCAGCATATTGCTCGAATCGAAATTGCAAACATCACTCAGCATCTCCGATTAAGCGCGCGTGGACAGCCAAGACATGTCCCAAATGTTTTCACACTTGATTGTAAATATTCTGAGACCAGAACAATCGCACGCCCAAGAAGAAATACACGGTACACAGCTGACAAGGACAATCCCCAACACCTACCAACACACGTACATGGTATGCACATAGCACCCGTGCCAATCGGCCGTCAGATGGTAAAACGGTCTATCTCGAAAATTGCTGTTCTGAGAAAAATGACTTTAAAGTTTAGAGGTTTGAGCTTTTTTACGAGATGGGTATAATCTGCCCCCCCATGGAAAAAAGCAGTAACTGACATTTTTATGAATGTCTACTTTTTTACAAAAATGAATAGTTTACCCAATGCTCTCCAATGTCAATAGGTCAGTTTTGCAAAAAGAAAAATGAAAGTGACCAAAAATACAATTTTTCACTTTTGCAAAAAGCAGTAACTGCATCCAGTTGATTCAACTTTGCAAGTTTCCCCACGGAAAAAAGCAGTAACTAACAAAGCCCACGGAAGAAAGCAGTAACTAACAATTTAGTCTTTATCATTCAGACTCTGTATAGTCCTTCCTGTATATTTTTTTCCCTAATACCATTTATTTTTTCTACTAATTTTTTTTTAAACAATGTAAACAGCAGTTTCTCCCATAATTTAGGAGAGTAGATATGAAAAGATTGTTTCACCAGTAACTTGACTCTGCCCGCAGGGAATCATATGACAAGTTGTAGAAAAAGCTTCTTTCTGCAGACTAGCAAACCTGGCAGACTCAGCGCGCTCAGAGTGCAGAATACGCGTGCAGCAGCTGCATGCGCATAAATTCTGCAGCATAACTAGCTAAACATTGCATCACATCACACTCATCACTTGCATGCACAGTATTGCAGGGCTTGCACAGTCTGAGTGATCATGCCAGTGCTAACCATGCTGTCACACAGTTTCTGCGGTCCAGGCATGCCTGTAAATCTATCATGAATTGCAGAGGAAAAGTCATGGTAGCCATGGCTTTGGCCAGAACCAGAAAATCTAGGTGAGCTGAAAATATATTGAAGGGAGATGAGCACTAGTATTAATGCACTAACGTTAGTCTAATGTTAGATGTAACTGGTTAGGCCCTAAAGTTTAAAATAGGTCTACCAGATCTAACGTTACAGAGTAGATCTAGATTCTAATCTATTGTTAACTGTTTAGTGTTAGACAAAAATTGTCAGTAGGCCTAATCTAACGTAATAGACCTAGGTCTAGCACTAACATTGGGCATAGATCTGTAGTCTAGCTCAAGTGTAACGTCAGAGTTCGACGAGGATCTCAGACGAAGAGACTTGACTTTATTGTTTAGTCCAGGGTCATGTGTCAGGGGCCAGGCCGGGCACTCCAAAGTTCAATTAGGGTACATAGGTGTGTACCTTATTTTTACACAGAATGCCATTCAATCGACAAGACCTAGTCTAGGTCTAGCGATAGGTCCTAGATCTTATAGATCTAGACTAACCAGAAAGTAGAAGAACTTTATAACCTGGTGGTGGTAACAATTCTCCTCCTATGGTCATGTGACATGTGCAGTTACTGCTTTTTTCCATGGGGAAAACAGCAGACTCCTGGCCGTCTGCAGTTACTGCTTTTTTCCGTGGGGAAACTACCCAGAATCAAGGGTGAGCCACCGCAGTAACTGCATTTTCCTAAATAACATTTAAAAAATAACGGAAACATAATTTTTTCCTAGGTATTGTTAGACAACTAGGTATGGTGCATAATCATACCACAAAATTATTTTTGAATGTTTCTGTGTTTTTAAAGAATCTGCAAAAAACACAAAATCGCATTTATCTCAGCTCAGCATCTATGCAGTTACTGCTTTCTTCCGTGGGGGGGCAGTAATGCATTTTTAGCAATGGGACAAGAAGAAGCATATCAAACACTGATAACTGAAGAATTTTGTGCTTATTTGGGGTTTTAATTATAAAATAAATGAGATTTTTGTGCAGATAGACTGTTTAACCACAGCACATGTATACACTCCGCTACACATCATAAGATGGTAAAATGGTCTATCTTCTAGATAGACCACAAACACTATTGCCATACTATGGTAAAATGGTCTATCTTTTAGTTAGACCATTTTACCGTTTTATCTTGTGGTTTTAAAGTGGTCTTTCTTCCCAGATGAAAGCTTTGCAAAAATACTGAAGTTTAGCGTACGGCCGGATGTCAAGCGCGTTTTTGCCGAAAAATGCCTTTTTTAGCCAAAAATTTGAAAGAATATAAAAAAATCAAGATTTTTACTTTTTTATGGAAAAAATTAATAGTTTATAAGTACCTTTTAAACTAGAAATGTGTTATCTTCCATTTCAAGTGTAGAACCTAACTAATATACATTTGAAAGTAGAATATTACACGCACATATATGGCGCAATGAAACATAAAACCGTGATTTACTTAAAATTTTACTTTGCAGAATCTACCAATATTTCAAAGTTGTTTTTTTTAAACTACCGAAATCAGTCTATTCAAACGTTTTTATTTGTTCGAAATATAATTTATGTTCTGATATCTTATGCAGCAAAGAAATTATAAGATAAGGCGAAAGATAACTCGTTTTATGTTATCCTAAATGGGATATATTTTTTACTGGACGCGCATTTTAAATGGAAAATCGAATGTATAGCGTAGGCCCATATATATTGTACATGGTATAGTGCGTGTAGGTATACTTATCTTACATAATCGGCGAAGTCAATGGACAGGTTGGATAGCTGACTGCAAAAACCCTTTGTGACACCTTGATATAACTGACATGTGCTTATTTGCCAGAAAAAAAAAATACAAAGAGGGCTGGTCAGTAATGTTGTTACCATGGCAACTGATCATTTTAGGTCATTCCCAGAAAATTTCAAATATTCATGATTTTAAAACGTAGAAGTGTTGAAACATGTACATGTATGTGTGTGTGAGAAATGTATTAATCTATCTAATCTGTTTAACAATGAAACCTGCTTATACCAGTTATATATAGATTGCTTACTATGTTTGGAAATGGTTGTCATGGAAACCGTGATAACAAATCACGTTTTACTTGGCAAAATTACGGTACCAAATCTCCCATCCTGCATACTCAACCTCCCCCCCCCCCCCCCCCCCCCCCCCGAAGCTTGGGAATTCATGGTTATCAATACAATGCTATATAGTTTGCATTCTCGGGCCCTGAAACGCAGCCCTGCAAGGGATAGGCACGAAAGCACTTTTACATTTGTAATGTTCTAAGGCGAGGTGTTTGCATTTTATTTTGATCTATCCTCCCGCAGAAGACTTACTAAATGTTTCTTTTATGATGATTGATTGTTTACATGAGCGTTGTTTGGAACGCACAATTATTCGGCGACATAAGAATATCATATATGTATCCTAGATATTTGTGTGAAATAATAAGGCAAATATCACCCTCAAAAAAAAAGAAAACAACAAGTAAAAAGGAAGTAGAAATGAAATGCGAACAATGCAATAACAGCCTCATTTCCCCTTCCCATCATTAAGTCGGTTAAATCATCGAGTCTATAATATTTATCCTTGGCCAAGTTCTATGACCTTGGAGCAGACATGTAACAAATGGTTTGTTTGCAATTCGATTGTTTTTTTTTTTTGCGTGTGTGTTCTATATTATCACATCTTTGTAATTTAAAAAAAAAATCATTTCAGTTATCATAAACACTCTAAATTCTCAGTCAACCTACAAAACGTATTACACAATGTGCACACGCTCGCAACCATCGTCTCAAACTGCGTTTACAGACTATATCAACACACAATGAAATACAGTAAACACTAAACGAAGCAATTTCTCTCTTTTTTTAATAATGATTTGCCATCAGCGCACATTTACTAGAAAAGCAGCACTTGACATCTATGTTGTTGGTTATCAAAATGCTTTTTATCTATTTCGTTTTGGAAGGTAAAGAACCTCAGTCTCCATTTGTGGACATCTAAAAACAAAAACAAAAATTCCATCTGAAAGCAATCTTCTTAAATGAAAGAATGAGTCCTCAGTGATTTTTTTTTTATCATGAACAAATGTCTGTGACATACATCCAAAGACTTTGAAAATCAACAATACAAATTGCACTGACTACATTAACTGCATTGATAAACTCTATTTGTTTAATGTGACGTATGCTATGTGTCCACCATCACAAACGTTACACCAGTTAGAAAAACAAAATTTTCTCTTTAGGCGATATTTCAATATCTCTATCTTTTTCACAGTTTCTGGTTACATATCCTAGCTAATTATGACTGTACGCTGTTGCATTGAACTTTCGTCACTGTATAACTAAATTAGAATGGTGACTGCCAAAATTTTAAAATTCTACCTTTAGTCTGATATTATTTTTGTGTTCTGCAGACCAGTGCGATAAGATATCTGTACTGAGCATTCGTCTCTCAGTGAAGAAAAAAAAAATCACCTCTCCAAAACATGTGGGTAATGCTTCCCTCTAATACTTTCCCTTATCCCAAGTACCAGAATACATTGCTGGGGCCCTGAATAGCTAACATAAATTATATTATAGTATTACTAACATCATGACAATTATGGCACATGTGAAAAAAGAAAAAAAAAACTGGAAAAACATACATCTTGACCAGATCATATTCTTTTCACTACTTCTTGTACTTGGTGTTTGGGTTGGAACCTTTTACTGATGTCTTTTATATCTTAAACTAGAAAAAACAAAACAAAACATGCTCTGTGCTATTTCCTTTCAGATTCAGCAACTGTTCCTTTGTGAAGTTTTCTCTTTTTAAGCACTTTAATGTGCAGGTTTTTTTTTTTTCTGACCAAGATGTCATATATTTTCCTCCATCTGATGAAGAAAGGCAAAGTTCACTTCCCTTTTGTTGACCCCCCCCCCAAAAAAAAAAAAGACATTCCAATCTGGCAGACCTCTACTCTAGAGACTAGTATTAATTAGTGCTAACGTTCAGAGCTAATGTTAGGATATTCTATTCAGATCAAGATCTAGAAATGTTAGATTTAACGTGAACTCTTACTTTTATGGAGCAAAGTTAGCCTAACGTTAGATGTATAATATGTATCATTTATGCATAGATTTTAGAACCTCAAGAGGGTCTAGATGTCTAAACCTAGGTCTATCTAACGGTAGGCTGGGTCTTACAATAAAACTGCCATTATATACTAGCGTATGGTTAATAGAAACCTCTAACGTTAGGTAGAATCAGTGGCCCAGATTTTGACTAGACGGCAGATATTTCTACTTAAGACTCGTTAGATTTTATGGTAATTATACAGGTCTAACTAGGGTTAGTACTGTATTTGATTAGACTCTAAACGTTAGTAATAGTAGATCTAGCGTTAGAGCACTACGCTACGGTACCTTCTGTATAGACTATGCACAGTCTCTTGCCCTGGACCTGGCTCTAACGTTAGCCCTACAAATACAGTGTACATCTAACGTTAATAGTAGGCCTAATAGGGTGGGCCTGTACTGTCTACGGTATACAACTGCTAATGTGCTAACGTTAGGTGTTAAGTTCATTGTGATTAAGGCCTAACGGTTAGATCGATTGAATAATTGTTTTGGCATAGGCGTAGAGCCCTAATTCACCTAACAGTTAGCCCTAACACATTCTAACCCCTAACGATAGCTAATGTCCAGAGTTAAAGAGAGTGTAACCGTTAGATCCCATAGACCTAACGTTAGACGAGGAGTCAGTCTAACTGCATGTGATGAGGCCATAGATTAGAAACCTTAGATCGAACAAGACACCTAAATCTAGACGTAAACCTCAAGCAAGGCCTCTTTTCGCACCGTGTCAAGACGTGCCTTACGGAATAATCGGTGTTCCACACCGCCGGCACGGTAGGGTGGCGGCCCGGGGGTTGGTAGGCATGCCCGCTGGATCGGTGCGAAATGCAGTCATAAGGCATCGGCCTAATACGTTAGATTCTACTAGCGCTTGAACCTTGATATTTTATACCAAATCTCAAATCAAAGTTATATATCTAACTGTTAGATCAAAACAAATTTAAAAGTTCCCTTATGCAGTGCAGTAGAGAACTATGTATTTATTTACTAATTTACTTACATTCGAAGGAAATAGTCCCCTTTTCAGTCACCACGTCTCCAACTCAACGACTGTTCCAACATTTTAGTCCCGCGAGAGATTTTTACCTGTATAGATCAGACGTACGCACACGTATACAACTTACAAGCAGCGCGCGGCCGTGAGGTGGTAAATTGGTCTAACTCGAAGATAGACCATTTTACCATCTGACAGCGATGATCAAAAAATCTCACTTAAGAAGGTTAAAAGGTTTATGTAAAAGATAGCTCGTTTTACCTCCAAACGATATTACCGACAATGGGCTAACTCAAAGATAGACCGTTTTACCATCAAATCTGAAGGAAAAATACAAAAAAGTACCAAGATAGCGGAAATTATCTCTAAAACAAGACATGATGGGATTTTCTCGAAAGCGCCATTGGAAAGAGCACCCTCACATATCCCGGAAAGTGAACTTACCTCAAAAAGTCCAATTTTCGAGTTAGACCGTTTTACCATCTGACGGCCGCAATGGAGTGCTTTACGATAGCACTACGCGCTGCCCCATCATTTGCTTTTCTTTAACCACTGTGTTTTGATTTTTGATCGAGACAGTCATACCGTGCGCGTAGATTTCGCAACCGTCGGGGCGCACCTGCTTACGTTGACAGTTATATCTTTGCCATTAATCACGCTCCACTGTCTAAACATCAATCTCCCTCGTAGTGCCTTTTTTTAAACTATTTTTTTTTGCCTTTCACGAAGTTTACTTCCCCGAGAACGCAAGCACTGAAACCTTTTTTTTTTCCCAGCAATGCGATTATGAAAATCTGGAAGTATAGGCCGATCACAATGAAGAATAGAATACACAGGGCTCCGCACTTATAAGTTTTATCGGGCCACCAATATCATTGATTTTTATTTTCCGGTGGTCGAAAGTAAAATCTGGTAAAAAAAAAAAAAAAAAAAAAATCAGGAAAAACATTACAAAAACTAAATCGGTCCTACTAAACAGAGACAAATTAATATTAAGCATTATTGAAGTGATACAGATGCCCATGTCTAAAACAAATGAATAGAAAATTCAATCATCTTACTCTGTGTTTAAAGATTTGACAAATAGGCGTAGAGATTATTTAAAAAGTTGATGCCCATTATATTGAGGAGGTCAAAACTTAAGTTTGAAATGAGAAAATGGGAGCATTTGCTGACATTTGTTAGCATCCGACATTTGTTTTAGCATTGTAAAAAGCCGAAAGTTACCGTTATTCATTTTTAAATGTAAAAGCAAACAACCGACATTCATTTTAGAATCTTACGGAGCTGAATACTATCCTAATCCATTTCCAAACGTGAAAGCAAACATCCGCTATTTGTTTTAGCATCTAACTGAGCGGATTAATACCATTAATCATTTCCAAATGTTAAATTTATTCTTGCATCGTACGGAGCAGAATATTACCGTTATTCATTTCAAACATCCGACATATATTTCATTATCGAACGGAGCCGAATGTTACTGCTGTCCGCTTCCGAAAGTGAAATGAATCATCTGATTATTATTTTATCATCGCATGGAGCCGAATGTTACTGTTTTTCATTTTTGAACGTCAAGGCAGACATCAGACATTTTGGACCATGAAACGTATAGCTGAATGTTACTGATATTTATTTCGAAATGTACCGTAGCAAATATCCAATATTTTTTTATCATCGTATGGGGCAGAATGTTACTGCTGTTCACTTCCAAACATGGCAAACGTAAAAGCAATCATTCGACATGATTAGCAGCGTCCGGAGCTGAATGCTATTGACATTTACTTTCGAACGTAAAAGCACACATCCGGCATTTATTTTATCAGCGTACGGAGTTGAATATCATTGTTATTCACTTCAGAACATCAAAGCAAACATTCGACATTTATTTTAGCATCTTCCGGAGCTAAACGTTATTGCAATTTACTTTCGAACGTAAAAGCAAACATCCAGCATTTATTTCATCATTGTCAGGAGTTGAATATTATTGTTACTCTTTTCCGAATGTCAAAGCAAACATCAAACATTAATTTTACCATTAAACGCAGCTGAATGTTACTGTTATTCATTTCGAAATTTAAAAGCAAACATCAGACAGTTATTTTAGCATCATACGGACATGATGGAGCAGAATATTACTGCTATTTTCTTCCGAACATAAAAACGATCATCTGACATCTATCTTAGCATCTTCCGGAGCCGAATGCTATTGCTATTTACTTTCGAAAGTATAAGGAAACATCCGACATTTATTTCACCATCGTAAGGAGTTGAATGTTGTTTTTCATTTCCGAACGTCATAGCAAAAATTCGACATTTATTTCAGCGTCTTCCGGAGCCGAATGTTATCCTTATTCATTTCCGAACGCAAAATCAAATATCTAACATTAGTTTTAGCATCATACAGGGCTGAGTCTTATCGTTATTCATTTCCAAAAGTATGAGCAAACATCCGACATTTATTTTAGTATCATACCGAGTCGAATATTGCCGTCATTCATTTCCACAATTAAACGCAAACCCCTGACATTTATTTTAGCATCTTACGTAGCCGATTGTTACCGCTGTTCATTTTCAAAAGTAAAGGCAAACATCCGATTTTTTTTTTTTTTTTTTTTTTTTGTTGGCGCGATCGGGCCACCAAAATCTTTATTTCTGAAATTTTGATTTCATTTCCGATTTTCACTCAATTCATTCATATAAAAGTTGATTCAATTCAAATTGACAAGCATGCAAACAATCAGTAGGCACTATAACAGACACCATGTTGAACATCGATAAACGTCGAACATCGATAAACATCGGATAAGTCGAAGAAAATTCGACATACGCGTACCTAGAAATTCGCGTACGTCGAACCATTTTCTTCAGTCCCGACGAATTCGAGGTATCCGAGTTTGACTGTAGTTGCTCTCTAAAGCCATTAGATTTAGCCCTCCAAATACTGCATGGTTCAATGAATGTGAATATTAATCACATTTGTGGTTATGCCAAACTTATGCCAAACACGTCATTTCACATTTTTTTTTGCCAGTCGTATGAAATTGTTGTCTCACATTGTCAAGATAGTTATACTATAGACTTATTTGGAGAACCATCAGATATGGCAGAGACATACCACTTGCCATAGCAATATGTATAGTTTTAAACTTATTTTAATCATTTTATGTTTAGGTGTCTTTTGGTCCTTGAAGAATAAAGTTTTGCTTTGAAATACTACAAAAAGTTTCTGTTGTAGCTGCCTAAACATATTTTTCATATGCGATTAAATTATCCCTCCCCCCTGTGTCTATATTAAATTTTTTAGGTGCAGTGAGACAGGAGGTGTCCATGGAGGAGCTGACCAAACAAATGGGGGCCGTCCCCCTGGGATCCGGAAGGGGAACCCCCCAGCCAGCTGTGGGGCGTGGTATAGGGCGTGGTCTTGGGCGGGGCCTGGGTAGGGGCCTGGGCAGGGGCTTAGGTAGGGGTGCAGTAGCCCCGCCCCCTGGATTTTAACGCTCTACTGGAGGAGGACCTCAGAGACAATGCAAGGCTGAAGTCAACCATATATCCAGTTGAGATATGGTAATCTCAGGTTGTGTCCAGGACTTTCAAAGTATGTGTCAAAGTCCCAAATTCTGTTTGAGATTCACCCTCGGTCCTCCCTTCATTTTGTTGTTTTTAATTTCTCATGTTGCTGACCATGATCCTCTTTGCCTGTGATCATGAAGACAGGAAATGTTCCTCCTGTAATTCAGCTGCAGAACAAAGTGGTAGATGGGATACTGTGCGCCTCAGAGGCGACGCTATGTATAGTTCACAACATCAAACTTGTTTTATTCTTAACTGTCAACCAAAGCTTAGCAAAGCTAGTGTTATCCTTTCTTGTTCATCCAAACTGATCTGAAAAGTAGAGAAAAGGGAAGAAGGAGAAGGTAATGAAGAAAAAAAAAAAGAGGAAGAAAAGTCTTCAAGCATGTTATGACTCTGTAATGACGCAACCTCTAGAAAAGGCCTTCTGGGAAGTTAATTGTGCGTTTTGCTGAAAGAAGGTTTTTAAAGTAAGTGTTATATACCTGTACCTTGCATGTTGCATCTTGATATGAGTACTGTTTTTAACCTTTTTATGTATGACTGCATCTGGTACTGTGGAAAATGTTAATAGAAAAAAAAAACAAGAAGAAAAGATAAGATCCCCCCAAAAACAACAACAAAACCCCAGTGACTACAGTTATCAAGTGCTACATGTAGTGATTTGTGGTCATCAATCCATGCAGAGAGAGTTTCACATTGTCTTCAATACTTGACAGGCATTATGAGTGAGGTGGAACTGTTCAGTTTATTTTTAGTGACTCTTAATTGTTTACTATTCATTTTTTTTTTTTCATGGTGCTGACATTGAAGTATTCTGCTATGCCATTTAGTACACATGTGGAGTAGTAAATAGTTTCAGTTACACTTCTGTTTTGGACATGTAAAGTAATGTACAAACAAATATCTATACGAATGTATCATATTTAGAAGACAAATGCTGTGTAGAATGTGATTTCATAGCCCAATGTGGTAAAACTGTCATATGGGGGTGACATTAAGTGGTGCTCAATTATTGTTTGTATACTGAGTACAGCTTACAGTGATGTTCAGGTCTATGCTGTGAATACATGCCCCACAATGAGAGTACAAAAGAATGTATGGTTGTGTTTATCCAAACGTGCACAATTGCATCACAGTAGGTGAATTGCTGAATACTCCATAGCAATATGGCTAATGTCATGACAAACTACAACCCAGAATATGGAGAACTTCTCATAAAACATTGAAAACAATGTAGAATGCACCCACAAACTAGAAATCATTGTTTAGATGAGATTTCACTACGGTATTATATGTGGTAAGGTCGTATGCCCATACCAAGGTGGGCTAGCCCACCATACCCATCATACCAGCTCAAGCTGGCACATCCTATCGTTCAGGGCCATTTTGTTCAAAGAAAGCAACAACTACAAAAAAGAGAATAAAAAACTCAACAACAAAAACCTTAATTGCAATGTCTTGATGACCAGTTTGCAAAACAAAGTATTCACGACAATTTTTGGAGTAGATATCTGTTTTGTTTTGTTTTGTTTTGTTTTGTTTTGTTTTGTAATGTTTTGTTTTGGGAGGGAGTATGAAAGAGAGCGCAGCTGTCCTGTGCTTGTGGTATAATCTGCATACACAGTCTGCTTACAAATGCAACTTTTACATGTCCCACCGATCCAATGCCATTTTATTGCCACTTGTTTCATCGTGTATGTAAGTTTAACACAGTGCACTCCTGTTACAACGATACTAAGGGAATTCTGATTACAGCAAAGTAAAAATTCAGGCCCCTAAATTATCTGCTCGGGGTTTTCATTTTTAATTGTTTATTTGTTTGGTTATCACAAAATTTTGATACAATAATAGAAAACTGCTGATCCCACGGACTTCGTTTTAATGAGAGTTGAATGTATAATGTATATAATCCATTTATGTTAGTACCAGTTTGCTATTATATTGCTTGCATGCATTCTGAGATCATCACATGAGTATCCGACTGACACGGCAAAATCGAATCTTGATGTGTGAACACTTTGGGCCACCCTGTCATTGTGAAAAATACTTGGGAAATACTTGGGACTTTCACTGGAGGTTTGGGGTTCAAATCCCCTCAGATGAGCATACACACATGCTCCAACATGATAAAAACTTTGTTGTGCCCAGAGATATGTACCCCACAAGGGAGTAATTCAAGGTTCAGCCCTGATGAAGGCATGTACTATTACACGGATCAAATGAACAAGGCATTGTAGATAGGAGTACGTATTGTTATATTTCATGAGAATTTTTATGATCACTGCCACGTAGATACAAATTTTGGACATATATCAGGATGAGAATGATTACGCACCCAAACATGATTAAAAAATAAACATAAATGATAACAACAACAACAAACTAACATTCATTCATTTAGTTGACAGACTATTCACATTCTGGCAGCAGCAGCTGGTAAACGATACTTGTACTTGTATTTCCATCGTTAGGCCTCTGTTGCCCGGACTACAGCACAAAATGATAGCACAGTGGTGTATAAGATGGTTTTGAGGCATGACTCTCCAGTAAAAGCCATAGTTAAACAATAGGCCATGTCCAGTGACTGGCATAAGTCGCATGTTAGTTACATTGTTCAAAGTGAAATAAATACGTATCTCAAATTCGCCGTCTAATAATGCCATATGTAGGTAAGTAATTTTTTTTTCTTCTTTCCTTTGTCATAAGAGCTCGCTCAGAATAAGAACATTTTTATTGGGATCTACAAATTCAGTTGAAAAAATAAATGTCACTTTCACTCTAAACTCTTCTTGATATCATTGTTTCTTACTCAATATGTTTAGACCCCAACTGCACGATTACATTGTTTTGGAAAATGTGTGCATGGATGTACCATTTGTACTGTGACTGCATGATAATGTGACACTTTTGCGTACTGTAATGATGCATAAAGTCATAACTGGATTGTGAGCACTTCAGGGGAGAGTGTGTGTGCATGTACATGCCTGCATGTAATATGTATGTTTTAGATCAGAAATTATTCTGGAATTTGATATGTTTATATCTGTTGTTTGTTCTTGCTCAATCATATACAGTGTACTCCCACATAAGAACAAGGTTAAAACAACTTTCTCTTCACAGTGAAGTAAAAATTTAGGTCCCAAAATTATCATCCAATTATCTTTCCGAGTGTTATAGTGTCCGACAGGCAGATCATTCAAGAGCAGCATGTTAAATCATCATGATAATCATTATTTGAAGAGTTTGTTCGCAAAAACCGACAAGTCCATATTTGCCAAATGGAGGTATCAACGATTAAAGGTCAAGAAAAATAAAGAGAACAATAAGAAAATTTGTGCTTCTTTTGACCATAACTTCAAAAATGTACCTTTATGTGTAGCGACCAATATATCATTTAAAAGGTATTATTTTGTACTTTATGACACAGACCGTACTTCAAAATCTTCAAAAATGGACTTGTCGGTTTTTGCAAACAAACTCTTCATTTCTTGTTTGTTTGTTTTTTTCCAGCAGTAGTGCCAGAGACACTGAACGTTTTTGTCGATTTATTTTTGAAAATGTTGAATTTGGCTTATGATAGTGGTATGCGCATGATGAAGAATCTATTTGGTCCTATGCCTATAGGCCCTACATGCATTTGACAATCAGTTTGAAGGTAGGCCTGTATGACCTATAGTCATCATACTGGGATAAACAATTTCCAAAATGGTATGCTCTACATGACAAATTCATTACACTTATGTGCATGGGAACATTTTTTTGTACAATCAGCCCGGTGATTCTCAGATATTTTCTCTTTTACTGTACCAAAACAATGGCTGTCATTTCCTTAGAAGCCGGGCTTTACCATCACAAACCACAGTCATTGCAACGTATAGGCCTATATACGAGGGCATACTAGAAATCATTGCTAAATGATACCGTTACTGGGAAAATAACTAATTGCACTTCTGATTAGAAGATCATAATCATAAATACACGATGTAGGACTAATACAATAATCTTTAAAGTCATTGAAAACTGATTGTACAAAAGTCCAACACTGAAAGAAAACTAGTAACACAAAACTAACGTAAGAGCAGATTTTAAAATACATTGTAGCATCATTAAAAGAGCCGGGGGGGGGGGGGGGGCGACAGGTCCCCCCTCCCCCCCCCCCCCCCCCCCCCCAATCTGCAACTGGTAGCGGTAGGCCTATATCAGACTATTCAGTCTATTCCTGAAGAGAGCCGCAGTAGACGTACATCGCAGTTTAGAAACAAACGCCATCTGCGGTATGATCTATGCAGCACAGGCTTAGCGTTGTCTTTGTCATTACTCGTCATGTACTGTTTTGGGGTGTCTTTTGCAGTGGCGGGTCCAGAATGGGGCACTCCAGGCGCGCCCCTCTTTATCTTTTGTTAAAAAAAAAAAAAAGAAATAAGAAAAAGAAAAAAATGGGGGCGGGGGGGGGACGTGCGCCCTCTTTAATTTTGTAAAGGCGCCTCCCCTTTACGGAATTCCTGGATCCGCCCCTGTTTTGTATGTGTATTATGTGCATGGGTGTGTGTGTGTGTGTGTGTGTGTGAGTTTGTGCGCGCGCGCGTGTGTGTTTGTGTTTTGTTCTGTTCTCTTTTTGTTTGTTTGTTATTTTTAATTGAGACATTCCCGTGTCATGCACGTTGCATTGAAAAAAAGAGAGACGCTATGCTGCATTGAGAATCTTCTCAGAATCCTTATAGTTGCAATATTTACAATAACAATATTTTGAAGAATCCTTATAGTTGCAATATTTACAATAACAATATTTTGAAGAATCCTTTACATTTTCTTAGTATCTTTAACAGTCAGTAATCAGAATGAGTGCAGTGTATACTGACTTAAATCATTTAAAGAAAATAGAACCTCGTAATGTGTATACTTACTGACTTAAATAATTTAAAGAAAATAGAACCTCGTAATTACAGGTCCTATATATACCTATGGCATTACGACCCGAAAAAGCTCCACAGGTCAGATAGAAAATTATCTCCACCGGACGTTATGAAGTCGGCTGTTTCATTTCACAAAATACCTGCCTAAAGTTAAATTTGGTAAAATATCCTATACGAACGTTAAGATTGCCTTGTTACAAGACCTTGAGACCACCCAAAACATTCACAATGGAACAGAGATGAGAAAAAGAGGCAATCAAAAAAAAAAAAAAGCAATAAGGTGGAAGAGGAAAACGAAGGAGGCTGTGGTGAAGAATAAGAAGAATAAAAGTAATGGTAATCATAAGGAATCAAACTATTGACGAATGATTTGCATGATTAAAGTAACAATATCACAGAACATCAAAAATAACGTTAGTGGAGGAAAAAATAAGATTAAAGTGAGAAAGAAAAAAAAAAGTAGAAACCACAAAAAAAGAAAATCCTACCCTGAATTGAATTGAATTGATACTGACAACATGCAAGAAAAGAATAAAGGTACATTGTAGGAGAATCAAAGACAAGGTGCGAAGTACGGATTTGACATGGGTATCTATGAACTTTTAAGAATGGTTTAGAGGAAAATGAAGACTGAAAAAGCGGGGGGGGGGGGTGGACCAAGAAGAACAAGACAACTGGGACCTCCCTTTGCCAATTTGGCTAGAATGACTATGACGCACTTGTGACTCGAACATTATCCACACTATAAAAATATTATGCACAAAGACGACAATGACATCACCTTCTAAAATGCAGTGTGCATGTTATGTCAAAATCTATTATAGAGGTAAATATTGGGATTCCCGCCTCTTTACACTTTGATGGGATGAAGTCAAATTGATATACAATTGTAGCTCAGACTTTCTGCTCAGATACTTCCTTTCTTGTGGCAATGAGTCAAAAAATAAAAAGAAATATGCAAAAATTTCACACACAAACCTGCTACAGACAGTGAAGAACAGGTGTATAATAATCTGTGGCACACAATAGGTTAATATACTCGTAGGTTATGCCTACAGGGCGGGTTTTGGCGCCCATCGAGCAAATCACAAGGACAATACCCTGTTTTCCGAAGCCATGCACATCCAGACACTAACACATCGCAATAAACGCTAGAGTGTAAGCACGGACGACAGGGTAATTTGGTACCCCAAACGATTTCAGCGTCGCTGTGTCTGTGTGTATGGAAAAGTCAGGCCTACAGTTTCCGTGATCAACAATAATGGCATTTAATTTGTAAAGGAATGTGTATTTCAAACTCTGCTGAATAATGCTGTCGATGTTTATGCATGACATATCCGAATGTTTGCTAATTGCAGAAATGCTTCTAGCATATTTAGCACGATTGAAAGATCATAATCTACTCAGTTGCAATGATTGCCGACATTTCTCTATACTTTGCAACACAAAAGCCCCGTATAGTTAAGTCATCATCTTTTCAGAACGTGTTTTGATAGTGTTCGGTATAGAAATTTACATGACATATAGCCTGAAATGATAAAAATGACAATATTTTCTTTAACACGTCCTCCCTCGGCAACTTTTCTTTCACATTTTGAATGATTTTCGTCCTTTGCCACACCATACAGTATGATAGACCCGGCATATTATTGTATGGGGAAGCAGTGTAATCATCTTTAACCCTTTCTCTCCCATTAACTTGAGACAACTGTAGGTAAATTTCACACGCAAACCCAAGGGATATTCATCGCAATGTGGCACGCAGTGGGTTAATGACGATATGAGAATATCATTGTCTTTCTTAACGTGAATTTGAGCGACTTTATTCTCATTCTAATTCTTATTCTATATTGTTACGTTTTTGTGTTCATCAATTCCCCCGTGTGTCGGGCCCCTTGTGCCACCACCGTCTAGTTGCAGGGGATACCCTGATGTATGAGGAACGGATACACTACGACTGTATTGCTAAAAGCAATGCCATTTCCGTGTTCAACCCTGCTTGCAAAATGCAATCAGAAATACAACATATTATGATATGAACGAGCACGGCAGAAAACGACGACGTGAAGTATAAAGAAGGATGCGCCTAGCTGCGAAACTAAAACTCGGAGACCGTCGCACGACGATCTGGCCCCACAATCTGAGTCACGTTCCATATGGAAGCCGGTTGCAGGAAGAACCATTTTACCCTCACCTCAAACCCCTCGCAGGAATCGAAGCCCCCTCCTTGCACGGGCCAGACTCCAGCGCGAGTTCGAAACAAGGGGAGGTCAGAAGGGGGGAATCCCCCCTTAGCCGGTAGACAGTGATCCTCCTACAGTGTGACACGTTCTGTGTACAGCTTTTAAGTCACAAAATGTTTACTCTGGCACCTAACAACTTTGCGTATACACGTTAGACCGCTGGATTACAAGAAAACACTCTTGATTCATCTTCAGCAACCATCTATTAGGTACCTTACGTTTGTAAAGGGCATGCAGTTCCGGACCAGTTAAAAAGGATAGTTTAAAAAGAAAGAAAGAAGCAACAACAACAACAAAAAAAACAAACAAACAAAAAAAAAAACCCCAAAACAATCCTATAGACAAAGCGATGAAAATTTGATCAAAAACGCATAAAAATGAGAAAGCTATGCATTGTGAACACACTGGTGAAGTTTCGCTGATTTTCGCAAAATAGTTCTCGAAAATAGTTCATCATTTGCATATTCATATGATTATGTAAATGAATGAACTGATGATGCCATCTTTTGATCAATTCTTCATTTATTGCGTATGCAACAACAACAACAACAACAACAAAGAAAATTCAATTTTTAGGTCATAAAAGTGTAACACATCATCATAATCCCGGCCGAATAACTTCAAAATATTGATCAGCCAGACAACATAATTAGGATTTGAGACTAGGACGTAATTGTCTTTGAGCAAAATAAGTGTAGATTGTGTCTACAAACTATTACTGAAAGTCAGCGAAAGTACGCTCGTCAACGCTCGTTACAATCTCATTGCGGAATTCAACTCAATACTGGAATGAATGAAACACTATGGCGGGCACAAATTTCTTGTCAATAACAATTATTATTGGCCATTATTTTGCTGATAGAAAGATATAGTCCTAACAGCCTGGTTAAAGTTATCTTGCGCCCTACGCCATACGATGTTTTAAGATGTAACCATTTAAACGTTTTCAGACCTTTCTCCGCCAAATACCCTTCAAAATGCTTCACAAATGAATCATCTGCAAAATATTGTTGAAACCAGCAATTTCACACGACATGCAGATCAACTGAAAACACATTATCGAAATTCCAAAGAGAGAGAGAAAAAATCTGTAGCAACACTTTGATTAGACTCTGCTTGATTTTCTTCATATTAGACGTACCTATGATGTCTCGATTGGAAATTCTAGTACAAACTTGTATTTCTGATTGCTTCTTCTTACGACATGTCATACTTTGCTTTTATGTAGGTTTTGCACCCCACGCCCAAAGAAAAACACCAAAAACATTTAGTATAAGCAGGCATATGTGCGTGCAATGAAACGTAGCATACACTTTTCTGTACAGAAGACGGAATGTATTTGTGGAAGTTCTCCACTTTTAGTTTAATTGTTAACAATTCTATTACGGCGGGAGTAATAACCAAACTTTTCTGAAAATCATGTAGGCTGTAACTTGTATCATATTGGTAATTATACCGACTAGTAAAAATATGACTGCAAAGCAAAAAACGTGACAAGAAATGCCTTCTATAGGTTATCATTTTACATGCGCATCGCGCATGCGCTCGTAGAAATGAATATTTAATATAGGCCTATTCATGCAATATGAATAATACAGTATACAAAAGCAAATCAACGAACGATGTAGGCCCTATGCTTACGGAAGTATGCGACTCATCCCATGCTCTAACAATGTTATCAAGATCGTTGATTGATTTTGGTCATAATCGTAAGAGTGATATTCAGCGACAGTGATAAAAAAGAAAGAAAGAAAGAAAACGAAAGTTTTGTATCCTGGTCTGAAATATAAGACTAATGACCCGACCAACCAGGAAATGTCGACTTAGAGCCTTTGGTTAACCCCCTCCCTTACACCTCGGCTCCCCCCTCTCCCATCGGCGGAAGCTGCCTGTCTTGCTTCACCCCGAAGAACACAAGTCTCGCTTTTTTTCGCGTCAATACGTTCATGCACCACCCTCAGACGAACTGCGTACATGTTTCAGTTGCCATCACTGTGCATTGTTTGCAGCCAATGAGAGGATATATACATTGACTTCCATTCTGATTGTGTGAAATGTTCCACCCTGTCTTATTGGACTTAACAGATTGCCCAAAACCATGGCCGATGTCTCTAGAAAGTGGAGTACTTACGGGATCTTACTTCTTTCTCTGGCCGTCCTCAAAGGTAAGGACCAGTAAAAACTTAAATTCCTATAAATGCGAATAAACGCTACAATCATTTTTATGAATGTCTCATGTAATCTAATAGTAACTTTATGGAGTGAAGTGACAAGATTCATTGCTTGTTCGTGGGAGATTTTTCGCTTAAATTCATATCACAGAGGTTTAAAAAACACAAACACGTTGTTTTGCTAGTCATTCAGGTGGCTTCCTCTGTTGTATTCGCAAACAATAGATTAATCACATCATATTATAAGCAGCAACAACGAAAATCGGAACTTAAAATGTCACCGACAGATGGACAAAGAAAGTGAAAAACCATTGTTACTTGGCAGTTATCTTTCACTTTGAAAACGAAACAAAACAAAACAGAAAACGCGTGCAGACATTCCTCAGAGCCTTATATTCTGCACTGATTTGTAGTTTTATGAGCATTATTTCATTGGTATTTTATAAGTCCTTAGCTGTGAATAAGATACTTAACTGTTGATCAGATAGAAAAAGCGAAAACTCCGAGTTCAAACCCTTCACTCTTTGTAACCAGCTGTTTGTGTTCAAAGCTACTATACATAGATAGTTCATATGACCAGTAGAGACCATGGTAGCTCATCGCACACGGTATGGACAAACCCTCTACATGATACAGGAAAAGGCCAATTGCAGAAACTAAATCCAGCTCCCTTATTTATTTCCAACGTATCCACTTGCCGATCAGTGACAGTGTTAGCCCACGCAGTATCATGTGGTCATCACCGTGTAATCTCATAGGCGACAAGACCAGAACTCATATGGAAACTAATCCGCGGTATCATTCCAGAACACTATCAATATCTCGACTTTCCGCTGAAATTACTCGCAGCGATAGCCCAACACCCCAAGACGGTTGTTGATATTTATCTTGAAGAAGAAGTGTAGAGAAATTAGGCAAAACATAAACAGGATATACTTTATCTCGACGGCAATCACAGGTTTTAATTCACAGTAGTTCTTTCACACGTATATGTTGCAACATACATCCCAATAAAGAAGATTACAGTCAAGAAAGTAAAATTTCAAGAAAAAAAAATAAGGCGCAGGATGGAAATTTTTCTTACCCCTCCATCCCTCCCTATGAAAAAACAAACAAAAACTTTTGATATTTGAATAGGTAACTTTTAAGAATGACCAGCATTGTCTATTCATTATATTGCGCGTTCTTTTCTACAGGGTGTGACAAATGACGCAGCCTCTTACGTGTCTTATATCAAATAGTAACCGTCGACTCACTTAAACGTGACCTCATGGTACGCTGCAGTCCAGCAGATCAAGTCATGTGATCTGGAACAAGGCCATGTTGTCCGAGAGCTAGAACCCTGACATATGGACTGGCCACGGCTGGAATCTGGGTCGAAATCCAATTTTGTTAGTTGAAACGTAACTGCGTTATAAGTTTTACGGAGGGCGCCGCGGTGTAGTAGTCACGACCCTGATCTTGTAGATTGTGGGTCCTAGGTTCTATAATTCCATCCCGTAAGTTTATCCTCGCAATATTGGGGTTTGTATACTAGTATATGGCACGGGCCTTTGGGAAGGCAGTGCTGTCACCGAAGAAGTGTTCCGAGATATTTGACCATATTATCATGATAGTATTTTGGTTTATTGTGCCTTTATTATCAGAATGATTATCAGTATTATCAAAAGATGACGGGATCATCCTAGGAGACCGACACCCATGAGTCATACAGCCCACGAGTTCGACACTAGGTGGAAACAGCCCACGAGTTCGACATTACAACACGGGGCTTAATGTGTCGGTCTCTTAGGCCTTGTTTGCTTGCTGTCGAACTCATGGGTTGTATGATTCGTGTGCTGTATAACTCGTAGGCTGTATGACACATGGGCTATAAGACTCGTGGGCTGTGTGATTCGTGGTCGTCGAACTCGTGACGGGCACCAAAAATAGCTTCCACTGTTATATTCATTGTTGTTATCACCATACTGTTATTCTTATCTCTGTTGGTACTAACACAGTCACACAGATATCAAATCCAACATATACTGTTTCCATGACAAAACAACAACGAAATAAATCGGGATCCTTTCCCTCCTTGTTAAAGCCTTTGCTATGCAAAGAAAAAAAAAATGAATTAAATAGACAAAAAATGTTCATAACATAACATTACTTACACCGGATTGAAGACATTGCAAACAACATCACAAATTTTATTGTTGAATCGGGAATTGTTTGATCTATTACCTATTGCAAACAGGTATTGAAAACTAGAGACACAAATGAACATGTAACGCAATTGAATTACATTTTTAATTAGTGTAGTTTTATATAGAAAGGAATAGGTAGATTGTATATGCCTTTGTGAAAGTGGTTAGTGTAAAAAAAAAAATAAAATAAACGCGTTCATTGAAACTATGATGTAAGTTATTCAACTTTTCGTCCCCGCGCGGTTCCCGTCTGTAATTTTTACCAACATGTACACGAGTTGTCACCTTCTAGAGAAAAGTGTTAAAGGTCCTGTTTACCTTTGGGAGCAGTGATTTCAAAAATGTTCAAGATATCACATTTGATGCATATGTGTAGGCCTGTTTTGCCACAAAACATACTATATAAAATTTTCACAATACAGTAAAGCCTAAACTATGAGGAGATATCAGTGTTTTTCTCAATAAACCGTAACTGTAGACGCTTTAGTTTGGAAATATTCTTATTCTACCTATTGTTCACATTTTGTGTATTTAACAACACTTAACATCGATTATATGGATTCAAATTTTTACAGTGGTTCTTTCTATTCCTGACTCACATTTTAGAACTATTTTAAAGCACTAATGCTGGGTTTTCGTTTCATCTACAAATGGTAAACTATGCCTTTAATATTGGAGAGGCTGAACCCTAGGTGGCTAAGGTCACATCAAAGTGCTATTACTGCATTTTCTCGTTTTCGTTATCATTGTTATCATCATTATTATCTTTAGTTATATCATACTGACGATAACCTTCACAACTATCAGATGTAGTAATACAGTTGTTGTCGCACAAGGCTAAAAATAGTTGTGATCGTGCGAAAGGGTAAAGAGACCTCTAACTTGAACCCCAGGTGAGGAATACGTTTGTTTCAATGACGTCAAAGAGAACGTAATGCTATAGTCATAACTGAGATCCCGTATTCCGCTGGTAACACCATTTTCAACCTTTTACACTACAGAAAAACTTCCAAGTGTTCAATTGGTGCATAAGCTGGGAAAAGAACGGAAAACACCTCTTAGCTTCGGCATATCTGAGCAATGGTATCAGCAAACCTTTGGCGCGAAACCGCCAATTGTTTTATCGTGCACTTAATCACAGTATGTCTGGAAGTACCTGGGTATTTTGTTTTGTGGAAAAAAAAAATCATCCCTGGATGTATTGTCATGTTGCCAAGCTGTGTTACGTCGGAGCCAACGATTACAAATATAGGGGGGGGGGGGGGAACCAGAGCAGAAAAAAATAGCACCTGGTTACAGCTCGTGTCGGAAACTTGAGAGAAAGAGAGAGAGGGAGACAGACAGACAGGTAGACATACATACATACAGACAGACAGACAGAGGATGTATACCACTAAGCTGCCTTATCATACACTAACAAGGAGGAAATATGTTACTTTACATTTCAATTCTTCCGATACTGTTGTCGCTGGCACTTTTAACATTAGGTATGATTGTATGGCATATGCAGACATGTGTGCCCTCCATCATAATCCTAAATGAATGATGTCAACGAAGACACCAGTTAGGAAAGAAGGAAACACATTGTTTTCTACTATATTGTGTATATATTTACATGTTATTCTATTGATATCTTAGTTTTCTCAACACATATCTCTGAAATTGAATTGATGTTTTTCATTGGCATGATAACCTATATAAACCAGCCGAGAGATGCATAGACACAAGCCATACACACACACATACACACACACACACACACACACACACACACACACACACATCCTTAGTCTCTCTGTCCTGACAATTCGCTTCTTCGTTAGTAATATTATGACGATGTTTATGATGAAAGTTAATGCCATATTTTCCCCTGCAATTACTAAACCTATGGTTAAAAATTCCCGTGAGGTTAATCTCATTCATTTTCCATTGTGTCATTAGCGTTGCAGTCGATAGTAGCATATTAAGCGTACTTTTGATATCATTGTGTTGAATGTAATGCATATGTGTATGAATTAACATGCATATATAATAATGTATGCATACATACGCATAATTATATTCAAAAATAATCTCTTTTCAACGATCAACCTATATATATATATATATATATATATATATATATACCCCGTTTGTAGTAGTGTGCTGTCATTAACCTTCATTGTCAATTCTTTCCTGATGTTAAATGTTAAAAAAAACCTCACTCCGTACTTCATTTGACTTTTATAAGTAGAGAATTCTAAGACAGGCTACACCGAACAATAGTCTTATGAAAATCCTTTAAGGGTCACTCCCTCAACCCTTAATATAGATATTGCTCATAACACACACAGCTTCAATAAGAACATGATATCATCTAGGACCTAATGCCTTGCACAGTTAACTGTTTCGTCGAGAAGATTCCGCGATTTAATACGTTGTACCGTATGTCCCAAAAATTACGAGAACGTTTGCAATGATAACTTTAAAGAGAGAAAATAAATCCAAATACGATTTCAGGGTATGAAATTGTGGCTTATTACCAACATCTTTAACACAGAAAACCCCATCCGATGAGCTTCAATGGTCAACGAGAAATGAGGAATTTTGTAGAGCATGTCAGGAATCCCTTCCCTAAGTTCCGTCCATTGTGTTCACACATCATGCAGTTCCAAGAGTATCCAAGTGCTAAACTTGGAAGAATCAGACCCATGATATTCTGCATAACAGTCCTCATTTCTCTGTATTAACCACATGACCAAACTGAATGGGTTTTTCTGCGAAATATAGCAAAGATGTTATACTTTAAGACCCTAAAGTAGCATTTAGATAGTTTGATCATATTGATAGTTATCAATACACAAATCTGATTGTAATTTTTTTTTGGACATACTGTACATACAGTTGTAAAAATCAAGCATAAAATACGTAATTTTGCTTTTTACAGTGGTGCTTCCGTTTAATGATTATTGACAGAAATGTCAGTAATTATACAGAGATGGGGATCGGTTACATCAGTGCATCATCTAGTTGCCATGTTGCGACCGTGCCCGCTATCACTAATTCGCAAAACGACATGTTTTATCATTATTGTTATTTTTACTTTTCGGTCGAATCTGTACGTAGTTTCGCTTGGTCCGTTCTTTTGATTTTACTCTTTCTATCAAGGTCCTCCTTGACATTAAGTGGAGTTTCCATGATAATGAGCATTATGACTACCGTCCTGCGTCTAAAGTTTTACAATATCCGTTGAGACATTACTTCTGTTTGTCTGCGACAACGACTTACTTTGAGCTTAGATAGACAGTGGCAAGGCCTTATAACGTTTTAATGCATTTTGAAGCTCTTCACAAAGACAAATGTAATTTACTTGTGCCAATTCGCCATTGTGATGACAGGAAGTTTGCTTTAATTTACAGTAGGACCTATCCAAAGACTGGAAGTTTTCCAAGGAATTGTTTAGGTTTGTGTCACTATGAATTGCCCTTTTTGTATACATTGGGAAAGGCAAACAAAGATTCTGAGCAGTTTTATTTCTTATTTTTTATATTTTATTTTATACCGTTTCTCATCTATCGTTTGAAATTAAAGATATGCTCTGGTCTGGAAGACAATTAATTCTATATTCTGTTTCAAGGCACTAATAACCATTTCGTCTCTGTGGTTTCGTTTCAAAGATCATAATTTCAACTAGTAATGATTTGAATTTTCGGTTTTTCTTTAATTTGAAGTCAAGAATGACAAACCCTATTGATTATTGAATAACGTGTGATACGAGGAACTTACTTAAAAGCAGAAGTTTGTAGAATTTAGGCTCCATAATTTAGAATTTTTTGGGGTATATTTATATTTATATATATATTATTTATATTTGGGGTATATATGCAATGTATTAATGACGAAAAATGAAAACATGTCGAAATCAACATGTCGGTAATGTAATATGATAAGGTCACGCAATGTACTAAAATATCATAGAGTGTTCATTATGTTCATAATCTAACATATAGGTTACGAAACTTAGTAACTATTAACTTGGTCAAACAAATTTAGTAGCCTCATAGAGACTTATTGTGAACACACTTCTTTGAAAGGATGGTACAGTTTCGGTGGAGATTGGGCTTCAGGTTTCCAGCGTTTTTTTTTTTTTTTTTTTTTTTTATGATGGTTTTTGAAATGATGAAAAAGCTTTTTGAAATATAAAGCATACTTTTCCAAAAAGGAATTCAAATAAATGTTTATTTGATGAAAACTTGGATTTAACGGCTAAAATATCCAAAACAACGCGATCCTAATACAAGATGGGACCCGCTTTTATAAGATTGCTTTGTTTTAATTTGTTTTTGGATATCTCAGTCATTTCAAAACCTATTTTCATTAAAAAAAAAGCCCTGTAAATTTCTCTTAGAATTGTATGCTCTTCAGCATTTCATAAAGTGATTTGTAAGTATTTCGCACAAAGTTAAAAGCTTAATACTCTCTCTAACCAATACCATACCATTCCTTCAAAGATAATGACATGGAGCTATGCAGTATATAATTATGACATGTTGGTAGGCTATTCTGCCAGCTTTAATGCACGTAGGGACACCAGTCCTCATAGCACACTAGTCCTACAGTAACCTATTTCTAGATGTTTCGTTAGTTTTTTTTTTCTTCATGTTATTAGATGATGTTGCAAATATAATCAGTATAAACGTATCACTTACCACCATCAAAGATAACAGATGACGAGAACATTGTTGGATGAATATTTACATTATTTTGATTGATTTTTATTTTCATGGACTTATTTGATTAAAACAAAAATGTTCACAATTTCTCCGACGAGATGAAATGATAATCATCGTTCGAACTTGTTTTCTTCTTTCTTAATAGATTGGATGAATTTGAAATTATGTTTGAAATTTCTGTTTATGTTAGAATTCCAAAAACGACCTATAAAGAAGACTTGTTTAGTGCTTATGATACGTTGACAGTAGTAGCAGTAATAATTATCATCATTACTATTATTATTCTCATATATTATTCTTATATAGATATCTCGTTTTATTCTAGTTTAATTATCAGTTTTATTGATATACCGCAAAAAAAAAAATGAAAAATAAATTTTTGTTTACTGTTATGATAATGATGGTGAAGATGGAATTTATTTGATATCTTTATCATTTTCATCATTTTTAATTCTTTCCCCGTTACCAAGAAGGCCTATCCCGATTTACCCACTGGGTATGATTGAATGACTTCGATGACGTGATATCTTGTCTGAGATTATCAATACCGGACAGGATTTGAATTCCGGATCTCCCGCACTTCTGTGCGCCAAAGCATATAATTAGCCATCATACCACATTTTTCTCCCTCGTACTATTATACTCCATGTATACGTTTAGTGACTCCAAACGGCCTGGCACCAATTATAGGTTCCAGAGGCTCTCAATTCACCTGATCCAGAGCCTGCCAAGGTTTGCTGTACAAGCTAATCTATAATAGTTACCATTGCATTTTGAGGGAACCGAATTTAGCTCTGGCTGTAACACGTGTTGGATGACTTGACTGGATACTTGTTCCCAACGTTGGCTGGTTTTTGGCAAGTTTAAAATCCTCCAGCTTTCAAGTGATAGGATGTATAAATCTCTGGTACAGTGGACTACACACTACGATTTCAATCAGGTCGTACCGATTGTACAAGATTGATACTGTATTGTTAATGTGATAAAAACCGGACTTACAAAACAACTTAGCTAAGACATGGAAACATATTATCTCTAACGCTTAAAGAATAAACCCTATAGAGAAGTCCCTACACTAAGTCGTCGTCACGCAGTAGAGAAGGAAATGAAAAAGAGTGAGAAACTGATTACGTGATGTGAAGATAAAAATATTCAATTAATAATCGGAGCCGCTGAGCAATTGCTTTATTTTAAAAGAAAATAAGTTTTATGAACAGGTTCTTTTTTCGATCATAGAAGAATCTTAATTGAGATTTCATAATGTTCATATTATATAAAACATTAGCTTTGATGATGATGATGATGATATAATATATATATATATATATATATATATATATATATATATATATATATATATATTCATATATATATAGGTGATCTTTCACTTGGTCTACTCCTACTTCGTCTAACATCCATTTTATAGTCTCAACCCACATGGTTTAATCTTTTTCCGTCTACAACCAGTTCGTTTAATGACCACTTAGTCCAATTGCCACTTAGCCTCATTACCAGCTGGTGCACTTCCAGATGGGCTATCAAATACCCACAGTTTAAAAAACAAACTGGGTAAAAAATCCAAGGAGGCAAAATCGCAATTAGACAATCTGGCCATTAGACGAATTTGATATTAGACCAAATGAGTTTAACCGTAGTGATGGTAGACGAACTTGGAAGTAGGCCATCTGATATTAGACCAAGTGGCAATATATATATATATATATATATATATATATATATATATATATATATATAATGTACATATATATATTATATGTATTTATTGGACCAGTTCTTCGAATTATTTTCAAAAATTGACATTTTTAACTATCACAGAGACTATTCCCAATTTTGAGCCCAGCAAATGTAACTGTAGATAGAGTGAAAATTATTCTAGTTTGTCGCAAATGGTATTCATTAGAGTGACGATTTCGGTATTTATGGAAGGAATACCTTTTTTCGCAAAAATGCTAGCGACTTTGGATGGTAATGAGGAATTGCTGAGTCTGTACACGTAGTGACCAAGTAGATAATGATCATTAAAGATCAGTCATCTGTAACATCTTGTTCATAGAGAATAACACATCAGTATAAATTCTTCAGGATACGTTGCAATTCATATGAATTAAGGGTTTAAAAAATAACTAGAATGAGCAGAACGCGTTTCCTTAAGCTGATATAATACCACAATCAAGAAAGCTTAGGGTTAAAGCTGATTATAACATTAAGAGTGTAAAATAGAATTCAACTTTGTTGATAAAAGTAATGTCACGAGATATTGTATGAGAAACATTACATATCAACAAAAGCCACGAAAATTTTTTATCGATTATCAAACCTAGGAACTTCATTGATGTAAATTCATCTGTAAATATATCGTCTTATACTACAAAGCATTAGTGGGGAGACTATCTAAAGTGTTACTACTCAAATAACGAACACTTAATACTGATAACTTTTCAAGACAAATTCTTTAGTCTTATCCAAAAGAACAAATCTTAAAGTTCAGAAGTTTAGGTATATCCAAATTAGTGTGGAGATTGGGATGCAAAAAAAACAAAACAAAACAAAACACACCTTTGAGTAATCTGCAAGCAGTAGAAAAGATAAAATATTGGAAGCATTTTTTTCAGATCATTTATGTACGATATGTACATAAGAGATCACAGTAAACTGCCTTCAGGAACATCGCAGTTGACAGATTGTCTGCTAGAATTCTTACCATTTAAAGAAACATATTTTTGCGATCGGAAAGGTATAAATCCTGAACCACGGATACCATGGCGACATTATCTATGAAATGTTATTTTATGGTCAATAGTGTCGAAGTCCTTGAGAAGTCCAGGAAGACGCCTACCATGCTGTATGATGAAACCTGTTTACTAGCTGCTTTAGCGACTTTTTCAACAAACACAAAGGAGAGAATTGCTTGAGACGTGCTGTAATCTTTGCACAGTCCAAATTGCGAAATCAGGGAAGGAAAGGGGTACAATAGGGACTTCATCCCCCTTTTGGCCTGCAGCTTTTAACACCCCTCTGATAAGTGATACAGTAGTAGAATTAAAACATATTTACTGTAGCCTAGAAATAGAAAGGTTGTCATCATTATGGGCATAACTGTTTACCCCTTGGCATCTTATAGTGCAAACCCATCCAGCAGTTTAGCTTATTATAACATTTCCGCACAATTTTGCATTAAAATTTACTTCAAGGATTTCATAAACTCACTTTAAAAAATATAAACCCTTTTTTTTCCTTAAAGCCTTGAAACAATACATGATGCTGTTTTTCGACATCACATTTGTGTCACTGTTTGCATGCAGCATGTCATGGAATGCAAGGAAACGAACAATTTGGACATCCCCCCCCCCCCATCGCACGCACGCGCACACACACACACACACACTTGCTCATGTACACATGCACATATACCGCAAAACGCTCGTAAAATGCGTCATAATGTGCAGGGTCTAATACGCAAAGCGGAAGTTGTAGTAAAGTTAGCCAAAGAGATTATAATTCATATTCGCAGAATATCGCCTCAAGTATACGTTATATACTATTAAAACTATAAAATGAATATTTCGTTGAATTAATTCCAGGTTGTTTAAATATTGTTTTCCCAGCGTCTGAGTCGTGCAGTGACTATTCCTTCAGACACGTCGATTATCGTGCGATTCATGTTATGGCGGTGACTAGGAAGAGCCCTGATATAGTGCCACACACGAATTGTGTACGGGCTGTCGAATAGCGAATCATATCCTGCCTTGCTTTAAATAGCGTCACCCCTCCCTATTTTCAAAAGCTCGCGGGGCCTCTCTAGAAATCCAAGGGTCTCTCCCTTCACTCCGAACATCGAAAGTTCGACCTCGCTTATTTTGTGCCGATTAATCGCCAAGAAATATCGTGTCTTCTCGCGGAAACCGAGCTTCGTTCCTTTGCCAAGGTGTACTAAGTATTCCAACACCACGAATTATTATTTTCGGGAAATATCTAGCGATCAATTTCCAATATAAACTTGCTCTTAAGGAAATGAATTCGTGACTAATTAAAATTTCTACAGAAAACGAAGCCTGTATTCTTACATTATTATTTAGTGTTATCGCACATCCTAACTGTAACATTTAATTTAAAAAAAAGGAAATGACCTCAGAGTGTCATGGATGCCTGTAGTGGTGCTTAAAGCATCAATGTTAATGATAATAATAATAATAATAATAATAATAATAATAATAATAATAATAACAATAATAATGATAATAATAATAACAACAATAATAATAATAACATCAATGCAATGCTTTACCTCGTGTGGTACACGGAGCTCTGGTGTATAATCACGTGAAGGGCGCCTATGTATTCCTCTTCAAATTTCCACGTTTGGGAGATTTGTATTAAACTTAGGATGATTCTTCAGGTGTGAGCTTCTTCAATTTGCCTCCCTCTTTCTTTCTTTCATTTAGGATAATTCTTGTTTGACTTTGCCAATAGAATAAAACAGCTGATATAAAATAAAATAAAACCAAAACAAAACCAAAACAAATCCTTTAAGTCTGATCCTATGTACAAAACTTATATTCACTTCGTTGATTTGCAGTTCGGCGTAGGTAATTATTTCACATTTAAGGTATTCATGTTTACCATTGGGAGCAGTGATTTTAAATATGTTCGAGTTATTACATTTGATGCATATTATGTGTAGGTCAGTTGTATCGCAAAACATCTTAACATTTAAAGATTTCGCAATAACGCCTAAAATATAGGGAGGTATCACTTTTTTTTTCTCAACAAACTATAACTGTAGACCGTTTATTCTAGAAACAATGTTATTATAACTATGGTTAACATTTTGCATGTTTGACAATACTTAACATTGATTATATTGAATACAAATTTTACATTGGTTGTTTCTATCCCTAACTGACATTTTAGAACTGTTTTGAAGCATTGAAGCTGGATTTTTTTATTCATCTGCAAACGGTAAACAATGCCTTTGATGAACTGATATTGGTTGTTGGCACACAGTGTGGAATGCAAGGCTTTCAGAACTTATTAAATAACAAGATCTTTTTTTTTTCCTTCAAAAAGTTTGCGTGTGTGTATGGGTGTGTGTGTGTATGTCTGTGTCTATGTGTGAGTTTTGTTTTCGCGTAGGCCCTATCATATATTTTAAGTCATTCTCATGGAGGTGTAGCTCAGGGATTCATTCAGCTAGACGAAGCCTTTGCCTTTGTATATCAGCTGACTAACACTACATAACCTCTGTGTCTTGCGGGGGAAACAGGACAGGTGTCCCTCGATACCCGTTCATGTTATTCAGGTCGCACCCTCGGGGGAGATATATTAGTCATATGACCGCCTGCTAGTCATTAATGCCATATCCATCATATAATACAAAGAGAAACCATGTTCGTCGTCGACATTTGCGTCATTTACATTGAACAGGTCGGATTTGTTGATGTTTATGATACGATACTGATACCAATATTACATGAAGAACGATGCAATTGTAGTCCCTTCTTTATTGCTGCCATTTTTCCCTCTCATGGGGATTTATTCCCATACTATAATGACATGAACAGAATGCACATAATGGACTATAAAAATGAATTACAATGAATACAATTGAAATCTACGATGATATTTCCTGGTGGATTTGGTGTATCTTACTTGATATCATATCATATAACTTCAAAGCACAGTATAGCATTTTCAAACTATAATATACTTGTGTATAGACACGGGACAAAAACACCTGCCCTCTGCCCTAGTCCCACCTGTTGAGTTTCAGTGGGGGCAGATTGGGATTTTAATTGGATTAAGCACTGACTTCCTAAGTTCAACTCAACTCATACCCTATATGTGTAGGCTTGGTCCGTCTTCCGCTCGGAAGAGCCTCTTCGTTAATGAATTACTCAAAAGAGTGTGGTTGAAGGGACCCGTGGCGAGGCAGCTCCCATCATTTCAAATTGGGTTATTTATGTCACACAGCCAGCAGCGTGCCATAAATAACATGTCCGCCATGATTATTCGCGTCTTACCATCGTCATAAAGTGCAATTATGCTATTGCTTCTGATTCTATTTCGGTATTACGATGCTGATTTATAACGTGAGGACGTAATATTTGGTAGCAACCGATTGTAATTAAGAACGCATCATAATAATTTATGCTCGAAGAAGTATCACTCGCCTACCTTTAGCTTTGTCTGTTAATTTGTCTGTTTTTCTTTGAGCCATCACTCGTGATTCTCCTTTTTTTTTTTATTAGACTCATCGAATCATGATATCTGTCTGTCCTTGTTATCTTTTTAATCTTCCTGTCTGAATTAATTATTGAAATCCAAGAACTTTGATACGAGAGAAGAAAATACTTAATAGATAAAAGCGCCACGCGAAACGCTTCATATCCAGTTGCATAATCTTGAAGCCACAAATATTATGCTCCAAGAAGGTTTGCGCTTAGAAACTCGCATGTCCCTTTTCGAGCATATTTTATCATGTAGCTGGAAAGACTTCGTTATGGCATGTGTAAATTTATCAAGCATAAGTATCAGCTATTGGTGAAAGCTGTCTAGCTTATTTTGTTTCTGTTCTTGCTTGTAATATTTAAATGGGGGGATTGAAAGTCACGTGTGGTCTGCATGTTACTTGACTATAGTATACGATGTATGATATACGAGGTATAGAACGGTCTTTTAATATATATAAGCTTTCATTGTTCATAATAGAACTGTAATCATAAATAAAATGCGATGGAAATATAAGGTATGAACTATAGTTGCAACGCTTGATATGTTAGGCTCATCTAAACTTGGATACACTTTCAACTTCTTGGAAAAGTGTTGCTATGAAAGTAACTACTGTTGTATTGTAGTCAGAGGTATGTTCTTCCCTAAGCTTTAATGTGGTAGCGTTGCGTTACGACAGTTCTACTCTTACATCACGTCCAACTGGACCACATCCAACTGGACCCCATGGAAGACCAGCTTAGTGTAGCTGAATATGGGCTATCCAGCCATCTTCACAGATGGAAAATGAACAACAACAACAACAACATCATGAACTTAACCCGGACAAATGACACTTTTATCCAAGCGAAACAATTCTTTTTGTGCACATGTGTTTGTTTTCTTCCATGTTTTTATTTTTGTTCTTCAGTCTCCTTTAAAATACACTCAGTCATATTTGCTTCTTTCTTCAAAACGAATGGCAACCATTAAGTCAGGTTGTCCTTTTATACTGCACTCTTTCAAGAACGAAAATATTTGTGTTCTTATAATATTGTTTGCTATACACCAAATCTTATACTGATACACACTGTTGCCATATTGGGTAGGTGCTGTATGTATTTATTAGTTATCAGCCTTTAATATAAAGAGTTGCAGCAAACATGGTATTGATATATGAGTGGGATCTGCATTAGCAAAAGTTCATAAAAAGTGTGCGAGCACGTTTGAGTGTGTGTGTGTGTGTGTGTGTGTGTGTGTGTGTGCGTGTGTGACAGAGAAAGAGGGTGATGTGGAAGAGATTTACTTACAGACTATTCGAACGTGATGATTGTTTTATTCTTTATGCTTATAAAAAGTGTGTCAGGAAGTTATCTACATAACTCAGATGCCACGCTGACACATAGATCATCGGAGTCATCGTGAAATCCATACCCTTCCTCCCCCCCCCCACACACACACTCCCCTCCCCCTCTCGCCTCCCTCTTCCCCTACCCATCCTCCAGTTTTTGCCTTCTCCCAAGGTAACGTGATTGCGCATGGTTTTCATGTGTTCCGGGGAGGGGTGTCTGCTTCCCCATAATGTATCACACTTCTCGACTTCCTCGTTCCTATATTCAACTCTTTCTGTGCATGCATCTAGGACTAAAACTATAAAACATTAAAAACGGCTCTCTGATGTTGTTTAGTTCAATCCTGAAGTGAAAGGGATGGTTACTATACACTAGACTTGGAATTTGTCAACACTGACAAATTAGGTGATCCGATCTTTTCGAAAATCAATGATTTGAGTTCTGATCCCAATATAGGCATGACCATATAGGTTTCATCTGTGTTTAGGAACATTGGCCGTGTGATGTTTGGATTCTCATTTAGAAAAGGGAGTCAGGTCTGCCATCTTTGGTACCAAATTCCGTATACACTATAACGAAGATACAAAATGAAGTACATATGACCTTTGACCCCACTTTGCACAGCCAAGATGGCATCTGAGCAAAAAGTGGTTATTTTGTGAAATGATCCTTGTAACATGGTCTTTACGTGTGCAAAATATGGAAAAGATAAGACATGTATTCACCAAGATACAAGATGATACATTTATGACCTTTGACCCTAATTTACATACCCAAGATGACGTCTGATCAAGTAGTTGTTATTTTATGAAATAATGTACGTGACATGAACTAAACATGTGCAAAATATGGGGATGATAGGGGGTGTTTTTCTTGAGTTATTGCAGAGAAAGTTGCAGAAAGAAAGAAATATCTCAATACATCGAAGATAAGTTTGATTTCAACCAAGTTTTTTGACGTAATCTCGGCGTCGTATGAAAAAATAGAGAGAACCTCGACGACAGCTCAAAGTCTCAGCTACAACATACTAAAATCTGGGAGAAATTCACCGAAGAGTAAGTGAGCTAGTGCTCGATAAAGACCGTCATGTCAATTTTCATTTCCAGAAAAATTCCCTCCCATAGAGATAACACGTAAACTGGTTAAATTTGACAAGGTTACATTATGTCCATTTTCACGAGGTGAAGACATAATCCGATTAAAACTTTGATTGAACAAAACTTAAAGAGTATTAAATTGGCTACAACATACTAAAATCTGGGAGAAATTCACCTAAGGGTTAGTGAGCTAGTCGTCGATAAAGACAATCAGGTCAATTTTCACATCTAGAAAAATTTACCTCCCATAAAGATAACACGTCATAACGAAGATACAGGAAGAAGTACATATGACCTTTGACCCCACTTTGCACAGACAAGATGACCTCTAAGCCAAAAATGTTTATTTTGTGAAATGATCCTTGTAACATGGTCTTTACGTGTGCAAAATATGGGAAAGATAGGACATGTATTCACCAAGATACAGGATAAAACATCTATGACCTTTGACCCTAATATACATACCCAAGATGGTGTCTGATCAAGTAGTTGTCATTTTGTGAAATAATGTACGTGACATGAACTAAACATGTGCAAAATATGGTGGTGATAGGGTATGTTTTTCTTGAGTTATTGCAAAGAAAGTTGCAGAAAGGAAGAAATATTTCAATACATCGAAGATAAGCTTTAATTTCAACCAAGTTTTTTGACGTGATGCCGACTCCGTATGAAAAAACGAAGGGCACACTTACGATAGCCCAAAGTCTCAGCTACTATATACTAAAATATGGGAGAAATTCACCTAAGCATAAGTGAGCTAGTGCTCGATAAAGATAGTCATGTCAGTTTTCATTTCCAGAAAAACTGCACTCCCATAGAGATAACACGTAAACTGGTCAAATTTGACAATGTTACTTTCAATCCCTTTTTACGAGGTGATGCCGTCATCCAATCAAAATGTTGTTATTATAAGACTGAAAGACCATTTAATAAGCTACAACAAATTGAAATTTGGATGAAAATCAACAAAAGAATAAGTGAGATATGCTTGAGTGAACTTAAAATTCGATGACGTCATTTTGAAAATTTACTTTTTTTATTTTATTAAGAAATTTGATATCTTTTCATCATTTTTCCAGCATCGCCAACCCATGAAATGACATGTAAAACTCATCAGCTTTCAGAATATGTAAAAAAAATGGGGGGTCACCGTCCATCCTGACGAGTAAAATCGGATTCAAAATTGGCGGTTTTTTTGCATTGTTGCACTGTATATCACCATTGACGCGCGCGCGGAATTTCAACTTTGACGGGCCCGTGTGACGTCATATTGAGTCGGATTGACTTGAAACTTGGTAGAAATATTCCTTGACATTATAGGCATCCGATAAATGTGAAAAAATGGGAAATTTCTATTGCATAAGAGCTGTGCGTGCGTATATGTGCGCGCGCGTACGCGTCCGTCCAATTTTTTCAATTTTTCAAAATATGCTCCGATTGGTCTGAAACGTGTGCAAAAAAAATTTGAGCTCGATTTGAGCATACAAATATTTCAACGCGCGCGTACGCGCACGTTTTAAGAGAAAATATGAATTTTGATTATATGAGTAGAATGCGCTTGACTTGAACTATATGTGACGTAAATTTCATTGACAAATTCCATTCCATTAATGAGATAGGAGTGAAAATGTGTTTTCATATAATGACGTCATAGTGACGTCACGGTCGACTGATCACTATGATTTTATAAAATTTGTCGTCTTTGGGACATGATACATATATGGTATGAGTTTGAAGTTGATACTGTGAGTACTTTCTGAGTACGTAGATACACAACTTTTGTCCAGAAATAAAGAAGAAGAAGAACCAACTAGACTCGGAATTTGTCAATACTGACAAATTAGGTGATCCGATTTTTTTTTTTTTATCAATGATTCTAGTCCTGATCGCAATAGGCATAACCATATAGGTTTCATCCGTGTTTAGAGACATTGGCCGTGTGATATTTAGATTCTCATTTAGAAAAGAGAGTCAGGTCTGCCATCTTTGGTACCAAATTCGGTATACACTATAACGAAGATACATGGAATGAAGTATATTTGACCATTGGCAGAACTTTGCACAGCCAAGATGGCATCTGAGCAAAAAGTGGTTATTTTGCGAACTGATTATTGTAACATGGTCTTTGCGTGTGCAAAATATGGGAAAGATAGGATATGTATTCACCAAGATACAGGTTGAAACATTTATGACCTTTGACAATAATTTACATACCCAAGATGGTGTCTGATCAAGTAGTTGTTTTATGAAATAATGTACGTGACATGAACTAAACATATGCAAAATATGGGGATGATAGGGGCTGTTTCTCTTGAGTTATTGCAAAGAACGTTGCAGAGAGAAAGAAATATCTCAATACATCGAAGATAAGTTTGATGTCAACCAAGTTTTTTGACGTGATCTCGGCGTCGCATGAAAAAATGGAGAATCATTGATGATAGCCCAAAGTCTCAGCTACAACATATTAAAATCTGGGAGAAATTCACCGAAGAGTAAGTGAGATAGTGCTCGATAAAGACCGTCATGTCAATTTTCATTTCCAGAAAAATTCCCTCCCATAGAGATAACACGTAAACTGGTTAAATTTGACAAGGTTACATTATATCCATTTTCACGAGGTGAAGACATCATTAGATTAAATTTTTGATGAACAAAACTTAAAGAGTATTAAATTGGCTACAACATACTAAAATCTGGAAGAAATTCACCGAACGGTAAGTGAGCTAGTCGTCGATAAAGACTATCATGCCAATTTTCACATCTAGAAAAATTCCCTCCCATAGAGATAACACGTCATAACGAAGATACAGGAAGAAGTACATATGACCTTTGACCCCACTTTGCACAGACAAGATGGCATCTGAGCAAAAAGTTGTTATTTTGTGAAATGATTCTTGTAACATGGTCTTTACGTATGCAAAATATGGGAAAGATAAGACATGTATTCACCAAGATACAGGATGAAACATTTTTGACCTTTGACCCTAATGTACATACCCAAAAAGGTGCCCGATCAAGTAGTTGTTATTTTATGAAATAATGTACCTGACATAAACTAAACATGTGCAAAATATTGGGCTGATAGAGCTCGTTTTTCTTGAGTTATTGCAAAGAAAGTTGCAGAAAGAAAGGAATATGAAAATACATGGAAGATAAGCTTTAATTTCAACCAAGTTTTTGGGCATGATGCCGACTCCGTATGAAAAAACGAAGGGCACACTCACGATAGCCCAAAGTCTCAGCTACAACATACTAAAATATGGGAGAAATTCACCGAAGCATAAGTGAGCTAGTGCTCGATAAAGATAGTCATGTCAGTTTTCATTTCCAGAAAAACTGCACTCCCATAGAGATAACACGTAAACTGGTCAAATTTAACAATGTTACTTTTAATCCCTTTTTACGAGGTGATGCCGTCATCCAATCAAATTGTTGTTATTATATATCTGAAAGATCATTTAATAAACTACAACATATTGAAATTTGGACGAAAATCAACTAAAGAAAAAGTGAGATATGCTTGAATGAACTTGAAATTTGATGACGTCATTTTGAAAATTTACTTTTTTAACTTTATTAAGAAATTTGATATATTTTAATCATTTTTCCAGCATTGCCAACCCATGAAATGACATGTACAACTCATCAGCTTTCAGAATGTGTAAAGAAAATGTGGGGTCACCGTCCATCCTGACGAGTAAAATCGGATTTAAAATTGGCAGTTTTTTGGCATTGTTGCACTGTATATTGCCATTGACGCGCGCGCGGAATTTCAACTTTGACGGACCCGTATGACGTCATTTTGAGTGGGATTGACTTGAAACTTGGTAGAAATATTCCTTGACATTTCAGACATCCGATCAAAGTGAAAAAACAGGAAATTTTCATTGCATATGAGCTGTGCGTGCGTATATGTGCGCGCGCGTACGCGTCCGTCCGATTTTTTCAATTTTTCAAAAAATGCTCCAAATGGTCTGAAACGTGTGCAAAAAAATTTTGAGCTCGATTTGAGCATACAAACATTTCAACGCGCGCGTACGCGCACGTCTTAAGCGTAAATATGAATTTTGAGAATATGAGTAGAATGCGCTTGACTTGAAATATATGTGACGTAAATTTCATTGAGAAATTCCATTCCATTAATGAGATTTGAATGAGAATGTGTTTTCATATAATGACGTCATAGTGACGTCACGGTCGACTGATCACTTTGATTTTAGTTCGATTGTCGTCTTTGGGACATGATACATATATGGTATAATTTTGACATTGATAGGAAGAGCACTTTCTGAGCTAATCGATACACAACTTTTGAGGAGAAATAAAGAAGAAGAAAAAGAAGAAGAAGAACACCCAAAGAATCCGTACAGATACAGAAGGTGATCCGAGAGGATTCTCGGATCACCTAACAAAGAATCCGTACAGATACAGAAGGTGATCGAGAGGATACTCGGATCACCTAATTAAATAAAATGGGCTAACCTTCCTTGGGTATAGCCCTATAAGGTTGATTATACAGTACAGTATGTCCCTCCAAAAATTGCGATCAGATTATCGCATTGATAACACCCAATATAATAAAACTGTCTAAATTCTACTTCAGAATTTTAAGATATTCCATCTTAGCTCTATTTTGCAGAAAACCCAATTCAATTTGGTTAAGCGGTCTCAGAGAAATGTGGATTGTTGTAAAGCATGTCATGAGTCTGATTCTTCCATTGTCTGTGTGTGAATACAAGAACAGAACTTGGAGGGAAGAGATTCTGTAAGATGTGGGCAATGAGTTATAGTTTCATACCCTGGATTTGTATGATTCCCTATTCTTAAAGATATCATTGCGGAGGGTCCCGTTGTATTTTTTTTTTTTTTTTTTGGGGGGGGGGCATACGGTAGAGCGGTTGTCTAGAACTGCTCACAGAAAGAGAGACAACATGAACCAAAGCAACAAAATCTGGTATCCAGTGAAATTGCCCACATAAACATAAGACAACAAAATAAGTTCTTATGAGGAATATGTAATCACATATTTCTTCTTCTTCTTCCCCTCCTCTTCCTCCTCCTCCTCCTCCTTCTTCTTCTTCCTCCTCATCCTCCTCCTCTTCTTCTTCTTCTTCCTCCTCATCCTCCTCCTCTTCTTCTTCTTCTTCTTCTTCCTCCTCATCCTCCTCTTCTTCTTCTTCTTCTTCTTCCTCCTCCTCTTCTTCTTTGGTAACTTGTTACTTCAGCTCAACATTTTTTTTTCTCTTTCTCCCTCTCTCCCTCGTATCTTCATCTCTCTCTCTCTCTCTCTCTCTCTCTCTCTCAAAATTTCTTTGTATCACTTACTGTAACATCTCTACAAAGCGTATACGAGAAGCTAATCTCTTCAGGCTTTGTTCAATATTTTAAGCTGAGAGATCAAAATAATTATTATGATTTCAATTAAAGTTCAAGTAAGTGCCGGACATAGCCCTTAGGCTACCATGGTCAAAAGGGGAAAAGGATGTATTTGTGACGGCTAATCAACATTCATGACGTAATCTCTTCATCCGTTCGATGTTTATGGGGTGAAAACGAATCGCAAGAAGGAAATTGATGATTTGATGAACATGATATTCACCATAAGATAAAAACAAAGTTTGTTTCTTTCCCTGTTATCTAGTTTTATCTTTTAAAATGACAGTTCGGCATGCTGATTAAATACTTTTACAACAACTTGCTTTAGACGCTGTGCACTGCACTTGTGGCAATTTTTTGTATCATTCTGTGTACTAGCTAGCTGTAGATTTGGGTTCCTTCTTCTTGGTTCGTCAACGGCAGAAAACATGAAGTATATGCTAAATAAACTCTCTCGCCCTCGAATGGTGCAGAGTACTTATCGAGGCAGATATTCAGAAGGGGAATAAAAACTCACACTCTTAAAAGCTGAGAAGCCAGAACTTGACTTCAAGATTGTGTTATTTTAATCTTTTCATATGAGGAAGTGATGGATAATTTGGAATCTGCAGTCGAGAAACCATCAATTCCTTGTGATTATACACACTTCCACCCAAGCTATTAAGATTCAGTTACGATTAAAGAGCAAATCGTTTTTTTTTTTTCAATCTTACAATGCTTAATCGAATGTTGGACGTAATTACTTGTTTATAATCTTTTTTAAGGCCCTTGGTCGAATAATATGCAGCAAGATAAAATTCAAATAACTCAGAGATAATTTGATTACATGTTCTTGGTTTTTTGTCATTACAATTTTAACAGCAGTTGTCATGTGAAAAGGGGAGAGCGTTGCTTTTCTTCATATCTATACTCTCCTTTTTGTTTGTTTTGTTCTTCTGCTTTTCATTAAGGGTAACGATATTTTGATCTCTTTCTTTAGTGATGATTTCCGTTAATCCTTATCATCCATCCGTATTTCAGTTATGCTGAAAATAATCTACAGCCTCACTTGTGTGATGTCGTGAGTTAAGGTCGTTGAACCGTTCCAAAGGGAAATTATCATTGGAGCAATACATAAATTAGTGTAAGGTGGGCTCTGCTAAATTGCTACTTCCAATACATCCTAAATCATCCTTTTTATGAGTCACATGGACAAAATTATATATAGATCAAACGTCGTCACAACCGGAAACTCGTATTTTACGTCCGGGTTAAATAGATCTGCTTGTACCGAAGCCATCTTGGAAGGGTAGAGAGAGACAAAACAAAACAGCAAGAACGTCTTTAGTTCTGCATGCGTTACGTTGCAGTCCGCGTACTCCCCATGCATGCTTTGCACGTTCTACTATCACTGACTATGTATGTTCTGTGGTTTGTGCCCTGCTCCATTTGCGAAGAGATAGATACAGGGAGGGATGGATGGAGGACACACAGAAAGAGAAAGCTTTTAACAGAAAGACAGACTGACAGACAGACAGAAAGACGAAGAGAGACAATCTCATAGACAGACAGACAGGGCCATTAGGATCAGATTGAAAAGAATGATACCATGAATCCATGTCCCCTAGATAGAAAGGGGGAGGTAGAGAGCGAAGCCAATTTCCTCCGGCTACATCATGGAGACAGGAATTACAACAGGTACGGCACAATGGCCCAATGGGATAACGGGGGAAGGGGGAGGGGAGGGGTCTATGGGAGCTGATGGCTCTGGAAAGGAGAGGGGTAGGGTCATTTTGGAGCTTCCTGGCTCCAATAAGCTCACACCGCAAAAATCTTGCCCGTATGGATGCATCATACTGCTTTAACAACCACCCAAGTATGCTATAGCAGAAAGTTATTATAATAACTATGTTATTACGTAAATGTGTCTTCGATTTATTTACTGTCACGCGATGTCTGGTGATGGAAACATGAATACAATGAGAACAAAGGGCAAAATGTGCACTTTTTTCATGTGTTTACCCATGAATGTGTATCTAGACATTGTTCCTATGTATATATACATAATACGTCGCTGGGTCAGAGTATATATTATGATAGTATTGACTTTGAGTCTCTGAAACAGCGGAGAGGTTTAGATAGAGGGGCCCACATTCTACTAGCTCTGTCTCCATTTTTCGTGCAAGGTTATGCATGTACTTCACTTCGACCACTTCTGTTTCTTTTAATGTATAATAACTGTAAGGTAATCAAATATTGTACAGTCGTTGCATTTCAAAATGATCTGTTTACCGTATTCTCTGTTATCAAAGGAAGTGAAACATATATGTTTCGTCGAAAAATGAAATAAACTTTGAATTGAATAGAACCTTTGTTGTATGATTAATATAAAGTGCAGATCTTAATTAAAAATTGAAGTGGTAGAAGACATATATACAGAATATCATTTTCACGAAAAGAAATTCAAGGATGCAGTGTTCATTCACTCAATGTTGATTTTGTGCACAGTAATTAAGCGACATTAAATCATCCTGAAATTTTGAAAACTAGGTATCAACACTTTATCATTTAGAAAAAAAAAAATAATACTACTGATTTTACTTTTAAAGTTTTCATGTCCGTTGCTCTTTGTCTCATTGCTAAAAAAAAATAAAGAGATAATACAGAAACATATTGTATGTATGTATGTATTTCTATATAAATTTGTATAATTTCATAAATATTTGTAGGCCTACCCTTTTCATGTTTTTTACATTCATATTTCTTGTTATATGTGAAACGATGTAATATCTCCCTATCAGAAATGTCCTTTGCCTCTGACAAGGAATAGAAAAGCTCTGAGTATGTGTATCACATGATATATTTCAATGAGTATTATGATGAAAAAAGTTAAAGACTAAAACATGTGCCGTCACAGATACACAAAGATACACAAAATATTTCGATTTAATATAAGAACTAATGAAAAACTATCGAAATTTCATATTCATTGTGAGTGTAAGGATATAAATGCCAATTTATGTATTTTATTGTTTTATTTTTCATTTTAAAGTGAAAATGATGGTCACGTGATTTTTTGAAAACAAAATGTTAGTTTCAATTATGTCACCAATGAAATTTCTCTGCTTTCTCCTTCTTGCATGCGGATATCTATAATAGTTATCTTTTATGCGCATATTGCAGATGAATCAACAGTGATAATCATGATAATGGAAAGAAATAATACATATAAAAACTAGGGGAAATATTTGAATGCGCCTATGAGTTCGAAAAGAAAGACGAACAGTTTGCCAAAATGTAATTAATCCGACAAATTGATGAGTGGCTGGAATACCGAAGTGCACCATTCAAGCTTTGACTATTCGATTAATGCGTACGTCAATCATTAATTGGATAATGAAATCATGGAACGTGAGGACGAATGATACGCCTTACTTGGCAATAAAAATAAAAATGGTTCCAAACAATTTATTCAAATATTTATGGACATATCGGTCGCGCATCTAATTTTTGAGTTCCTGATTAAGCAACAGATCCAATAGCCCGCCTTACTCCATCATAGTCTCATAAATCTATTCTATTTTTAATTGCATATGTTTTTTTTTTTTTTAATAGCTATAGTGTTGCATGAATCCTGGTGAATCGGGAGTCATTCTCCAATGCAACTGAAATCTTTAACCCAGACAGGACTTTCGTATTTCGCTTTTTTCGTTTTTCACTTTGTAAAACAGTTTCTTTTGTCACTGCAACATACACTCACCGAATTTACCTTCTGTTTTGTATGATATATATATATATATATATATATATATATATATACACTCAGCAAAAATGTTTTTTTAGTTCATTATTTTCTAAGAAGATTTTAACGAAAATATATGTATCATATACCTTATTCAAGGTAATCTAATTGCCTATCAAATTACTATGTCAACATGATAATAGGGAAATTTTACGCATGAGTGAGTACATTTGTTTTTGTTCTCCAAAGCACAAAGGTACAAGTTGCAAAATTGACATATTGTCTTTCATTTGCAAATGCCCTTCAAGATAACCGTGATAAGAAAAAAACAGTTTAACACAATGAGAGACATGAATGAAATAGCAAAAAATAAGTTTTCGTTCTCTTTATCTCTTTATAACCTCAAACAAAATCAAATTAGGAAACCTAAGTGGGGAAATAAGAATTTTCTGTCAACTTAAACTTCAAATGACATAGGGAGTAAGGGAACAAAGATGATTAAATGAAAGAACATCTTTATTTCATTCATGTAATTCAGTAATTTAAGAATTCGTGAGACAAACTCAACAACCAAATATGATTTACGATTTTCCTAATTTGAGAAATCAGTTCAAATTCCTACTATTTTGTTAGTATTGATTCTTCTCTCATTTGAATTTGGATTTGACAGAAAATTCTTCATTTTCCTCCACCATTTTTAGCCTTTATTGATCTTTTGAGCTTCAAAGATATTATAGAGATCATAGGTATATTTTTCCCACTGAATTCATGCGTTTTATTGTGTTAAATTTGTCTTTTGTTCTTTTCGTAACATGAAAGAGCATTTACGCATGAATGACAACTTGTTCATTTTTGCAATTTTTGCTTTTGTGCCTTGGAAGAGAAAAACAAAAGTGTTCACTCATTAAAGTTTCTCTTTTAGTGACTTTAATACTACGTTGATAGCCAATTACCTTTCATATGGTTTATAATACATTGATATGTAGCCAAAAAGTCTATGAGAAATAAAAACTTGAAAAAGTGTTTACTTTCTTTTTTGCTGAGTGTATATATGCCACGTATGCGTACGCTGTGGTGAGAACGAGAAAGCAGAGAAAGTAACATTTTGTTTTAAAAATCGAGCACTTTTCATCAATCCTGAACAAACTATGTATTCCCGACGTGTATATATATATATATATATATATATATATATATATATAATTATGATTTATTCGCATAGACAGTCAATGGTGTACCTGCATCTTGATGAAATATATATGACGGTACTATTTAATCGAACAAAATTTCAGGGAGGAAATGTAATTTTAAATTTCATCATTAACGTATGTTAAAGAAGGATTTTAAAGAAACGCAAGTACTTGCTCGTGCTTGCTTCAGGCTTCCTTTTTATGATATAAACACATACCATGCATTTTATCCTAAGTCTCTGGTATTTGCCAGGATCTAACAGACGCTTGATAAAGGGCGCTTTCAAATCTTGACACCCAAGAGATAGATAGCGTACCTTAAAAGTTTTCTATTTGCGCCATTAAAAGGTTAAATATCTATTTCATTCCAAGTCTCTGCTGTGTGCTGTCATCTATCGCATCTTCTAACATTGGCTGGCATTGGACAGGCAGATGACGTAACTTACAGGCCAAAAAGTTGTTATTTCCTCTGATTTCAGCCTGATTATGCTTTGGACTGGTTTGTTTTTCTTTCTTCATAGCCGAAAGGGAAAATTTAAAGGCATTATTTACTATTTTGTAGATGAAACAAAAACCTAGCTATAAGATACTTTCAAATACTTTTTAAATGTGAGTTAGGGATAGAAACAACCAACCAGTGTTGGTTCTAATCCTTATAGCATGCAGCGGGTACTGCTTTGTTATTTAAATTCATGAAATTCTTCCGTCGAGATGTTTTCATTGCAACTGATTGACAATTAAGGATTAGAACCAACACTTGCTGTCGGGCGAAAGCTCGGTGGTCTAGTGGAGATGACGCCTGTCCGGTGATCAGGAGGTCGTAGGTTCGAATCCTGCTCGAGTATGTACGCCCATGATTTTTATCATGGCTACTACTAAAACACTGATCAATTCAGTGCTTATTTACGTCGATGTAGGGCAATTTGTCAATCAGTTGCAATGAAAACATCTCGACGGAAGAATTTCATAAATTTAAATAACAAAGCAGTACCCGCTGCATGCTATAAGGATTAGAACCAACACTTGCTGTCGGGCGAAAGCTCGGTGGTCTAGTGGAGATGACGCCTGTCCGGTGATCAGGAGGTCGTAGGTTCGAATCCTGCTCGAGTATGTACGCCCATGATTTTTTATCATGGCTACTACTAAATCACTGATCAATTCAGTGCTTATTTACGTCGATGTAGGGCAATTTGTCAATCAGTTGCAATGAAAACATCTCGACGGAAGAATTTCATGAATTTAAATATTATAGTTATAATAAAAAGGTTATAGAATAAATCGTCTACAATTATGGTTTAATGAAAAAAATTGTGATATCTATCTATATTTCAGGCTTTATTGCGAAACTTTTACATGGAGGCTGTTTTGTGATACAGCTGACCTACACATATGCATCAAATGTGATATCTCGATCAGTTTTTAAATGTAAACTGCTCCAAATGGTAAACAGTATACCGTTAGTGATTTATCCGTACCCACTCTCTTGGCGCAAGCAATGAAATTCAAGGTGGGAGAATTCTCTTTCTAATGTCATTAATGACTTCTGAATATAAAATCACATATCTTACAATATCTTGACGTTTTGCTTTAGTAGTTGAAGGAGGAGGATGGATGTTTGTCTGAGTGTGCGTATATTTGTTTTGCTTATGTTTTGATCACTAACTTTGAGAATACGTCTACTAAGAATCTTGTCACTCTCTAACTTAATAAATTTATTGTATAGATATAAGTCGTGATCATGCGCGTGAAAAATATGTCACCTTTATTCTTTGATTTTGCTATCAATTCACAGCTTCTTATCCTTTTTCATGTACTGTATTTTTTTCTCCTTTTTTTTCAGCTACATTATTTTCTACACCGTGAGGAAGTATGAGTCGTGTGTGCTCTCTATAGATACCAAGTTAGATAAAGCGAAACAAGTACTTGAGATAATACGTTCTTTTTTTCTTTTTCTCCTTTATTTTCCTTTACCTCTCATTCTCGTGTTGTTGCTTTTCATTCTGTCTGTTATACTTGTAGAATGATTGTAAAAACATTTTGTATCGCATTCGATTTGAAGAAAAAAATGTTGGAATGAAATAAAGAAATATAAATGTAATTAAATGGTAAGTTGTATAATACTATTCTCCTTCTTTATGTAATACTTGTAGAACACCTGCAGAAACATACAGCTTCGCATTCCATTTAAAAACAATTTTTGTACTAAATTAAGTGGTTTTGTTCTGACCTTTTCCCCATAGTACATGGAACAGTCGTCGTGACTACAGCGCCCTCGAGCGAGGCGTTGCCGATAGGGGCCGATGTCCTCCTCTCCTGCCGCGACACAGTGACAGTGGCCGAACCGTCTGCTTTCTCGTGGTACCACGACGATGCTCCTATGGTTGAGGGCGGGGTAAGTCTTTTTATGTAACCGCACTTCCGGAACGAACACTCAAAGGTCATCAAACAATATACTTGATAATTAACTGACCTATAATACTCTTGGTCAGAGAGAGAAAGAGAGAGAGAGAGAGAGAGAGAAAGAAAGAGACAGAGTGTGTCTGTGTGTGTGTGGGGGGGGGGGAGGAATATGAGGTTTCCTGATTATACAAGATCCTTAAAGATTTGTGTCCGTGTAGGTAATCTCTTTGCTTATCAGGCGACTCGTACCTAACCTTGCAAAGGCTTACCTATAAACGCACACGCACAAACATCCACACTCACACACACACACACACACACACACACACACACACACACACACACACACAAGCTCATTATGAGTGTGATTGTATTGTGACTAAAGACCTCTTAAGTCACACAGCAAGTCTTGGTCATAGACCAGCACGGAATGCTAATGAGAAAATTTAGCCATGACATTGCTCTCAGGCTCTGGAAGAGTGTTCACTCGTGAAGTCATTCGATGACTTTGATTGGGAGCTATCAGTTTGGATCCTATATTAGGGAAAAAAAATCAAATAAGGCATTTGAAACTCAATGTAAATCTGCAGAAAATCAGAGAGATGCTTGCAACAATTTTGATATTCTAATTACCATGCCAAAGATTATTTTACTTACTACCTTGTGAGAATATACTGATTGTTTATATAATGACTGTGTGTGTGTGTGTATTTGCGTGCGCACATGTAATATGCATATGATAAATGTTTTTCCGGCCAGTTTTGCAAGAGTGTCATTTATTTTCATTTTATCTGTATTCAAGTTCGTATGTTTGAAGCGGTGCAGTGACTTTGATCAAACGATTTCATGTTTAATGCTTTTATATTCGTTTTAGGCTCCCAAATTAGTGGTCACAAGTTCAAATTCTGATATGAGCATTTACTTTCGTGTTTTGGCATGGATTTCCAAGTTTGTGCATTCAAATTAGTGCGATGGGCTCGATAAGCACTTAACATCACTGTCAATTTCGTTTTAAAGCGAGCGATTTTCACATCGATTGTGAACATTCATTTTCGACTATGTTACTTGAAGTCATTTCAAGAAACAAACTTTGAAATAAAAAAAGTAATTCGTCTAAATTACATGTAGTAAGTATAAATATCAAATGTAGCATTAATGATGAGGTGGACACAAAGGATTATGAGTCTTACACCCCATGATTTTTTAACTTCATTAGCTTGTTTTAGGTCAGCAATCGTCATCAAACAAGAATTGCACACTGGATAGTCTTTCAAATTTCTAGAATACTCATTCTTACAATGGATTGTGTGTGTATGTTTATTTTTCTACGTGCCACTTTTTCTTGTCCACATTAGGGGAAAAAATTAACATGAGTTTCACCAGAAATATAATTCGAAACTACTGGGTTTGAAGCACAAAGTTATTTCATTTTTATCTCTAGTACACATTTGCAGTATGACAGTATGAAATCATTACGATAGTATTCTCAATTATTTCTATATTTGAATCTGAAGTGTGGGGAATCTCTTAAGTATTGTAGAAATATCATTGTAAGTTATGAGTTTGTGTTTGTGTTTAATACATTTCGATACAGTCACTCACACGTCGGTCTATGGCTGGTCTTCAGTGAATCCGTGATGTGACAAAAAAAACAACAAAATAGTATAAAGCACAACTTGTAAAGAGTATTTACATAAAGCAAGAGCAAAATAGTCATAAAATGCTATAGTATTATCAAAAATACATCCATTAGTAAGTAGAACATAGTGCGAATTAATTGTTTATTTTTAACAGATAAGAATCACCAACCATAATAAAATTCATATCGGAATAATTTCATTAACTTAAAACAATTACGCGTAAAAAAAAAAAAAAATCTGTCAGGAAAGTTAATAGCAAGCCATGTGAAAACAAATGTGGTAAGCACTGGAACCATTTAAACGTTAAACTAAGAACGAAAGCAAACAGCATTAAAAAAGAATAATTAATGATTATCTTAAAATCATAGCTTAGTGTATTATATATTATATTATTTCATGAACCATTGCACATTCGAATTCAGCCAAAGAAGAACTTTGTTTGACATCACGTGGACAGAGTGTTGTATATTTTTGCGTCACGATGCCAAAGACTTTTTTTTTTTAATTGGTGGTTGGTTTGGGTACATCTAAAGCAGGGTCTTTTTCCACAAACCATGCAATTATTGTCATTGAGTGAATGATTAGTTTATAGATATAGGCAAGTTTCATATACTTTTTTTTTTTAATACAATATACATTAAAATGTTTATTGCGTCAATCTGAGAATCGGTCGATACTGATGTCATTACAATTTGTTTGTATCATCGGACAAAATATGGCTTCCCACTAAATGTCTATTTCAAGATATCCATATATGGATTATGTATATGTATATATATATATATATATATATATATATATATATATATATATATACATAAAACAGAACGAGTCACTAAATTGAAGAAATGTGGTATCTTGCACTTGGATGTTGGATGTACAATAATTTTCTGTAGACCATAAACAGGTGTTTTCTACACTCAATAAAGTGCCTTCATGATCCAAGAAAGAACACACTGTTCTACCATCTCAACGTGGATTGTACAGTTGGACATTTTCATAGAAATAGAACCAACATTAATTTGCCTGTTACGTTTTACTTCTTCAGTTGAGTATCGGGAGAGTTTGATAACAGGAAATCCGCGATTATGAAGCACAAGTGAGCCATCGCTCGTAATCAGTACGAAGTCGCAGTGACTCGTTCACCAGCGTCACAATGCGCCGAGCGTAGCGATTTGATTTCACCACGTTAGCTGCTTCAGATCACGGCTTTATTTTTCTTGCTCAGATGTATTTTTGATGATGATAGATTACGAGCGCTTCTTAAAATAGATGTTTGGTGCTAAAAAATCTTCGAAGGGGAAAAAGGGCATTTTAGGTACTGATGCTTAGGCTTCTATTAATCGTTCTTCCAGAAATCTACTGCATTTTTCTGTCGAGATGGTGGCTTTTTCAAAGCGTCTGAATATCATTAAGTGATTCTCGACAGGTTTACGTGTCCAAGATGACTCTGTTTCAACCAAAAATTGGAATCACCGCCAACTTATACAAAACAAATCCACTTCCAAAGGTTTATCTCTGAAAAAGAGTCAAATTGAGAAGGTTAATTTCTTGACCTAGTATTTTATATCTTGCTTTTCTAAGTTGCCAAGTTTTCCGATATTTCCAGCATGCTTAATTCTTGCCTAGCGCTGTTAACGTGTTGTACATCATATTCTTATGCTTGCAATTATGTCGTGTTTACGGGGGGTTTAACCCGTCAGCTATGAAAAACTGATGAAGAACTGAACGTAGAAATCCTTAGCGAGTGTTTCAAAAATTTCCAGTCGCCATGGAAACTTCCCAATGATGTACACTTTCCAAACGTTTCCCCTCAGTACCCCCCCCCCCCGCCTCTTCGAAACATATAAACTTGGCTTCTAGACTGCTACAGTTTAATGAAAATGAACTGAATTTAAAACGGATGATTGCGTTGGAGATGTCATCTGAACAATACATGTATATACATATATATATATATATTCGACTTTTCCTCCACCGAGTACAACGTATTTGGCACCTTTTCATCTTACGTATTTTATTCTTCATCGGGACTAATGAAATGACGGATTGACTCACATTTTCAACTTGCTCGTCAAATCTGTAATGGCCCGTTAATTGATATGAGCATGCTGATCGTTCCCTGAAGGAGCTTGGTTCCCTGTTTCCACCTAATCAATTTAAAAGGATATTCCATTATGGTAAAATGTTGCTCCATGTGAAAATAGAAATATCAGAGAAGTAGATCTGTGAGAGGTTTTGGGCGAAATCAGACACACACACACACACACACACTCACACACACACACACAGTTATGATTTGTCAAGCAAATGACATTTGACAACTCTACGTGATGTAGGAGTTCTAGAACACGATTGATTCTGCCCGTGCCCAAATATTCGAGAAAAGAGAAACTTAAAGAAATTTTGTATATAAAAAAAATAATAGAGAGCTTCTCATCCCCTATACGTTACACATAGTTGCCAATTTGTCTTACTCTCTTAAACTTTGAAAAGCTTATATCTTATGTTTGTGGGTTTGAGTTTTTTTTTTTTTTTTTTTTTTTTTTTTTTTTTTTTACACAGTTTCTTTGATCTACTTCTCCGATTTTCCCGTTTCCCAGAAAGCAAAGGACGTATTTTCCCTCTAAAGGACCAATATCCCCTCCCCTGTCTAATTGTTACACAGGTCAAGACGAAGAAGGCAGAGGCTAGAGAGCGATATTCGATGGACACATCAGTCAAGGGTCAAGTGACCCTAGAAATAGTCAACGCGCAGGTAGAGGACGCCGGGGTGTGGCGATGTCAGGTCCAGACATCTACCGCCACCAAGCAGGCGGTCGCCCAGCTCAGAGTAGGGGGTGCGTATAAACACACGTTTGGTTATTTTGATTTGATTTGATATGATATGACTTGATTTGATTTGATTTGATTTGATTTATTCCCTGTATGGCATCGCTTTGCAATTTCATTAATTATCAGCAATTTCATTGACATGTAGATTTAGACATTCGACAGTAATACGGCTATTTTCGTACAATTTCATCAAGTTTCGAGATATCTTTCAATATAACAACATCCGCATAGCACGCGTTTCATCTTAATTTCCATACAGAACGATTGCCAAGACAATACACAAGGCTTAAGTGTTTGGCAACTGATAGTGAACAGCATCAATACAATTAAACAAATCAAGGAGGTCGATCTATTTAATCTGCGCTTCTTCCAGTTTTCCTTTCTACCCTTTTTCCCTAATGGCTTACAATAAATATGTTAGTTGGGATGACGGTGTGGTACCATAATAATCCCGAAAATGTTGAAAACGAAGTGAAAATGATTGCTATTGCGAATTTCAAAATGTATATATTGTGATTTATGTTGCATGGTCGCTGATCCGGCTTTCGAAACAAGTAAATCTAATGTACTCATTGTTAATGCACAAAGTCGCAAGACATGTGTGGGACGGTTACATTCACTTAATATGTAAGTGGGAAAGGTTTTACTGTTTAGTGTAACGTTTCAGTCTATTCCATTCGGTCGGTTTGACTACTAGATGTGAAAATTAATATCAATATGGCCTGGCCGTCATGTGAACCGTATAGTCAATACTCAATCCTAATCAAATGGTTACACGGGGAATCAATGTGTAAATATGCCAACTACTTGGTTCATAGACGAATTAGTCAGTTTAAAGCCTTCAATTTTCCCTACAACAGTTTCTAATTGATCGATCATCAAGCATCGTCATAGCAAAACGCAGCTGTAGACATATGCTGTCCACTTTATGTAAGCTGGGCACAGATTTACAAAACGGATATTCTATCAACACATCGTGGCGAGTGACCCTGCAACAGAGCTATGCGATGATCATTAGTCATACACTAGCGGTCTATTCCTTACCAATTATCTTTGCTGTTCGAATAGTAACACGAATGTATGGCAGCAATTCAGTGTAAATTTTGGCCGAAGGATGTAGGCATACTAAATATCATTCAGAAACCTTGCAAACGTATTTGATCATGCCCATGTAGTAATCATCTTGATGTTTCATTTTCATTGTTTCCTTCAAACGCAAATTTCCTTTGAATAGAGATGTTCCTCTCAGAGCCAGTGTAGGCCAATCAATTTCACTGCTTCTAAATTTATAACCAAAACCATTCGGCTTCCAGGTGAATATTTGCGGTTTTGACTTCGATGCTGGGTTAACTATTCACGGCGTATTTAATCATGGGGAAACTAATTAACCTTCGCGAGGATCTATTTAATCTGCACAAATGAGGCCACTCATCCACAACCTAGCGTATCACGTGGCATTGCGCATGCGTACAAAATGTAATTGATTCATTGTTCTTTATACTATGTACATGTTTTTATCCATCTGTATTTTGTAGCTGGTGTTACTATTAGGTAGCTATAGCGTTAAGTTGCTGCTGTTCACGGGTAGGCCCTACCGCAGGATTAGAACTACAACTCAGAAAATATTTGTAGGAGAATTGTCATAATATATTAAAAAAAAAAAACCAGAAATATCAGATCACATACTTTGATACTTACCAATCCGTTGAGAGGTGGAATATGAGCAAGTTATAAAACACACGGTAGCGAAAAGTGTTAGATGTATAAAGTGATATGCAACAGACTGCCGTTGGTCAAAACTCAGTACAGCTGAGAATATTGGATATAAGTTATTGAGAAAGCAACAAATGATGTCTTTTTGGTGGACAATGTTGTTTTCATCAGATTGTTTAATTTGTTTGTACCTATATTTGTTTGGGTGGAGGAGGAGGAGGAGGAGGAGGAGGAAAAAAGTTTGTGCTATTCAGAAGACTATATCAACGACCCAAATGTTATCTTATTTTAAATCAAATGTAGAATTTTTTATATGAAAAAAAAAATCGTAATCTGCAGGTTATAACTGGTATCTAATTTTGATAAGTTGTACATTATTGCAGAAATGTAATGTGGCATGTATAATGTCACAAAGAAAGGGTTATTGGCAGTAAGTGACAGAGTACGTGTTTTACCTTCATAGTTATAATGAAAGGCAATTGCAATGGTTGACAAATATTTTGGTCTTTCTTTTTCACGTGTCTGAATTGATGACGCTGAGCAGCCCCCACCATAAGCTTCATCACACAGACAGTCACGACGAATGTCGGCTCCACAGTGAATCTGGAGTGCAATGCCACGGGCGAGCCAGAACCCAGGGTGTCATGGCGGAGAGCACTTCCGGGTCAATTTCTGCCTGGCGGCCGTCGGAGAGTGGATGGCCAGCAGCTGCATCTGTCCATCCAAAGCGTGTCTCAGGGAGGCACGTATATCTGTGACGCCACCAACGCTCTGGGCAAGGCGTCGAAATCGCTTGGTGTGAACGTGAGACGTAAGTGATCATTCATCGTAATAAACTTATTCACGCACTGTTTACGCTGGGATGGATTCTACTGATTTTATAATTTCAGAGATTGCTTTATTAACTAGACTATTAGCTACCATCAAATTCCATCACATTCAAGACTTAATTGAGTATAAAGTGGTAGCAGAGACATACGAACAAAATGCTAATTCATAGACTTTACTCTGTCACAAACGTTAACCATTTCGTCGAAACTGATAATCGATTTTAAGTCCCGGGAAATAAATGATAACTCTCCTAAATTAATCATAAGTCCATACAATCAATGGTAACTTGCAATTAACTAAGTGCTATATCCATTTTATCAAGAGACCTATAGAACCTAATTGATGAAATCAATTACTGAGTATAACTTCCTCCCCGAATCAACTACAACTTTGCAAAATCAATATTATAACTTATCATTTAAAATCCAAAATCAACTATGAATAGAGGCCGTCTGGGTAAAATCAGTTGTACGGCAATTTACCGACAAAAGTTTGCTGTGAGTTAAAGTAAAAGTTTCTAGTCTTATCACAAACGTACGTCGGTCTAACAGCTAATTTTCTGTAACATTATTTTAGTTTTATTTCTAGCCCCTAATACGGTTGGTTCCTCCGATAAAGAAGCATTCCAGACAATTTTCAATTTTTATTTCACATCATGTAGTACATAAATCAACAGCTCCATGTATAGACTTGTTGAATTTATTGTTTTTCTTCAGCAGAGAAACCAATAATGAACAACGTTGATGGCATATGAGCCTCACATATTTCATAAAGAATGTAGCAATGTATAATGCCAATACAATACCGCTTGCTTAACAAGTTCACCAGTGTAGAATCTTGCATGCTTTCTTCTTTTGTTCTGCTTCCTTGATCCCCAACTCATGCATTCTTATGGTGAGGCTGTCATGTCATTATCCTTGCGGACACAACGCGGGCAGCCCAGCAAGCCAGTAAATGCCGGCAATCGACCACTTTGTCAGATCAGCGTGTACGTGTGTAAAGTGCTATTAACATGCGAAGAAAACATTATGAGAACGTGTTACCAGTTCACGTAGTTTGACATTGTTTGTCATTATTACTCTCATAAAGGCTTAAAACAATGCATGCACGACTTTCACCTTTAGTTACACTGCAGATATCCTCTATTACTCATGCATTTTATCAGTTGGCAAATGTGCACACATGCCCGCTGCGCTCCATGCAAGCTGTGCCTGTGCGAGCGCTTTGTGTTGTATACATTTGTTTTGTTTTGTTTTGTTTTGTGTGTACTGTATTGTTTTTTTTTTAAGCAAACCGCGGAGTTCTTTTTGATTTCTCAAATCAACGATAGCTCTTGCTTGATAAAACGGGGCCCAGGCGATCTTATTATTCTGATGTATCTAGACAACTTTCTTGCATACTATCATCAGTTCTACCAAGGAAATAGCTTCATGGTTTACCATGGTGTTGGGTGTTGGGTGTTGGGTGTTGGGTGTTGGGTGTTGGGTGTTGGGTGTTGGGTGTTGGGTGTTGGGCGTTGGGCGTTGGGCGTTGGGCGTTGGGCGTTGGGCGTTGGGCGTTGGGCGTTGGGCATTGGGCATTGGGCATTGGGTATTGGGTATTGGGTATTGGGTATTGGGTATTGGGTATTGGGTATTGGGTATTGGGTATTGGGTATTGGGTATTGGGTATTGTGTATTGGGTATTGGATATTGGGTTTTGGATCGCAATCAGTTTGTTTTGAATATTTATGCCAGACTATGAATAATCCTTATTTTCACCCATAATTTCTTTGAATAACAGTTGCCTAGGACTTTGGCAACTGTTAGTTCTTCAAGTTCAGATCGCGGTTGGTGCACGCAACCACCTGCGTGCAGACAGCTATATACAGTACACACACGATTTGCACACGCGTACACCTACACACACATACACATAACACACAGCATCGCTGTGTGATCACACACAGACAATTCGAAGCAGCACGTAACTAACTGCCGAATACATATTCAAGAGATAATCTCTCTCTTGGTTACGAAACAAAAAATAAGAGGCGCGCTCCGGTCGATTCTGACCCCCATTGGGGTGCTGTTTACCCTCTCTCGTTTCTTCTTCTTCTTCTTCTTCTTCTGCTTCTTCATTATTTTGTTCTTTTATCGCCCTCCCTCCTTCTCACTCTCTCTCTCTCTCTCTTTCTCTCTCTGCCTCTTCCGTTGATTCCTTGCCTGTCTCTCAGCACTGAAACTTCGTGAACATTATTAACAAGAATTTAATTCCGTCACGTTTCACAGTCATGATAACAAGCATGAGGTCGAAATAGTTTGAATGGTCTTCTTCAGTTCATTTCCTGTCGTGTGTGCAACACTATATCCAGTCTGTCTGATTTCACAAGGAAGCTAATCGTGACAGGAGTTATCTTCCATCAATTTGGTTTATATTTTCACCCGCAGCTTCTGTAAATCATAGACAAAGCCACCAAAAGTTGTTGGAGGTTAAACCTGCCGCCGTGAAACAGCGTTCTTGTCATCAATTACAAGTGAATTTGAAGTTAGAATTCGCATGAAATAGTCTTATTTGGCTAGCTACCCGATAATTTGGCAAAGAATCCGATAGCTGTTGTTGAATCATCACTCTCACTTTTCACTGATTTTCGTGCGAGATAATGCTTGGCGCGGTGCTTTAAATCATTATGTCCTGGGATAGTATTGAAGGGGAAAAGGCCATCATATTCTTATTGAATTGGCAGGTTTAAGATGTATACTGCAATCTATGTGAAACTGGTTACATTCATTGTTTTTATTGATTATTAGGAGCATTTTATAATATACACAAATCTTTGACTTTCAGGGAATAGCTTTATTCTTCTGAATTAAGCTGTCAATTCAAGGATCGGTTATTTACTTAGTAAATTTAGTAAATTCTGATAATTCTACAATTGAAACAAACATAGTTATGAGACGAGAATATTGCTCAAATGACAAAAGATGTACTACTTTATACCTTATGCCATGTTTGAAATGAATAGCACAAATCATAATAAAACGATACAGTAGCAAACCACAATATTCTCGAAAGTTTCTAGTTTTTTTTTTGATAGTTACAAAGTGAACTTACGTAAACATCCCGAAATATTAAAATGCGAATAAAAGAGTATACATACTAACAGAATGGAGATTAACTAACATCGGCAAATCATGAGATGTAAAATGTTTGTGAGGGAAGACGGAATACATTCCCTCGGTGCACTAGACCAATATTTATTGTGGACTTTTTGCAAAGTCACACTGCTTCGATAAAGCCAAGAGCTGAACCGAATAGGAGGCAGAGGCAGTTTATAGTTCCATTGTACGCCTACAGCTGCATTCTCTCTGCCCCTCCCCCTCCTCCTCCCCTCCCCCCCCCCCCCACACCCGCTATTGGTCTTTTGTTCTCTAAAGTTTTGTAGCATGAATCTGAATATAGTCATGCCAGTTGTAACCAGTTCTGATTATATGGGAAGACTATGATTACGTGCCACTGCGGGATACGTTTGAATTAAAAAACAAACAAACAAACAAACAAACAAACAAACAAACAAACAAACAAACACACAAACACACAGTTATGGGTTAACCATCAAAGGTAAATCTCCATTACACTGTCTTTATTAACGCACATGTTAAAGCGAATGATTATAAAGAGTTACATAAGATATATTTATCTGTTTCACTAGAGGTGCTATAACTCATATACCTATAGATTCATCGCAAGAACCAAGACAACTCATCTGAAGATACTCTCACTGAGGGAAATACACTTGGGCAAAGTTTTTCATTGAGCTGCATTAAATTACGTTTGCTTGATTGAAGGTTTTCTTCTATCTGGATATACAGTGTATTATGTGTATATTCTGCATAAACAAATAATAATTACATATATTTTTTTTTATTTGGGGAGGCAATTTATACACAATTTAACCCTTTGTATCTGAAATAATTTAGTATCAAGGTTTATTCTTCATGATGAGGAATACCGTGTTTCTTTTTCTTTTCTTTTCTTTTTTGATCTGCACCTATATTATTATCAATATCGCCTGGATTTCAGATGTTTTCAAGCCTCTAAAATGCATATAAGTTCGAATGATTTTTACTGCTTTTTTTCAGTTGTAATCCCGACACTGCACGCCATGCAATTATCATAGCTATGTTAATATGTATACTCCTAAAAATATATATATATATTAATGCTGTTTTTTCCTTCAAGGGATGAATCAATTTGATGGAAGATTTAGTTTATACAACGCGTTACACAGACTAATAAACGAATAGGAAAGAATCTATATCCATCTTCCTTGGGCATGTCCGGCAGATTCCTCATTTCCACCCCATTATGCAGTTCTCCTCCTTTCTGGGGGTTTGGGAGAGGGTAACGTTAACGTTATTTTTAGCTTGCATTTGCGGTCAATATCAGACCTGTTACCCACGGGTCCAGCGAGTCCTGACTGAGCTTTGAACTGGTTTTCTGCAGTCGCACAAATAAACATCTAGCTATACACCGGACTATGAGACTCTTCTTAAAAATTATTATGCACATATGTGATACTAGTTTATCCTAATGCTTTGTTTCATAGGGATGACATTTCTTTTTTGAGATTATGTAATAATAATTTACATGGCGACGCATCTGAGGGATTTGATAAAACATGTACTCGCAAAAATGCATAATATACTCTCACACCCTAACAATTCCTATTCACACAAAATATATCAAACCTAATTATTGTAGCTAGAAGAGAAGCTATAACTCTTACAACCTGTCCGGACTCGGACCTAGCAATAACTCGTCGTATGCATCTATGCATAAACTATTTAATTTGATTAAATAAACTATTGAATTGAATTGAATCGAATTGAATTGAATTGAATTGTATTGAATTGAATTGAATTGAATTGAATTGAATTGAATATGCATCCGCACGGACCTGCGGAAGAACAGCCTTCGGGGTTGAAGTATGTGCCGTGCATAAATAAATGAATGAAATGAAATGAAAAATCCATCCATATGTATAAAAGTATCTAAGATATTGCCTTCTCGCAATATGTGTGGGATGAAGATTGGATTTCATGCTTGCCATTCTTTGAAAATGAAGTTTAATAAAGGGAAAGGGTTCTTTTAAAAGGGGTGATATCGAAATACCAATTGTCAGTCTTACCACAGTATACTGTCGCAAAAAGAGGAAGAAGTAGGGCCTTGATAGCGTTAACGAACTGAGGACAGCCATCCTAGATAGATAGGTTTAGATATGCAACTTTATGGACCCGAGATGGCATAGGCAGAAGCTGATACGTTCCCTCGAATTATCATTATTATTATTATCATTGTTATTATTATTATTAGTAGTAGTAGTAGTAGAAGTAGTAGTATTAATAGTAGTGGTATAGTAGTAGTAATGTTCGTGTATCTAATTTGAATGATTTGAGTGTACTATACGCAAGTTTGGTGTATACTTGAATAACTTTATAAAGACGAGATGTTCTTTTGTAATCCTTGCTCTATATTCGCACTAAGAGTCCAAAGTTTTCTTCATTCGTTATTTTCTATCATCATGCCACTTTGTTCTTGTCCACGCAGATGCTCCGTTCCTCAACCCATCACTGTCAGACAGCCAGGTATATGGCTTGCAGACTCGTGCCGTCAACTTGACGTGCGCTTGGAGCGGCTTTCCCCCTCCCTTTATTACCTGGACGCTGAACGGAAGGTCTGTGACCCGCCGGGCGAAGCGGAAGTATTTGGATGGGATCAGCACACTGTCGGTAAACAACAAACCACAAACAACAAACCTCAAACAACAAACAAATTATAAAATTAATAAATCAACAAGCAGACAGACAGACACACAGACAAAGAAACAGGCAAAAACTTGAATTACTCCGGAGTCACATGATTTAAAACAAATTTTGCTGTAGACATTCCTGTCTTTTAAAAATCTGTTAATCATAGTGATTCTGATACGAATTCGGAGAAAAAGGTCCTTCTCAATCGATCAATCAATCAATCAATTAACCAATCAATCAACCAACCAATCAATCAATCAATCAATCAATCAATCAATCAATCAATCAATCAATTAATCAATCAATTAATCATCACTCATTCACTCACTAACTCACTCAATCACTCAATCAATTAATCAATCACAATTATAGCTTAGCAATTTTTTCCTCGACCATAGTAATAATATGTCAATGATTTATTTGAATCTGATTGCCACTGAAAAGGACGAAATGACAGGCAGCCAATGACATACCTGTATTATGTCACACCTTTCCTATGAATGCCAATGACACAATAGCAAGCCGCTTATTACACCCCTCTTTACAAGAAGGAGATAACAGCTGAAGATGACACCAATCAGGCCTATTTTACTCAGGGTTTTTTTCTGTCTCATTTCCCCTGGGGGTCTGAGGAGATACTGTTCAGTTGAGCCAGATTTTGTTTGTTTTGTTTCTGTCTCCCTTACAATCCTCTTGAATTTTCTGAGCAACGTAGGGAAACACCCGAGTGAAAAGAAAACATCATGTTCATCTTAATGTCCTATATACAAAATTTATGATTTGTGATTTGTAATTATACGTTTGGATCAATTTTATTTACAAGTGGAGATAATTGGCTAAATTTAGTAGCATTGGCAAAAATGGACGGAGTACCATCATTGATTAAGTCAACTTCAGTGAAAATACTTCTTTGTTTGACTTACACTCGGTTATTGGTTTATTGATTTATTTTGTTATGTGTATGTATGTGCATATGTATATTTAATCATTATTTAATTTATCTATTCATAGTACATTTATTTCTTTATTCATTTATTTGCAAATGCGAGCAGCTAACTCCACTTGCCACAGACTTTGGGACGTACCGTTGCCACGCCTCTAACAAGCTTGGAAGGAGCAGTCACGCCATCACTTTAAGAAGAGCACGTGAGTCGCTTATCACATATTTACCAGACAACAAACTTGTCTTCCCGATATGACTCTCAGTTACATACACATCATGCAGCACGTGGCAGATGATAATTGCAGGCTGAGAGACACTGAATTACATGCACGTGAACATTAAAAAAATATCATTATTTAAGTCCACTGCCTATATGGTAATACAAGTGCTGACGTGCGAGATTAATGGTGTTAAACCAGAATCTCACGGAAGACGTGTTGATAAAACGGTTACTTAGTATTGAAATTCAAGAGTAGGGTTGCAACTAGAACATTCTTCGTCAACATTATAAAAGGGTCGTTGCGAACATGACAGGATGCGTGCCGTGCAAGAACTTTTTTCTATTGCCACACTTTGATGTTTGTATCATTCCGTATTGATGTTCCATGTAAATTGAAGGGACTGTTGATGAAAACACGAAATCCAACGCGAAAATCATGAGCGAAAGAAAATCTATGCTAGCCACAAAGTAGTTCATAAAAAGGCGGTATTTCCGATCATGCCAATATCTTTATAATCTCTTCATCCTGAAAATGAAAAAAAAAAGAAGAAGAAGTACCGTTATAAATGCAAAATTCTTTCGGCAGGGCCACCATCAGCTCCACTGCGCGTGCGCACGGGGGCCATTTCCCAGACCTCAGTACAGATCATCGTGGAACCACCATCCACTGAGATTCGGGGATTTCCCGTGCTCTTCTATCACGTGATATACCAAGAAACCGCCCCAGTAAATCTACGGACGGATTCGCCGCTCCAAGGGGGACAGCAGCGCCAGCCGGGGCATACAGAGCGGCAGCCGGCTTCGTCGGGAAATACATTCCAAGAGCAACAACTGAGGCAACAAAATCAACAACCTTACGTCGCACGTCAGGAAAATTCTCGACGTTTTAATATAGGTACTCAGACTATGAAAGCATGAGAAATTGATTCTGACCTGAACATGCGCAGCGTCCTATGTTAAAGTGTAGGCCTACAAGTGAAAGAAATCAGAAGTGAGGCAGACGTAGCTCTCAATGATACTAGTCCCTTTTTATAATTTATGATAAGCTGCCTATATAATTATGATAATATGATGATGTTATAATCATTGACATAAGGGAGCAAAAATATAGAGCTACGTCCGTCTCATACCTCATATCTTTAGCATGTTTAATCAAAATTCATATACACACAAAATATGATCTTATACGTATGTGAGTATGCACATGCATTGTTGCCGTAGTCCTTATAGTATATGGTTTACTTTGACCCAGAAGGCTACTGTTTGCCCAATCTCACTGAACATTATTTCCTTCTGGCAAGTTCAATAACGGACACGTATAGAAATCCAAGCAAACCATGATGTGGACTGCTCGGTACAGTAGATGCATGTAAAACAATACTATTAATAATCACACAAACTTTTATATTATTCAAAGAAACTGACACTACATTTATTTTACACAGTTTAGTGGATTGTGAATGCAAATATCAATATAAACAATTCGAAGCTGCAACAATGCACTCACATACCACAGAGAAAATATCATATTATTCGTGTATTTCAGTGTGTGAGTGTTAGCGCGCGCACGCGCGCGTGTGTGTGTAATTCTGTGCTGATAACAAACTTTAAAGTGTACCACATACTTAGGGTTTGTGCAAAGACGAAACAGCAGATTTCGATGAAAAGCAATATGGCCTAAACTCACTCTTATTAAAACCGTCATGCCTTGCAGGGTCAAATATCGAGCTTACGGGGTTACACCCTGGGAAGACTTATGCCGTCCGCGTGGCTGCAGGAAACGAAGTCGGAGTAGGCAATTTCTCAGAAATTCAAGTCAGTACAGGTGAGTTTACAGGAAATAACAGATGTAACCCGTTGTTCTAATTCTTTTCCGATTCCCAGCTTTGTTCATATCTTTGTCTTCATATAATTCACTTTACACTTTATCCCTGCCTCAGCTTTGTTCTTAAATTCGCCTTCTAATGTTTTCTAAAGTTGTCGTACTGCTCTGAGCTATGAAACATCTCGCATGGTGTTCCAAAGAAACAAAGACACAATCGGTGTTCGTTTCTGTGTGTCCTTGTCTCAACATGGAGAGGAAGAAAAGATATTCAGATAGATGTATAATATGATATAAAGGGTTTGGTCGCAAAACGAGTTAGCTCCATTCTCGATATAGGTTGAAGCATTTGCTATTAAAGCTGCTAAAAACAAAGAGTATGAAATGTTTCTGATCACAATTTCAAGCATATTCCTTGTTGTGTAAGAAGTGAGGCATCACTTGAACGCTTTTATTTTGCTCTATCGGACTTCCTTTAAGATATTTGAGAATGGGTTAGCCCAATTTGCGATTACACTCTTCATATATGTTGTTCTGCATGCCTACCGTTTGGTTCTACTCGTTGAACTAATTTTCTTACAGCATGCTAATGTAGACTGTGAACCCTAAATTTCTTATAGTGTAGAGTTTTGAGGTCGTAGACATGGTAGAGGAAGACGAAAGTATTACAAAGATTAGTAATAATCCCCTCAAATTACCTGCATAATTCTATGTTTTCGATTGATTAAAGCCTTCAACGTTGTCAGCTCTCTTTGAATAAAATACGTACAAATATAGATTCACTTCATTGTAACCCGAATTCATCAACATTGAGTTTGAATCTGTAATGGCACTGAATGTGAAATGTATACATGCCCTTCCCATTTCTTTAGAAATTTAGGAATACAACCCCACTACCCATGTGTTCCATTGTCTTGTGTTTGTGAAAATGTTTAACGATCTCCTGATTTATATGATCTCGTAATAGCATGCTAACAGAAAACCTAATCCTGTCTCACTTTACTCCGGTGAATGGATTGTTTTGTTTTTGTTTTTGTTTTGTTTTTTTCATTGTTGTATGTTTGGATCAAAACGAGAAAGAATTTCATTGAAATCGCCGAGGCCTTTTTTGATGCGGCAAAGACAAGTGTATATAGGACGCGGCATTACATGTAATCACCGTGAGAACTTTGAATTTGATATCTGTGAATCTCCTTTGTTCTTTTCCCTAGCTTCATCACAAAGTGTCAGCAAGATACAGCGACGTACTAAGCCATTAGCCGTCCCCCTCCTCTCTACGGGTATATTCCTCTCCTCGATCTTTGTATACAGTATTTTCCGTTCGCGCGGATTATACAAACGCGGCACCATATATTTTTTTTATTCTGTTTGCGTAAGCTATTTTGCATTTATGTGAAGTCTCAGAAGGGTCAAATCGGAGGCACAGTCTCTTGAAAAAAAAAATATATATTCATATATTTCCAAGTCGATTTAGGGAAAGGATAAGAAAAAAGAAAACTTCACTACAAACAATTGACTTACTTAAATCAGTTGCATTTATAACCCCGGACAAATGTGACCCTGCACCTCAAAACAAACAAAAAGTCGCCAGACATGAATTTTCAGTTAAACCATATACTGAAAGAGCAGACTTTAAGCTTTAAAATGATGTATAACTCAAATCAAATGGACTCTCCTAACCTATCTAAATATTGGAAAGAAAGCACAAACTCAGGAAAAGTGTGAAGTGAGAAAAGAGGCTCTGAAGTAAAGCGCTTAATCTTTACCAAACCGTGCTGGCTGTGCCAAAAAAAAAAAAAAAAACAGGAGGTAAACCACCACAGTAACAACAAGAAGGGATTATCAGATTAAACTGAAATTAAGCATGCCTCATCAACACATTCTGTCCATAATTAATGCCAACTTTCAAAGCAGTAGGACTATCTTTTCAAAAGTTATTAGAGTTGAAAGTGAAGAGTGTGGACAAGGTTTTTCAGAAATGAAGAAGAGATTCTAAAGACACACCTAATCACACTATTCTACCAAAAATGTTCGAGATAAACTGCTAAAAAAACACAGTTTCCTGCCCGTTGTATGATACCAAATTTTAGCATAATGTAAAAGAAGACCCGCTCTTTCAGAAGATATGAAAAAGTCAAGTTCGGCTAGGTTGACTCATTTCACTATTTTCAGTCCTCACGCAAAATCAGTGTGTGCGACTTTATGTTCGTTTTGAGGTGCAGGGGTCACAAATGGCCTTCATTTTTTTAAAGGATATCAAGAAAGTAATAATTTGTTTCTGTTGGTTTCATTTCATTGACCGCAGACGAACCTAAACATACTAACATTATGTCATCAATCAGAATGTTTCAATCACAGAAAGCGGTGGCCGAGTAGACAAGGTCCACCAGAAATAAATGTTTGGCCAACTCTTTTTTTTTTATCATGTAGTCCAATCGGGCCATGAGAAATTTGTGAGTGTGTACATTGGTTTCATGTCATAGAAAATACGGGCGAATAACTGGCTGCTTGGTGCTCGATAACTGCGGTGGCGGATCTAGCGAGGGCGCACCGGGGACGCGCCCCCCTTATATTTTGTTACAACCAAAGATATAAAAAGAAAAATCGAGGAGGGGGGAGTGTGCGTCCCCTCCCTTTAATTTTGTAAAGGCATGTGCCCCCTCTTAACGGAATTCCTGGATCCGCCCCTGTAACTGCACGTGTTTCGTCTAGCTGCTGCGACCAGGGTTGCCTGATCGCTGCTAGTCTTCTTGGCAAAATTCGGTCGAACTGTTCTTATTTTTGCTCACGGCATTTTTTTTTTGTCCAATAATAGAACTAGGTGTATAGCTGTGTTAGATATAATGATTTAATTGATATGGGAAATTCATGCTTATATCTCGATTAGATATTGAATATGTTAAATCAAGTGAACCTAGTCACAGTGTAAAATGTGGTATATGAAGCCCAGCCAATTTTCTCATGATTATCCTAATGTTTACTGAAATGTCTTTATATAGGTTTTTCTGACTTTTTAGTCACAGTACGTGATATTTGAAGCAAGCACTTTTACAATATCTGCCATTTTTTTTTTTGTGGGATCATCATGATTCATTTCATTATTTTGATGTAATTTTAATTATTTTTTCTCTTTTCCTGGCACAAAATTTCATTGTCAAGTCACTAATTACATGAAATTCGGTTATCTGCCATTTTTTTTTGTGGGATCATCATGATTTATTTCATTATTTTGATGTAATTTTAATTATTTTTTCTTTTTTCGTGGCACAAAATTTCATTGTCAAGTCACTAATTACATGAAATTCGGTAATTTTCTTGACCCAAGTGTGCCTCAAGACAACAACAACAACAACAACAAAGATATAATGTCGAACCTTGGTATAGATAATAGACGCACTACAGCAGTAACTCGTTTTGTCGACAATATTATAGAAGACAACAGGATAATTTGTCGTTTGCTAAAAAAAAACAAAGAAGTAGTAAATGGCTTTATGTGCCATCATTTCAGAATTATGATTAAAAGAAAGAAACAGTATTTATAGCCAGGAGCCCCTGTAAACGCCTAGATATTGGTTATAAAAACAAAAAAAAAAAGAAAGAAAAGAAAATGCAAATGCAAATCGTTCAGTACACGTATATACGGCTTACTTCGTTTCATCGGGTGATCGCGTTCGGGTCGGGTGGTCGCGATACACGACCTTTCGTAGATTATATGCCCTAATATACGAAGGGTCGGGTGGAGCATTTGAGAATTAGACCCCTATCATTTACGAAGTATCGGGTGCAGCTAACCCGAATCTTCGAGAAAAAGCCAGTGCTAATTTACGAGCGTTCGCGTGTTTTATATCCGAATACGCGATTGTATTCCTATGTTTTTACACTGAAAAAATTATCACAAGCGTTTGTGTACAAGGCTAGCAGCACATACTGCTCGCCGTGCGTAACTATGGCAAAGCGATACGCTCGCGTGCGATTATACAAATGATGCACAGGATAGAGTGCGTTAGTGAAGGTGCGCCGAACCTTCACTAACGCCACGAAATAATCCTGTGCATCATTTGTTTTATAAGATGGGTCGAAAACTAACAGCATTTTCACGTACCTTTGTGGGTCAATACCAGTCAGCTACATGTAGCACTCGCTCAAAAGTAAGATGTCCGAAGATGTTCGTCCCAAACATTTACGCACGTCGCACTCGGAAATCCCACACATATTGTAAGTACTGTACGTATAAGAGCATACGTACGCCACATGTTATGCACAAGAAAGGCCGGCTGGCAGCCGGAACTAGAAGTTGTTTACAGGATAGACAGCGCGTACAGTAGCGCGCGACGCACTTGTAACATACTGATTGAGCGTGCACTGCTAGTGTAAACATTGTGACGTCAGTGACTTTACGGCGTGCATGTTAGTATACAAATATTGACTGCTCATGAGGATGATGGTGGAAATTATCATTCCCGAGGTGCTTTTCATACCGACCCTTCTATCACCCCGAGGCGTTAGCCGAGGGGTGATGGAAGGGTCGGTATGAAACGCACCGAGGGAGTGATAATTTCCACCACCATCCGAATACAGAGCAGTTAATATTTGTTTTATATACCTCATCACTTAAGACTTAACCAAGATCTAGGGCTAGGCAAATACGAAGTAAATTCTAACTGTTAGGCCTAAACTTTAGCCCTAAAATCAGGCCACAGCCTGCGCTTGCTTGCATGGTTTTCGTGCACTTCGTAGACTATCCAGTACGCACGGTACATTGTACTCACTCACACGGCCTTCGGCGAGCTCCTGCACAAAATCTTGGCAGAAGATTACAGTATACATCCAGTTTCCCGTCGCTCGTGTTTTAATTCGATATTTCCAACATGCTGAGATTTGTCTCTGCTTCGCGATCCTAAGAAATTCTAATCGCAAAGTGTACGATCTTTGATCCAGCTCACTTCAAATCACGGAGGAGCGCTCGATCACCATGCCACGTTGAAACATGCCTGCTGTGCGCTAGTGCGATGATTTTGCATGTGTTTATACGATGCGCGTAGTGAACGTCCTTCATTGGGTGGAGGGGTTGCGGACACCGCGCGCGAAGTCTAGTGTACTTGTTATGTGTACAAAAGTCGCGGAGGGTTTACGAATTCTATCACGAGGGGTTTGCCTTTCTATCACGAGGGTTTTGCCTTTCTATCACGAGGGTTTTGCCTTTCTATCACTTACATGAAAACCCTAAGGCAAGATAGACGGGACTACACCTTGTCACGTGATATACTTTTGACCAATCAGTGATACGAATCTCACTTATGAGGTATATAATAGGAAATAAATGCACGCATACGTGACTCATTTCAGCGCTTCCAATTGGCTACATTCTTGAACCCATTTTATAAAAAGTGATAATACAGGTTTCAATGGACGACCATTCATATTGTACAGTATGTGCGGCGAAAGTTTTAGTCGTCTCGACTCGTGGATTACAACGATCTGGTCCTTCCTGTTCTATCTGAACATCTTGACAACATTGTTATCGGCATTATCGTGGTTTCTGTCTCCACTCATTTCTTCACTGCTGGTGACAGCTAGCTCATACCACCTCCATGGACTTTATTGGGCTGAATCGTGATGTCGGTCCCCTCTAGGTGCGTGTGTCTTTACCATATGCAAAGTGTATGGAGGTTGACAGCAGTCACCGGCTGGCTGCACTATGACGAAATACAAATTATGTACACTTGTACGTGTAACTGAATGGCGGTGAATGGAGTGGGACCTATTTCAGGATATATGTCCTTTATTGTACAAAACCACATAGTATCGATATGGAGACATTCTCTTAGATCACTGCGAATACTTGTGTTGTTTGACTGAAAAGATGGAATTCTTTTCAGATATGATCAGAATCTGGTTACCGGTGCATGAAATAATCCCTTCATAATTTGATAAGATTGTGAAACCTTTTTAATCCCTTTCTGAAATATTTTTTAAAACTGATTAGTTTGTTTGGTTGGTCAAAGTAGACTCACACAGAACTCTGATTAATTGGTTCAGTTCATGTTCTCTGCTTTACCATGTAGGGTGCCTAATTCTATGTTTTGTCGACACTAGAGACTGTGCAAAATGCCAACTTTGGGATTGAATGAGCATAGATTCTGTGTACCGTCGTGATTTTCTTGCAAACATTTGAACATAATTTAGCCATGTCCATATATTATGTATCTGGTTCCCATAGCGAGCGTACACTGACAACCATGTCTGTAGGTTTTTGCGTATTTTACTGTTCCATCGGACCTAATAGACGATATTTTCGGAAGTTTAAATACAATGTATTTATATTCTCCATCCTGTAATGTTATTGTTTTTATTTAGCCATAAAATTATGTTTCTGAAGATATTTTATACTCTTTTATTTGTTATTGCTATTTTTGTGCTATTTTGTGGCCTGTTTGATGTCTTTTGCTCTGATTTATTCACTGGTTTCGCCGTCCCTGATTCACCCGATACTTCGTCACTTGAATGACTCTTTTTTACGTATAGTCACGTTAAACGATCAGCCTTATGTCAAGGATTATCTGTATTAAATTGTGATTATTTTACCCATCCTTACCCGACCCTTCGTAGATTAGGGCACCTAATCTACGAAATGTCGGGTAACGCGACCACCCGACGCGAACGCGAACACCCGAAGGAACGAAGTAAGCCCGTATATACAGGTCAGTCAGCAATTGGATTTGTGGATATATTCATATATCATACTAAAGATAATGTAAATACACTGTAAATGCTTTAGGTGTATTTCACAGAGTGAAACCATGTTTCAAAGTATCTTGATACAACAATTTACTAATAGTCAGCATGATGCTTAGAGAGCATTACCAGTAAACTTATGTCTGACCATTAAAGAGTCAATTACGGTTAGAACTGCAGCATCGACTCAGCGTTAGCGACAAACAGACTCGCGCCTACCTTTAGTGACGCACAGACAAAAATGCAAAATATATACAAAGACGTCCAGACCACTGTTCTGGTTTGTGTACGATAGTATTTCTGGTCATAATTACTTACTATGGAGCACGAAAACACGCAATCGTCCCGAAAAAAAAAAAAATGGTTATCCAAATGTTGCATTCCTATACGACGAAGGCAAGAAGAAAAGACAACTTGATTTTTCAAATGGAAGAGGTTATTTCCAACGCGCTAATGTGACTGCGCGTACCTGTGTTTGTGTGCGTGTATGTGCGTGTGCTTAAGTGCCAGTGTATTTTGGATTTGTTTGTGTTTCTGCGCTTTGACGCTTCAAGGTCCTGACAGAATTACCTGCCTGCGTTACGCCCAAGTCCCGCTTGTATCAAATCGCTTCAGTCTCTACATTCCTACTTTTTGCATTCACCGCCCTGCATGCAAGTTTACGAACAAACTTTGCTTTTGATGCACTTGCTAACATCTTTCCGTTTATGTATCTAACAACTTAAATCAAGTGTCCCATCCATTTCCGTAACTTTTTCCGGGTTGCCTCTTCCGTATGTTATAAGTGTGAAGTCATGAACATCAGTTCCATCACCAACTAAACCATAACTCGATTAAAGACGACAAATGAATAGTACCAGGAACAAACAAAAGTAAGTTAAAACCAATCAATAATGTGTGAAGATGGCAGCGCTTGTAAGTGCAAAAATGCTTAAACACTGTCCAATATTATCCATCAATTTGAAGGAATCGATTTTCATATTTCCTGTTCAGCAGCAGGTCCCAGTGCACCTGTTATGCCCACAGGGACCCCGACTCCCGCCTTAAGCCCCGCCCGCCCGGCTCGAACGTCAATTGCTCCAGCCTCTTACCCTAGCCCTGGTACATATTTTTGGGTCACTTTCTCAATTTCATTTTATTTACTATTTGACAACGACCATCATTCTCCTAAGAAAAACAAAAGCTTATCTTGTTCATGTCTTGGATCATCTTTTGTTTGTATAATGTACACCTCTGATTACAGAGCCTTTGAAATTTTGTGAGACTTCTTTCTTGAAAGTTTAGTCTCAATATACAGAGTAACATGACAGACTTAGGTGAATATCACATGCTTACATTGTGTCCTGTTTTCAGTATTCGTAAATTTCCAGGTCTTTTTCGTATTTACTTTAAATGCGTCTTTGAGTGGGACGTATCAAAATGTTGTATATTCATAATCTTCAAAATCAGTGTCTAAAAAAAAAAGTACGGCAGGCCTACACCCTTTGTCCATAAGCAAAGAGTCTAGTGAATTCTAGCTGATTAATATCTGTACCTTCATTGGTAGATGCATGTTTCGTAATAGTTGATATAGCAATTAGAAGTAACCAACTCTTAATGTGTCGACCATCCGCTTTGAAGAATTGCTTTACAAAAATAACACACGCCATTACCCATTTATTTCTCGCTGTCCAATTTTGCACCTTTTTGAACTTAATCAGCTAGAAGCATGACGAATTCCTTAAACGTAATGCACAAGAAGAAATGTGTGATATCCTAAGCAACAGAGAAATTAGTCCTAAATTGTACGCTGCGCACATATCTAAAAACAAATGAAATAGGAGAGAAAAAGAAGTAGTGTCAGATTTTCTAAAAAAAAGTTTTCCACCATATTGTAATTTTACCACTCTCTAGCGCGTGCACCGGTCAATCCGTCTACTCCGCCCACGCCCAACATGGACCCAGGAGTTCGTGCAAGGCGGCCCGAGAGCTCTCGTCCGTCCACCCCGTTTCCGACCTTGCCCGAGGGTGGTAAGAAGAAGAAGAAAGGCATGTCGCCGTTCCCAATCATCGTCGGCGCCATTCTAGCGATGTTCCTGGGAGGCCTTCTCATCTTCTTCGCGTCGTCCATGCCACTTTTTCGCTGGCAGAAAAGGCGACAGCGCAACCCACCAGACGTAAGTGTGTATCGTCCTCGTTCTGGCCTTTTTCCATAATATCCTCTAGCGAGGCAAACCAATGCCTTGCTGTGATTGAGAATATGATAATCCTTAATTAATGAGCTTATCCAGCGCATCACTGCTCTTGAAAAAAGAAATAATTATCATTAAGGCATTTTCTACCAATGGAATTTTTGCCTTTGCCCACTGGTCGTCCTGGCGACTTTTATATCCATGAATTTGATTGGATCTCTTTTGATTTTATACGATTTTTTTTACTACATTTTGGCTAGGAATTTCAGTGGTGAGATAATGGAACAGGACCCTAAAGGTCTTCTTACTTAGGCTTGACTTCGACCCATTTAGCATTACGATTACATCGAAAAGACGTTAAAGGTATTATGATTGCGATGAGGTGAAGCTGGACACTGTTTCATTTTCAATTTCTAACATTAAGTAACAATCTTTCTTACGCCATCCGAAATATCTGCCCTGACTAGTTGTCAGTCTCTTTTTGGTTTTGGCGGGCTCTGGTCACTGACTGTAACTATGGTAAGTGTAAGAGACTGGCAACTTTCATGAAACGGTGCCCTGAATGACGAATCCGACCAGAAACCTGTTTGAATAGTCCGACTGTGATATTCATATCTATACAAGCACAGAAAAAAAATGTTGCATGTACGCATATGGTTTAAATTACCCTTGCTTCGTTTAAATGCGCAATGAAGTTAAGATTTCTTTTTTTGGTCTATTTCTAACATGCCCTGAAACCCTCACAATAGAACCGTCGACTCTATGTGAGCAATTGACTTATTTAGTCTCTCTCTTTCTCTTCTCTGTCTCTACACACACGCAGGAAATGGAGGAGGAGTTATACAGGTTCAGTGGCTCCATCTACAGCGAGTCTTCGTCTTTGCAAATGAGACCAGTCAGTGTGGTAATAATGGTGGACTGTCCATCCAGTGGGTCTGTCACGCCAGTCTCTTTTAACCCTCTCTGTTCCATCCACTCAAATACGTACGACTTTCATACACATACTTATTGAAAGAAAGTGAATGTGGCACACAGAAGGTTAATATTTAAGGGATGGTACAGTTGGGGTTGATTTATGTCTTGATGTTTTCAACGTTTTTTATGCCTTTTTTTTATATAAAGAGAAACCTCTTATGAAATATGACCTAGCATAATGATTCTATAAGAAATTCAAATTTATTAAATGAAAATCGGTTTTGAACTGACTTGAATATCCAAACCAAAGTAATCCACAGGATTGCTGTGTTTCACTTCGTGTTTAAAATTGGCGGCCATTTCAAAATCGATTGTCATCAAAAACACACTGAATTCCTCTTAGAATTGTGTGTTTTTTCCATTTCATACAGTGGTTTCTAAGTATCTCGCAAAAAGTTAAAAGCTGAATTCTCACCCCACCCAATACTATACCATCCCTTTAACTGTATGTTCAAGACGAGAATATCAATACTCCCATTTAAAATTGAAAAACGAACCAATTAGAATATAATCATGCAGAGTTTAAGAATATACTTGGATAAATAAGTAACTTTTGATAATTTTTTTTTCTCTATAAGTCAGGTAACGTTAAGCAAGCATTTCAGACTGTTCTTGATGACTAACTGGTTAAGAGGAATCACTTTAAATACTTGTTTAATATGCTTAAAAGATCTACGTATGTACCTTCGTTTCTTTTCCCTATTACGACTTCCCTCAACTTGGAATACTTTGCTTAATATGTAGATGAATCCTGTAAGTTGCTTGATTCTAGGGAGTTGGTTTCTTGATACCCTGCATGCCAGAACAAGATTATCCTCATAATTGTCACCATGATTAAGAATTCTATGGCAGGTAATAAGAACACATGTTATGTAGAATATTGTCGAGGATGGGATTATGTTTTTTTTTTTTTTTTTTTAATAATAGCACCTGAAATGTAAAATAGTGTTGAGTATGGATTTCTGTTTCTTCTTCACTTTCTATGTTCATACTTTCCTATATCCTGCAGAAAACATCAAAGTTGTCCTGAAGCTGATCTCAATGTCTTTGTATGCTAATGTACATCGACTGTTGAATAGTATCATATTCATATCTTTATACACGAATATTAGAGTAACAATCGAAAAAAGAAAGAAAAAGAGCCAAAGCATTACCTGTCATTAACATTTTTCGTTTTTACATGCAGCACTACGACTCGGGTATTCACTCTGGATCCATGGGCAAGGAATTCGAGTTCCCGCGGGAACGCCTGGTGATCGGGGCGGTAATCGGTACGGGTTCCTTCGGGAAAGTCGTCCGCGGAGATGCAGAAGGGATTATCAAACCGTCGGCGAAAACGGTCGTGGCTATCAAAATGTTAAAAGGTAAAAGTGAAAAATAATTCAGTGTTTTGTTAAGGAAATAACAACTACAAAATAAGTGAAAATGAATTATAAGATCTTTTTTTTCTGTACTGAAGAAAAACATAACGTGTATATTTGACAGCTATAATTTAACATAACATAATCAAACATTGTAATAACTTGCCAACAGCAAACCCAGATGAAACTGCCGTATCATTGATGGTGCATTTAGTTTATTTTTTTTTGTATTTAGTTTATTTTTTTGTTTATATACTGTATATTATATATATATATATATATATATATATATATATATATGAGCATATTCATTTTAATCAAAACATCTAAATTTCGAGTACATTTTTTCCAATTGAATATCAGGACATTTTAATAAATGTATATATATATATATATATATTTCCTGATGAAAATAAAATAGAATTAAGAATAATTTTTTTTTTTGGACTAAGAAAAAAATGGAAATGTTAGTGAACTTCAATCTCGCACTGAAACTGCGTCATTAGGTTTTTTTTTCTGTTTTTAATTTTATTTGGATACCTTTAAAATGTTACCTTTTGAAACCAATTTCAAAAATTTTGTAAACTAAAATGTGTAAGGAAACGTATCCTTTTCTTGGACACGCGAAATGTAAAGGTTAAGTCCACAGATGCTATGTGTCATTATTTTACGAGAAATGATTCGTCAAAATTTAACGAGCAATCATATCTCTCCTCATATTATTCAGATACCGCGTGATCTCGAATGATTCGTTTTAAATGTATGTAAAGAGCTTTCCATTTTTATATTAGTTTTATTCAGCGGAGCCAATCCAGTCTCCAAGAATGTATTCTTTTTTAAAATTATTTCTGTAAACGATTCATTTCAAAAGAATTATCATGGTTCATATTGACGGGAAGATACAGAACTTAAAATTTGGGAAAGATATGTCATCCAGCATCTTCACGAACGTTATTATGATTTAAAGAGACAGGTAGCATGCTCCACGCAGTGAAAAATTCTGCTCCGATTTCTAACGTGAAGTAACAATACTTCTTTCTCACGTCATTCGAAATATCTGTCCCCGTTGCAGAGGACGCTACCGGGCTAGACCACCAGGATCTGTTGAAGGAACTTGCAGTGATGAAGCTTTTGAAGCCACATCCGAATATTGTTACTCTCTTCGGCTGCTGCACCAAGGATGGATGTGAGTAGTCACGGGCTGGGGCGCTTGGCTTCTTCTTCAGTGTCGTGCTAAGTGATGCGAGCAACTGACAATAACCCTGTACACAAGTACAATACTAAGATTCAATCCCGCCCCCCCCCAAAAAAAAAATGCCACGATGTCGTAAAATTACGTATGCGTGTGTGTGTGTGTTTACTTGTGTGTGCACATCGTCAGGGTCATAGGTGCATTACTTAAAACAAATGAAAGATCAACCACATGATAATGACGACATTACCCAATCATTTGTGATAGGCCGACGTCTCACCCATTGATGTCACGTTGGTGACATGACGGGATTGTTTACTCATGCAATGCCGTGTGCTCTAATTGTCTTGACCTTTCATAGATGTTATCGAAAATTTAAATATCTCTTATTTCAATGCCTCGTAAATTAACAACTCAGTTTTGCTATTCTTATTTCTTAGACGAGTCTCCTCTCATCATTATGGAATATCTTCCAAACGGCAACCTTCTCTCACATCTGCGCAGTAGCAGACAACGTGTGGAGGACTTTGAGATGCACAGAACGAGCATGCGCACAACCCTGTCGCCGACGGATCTTATTCGATATGCATACGAGATAGCCAATGGAATGGCGTATCTCGCTTCAATGATGGTGACTAAAACGTTGTGACTAAAACGTTTTTTAATTGTAATTGTTTGTCACCAAACAATACCGTAACAACACATACGCAAAAACGATTGGTTGAACTTTTATGAATGGTTGATTGAGCTTGACCTGTAATACCAGAGGAGATAATATGATTTCACCCGACATTGCTCAGTTTCACTAGGTGTTACAAAAAACATTTCCTATTTTTTATTCTTAGTTGTTCAAGAATTCAACATCAGATAACACTGACACTGATGTGAGCAATAGCTGCATAATGTACAATTTTGTTGGAGGTAATTTATTGAAACCGACAGCTTAGTTCAGTTTCATTATACCCCCGCAACACTTAGTGTGAAGGGGGTAGGCCCTATATAGGAATCGAAGTGATGTTGGTCGGGCGGTCGGTCGGACGGTCGGTCGGTCGGTCGGGCGGTCGGGCGGTCGGGCGGTCGGTCTGTTGCAAAATCTTGCTTTGCAAACTCCTTCTACAGTTTTGAAGCATTTTGATGAAACTTAGGGTAAATGATGATATTGAGGGATAGATGTGCAAGACATGTTTGTGTGTGTGTGTGTGTGTGTTTGTCGGACAATGCGTTGCCATATAACCACAATTTTGCTAAAACCTCGTAGAGGGAACTGCTTCCATAGTATCTAAGCAATCAATTTCAAAATTGGTATCTATGATGATCAATAGGTATAGTTATGCAAGTACTTGACAAAGCGTTGCCATGGTAACCGCATGTTTTCTTCGAAATCCTGTGGAGTGAGCAACTTCCACGGTTTTGAAACAATTGAAATCAAATTTGGTAGAGATTATGGCCTTGATGCATAGATGTGGACACATAATTTATGTGTTTGTCAGACAAAGCGTTGCCAGAGTAACCATAATTTTACAAAAACCTTGTGGATTGAATAACTTCCACATCATTCAAGCAATTAAGGTCAAATTTAGTAAGTATGATGATCGGGAGGTGTAGTTGTGCAAGACACCAATGTGTTGATATAAGAAAAGTGTGTTGCCATGGTAACCACTCATTTTTGTATCAAATTGAACCATTTAATCTATGAAGGTGAAATTTGGTGTGTATGATGCTCTTTAAGTGTAGTTTTGCAAAATGTCCTTTGCATTTGTATCGGACAATGCATTGCCATGGTAACCGCATGTGTGTGTGTGTGTTTTTTAATCCTGTGGAGTGATCTTCTTCCAAAGTTTGCAAGCAATTGAAACCAAATTTGGTAGGCATTATGACCCTGAGGTATAGATGTGGAACACATAGTTTTTGTGTTTGTCACACAAACCGTTGCCATGGTAGCTACAATTTTACCAAAACCTTGTAGATCGAATAACTTGCCATCATTCAAGCAATTAAAGTCAAATTTAGTATGTATCATGATCTAAAAGTGTAGTTTTGCAAGACACCAATGTGTTAGTGTAAGGAAAATGTGTTGCCATGGTAACCACTCATTTTTGTATCAAAATAAACCATTCAAGCTATGAAGGTCAAATTTGGTGTGTATGATGGTCTTTAAGTGTAGTGATACTGGGGAAAAGCATGTTTCCATTTGCTGTAAGTTTTATACTCGGTGTCAACTCTGTAATTGTACAGTAAACTTAAATTATTCTGTTTCCAATTCGACAAGTGCACAAACTTGGTTTTAACGTCATTGCCCTCATGACATCACATACTACAAATTAACACTAGGGGCGGGGGTATGAATCAACTTCAGTGATAATTCTAGTTAATTCCAGATATATCTTGAAGTTAGGGTTCAGATTTTGCTCTATATTCTAATCCCTGTACAAAACTTTATCTTTCCACACGGGTCAGTTGGCGTGTACGGGTTTAGTATGCAGGAACAACCAGAAAATGGTGCTGAACATTGGCCAGGATTTTAATGCTCTGTTGCATATTCATGAGAAATTCAACCGTCTCAGCTAATCTGTATTCATCCTAACTTGTATGTATGCAGGCACATGAAAGAGGAACTAGGTTTTTCATGTGTCTCCATTTAACCCTTTACCAAGAATTCAGACTAGCAGTGCCCAGGGCAAATAAAGCATTCATGTGCCCTGGAGCAAGAGACCAGAAGCCTAGTCAGCAGAGATCTCAAAAGTGGTATTTGCGGTATCCATGTATATTGTTCAGGGTCATTGCAAGCATACGCCCACATACACATCACTCGTTCCTGTGTAAAAATATTTTTTTTTACAGAAAGTTCAAATTTGACCAAAATCTGGAACTTTACTTTAAAATCAATCATGGATTTAATGAAACTGCTTCATGCTTTCATATTCAAATAAAATCCTAGTAAATTGTACATTATTCAGGTATTTAATATTCACAATTATCAATAACAGTGTTTTCTAATATGTACTTTTCAGATTATTATGGTCACCGAATACTCGTTGAATTAACCCGAGTCCCTTGGATCTGGAGGCAGACGCGCCACAGACTGAGCCAGATCACCGTCATTAGTTCTGAAAACAAGATCTTATTTTTCTCTCATCTCCACAGTGCATCCACAGAGATTTGGCAGCCAGAAACATCTTGCTGTCCAGAGATGGCGTCTGCAAGCTGTCCGATTTCGGCTTAGCGCGTGACGTCATGAATGGTGGAGTGTACCAAAGAAAAACACAGGTAATGCCCTCACACAATGTCGGTATTTTAACGCTATGAACGGTGAACTCTATTCGGAGAATGAACATTGTGTGTTTCCCATATTATACTGTGTATGTGAAGTGGCAAGAACCGATATCACAAGTATATGGTGAAGTGTCATGTTATTATATCACACATTCCTTAGTATTCTTCTTTTTTTTTTTCTAGGGAAGGGTTCCTATTCGGTGGATGGCACTGGAGTCATTATTAGACAATGTCTACACAATCCAGAGCGATATCTGGTCGTTTGGAGTTCTTATGTGGGAGATTGTCACGATTGGTAAGTTCAGCTGAAAGTAAGCAGTCAACACTTTTGCAGTCAAAACTACAATGTTTTAGAAAAGGCACTTCGTTCGTACTCAGTGCCAGTTTGTTATGGTTTTGTGACGTAAAACAGTCAGTTGTTACGAAAGTGTTTTGAATGATGTACGTCTAAGGCAATGGTTTCAGCATCAAAATGCCAGTGCAGGCAATACAGCAACCTGTACAGTACACCGTATATTTCTATGTGTCAAAACGAGTACATTGTCATTTCTAAACATATTTTACTCGTATTATTTTGATATCGTTTTCTTTTCATTTATTTCATTTCCAATCAACAAAAGTACAACCACAGGAAGAGATTTGAACCTATATGATTACACGAATTGTAATGAGAGAAAATACAATGAATTTAAATACAATGAATATTGATTGTTAATGAGTTGTCTACAAACTACAAGCTGTGCTCTATAGCAGCCTCTTCTATTCCCCACAATTTTCATTCGTATTGTCATAAAAATCACATAAATTGTATTTCAGTTTATTACATTTTCCTTTATTACAATGTTACATTAATTCTGTTCCAGGAATTGTACACTTGCCTGTTGGATATTAAATGAATATAATGAACTCTAGCCCTAAGAAGAATCATGCCGTCTACAAGATAACAGAGTGTCAAAATGGAAATGCTTTTATTCCAGGAAGACGACAGGATACAAAATTAGGAAACATTGCAGCAGTCCACCTAGCCCCAGTTTTATCAAGAGATAAAATCGATTTGAAATTCCCTTACCACACAGGCTGTCATAGACTTGCAGTTGAAATCAATTATATAAATAATTTTAAGTCTTCATAAAACGGGGCCCAGGTGTGATAATATAGTTATTGCACATTCGTTGATAGTTCTGTTTGTAGTTGGTTATATAAATTATGCAACTATAATTGTTGTAAAACTTGTATTTTAGTCATCTCTACCTATGCCACCTCCAAAGCTGAAAACCAAATTATTTCGTGCATGCTAAAATATCTCATCACGCAGGCCTACATTCCTGTAGCCAACAACTGCGCAATCCTTCAAATCACTTTAGGTATGATAATCGTGTGTTTTCTTCTTTCCAGGTTCGTACCCTTACCCGGGTGTTCCCAGTAAGAAGCTTATCAAGGATTTGCAGAAGGGCTTCAGAATGCCCCGGCCAGAGCACTGCAGCGAAGACATGTAAGTCCACATATATCATGCCATTTGCGTGTCATATTGATTTTACTGTTTCCTGGGAAAGTGTTGTGAAATTCGTGGACACTTTTACTCATTGATTGGCATAGAAAGATCTGACACAGGGTGTACAGTCGTGTCATATTTCATATATGTGTAACACATTAATTACGTATATATATGTACATATATATATATATATATATAATTATATCTATTTATCATATAACTGCGCGGGCAGTTTTATTGTGTCTGTGTGTGTGTGTGTGTGTGTGTGTGTTTCTGTTGTTGCGGTTGTTGCTGTTTACTCTTCTTTTGCCTTCACTGATACATTTAGAAACTCGCCAATGGAAGAAAAAAAAAATCTTACTTGACTTTTGTTGAGAGGTAGGACAAATGCCAAGAACGGTAAAATTGTCACAAATTTTGGATAGAAATTAGACAATATTGTGGAAGTTTGAAATGTTGTCCATTTCTTTTAACATGCAAATTTGTCACACTCACGTCATACCTTGACATTATCATTCTGAGTACAAAATATGTTGAATGGAACTTAAATTATCTTTTTACTACCATACAACCCCGTACTTCTGACAAAGTGCAATTGTAATTGTCATTTACTGTAGGATCATGTAAAACATAAAAAAAAGAAAAAAAATGTGAACAGGAAACTTGTAAGGTCTATTCTTTTTTATGATATTAGTTTGGCCTATTGTAATGTTTAAAGAGAGCATTGGAATGTCGTTGATACTTTGTACAAAGTTAATTAAAATCTCATAGGTTTGTCTCAATCTATTTTGAAATTGTCATCCATTTTCATTTTACAAGCATTCAATGTCGCATGATTGAAACAGTAGAGTGGTTTTGGTCAATTTCAAGTTTATCAGAGCATTTGCAATTTCGTTTTATAGCCATCAAGTAATCATACAATCAAGTACCAATTTTCGTTAGGTAAATGTTGTTTGCTAAGTGTACTGATATATCTATTACATTTTCATTTGGTATGTTCTTTCTCATAAGACGAGATGACGGCTTTCATGTCTTTCAAGAAAATACCAGCTTTCAATGAATATACACCTACCATTAAATTAGGGAGGATGGAAATCTAGTGGCTAAGTGGTTCTGAAATTTATTTGAAGTAAATTCGATATATAGAGAAGTTTTGCATCCCGCAGTAATATGTTACTAACATTTTTGAGATGTGGTCGGTTTTTAGATGGAGCAGAGTGGTTCGAACTGTCTCCCACCTCCATTGAGTGAATGTATATTGAAGTTACAAAGCATATATCTCATTTTCCCATGCTAAAATTCGTAGTATAATCTGGTTCATCAGATATCAAATATACAGTAAATATACATCCTCAATGCACACAATTCATACAAACTTCTTCATTATAAGCCTACTCATTTATTAGCTTATTAAAGTCTGTAACAACATCAAAACAGATAATTGTCATACATCTTTTCCTTTTTTTTTTTTAGACTTGACGTACAATGACGGGAGAGGAATTTGACCAATTGTGCCTATTTTCCAGTATGTCATTTTTTTTTTTTTTTTTTTGGTTTTGGGGAAACTAAACCGAAATGTAAAATGAAGTTGTTGTGCTCGCAGATAAAAGCAAAAACAAACACATCAATAACATCAAACAGGACGCGTTTCAATCTGTTGCATCTGTGACAACGATTATGTGCTTAGTTTCATATCATCTCTATATCTCTCTCTGGTAGCTACACCATAATGTTGGAGTGCTGGAGGGAGGAACAGAGTCAGCGGCCGACCTTCGAACAGCTACGGACGAGACTCGAAACTATTCTCATCGAGTCCGGGGTTAGTGTCCATTGTCGCGGATGGGATGTCTGTGTATATATTATCAACCTATGACTTTTTGACAAAATCCTGCAGGTCAATGACCCTTCTTGCTGCTTCATCCCACGACGTGCCGTTTAATCAAACTTCAATTTTATTACTTAATCAGATCATCATGTTTGAACAATTATGTCATAATTCCTATGTGGTAAGTGGTCACACACACACACACACACACACACACACATGTATATATATATATATATATATATATATATATATATATAGATAGATAGATATAGATAAATATAGATATATAATAGTACACGTTTTGGTGCAATGATATAAATCAATATTACAGAACTCATGCTGTCAATTCCAACAGTCTATTTTGACACACAAATTTTTGGGCAATTGGCCCTTTCTCAAAATAATGTTCTTGATGCTGAGAGAATCTATCAGAGTAATGTATAAATGCATATTACATATACGGGTAATATGCATTTTTGGCATTCTTCTACTTTAAATGAACTGACAAATTGACCGTTACGTACTATGTTCTCTTTTTTTTTACGGTGCATATATCTACACTGAGCATTACGTATTATCATATTTGGATATATTTTGTATATTTTCCATCGAGAAATACGAAAATAAAATTGAAATATGAAATACATTAACATACACTTCTATTGCAACTAGCCGACAAATATCATTATTGTTTTCTTCGTCGATGTAAATGAGTACCGATCCTTCAGTATCTCAGTAAAAGCCATGATTAAAAATCACTAGCATACATGCATACTTGCGTTTGACTCGAACCAACGCCCTCCGAATTGCTAGATAGGCGTCATTTTCACCAGACTTCCGAACTGCTTGTAATGCTTATGTTTCATTTTTATTTTATTGATAAATAAGTAATTGATAGATTAGCCTTCATCATATTTCATCTTGTCTCTTTCATGTTTTTATGAATTTTCTTGTTGTTTTTCTTCAGCACAAATCTAAGATGCAAAAGTCCAGATGTCATGCGTCAAATATGCGTTACATTATATACATGGATTGCGGGAATATATCCAATTTTCTACAGTTCACACTTTCTTATTTCTCTGTGCTGCAGAACTACCTTGTCCTGGATGACTTCGACGAGCGCCTGTACGAATACACGTACGACGGAAATTCCACACCCGACGAGTGACGGATCAGCGCTGCCTGCCGGTAGTTCTAGCAAGTCCCCTCGGAAGGCACACGACAACAAGCAAGACAGAATTGGATAACTCAGTAGAACACCTATTACGCCAATAATCTTTCACATTTTCAAACTTGCCCTTATTTGATAGTGACCGAACGCGAGGGTCTCTGCCCTTGACAGTCTGCAAGGGTGCATGGTGAAGCGAGCAAGTCCACCAAACTGTCAGTAAAAGAGCTGTTTTTATGTCACCCCATCTCCACATTCTGTATATCATCTGGCAACACACAGAGCTCCCCAGTGCCCTTCCTTCATTCTCTGTCTTTCTTCGGGGCTTTTCATGTTTATTTGTCAACGATGTGCCTGATTGATGTGTCTCTTAGTGGAATATTGCGATTTGGACGAACCGCGAGAGATCGGCATGCTCTAACAGCTGTTCCAGACGATCCACAGTAATTAAACTTTATATTACATGTAGTCCTGATAGTTCTCTAAATGAAGTTTTCATAAGTGAACAAGGACACATCTGCAAATGGAGCACTGGTGGACACCCAACAGTAGAAGCGCCTGCTCTTTTGCTTTGCCAGTTGTTTCTTTAGATCGTCCCTCCAATTTTGATACGCGCACGTGTTGTTATTCACTTAGACAGTGTTGTATCACACAAAATCCAATGTGCATTTTAATAATGTCGATGGCTTTTGGATGCCGTGATTGGTTCGGATCTGGTGTATGATGTGGGAAAATATATACGATTTAGCCATGGGTATTATTTCCTCAATGTGTTTGTTTGTTTGTTTGTTTGTTTTAAAAGAAAACGTGCGTATGCTTGTATGTTAGTTGCGAATCTTTAATGCTTAAACCAAAGAGGTCCTCACTTTGACAAGACAGCACTGGACTGTACTCGAACGCACTCAGTCTCCCTGGTACAAGGTCAAAAGCTACATCTGTTCGGCTACAGCGTTTTTCTTTTCCTTGTCTTTCTTTCCTTTTTTTCTATCTATCTTTCTTCTCATTTTTCTCATTTTTCTCTCTTTTGTATCCTTTGTCATTTCATGTTTCTTTCCTCCTTCGTTTGTTACGTAAAATGTTGATAGCAACTTGGATCCAACGGTCGACATTCTGACTGAGATTTTATCTAAACCGGTTAAGCAACTGTGAAGGTAATTGATGCGTATACTCTTGATGTTTTATGGAAATTGTTATCAAACTTTATTGACATTAGATGAGGCATCATCATTATAACACGTTGTATTCCCGCCAAACGTGTTGTAGCGTTTGGTTGAATAGTAAAAAGAAGTATTCAGTTGCTATATATCTGTGATGTACTTTGTCCCTTTTTTCCCCCGATGGATTTAAGCCTTACATAGTAACACCAACATTAATGAATCCTGTATAGCTGTCTTAATGTTGTCTGCTCCAGAAAGAAAGTCTTTTATTTCGATAGAAACACTGTCTTGATGGATAATACTGACGGTTATGAAAGCGATGATAATAATGATGATAGTAACATGTTAGTTAAAAAGATATTCTTAAAGTAAAACATTAGAAAAACAAAAGAGTCGAAACTGTTCATTGTACTTCAGTAGTCTTTTTGCGTGATAGGCATTATCCTTTCAAACTATTGAAATTCTTGCGTCGAGTTGTTTTTGTTGCAACAGATATGTCTAATTTGTCTTTAATCTACAAAAGAAAAAATGTAAAATTCGAATCCTGCTCTACATTTTAAACAGACATGTCGGGGAAAAAAGAACCAGTAGCAATCAAACCTGTCATATGCTGGGTAAAAAACAGTTAGTTAAACTGACCCATCACTGCGGACTTGAATAGAGCAAGTCATGTTGGACGTCGCTACATTTTAATAGTCCAAATGTTCTTCAAATTTTGTTTAAGCTATTCACTGAATTGCTTTTTTTTTGGCGTAGTGGTATTCTTATCGATGAAAAAGCACACTACACATTCATCACCCTCCTCTGACTCGAAAGAAAGCCGATTTGTATTGCAAGTGTCATGCTGGCGGCAGCTGTGGGATATCAAGGAAAACCCGTTTTGAGCACATTGAAGACGCAGTGAAAGATAATCTCTACCACATTTCCCCACTATTAGGTTTCAAGACTGCTCTGTGTTTTCCAGCAATTTACGTTGAATACACTGCACCAAATTTTTGAATTATGTTTATCTTCGATAACTATTCTCATTATTGCGATCTACTGTCTTTAAAACGAGAAAAAATATCACGTTTTTTTTTTTTTTTTTTTTTATAGCTCTGATGGTAATTAAAGGGCAAGAATGTAAGGTGTCTGACGAGTGTACTCTTTAAATGTGTACAGTTTCTTATGTATTTATCGGAATATAATTATGTAAACTGTTGTAAATATAGACGTTGGGAAATGCCGCTGCCGAAACCGGTGTAAGAGTGAAATGTTTAATATGAGATGTAAATATTATTTGTAGAATCATAAAAAATTGTAATGTAGAGTTATAATGCCAATTTTCATCAGCCTTCAGTATTCGATAAGTGCCTCATGATTTTTGTAGATAGTGACAGATGCAGATAGTGGAGGGTAATAGGGGAAACAACCAACTCCTGAATAAAATCATATTTTCGTATGAAGGATTTCATTGAAGATCCGCTGTCTCTGGATACCGCGGAATGACGAACATAGTTTTCTTATTTAAAGACAAAAAAGCAAAATGAAATCCGAGGCTCACTATGTGTACAATGTATCAATTTTCAAGCAATAAAATTCCTCTCAAGTTACATTTGTCTTGTATTGTTTTCGGTCTTCCTGAAAAAAAAAAGACGAACATATTTTAATACAGCAATCGCGCTAAATGTCTTCTTATTTTTTTTACGTAGTAGAAAACGTATTCAAAATAAACAATTTATATTCTACTGCGACTATTAAACTAAAGAATGCCAGTGCTGAAATAAAATGCTAGTGAAATCATTGAGCTTCTTAAATGCACAGTAAACTAATATGAGTTTGCCCGCTTTCCCTTTTACGCCATAGTAATTTCTGCTATTATACTTTTTTCTGTTTTAACAGGACATAGACACATTTTACAGAGATTGTATAAATGAAAACAATGAAAACAGAATTAATATAAGCGTTGCAAGGGGTAGGGTAACTACGAAGAGAAAAACTCTATGCATACAATTTCTCTCAATGACAAATCTTAAATTCGTGTCTGTTGCATTGTTGTGAAGTGCTCCTTGGAGCTTTATAATAAATGCAAACGTACATTCAATTTTAATGAAAAGCCGTTATGCATTAAAGGGATGATATAATTTTCGACGAGTTTGGTGTTAAGGATTTTACTTTTTGCGAGATGATTAGAAACCACTAATATGAAATATTCTAATATGAAATATCAAAGAGCATACAATTCTATGGGGAAATATGAGTCGGTTTTGAAATGGCTGAGATAATCACAAACATGGAGCTCCTAATGAAGGTTGGACTCACCTTTTATTAGGAACAGCTTTTATTAGGATCGATTTTGATCAAATGAACTTTGAATTCCTCTGTATGCTCTGTAATATTTCACAAAGGTCGTTCTAATCATCTCGCAAAACGTGAAAACCTGAACACCTAACCCAACCAAAAGTATACCGTCTATTTAAACCAAGATGCATGTAGGAAAAAAAAAAACAACAACACATATAATATGCTGCGACTGATCAACTCTGGGAAAAACAGATAGCCTTGGTAACTATCTCGCAGTCAAGACTTTTTTTTTCGGATGGACAGTGTCAAAATTACTACGGCTTCGTGCTAAGATATCCTTGAAGATTTCGACACACTTTTGTAGCATTTTGATTAGTTGCTTCCATCGTATCGTAAGGTTTTGTTTTTGTTAGTGCCGTGATACATGGAAACATCATTCTGACGTTTTTCTTCCTAATATTTTGGGATACGAAATATTCAAAAGAAAGTGAATCGCAAACAAGAATTAAAAACAAACAAACAAAGCAAACGAGAAATAAATTACAGGTCAACATGAAAATATTCAATTAAATATACAATTGAGTTAAATAAACATATTGTCAGAATATGGAAAGGTGTTCTACACTTACACTTTCAAAAGGGATATTGTTTTTTACCACATAATTTACCTCATGTGATAGTGATAATAATGATGATGATGAAGCTATGTGAATGTAATTATGCTATATATATATATATATATATATATATATATACACACATATATATATATATATATATGTATGTATACATATATATATATATATATATATATATATATATATGTATATATGTATATATATATATATATATATATATATATATATATGTATATATGTATATATATATATATATATATATATATATATATATGAAAGTTATGAAAGAAAGGTATTATTCAGAGGGATGAAGGTCCAGGTGCGTGTTTCTTCACGTTGTCTCCCTCTAAAAATTAGATTTGTTAAGATCGCAACTGCTGACCTGTAAATGAACAAACATGTCGGAAAAAGGGAACCAGGCAGTGGGACTCGAACCTGTCACTACTACTGCTTTCCGGGCAGCGACACTACCACCAGGCTGTCCCTGGTTGCCGGCAGCGACACGATGAACATGGAACATAATACTCAAGTTTCGAAATTCCGACATTGTAATGTTAAGTGGTCCAAGGTGAAAGAAAGATATCAGGGGTGAAGGTTCAGGTGCGAGTTTCTTCACCCTGTCTCCCTCTACAGCCTGGTGGTAGTGTCGCTGCCCGGAAAGCAGTAGATGACAGGTTCGAGTCCCACTGGTTCCCTTTTTTCCGACATGTTTGTTAATTTACAGATCAGCAGTTGCGATCTTAACAAATTTAATTTGTAAAGGGAGACAGAGTGGAGAAACTCGCACCTGAAAGAAAGTAATGTTAGTCATTATGATAATTAACCATAAGCCTTTCTGACTGAATGTCATCATTACTGGATGATTGCAAGATGATAACTTGATGGATAGGACCGAAATTCGATACATGAATTCACGTCAAAAATTGAAATTAAGAGATCATTGTGTAAAGGTCATTAGGATAACTGTGATATCATAGTACCATCACGTCACCTTTGATACTTCAACGTACAACTTACACCTTCAGAACGTTATTTAATAGCACAATGTATCTGTATCTTTTTTTTCCAATGTCTATTACGAACTGTGCACTTTATCTCTTTCGTTGAAGCTTATGTCCAAATTACGTAACTTCGTGCATTAAAAATGGTTTCGGGAATGGAAAATAAGGCATTACCGATAGGCGATCCTGTAGTTCGTGAAAATGGTGACGATTTCCCTCCTTCATGACCTTAATACGCGCCGGGGATGCAGCCGTTATTGTTCAGAGCAACAACAACCCTATGGCGGAACAGGTGCACCTTAGCTTTTAAGCGGGAAAATACTTCTGCAGGTTTTCCCGTTGTTTTCAAGACAGGCTTGAGCCGTCAGGTGTAGTGATTGATTGATCTCTTCAACACAGAACCGCAGATCGCTACCACGAGTCGCATGTCACAGGTTCGCATGGCGTGTGGGACGTACAGTACCTCATTACAAACCCCACCCATGGACATGGAAGCCTGTAGACAAAGACGGACGCACGCACCGGGGAGGCAGACAACGTGACATTATACACCGAATAATGAGGTTCCTTTTTTTTACTTTTTTACTTTTATTCAGATTTTGATGTGCGAGGCATGAAGAAATAAAATGTGAACAATACTCGCACTGCTATAACATTGGTGTTCTGTATTTGAAACGACACATGTTAGATTTGTTTTGTTATGTTTTGTTTTGTTTTCGGTACTTCGATCTTCTCCAAGTAGGCCTACAGTGACAAATTGGTGCAAATTTTGTAAAGAAAAAAAAGGTGCTATTTTTGATGCGCTTTCCCAATTTCTAGCGAGAAGTTGGACAGGATGTAAGTTTTCCCCTTTTTCTGCCAGTCGCTTAATTAATCAAGTAGGCCTTATTAGATATCCTAGCGGCATGCTAAAAACTTCTTGAGTTCAATTTGTATTAGAGTGTATCTCTGTAACTATGATGTGTGACATTCAATGAATACAAACGATTTGTATCGCAGTGATTTACCTAGATTTTTGGCTTGTTTGTAAAATCATTATCCTGAAACTGTACATTTTTTCCATGAAATAGAATAGCTGTTTTTGTCAACTGTTACAAATAAAACTTTAACTCGCAGCAACTGTTACGTACCAACTGGTACGGAGTGAGACTCTGAACTGGTAACAACTGGCCACCAGTAGAATTTTACTGGTTTCAACTGGGAAGCAGTGCAACTTCAACTGGTATAAACTATAGTACCAGTATGACTTAAACTGTGTTCATAAACACAACAGGACGTGATATTATATACCAAATAATAAGGTTCCTTTTTTACCTTTTTTCCTTTCATTCAGATCTTGATGCACGAAGCATGAAGAAATAAATTATGAACAATACATGCACTCTTACAATATTGGTATTCAGTATTTGAAACGACACATGTTAGATTTGTTTTGTTTTGTTTTGTTTGGGGTACTTCGATCTCATCCAGGTAGGCATACAGTGACAAATTGGTGCAAATTTTGCAAAGAAAAAGAAAAGTGTTACTTTTGATAGGCTTTCCCAATTTGTAGGTAAAAGATGGACAGGATGTAGGTTTTCCCCCTTTTCTTTTTCGCTTCACTAAAGAAGTAGGCCTTATCAGATATCCCAGCCGCATACTTAGACTTTTGAGTTCAATTTGTATTATCTCAGTAAGCATAATGTATGTACATTTTTTTTTCATGAATCAGAATACCTGTTTTCATGGATGCGTTTTCTTTTTTTTTTTCCCCGAATCCTGAACGCTATACCTTTATAGACGATCACGTTATTTTCTGTGAATTTATACTAGCTCAACACCATCGCAGATCTACGCCCCTCCAGATCAAAAGCAGGTGTACACGGCAACATTGACCATTTTGTGAAATACATGTATTTCCATGTAAACTTTATCTTACTGCGGGGTATTTTTCTAGTTGGTTTATCTGATTAGCTGCATCATTTTATTAATCTATTTTTCTAAGTAGGTGTATTATGTGTTTTTGCGGATAGGGAAAAGAGTGTGTTTTGGGGCATTTTTGAAATCAATTCCAAGGTCGAAAGACCAGGCGGCAACTGGTACTGTTACCAGTTAATTTTAGTTTAGGCAACTTGCTTCAATTTGAAAATTGAACATGTGACTAGTATCATCTGGTATAAACTGGTATTTATTCAACTGGTAGCAACTGGTATTCGTCCAACCCAACTGGTGCCAATTAGAATCATCTGGTGTCAACTCGAATCAAGTAGAATCCAACAGACTTCAGCTGGTATCAACTGGTACCAAGTACGACTCAACCTGGCATCAGCTGACACCAGTAAGACCTCAACTGGTGTCAACAGGCACACATTAAAACGTGTACTGTTATCACCTGGTTCCAGTAAGACTTCGCCTCAACTAGTTGGTATCAACTTACATTTTGTACACTAGTACCTTGCAAATGGTATCAACTGGTACACAATGAAACTTGAGCTGGTATCAACTGGTACCAGTAAGACTTCAACTGGTATCAGTAAGACTTCAACTGGTATCAACGTATACCAGTATATTGTAATTGGTATCAATTTGTACACATTGAGACTTGAACTGGTATCAACTGGTACCAATAAAACTTCAACTCGTATCAGGTCTACTTCGATTCGTATCAACTAGCTGATACATAATGAGACGTGAACTGGTATCAGTTGGTACCAGTAAAACTTCAACTCGCAGCAATTGTAACGTACCAACTGGTACAGAGTGAGACTCCATTGAACTGATATCAACTGGCCACCACAAGAATTTTGCTGGTTTCAACTTGGAAGCAGTGCAACTTCAACTGGTATAAACTAGTAGCAGTATGACTTAAATTGGTATCAACTGGTACCGGTACGACTTCAGCTGGTTTAAATTTGATACAAAGGCTTATTTTGTTACTGGAAAGTTGGAGTAAAGTTGCCTTCTGGTTTCAACTGGTACCATTTAAAACCAGTTAAGACCAGTTAAAACCAATAAAGACCAGTTAGAATGCTTATACTGGTTTCTACTGTTTTTTACTGGTATTTCGACCTTGGAATGTGGACAGATTAATGGATACTTTTACTGAATTTCCATTATTTTTTTTTCACAAACACTCACATGCACGCAAACAAAACTAAAGGGACTGTACACTTCTTGTTGATGTGAAGATGTAGCTCTCAACGTTTTGCAAGATATTCAGAAACCACTCTATGAGATATCAAAGATCATGCAATGCTAAGGCGTATCAAATCTTATTCATGAAAACCGGTTTTTAAATCGCTGAGATATCCAAAAACAAGGTGAAACAAAGACATCCTAATAGAAGGAGTTGCCTGTCGCCTTTTATAATTTTCACTTTCTTGGCTATCTCAGCCATTTGAAAATTAATTTTCATCACATAAACGCTGAATCTTTCTTAAAACTACATGCTCTTTTCACATTTCATAAAAAGTTTCTAATTATCTCTTTTATTAATGTTATAAGCCTGAATTCCCACCTCAACCAGTATACTGTACAGTCCCTTTAACTCAGTCATGCATGGATTATGAAAATTGGGTTATGCATCAAATGAAAGAGGAGAAATTTATATTTGTATTCATGTACATCTCATAAGCACGTTCATGATTGTGACCGCAAAGAATCGCAAATCCGGTTTAGTTCTTTTTTTTTTTTCTGGGACACGCTGTAGATCAGGCTTTATTGCAAAACCTTCAATATGGTACGATTTTTGTTTTTATACAACGGATATACTGATGATGATGATGATGATGATGACTAAAATAGAAATAAAAAATATATAAATTTTGATATCACTGGGGACTTGCCTTTCTGAAGGCTGCTCATTCATTACTTTGCTTTAATGTCTTTAACTTTGTCCATTTTTTTCACAATCTTTATGATATATTATTCATATAATTATAGTCCACATCTCGATAAGACTAAAGTACCATGTGCCTTGGCATCGACCCTCGAACTCTTCCTCTTTGCTTCTACCTCTGTCCATTTGCTGTCCCTCTTCTGGCCTTTGAACTCCTGTTTAGTCTTTCCACGCGTATGTAAGAGAGCTGCTTTGTTTCTGTCTGTGTGTGCGTTTGTGTTCATATTTGTTTTATGTTCTACTTCCCAAGGATTATTTCTAATCGTTCCGTTTGATAATTACGACAATTTACTACTCACAACGGGACTGCATCCTACAAGCTAGGCTTTTTAGCGTCCCCTCTGTTTCCGACTTTTTCTTTGTTACGATTCAGTTGCACTTTATCAATGCGTTTCTTCATCGAAAGTATGTTTTGTCTAAATGTAATCATATTATGACGTGCATTTAAATCTCATTTAAATATGCAAAACTTACATTGTACTTTACTGTGTTACATGCAATTGTCATATTGTATACTTGCGTCGGAAATTAAATAAAATGAAATTATAGACACATATGCATCAAATGTGATAACTCAAATATTCTTCAAAAATAACTGCTCTCTATGGTAAACAATACCTTCAAAGTCTCATATTAAGGCAAAAATGCTGAGGCAGAAAGTTGTATGGATCGAAAACAACAAATATTTATTAGGAAGCTTCATCATTCATTATCGAAACAGTCATACATAAATTCAACTTGACTATATAGAGCATTATCCCAGCGACTTGCAAAGGCTATTTCATGTCAAATAGATGACATGACTGTTAATTTAAAGGGAGGAATCATACCCCCAAAAAATAATTCTTACACCTTATTCTATCTCCCATAAACGTAGAGCAAATTAGCACGCATGGCTCTCAAGTATATCATGCGTTCAGTCACTTGTGAAGAATGTAAATTGTCTGCTGACATGATTATAAAAAAAAAATATGACTATTGTCAAAAAGGACTGAAAGAGTGATTAGCACAAGCACATTAACACAAGCATTATAAACACAGCAAGAAAGAGATTAGTATTCTAAATTTGAATGCTAATCGAATAAACTATAGAAACAGCACCTTCGCTTCAGCACATGCAAAAATACAATGATATTTAATGAAACACTGTACTACAAAACACGTTTGCAAGAGACCTTTTCATCTAACTACTTATTATAATTCAAGACTATAATCCTTAAATTGATAAAGGAACTTTCGCCAAAATTCATGAATTATGTCACTGTTTTTGCTTTATAAAAAACCCACAAGAGATACAAAGAGAAAATACAGCACCCATCATCACGCTGGAGGTAAAATAAGAGTTCTATACAGTTGTTGCAACAGCCATGATTTTGTAACAGTAAAATGCGCCTTAATAGTTACTACACTTCTTGCGTCATAATAGGAAAATGATTAATATTTCACTGATGTACCTTCTAATAGTAGGTAGGTACTGCAACCAAAGCAAAAACTCTCATCAACAGTGTCAAGAACACACGTTTAGAAAGAGATCCAGACTTGAGTTTGCATGTCAGACCACATAGGCACATTCTGAATTATGATGATATAAGACGCAGCTCTCACCTTTCTGATGCTCTTACTCTAGCGCATGGAGACGCCACACACCACTCACTGGTAGGCCTCTAACATGCACTGTTGTTGACTGACAGCGTATAACCTGTAATAACGTACCAACTTATAGTAAATAATTATATTTTGTCCCTTCGCAAACGCGTAGCGTACTTCTGTATGAACACTGGAATCGTGGTGTTCATGACATTGACCCACGTAAAGTTATTGTTATTACTTTTTCAGTATATTTTGTTGCTAATTGCTATCATGAATATGCATAATTGATTATTATTGTCAATGACTGGAGTCGATAATTTGAAGAGGTTCACGACATACCAATCTTGAAAAGCAACAAAAAAACAAAAAACAAACACACAAACAGACACAAAAACCCCAGAAATTACGGCTTAATACTGATTATCTGACAAAGGGTACAAGTCTTGTCGTGAGAAAAAAAAAATGGGAGAAGTACCTTAAAGAAATTAACCTCACTTTCCCCAGATGAAACGACATGTTCAGATCTTAAAACTTCTGAATTATTACTTGATAACATTGTTGCGAAGAGAAATTGGGTTTATCAGCTGTGTATAAAGAATTATAGTAAATCATGATAACAATTTCGAAAAGATTAGTTGTGAAGAAGTCTCTAGTTGTGCAGTCAATATCCACTGACACAATTATTACAAGTAACATTTATTCAAAATTTAATCATTAAACTGATTTTAATTCTACGAGAAAGGCTAAGAAATTGGAATGTAATTTGCAAACTTCAAAGAATAGGATCCCGCCATTCTACACCATTGAACACAAATTATGAAAGTCACCAAAATATTTCATAATGAGCACCAAAGAAAAGGTGGGGGAAGAAAATGAATAGGTTTTTGTAATTGCATGTTACACAAAAGTATTGGGCAACCATTAACATTTATATTATATATATATAATATATAATATATATATATATATATATATATATATATATATATATATATACATATATATATATATGTATAAATATATCTATATATATATATATATATATACATTATATATATATATATATATATATATATATACAAATTCATTTGTTTTACTTTGTTTTTTTTCCACGATATACCAAGATGGATGTGTGGTGCCATTGTTTTATTGTGTAGTTCCTCCACTGTCAGTGGTTACTTCCCAGTGAGTATCAAAAGGGGAAGCTATCCCAAAGATCTGTAGTGGTACCCCAAAACAAATTACTCGCACCGCCTCCGCCAACAGCTGTTTGGCCGTTCAATCGCCGTGCAATCGCTTTGAGCAGAAGTATGCTGATCAGCAACAGAGGGCGTTCTCGATGTATGTTGACCTTCTTTAACGGATAACTACAGATCTTCACTTCAGAATTCACTCAAGGAGTAGGAGAGTGATTCTGAGTTTGAATAGTCGTTGATCCTTTCTACTTCTTCACCCTCGGGCAAACCTTCGTCACAAAACACGTATTTTGACAAAAAGCATAAGGAGTATTTTTGAATAAGAACGATAGCTCAAAATGGAGCAAATATTCGGACATATTATGATTGTCCCGAGTGATTCATGACTTCTAATATCAAATCAGTTTCAATAAGTTTTATTTCTCCACCTGTATAAAACAAAGATAACCATGATAGTATCAAGCACATTAACAAGTCATGGACATATTAACAGGAGTTCTCAATACAAAATCATATGGATAAAACAAATATTTCATGACGAGGAGAGGGGGAAAATGGTGGCGCTGTATCACTACTCAATGTTATCTTCTCTTTATAGACACAGAATTTAATGAAAATAAATAACATCATAAATTCATAATGCATAAATATCATGAAAGCAAAATGCAGGCAAGCGGACTTTTGAGGGAAAACATGTTGATTCTAAACGAACAAGAACTTACATAATGGTTCTCTGCTTGGGATGAACAAGATACTATGAGAAATATCCATAAACATACCTTTTTTGTCTTTATTTACAGTAAAAATAGGAAAATTACACATTCTAACTGTTAAGTCACACTCTGTGGCAAATATGATTCACACTGAAATACATTGACAAGCATAAGCAGGTTCAAGTCAAACAAAATGAATGACAACAATCTTTTGTTAGAGAGATTTTTGTTAAGAGAAATCAGAAAGCAAAATTTTAAAGTTTCACATGTTTTACTGAATGGTCACAATGTTCGCAACTGCCTAATATATGCAATTAAGCCTACCTGTTGTATGATGGTATCAAGTTAGACTCTTGCACTGGTTTGTGCGTAAAATGTATCATAAAAATCAAGACAGTCGATTCTGAGCAACATATAATCTTTCCAACCTTATGGTAATTGCCAAGTGATTGCGAAAGATGAAACTTTGATGCAACGGACAACGCTTCATTCATTTTAATCCAAAAATCTATCGATAGATTTTTTCTCTCTATATCAGTGGGACACGTGTGTAGCTATGATATCATGCTGCCATGTGATCTGACATGCGTTTGCTATGACAGGGAGGTTAGACACCTGCCTTGATAGAATTTGTAATCACCGTTGTAAGAACGTTACGTAAACTATAAAGGTCCGATCTTTACTATGTAAAGTTCGCTTTGGTGAAGCTTAAAGGGATCATACATTTTGGTTGGGACCTAATTTCAGGTTTCTAACATTTTTGGAGAGATAATGAGAAACCTCTTTTGAAAAATGAAAGAGTATGTAATTTTATGAAGAATTCAACATTTATTTGATGAAAATTGGTTTTAGTTGGCTGAGCTATCCAAAAAAAGGGCGATTCTAATAAAGTGTGGGACCCACACTTTATTACGATCCCTTTGTTTTACCTTGTTTTTTCGATGTTTCAGTTATTCCAAACCCGATTTTCATCAAGTAAACTTTGAATTCCTCCTAAAATGGTATGCTCTGTACAATATTCTAAATGTTTTCTTGGTATCTCGCAAAAAGTTAAAAGCCCAATATTCTAATCTCCACCGATTCTGTACTATCCCTTTAAACCACTCTGTCGGAGTGAGATTGACGTCGATTTAAACATTGTGCTGCCTGTACCTCAATGTCGGTTTAAACAAGCTTTGGTATGAAATTGGTATGAAATGGATTCTAGACATACAGACACTTGTATAATTGTTTTTTATGGTTCTAGATAAAAATTTACGTTTGATGACGTTAAAACAGCAAGGGGATGGAGAAATGAAAAGGGATACAGTAACTAACTTTCCAACAATTCGTAAGAGAGCAATGGTTTCTCTTTCAGACTTACCATAAACACAGACCGCATTGTCAGCAGCAACTTCAACAATGAGACGGAGCAGGCACGCCCTGGCTTTCAGTTGGCAAACACTGGTGTAGTTCCTACCGTCTGTTCCACAAATTATGCCAGCGTCAGGCTCGTACGGACAATCAAATGGATTGATACACGTGCATGCGGCCTCTCCCGAGTACAGAACCCTGCACCTCTTCCATGAGTCCTCGCACGTCACAGATTCGCATGGCGAGGGAGGACGAACCGGTTCAGCTAAAAATCAAACGTGCATGCACACGCACACGATATAAACAAGTCATAAACACGCGCCAAAAAGTAACAAAAATCAATGAGATACATAAGAAAGCTTTCTCTTTATATAATGCTTTGAATCACTAATTGATGTGAGGAAAAAATGGAGCGCAAATATCAGTATAAGCTTCACGTGTATCATTTCTGCGTGTTAAATGAAGACTTGTTTGCATGAAAATTGGATTAGAAGACAAATCTTTGGTGTATTGTTCTATTTTGGTAATCTCAGTATCATGATCGCACTATCGTTCTCACGGGAAGGGTGGGGGGGGGGGGGGGAGGGGGGGGGGGGGGGTCACCTCGTCACCTGTTCCAATGTACATGCTATAATTATGATATACACACAATGTATAATGTATAATTCATGACAAATCTAAACGGACTTTGCGATGTACGCCATGCCCATAATTTCCTTTGAAATTATACGTCATTTCTTGTAAATAAAGGAACACTACTGAGTCATCGTCGCTGGTTGACAACAAGGCTAGTTTAGTATTCGCACCATTTTTATCAAGAAAGTATATATATATATATATATGTGTGTGTGTGTGTGTGTGTGTGTGTGTGTGCGTATCACCAAAGTAAAATTGAAACCAAGTTCATGCTGTATTCACTACCAACATTTTGTTTCGGCACACGTACAAATTTTCGAGCTATTCGCTCTCCCTCAAGTGTTCTTGATACACTTCAGTAGGCGAACTTGAGAAAGAGCGAATCGCTCAAAAATTTGTTGGTGATTATAGCATAAACTTAATTGGTTTCAGTTTTATCTTTTGACGATATTATTACACCGATGCGTGGACAACCTACCCAATAAATATATAACATATATGTATCTATATATATATATATATATATATATATATATATATATACATACATATATTAGTTAATTTAGAACTGTGAAATGATGACGTCGCAAATTACAACACGCATGGCAAATACTGCAGTTTCTGTGTTTATATAATATATATATATATATATATATATATATGAATATATATATATATATATATATATATATATATATATGTATATATATTGGTTTCAGTTTTATTTTTCGACGATATTATTAATATAAATAATATATATATATATATATATATATACATACATATATAGTTCGATTAGTCCGATGTAGGTCCGAAATAACAAACTCTTCAGGCCAGGATTTGTTGAGCAGAAATCCTATACGACAATCAATGTCAATATATATATATATATATATATATATATATATATATATATATATAAGTGGCAGACTTCCAATGATATTCAGCGATTTCCTCTTTGCTATTTTGATCACGCCTATACCTTCACAAGTTGGAAAATCGTCCGACCACTGAGCGTTACTTTCACATTCTCGCTCGTTGCTTAGGCCGACCAGATTGTAGCCCGAGTTACAAAAGAATTCCAGTCGTGCGCCAATTAATCGTCTGCTGCTCGTCACTACGTGTATACGCCCATTAGAAGGTACCACCGGCTCGGGACACAAATAGGCTGTGATATGGAAATCGGAAGACCAACAATGCAGAATTCGCGTTTAATGATGGCAGAAAGCTTGTAACTACAAGAAAGTGTCATTAAACAATACAATCGTTCCAAACAAGATTAATGTGCGTCTGTTTGTGTAAAGACAGTTATATACAATTAATGAACAGCTTTCAAATTTCGAAGTGTTTTTGAAGATAATTTGTTTGGTTTTTGTTTGCTTGTTTTTTACTCTTCGAGACATGAAATGAGCCTAGGGAGCGAACTTTTCACTTTGTTTTACATGTGTGACATATATAATTTTCTTATTTATCATTTTGGCTTTAATAGTTGAATTAAACTAAGGCCAAAAAAAAAAAAAAATGTTGCATTGGCGTAACATGAGATTTTCAAATAGGGTCGGTCGGGCGGATTTTTTTTTTTTTTTTTTTTTTTTTGCTACCTGCATTTTACGTGTAAAACTCGTGCTCAGCTCAGCAAACAGTTACAACTGCTGCACCGAATGTGCTGTGTTCATCTATTCTACAAATCATTTATGAGGCCGATATTACTGGAATTATACCCCTTCACAGAATTTAAAGATGTTGAAATCCCTATCCTGAATGTTTTCACTTCATATTTTACTATTTTGACTTAGATAAGATAGATGCAAATTGACCCATATGTACGATCTTTTCATCGCACACGGCGATCTCTATTACAGTCCCACATATACAGATTCGTGTAAGTTCTCCACACAAGAAACCTATGGCAAAACTGTGCACAATACATCGCAGTCTGAATGCTACGTATACACTGAATAAATCTTGTTAGAGTACGTGTCCGTGTTGGAAACAGATGACGTACTGATCAAGGAAGGCTTATGCGAGGCGCTAGATCTCTCCCTCGTACATCCGATATCCCCAGAGCCGTTTCCACTTCCGGGTTTGTGCGATCGCGATCGCAATCAACAAGATATTTGATATCGATAGCAAAAAAAATAATAAAAAAACATGGGGTCGGCGGAATTTTTAGGGTCGGGCGGGTTACGCCAATGCAACAATATTTTTTTTTTGGCCTAATGGAATTACTGAGATGATGACACTGAGAGACTACTACGCATTACGGAGACTGGGATTAGAGCTGGTAAACACTATCATTTTACAGTGCACAGTATGATGTAGACTTAATTGACATTCAGAGAAACTGCTACAAGAAATGGTTTCCTATGGAGAAGGGGACGAATGTGGCTATCAAATCGAGCGAGCTTTAGTAACGTTTTGTTTTAAAAAGGAGGACGAGATTAGATTATGTCATTCCTTGTTCCTTGATGTCAATTGTAATGTGTTATTTCTTGTCTCTTTTCTCCTCTACTTGTGGTTTGGTGAGGGCGGGCTTTATTACGCTAGGATTAGGGCTAGGGTAGTCACAATATCTCACTTGTCATGTATGTTATTTTCTGTAATTCCGATTCAAGGTCGTGTATTGGCTTTAGACTATGTCATCTCGGACTACATGTTACATCTTTACACCTGTTTATCTTGCATGACAGACTGTCCTCAATTCACCAATGCATGAGCCTGCATCGTTCTTCAGTACATTATACACTGATGTAGTAATGAATGTGGCCAGACTTCTCTATCACCTTGTCTGAGTATATTGTTTTGGCTACCTGAGATTAGTAGACCTAGAAAGGATATCGGCCACTTTCCCTGCATGACTAAGTCTCGCTCTTCTCCCATTCCTGTGTCTCATTTCGCTTGTTTATAGACGCACTCTAAAACAATGTCATTTGTTTAAAAAAAATCCAATCATGCGAAGTCCTGAAGAACAAAACTATATTTTGTACATGTAAACATGTTGACTGCCAGTACTCCATAACACATACTGGTCGATCGGTGCCGATGACAGTCCTTTTCACGCTATTATAAGATTTCCTTATTACTTTACAACACTGAAAAATGGGTCACCTCAACCACATGCAATAAGAATGCCTTCTTCTTTGCGTGGTTAAAGGGTTAAAGGGATTGTATAGTATTGGTGGAGATGAGAATTGGGCTTTTTTTTTGTGACATACCAAGAAATCACGTATGAAAGAGTACAGAGCATACCATGTCAAAGTTTTTCAGATGAAAAGCGGTTTTGGAATCGCTGAGACATCAAAAAAAAAAGTAAAACAAAAACATTCTAATAAAAATTGGGTCACGCGTTTCATTAGGATTTATTTTTATATATATCTCAGCCATTTTAAAACGGATTTTCATGAAATAAACGTTGAATCCGTCTTGGAATAAGATGCTCTTTCATATTCTATTAAAGGTTTCTCATTATCTCATTAAAATAATAGAAACCTGAAGTTAGGGCTCAACCAAAACTATACGCTCCCTTTAATAGGGACAAGACGGTTCGTTACACTATGCGTTAGATATCAATAATCATGTACTAATATTTTAACCGGTTTTTAATATTTGTTTAAATTTGCATCTTATGTAAGCAGTATTGCTGAGGAGGATACTTTTGTATGTGTGTGTGTGTGTGTGTGTGTGTGTGTGTGTGTGTGTGTGTGTGTAATTGGTTCATTGTGAGTCTCATTTGCACAATTATCATTGAATAAAATTAGAATAACAGAGTTAAGAAGTCTATAAACAAAAATACCTGTGTGTTTGTGTGTTCCAGTAATGTTACCCAAGCCCCCAACTTTGCATTCATGGAGTAAATTCCACATCTAACTACCTCACCATGAAGACACCATGGAAATGAAAATGATGCTCCTAATGGGCCGGATGCATAAACGCTAGCAATTGCTTGTACTAGCCTTTTACTGGAATCTGTATGCATAAAAACAAGCAATTGCTTGCGAGCAGAAGCTTTTGCTAGGAAGCACAAGCATTTGCTTAAAAACGCATGCATAAAGCATACCTCTTGCTTGTTCTTGCTAGCAATTGCTTACGATTTTCCAAGCTCTGTAAAATGAGCTTGAGCTTTTGCTTAACTGGGACGTTCCCTTTTAAGTATCATTTTTCATATTGAAAAAAAGAAAGACCACACTTGTGCAGAAGTGGTATAAATCTAGAAGAAATTACTCCTAAGTAGTTTAAGAAACTTTTTGTTTCAACAACGGGAATGTCCAGTGGTTAGCACGCAAAATGTGATGAAAAACAGGTAGGATGTCTGACTTCGGTGGAGAGCAAGGAGACCTCGATCCACGTGCGATCTGGAACATCCGGGCTACTATAAGCAGTGATGGGAATCAGCGCCAGTACGTGTGTGTGTGTAGATGTGTGTGTGGGGTCTGGGAGCGCATTTATGAGTGTCATTTCATAGCTCCTTTGCTATGTCAGGAAATGTTTCCGTACACACATGCACTTTCAAATACATGCTGTCACACTCGCCTTTGTTCTTGTGTTCGCACAGGCGCGACGTCCTTTAAGTTGAAAACGCAAGCAATTGCTTGTGCGGGACAAGCAAAAGTTGCAAGCAAAAGTTTATGCATATGGATTTAAGCAGTTGCTTGAGCTAGACCTTTTGCTAGACGAGCTTGTGCTTTTGCTTGAAGCAATTGCTTACAAGCAATTGCTTGTTTTATGCATTCGGCCCAATGTACTGAGTTAACAGTCTTAATAGATATCTCCCTACAACTGCAAATAAGGAACCAGATGCTCACGTTCACATCGAGGAATCTCATCCGACCATCGGCCCAGGACACATGTATGATAAGACGTGTAGACCTGAGATGGTGTTAAGCGGTGTTCGTCGTCACACTCGAACGTGATTCGCTGCATGATAGGGTACCGACCAGGAATCCACTCGAATGATTTCACTACACGGCCATGATCAATAACTGGTTCAGGACAGTACAGCTCTGTAGGAAGAAATGCAGTGAAAAAAAGTAATGTACATGTAAAAATATTTAGCATAATGATGTCAGGTTTCATGTCATGACATTGTCTCAACACGAATCATTGTTAACTTTTTCAGATGATGTCAAATTTGTTATCCTGCTCAGTTTCGATGAATATTTCAAATTGTTGTGAAATTCCCGTAAAAAAAAAAAACTCACTTGTCACTTATTTTATTTTAATACATGCCTGGCTGCATGAAAAGGTAACCAAAAAGTAATACCCATTCGAGATAAGAACTAAGCACATACGTGGTATACAATAATATAAAGTTGACCTTAATGTTAAGATCATCATAAATCCTTTTTGAAAACAAACATTACCGTAAGGACGTAATAATTATTATACAAATACAGGATGTTAATACGAGCAAGTACATTTCTTTCTTTAACTGTTTAAATGCCATAATATAAAAGCTGTATATCTTTCAAAAGGTAACGACAACCTCACATTCCTCACCAGATATTGCCAAAAAAAAAATAATGCACGAACACTTTTAAGAAACTGATCAAAATCATATAATTTAGTAATCTACACACAACAGTTTTAGACCGCTCTCAATGGGAAGCGACTATAAGAAATATGACTAGGGCTTATAACTATAGTATCAAAACAACTGCGCAAGATGATACATACGCGCATAGTCTCACACTTCGCCTCGGTTCTTGCAAAAAAACAAAACAAAAACAAAACAAAACAAAAAAGAGGTGAAAGTTATTATGAAAGATGCATACCATTAAAGAGTACTTCGACTGTATGGGAACTGCCATCGAGCGTACATGTGAAGTTTCCAGAATTGTTCCAAGTTGGCGAATTCAGTGTGATGTCTCCTTGACCCTACATAAACACGTGGGGATATTGGAAAAGAGGAAGGAGGATTCCAATTAGTGGTGAAAATAGACAAGAGAGCTTCATTCTCTCAAACTATGCAGTGACTGGATAAAATTCACACTTGCTCAAAAAAAAATGCTGAAAATCATAATTCATGCATTCAGAATATTGTGCTAAACTGTTAGAGCGTAGGACCTATATACTTATCTAAGCAAACTTGAACTGAGATGGGTCTGCAAACTACTATGAAGATTGTTATGGCTCTTGTTCAGAACAAACGTGTTGTGAAACACATTATTCGACCCATAACTTTGAGAACTTTATAAAAATCATGACATGAAGCTTACTATAGGGTGCTAAGACCATGTTTCATGAATTCATAAAGGAAAAAAGCATCATCGATTTTACGTTATAGGCCTTATTTAATTTGATAATGAGGTTACACTGGTACTATAGGTAGGTCACACAGAAGCTCCTTGGAGTAAAGGATTGAAATACACATGTTGTTTATGAGTTCCTTCCTCCAAAATGTATTTTTACCGCATGCCGTGTGCGTTCTCAATGGTTACTGGTCTTTACCAATCGGATCTATAGTTGTATTAAAATTGAATGACGGTTTACTAGGTCATCCGTACAGTTATCAATCACCTGAACATTTCGAAGGAGAGAAAAGACTACGTTGCTACTTGATTCAATTAAATTTGATTTGATTTATTGGTTCCTGCATTATATCATTGCTCATGCCGATACATAAACATGTATTATAAACATTGTTGGCGCCATACACACACACACACACACATGTATAATTATGCACTATATGAATAAACATTGATTGTTAACAAAGTAAGTTTCTTCACTGCCTTTACAAAATACAACAAAACATATCAGCGATGCAATGAGTAATACTGAAGGGCTACAGCTTAATCATTGCTTGATTTGCATGCAGCCCTCGTACATAATACATAACATATAGGACAATAGGAGGGCGGGATGACTTGCAAAGAGATAGGATAGAAGAAAGGGGAAAGGGAGAGGTCTGTCTGCTTTCGCTAAAGTTTAATTACACAAAGTTAGATTACCTGGATTACTGAATAGTAAGGCATGGCAAAGTATTTTCCTCACCGAGGTACAGGTGAACAGTTACAGGTCGATCACGGTCAAGTACATACTTTACCTGAGATGTAGTACCACTTGATGCTGTGATAACTGGTTGTGACCTTGACCACATCTGATTCCGGCAAAAGACCCTCAGTCTGTTACCCCAACTACTGCCAGGCCTGTTGATAGGGAATACTACCACAGTCCCGTTTGATGCCACCTCGCTACGTAAACCGCGCATAAGGACAGCAGCCGCAACACTCTCTGACGACATGAACGAGTTGAGAAAAGGAAAATCGCTACAAACTCCGTTTTCAATGATCAGGGAACAAAAGAATCACAGGTGCTGTGGTACACAGAATTATATTATTGTAGTAGAAACCCGCAATAGCACATATTATGAAGTGCCACGTTGGTTTAGGAAGCAGGGGCGGATCCAGGAATTCTGTAAAGGGAGGCGTGACTAATATTTCTGGTGCCACTTCCGGGTTTCATTTCAATTTTTTCTTTGTATTTCTTTTGTTTTTAACGAAAAATAAACTGGGAAGTGTCACACCTTTCCGAGCAAGCCTTGCGTGCGACTTGCGAAGAACAATTTTTTACTACCCGGAGGTTCCCGCAGATGAACCCGCACATGACAATACCTAGCACGTGTCTCACCGTAGTTAGCAGGAGGTGCGCATACAAATCATTTTACCTGCAACCTTGTTTTGGTCCTGTCACATCTTTCCGGGCGAGCTTGTTGCGTGTGGGGATTTTCCAGCATACCAGAAAATTTCTGAGGGCGGACAAGAATTATGGCTAGTTTTGCATGTGTCTTACTTGATAGACGCGTTCCACTTAAGTTCTACTTGCGGGTATTCTGTCTGACCTGCGTGCCAGGCGCGTGTAGGCTGACAACTCAGTGAAGGAGTACCTCTGAAGGAATGACAGAATTCCAACAGAATGTCATTATCTTGGCCGCATACAATACGGGGACTGCGAAGTACCTGGAAGTTGCCTGCGAGGTGCTGCTGCTAAGGACCTCCTACTGGCGTTCTCCCTGGACCTCTGCAGGCAATCCCCGCGACTCACCCGGAAAAAGTTTTGGCCATGCTCAAAACTTGGCTGCGGGTAAATCTTACTTGCGTGCGCACCTTCTGGCAACTACAGGCGAGATACGTGCTATAGGTACTGTCATTGACAGTATCTCGCCTGTAGTTGCCCGAAGGTGCGCATGCAAGTCGGATTTACCCGCAGCCAAGTTTTGAGCATGGCCAAAACTTTTTTTTTTTTTTTTTTTTTTTTTTTTGCTGGTTCATCTGCATAGAACTCCGGGTAGAAACACGGCAAGTGCCATAATGTGTCTCGCCCATTCGTGTACAAGAAATTGTACGCAAATGGGATATAACAGATTAAAAAAAATATATATAACAGATTCAAAAAAAGGGTATAACAGATAAAAAGAGATATACAAGGGTAAAAATCTATGGCAAAAAAGAAACGTGCCATAAAAATTCAATACTGGGCTCTAAAAGTTCGTTGAACCCTGCTTGTGACCTTTGACCTTGTGGTTATCATCCACTCCCCAAGGGACATCTACCATCCAAGTTTGGTCGCAAACGTACCTATGGATCAAAAGTTATGATCCATAATAGAAACGCGCCATAAAAACTAAAAGTTCGTTGACCCATGCTTGCAACCATTGACCTTATGGTGACCATTACCTCCCCAAGGGACATCTTCCATCCAAGTTTAGTCACAAACGGACCTATGGATCAAAAGTTATGACCCATAATAGAAACGCGCCATAAAAACTTAACATTGGGCGTTAAAAGTCCATTGACCCCCGCCTGTGAGCTTTGACCTTGAGATGACCTTCATATATGATCACATTTGAAACTTTGTATGACTTCCGTCGAAGTTTGATTGCAATTGAAGCCCAGAGTAAAGAGTTATTGAATTTTTTGTGGAGTTACGAACAGACGACGGACGGACGGACGGACGACGGACGGACAGACGCCGCAGGCGATCCCTTAGTCTCCCCTCACCTCCATTGGGCTCGACAAAAAATTGTTTCCCCGCAAGTCAATCTGCAAAACTTCCCCAGATACGTATGACAAGGCATTGAGCATACAAAATATGCTCAAAACTTGTTTCGAGAGGCTCTCATGGGTTTGAGGTGGAAAGAGGTGAGTTAAAGGCCCATAAATGAAATGTAAATAAGGAAGCCCTGCCGGGCATAGCCCAGAACATAATACTACATGTGAATGTTTTCCAAAATTCATTTGGATGTATAGAAAAATGCTTCTTTTTTATGGGTTTTTGTTTGCTTGTTTGTTTGTTTGTTGTTTGGTTGTTGTTGTTGGTGGAGGTGTTTTTTCTTCTACTTCTTCTTTTTTTTTTTGGGGGGGGGGGGGGTGGGTAACCAATTCAAGTCACCACAACATCTTGTCTACACTGTAACTCGCATAGAATATTTCCTGCTATTAAGTTACCACATCTCGGTGCTTCCCCGAGCCACTCTCCAAAGTCGCACTGTCTGCGGGAGTCACCGAGCAGTCGAGCTCTTCCTGGGTCAGGGCACCGGGCCACCAGGAAGGATCCATCGGGGACCGAATCAAGTGGATGGAGCTCTCTTGTCTCTTCACCATTCAAAAAGAATTTCATTGAGATATCGCCTTCTCTCTCCGGCACCGAGCAGGGTATCTGTTGTCTCGCTGTTGATGGAGAGAGAGGGAGAGAGAGTGAGAGAGACTTAGCATTGATTCAATCAGTCCTGTTAGTGTTACCGCTTAGTTTATTTGCAACACAGCCATACCAAGTAGCTATCTTTGTTATTTATCTAGATATACAACACTCTTTCACTTTTGAATATAAAGCTGATGTAGAAAATTAAAATTTGTTCCGAATATTTGGAATACTCCCGTATAAAAAAGAGAGAAGTGAGAAAAACAAGAGAGTGGTATGAAAAACTGTCCAGAGTGAAATTATATTTGATCGGAAATGTGGTAAAGCTGCATGTCAAATAAAAGAGAAGGACTTGATCTACTGAGTAAAATCCAAGCATCATTTGTGGGAGTATGCCTCAGAAAGTGTGAAACTACTATTTAGAACAGCTGCACCATTTTTCAAAACAGGTTTGTCATAGTTACCCGTAATGTCTCGTATTTTGTTTTCTCGTCCTATCTGCATGCGAGTTTATTTGTATCAGAGAAACAAGGTGTCAAATCACAAACATTGCATCGGACTTTACATCCATTAACAACATGCAGATATTTTTATAGCATGGCCTTTTACACATTGTGGAGAAAACCGTTTTATCGCACAACTCGACGTGACTTTTCAATGGGCAGTCAATGGAAATGCCCTTGAACACGAGTGTGATGACTTTTATATTGTACTTTAAGGCACAATGAAGGAGGCTAGATGTTTAAATATATCATCTAGTAATAGTATGTTTTCCCGCCCGATTCCATCACATGTGCATTCGAATTGATGAAAAGGCGTTCACATGTTTGGTTATTGCTCTACTCTCACGTTTCATATTGATTATTTGAGTATTCAATTTCATTTCATGTCATTCCTTTGAAAATTAATTCATTCAATTTAAAGGTAAATTTGTTCAATTTAACGACCTAAAGTCACCATTCAATTCCGTGCCAGCTGGATAGACGTTCAAATTTGTACAAAATATCAGATTCAATTTCATTTATTGGAACTTCTGCGGGTCTTTTTTCACTCTCACACGATTGGATGATATAATTTCATTTTCTTTTCAAAGTCTCATTTAATCATCTTAATTGTATTTGATTAATTTCTTTCCTGTCGACATTCCTGTCACTTTCAATTCATCCCTAAGAGTATGGATGTAACATTTAGGACATAGTCATATCCCAGAGTATCTTAGGTGTCATCTCTCTTTCTCTCTCTCTCTCTCTCTCTCTCTCCCTCCCTCTCTCTCTCTAGTCACGTAGCGTACAAATATGCAGGCGTGTTTTGGATGAGAGAACGCCATCGTCTGCGGCTCTAATAGCCTCTGTAATGCTTGCTCCAGTCACCTGTTTGATGTCATCAAGCCAGCTTGCTGCAGGTCTTCCTCTTTTACGTTTTCCCTCAATCATTCATTCCCTGGATGATTGTTTTCTGAAGGCATTGATGTCTGGTAACATGGCCAAACAATTTTATGGCCATGATATCAGCTCGTAGTGTGTTTTCCACTCTAAGCTCCTCTAGCACCCATGTATTTGTTCTTCTTTCTTTCCATGGTATCCTCAGTATCCTCAGTTTATGATGAAACCCAGGAACTCGAAGCTTTCCGCCCCTTCAATGACATCACCATCTAGAGAAAAAAGCCTTCTGCATCACTCCGTCTCCATCTACAACCATGTTCTTAGTTTTTCTGGTATTCAGCATTAGCCCCCTCTCTTCACTTGCTATTTTCACCGCCCTCAGTAGGTCCCTCAATTCTCTTCTGTTGGTGTCATCTGCATACCTGAGATTTGTTACCCGTTGGCCACCTATTGTCACTCCACCAAGGAAATTTCCCAGGGCATCTCACATAATCCGTTCAGCATAGATGTTAAAAAGCTGGGGCGATAATATGCATCCATGTGTGACACCTCTACTAATCTTGAACCATTCTGTGTCATCTCTGCTTGTTCGTACTGTAGACTCTTGATCATACAGCTTGCTGATGAGCTTCACCATATGGCTAGGAAAACCCATTTCTCTCATGGTGTTCCATAATTTTGCATGACAGACACAAAGGCTTTGCTGTAATCAATAAAGCACATGCAGAGTGGTAAAGAGTGTTCTCGGAATTTCTCAATTATGTTTGTGATGTTTATGATATGGTCTCTCGTGCCGTTTCCTGCTCTAAAACCAGCCTGCTCTTCAGCTATCTCATTTTTCCAGCTACTGTTTCATTCTGTTGTTGATGATCTTGAGTAGTATTTTGCTGGTATGGCTTATCAAGCTAATGGTGCGGTGGTTTGAGCACTCCTTTGCATTTCCTTTTTTTAGGTATCGGGATAAAGACCGCTCTTCCGTAGTCCTCGGGCCCTTCTACATTCCTCCAGATTCTGTCACAGATTTTCCACATGATGTTTATGCCTTCCTCACTAGATGCTTTCTATAACTCGCCTGGGATATCATCGCAGCCCGGTGATTTCCCGTTCCTAATTTATCTCATTGCTTGTCGCACTTCCTCCAATAACGGGGGCGGTTCTAAACCAGGTTACTCTTGTTCCCCTAGGTTGCTGGTAATGAAGTCCTCCTGGGTCTTCTGTTCATAGAGCTCAGTGCAGTACTCGACCCATCTTTTCTGTAAGTCTGTGCTCTCTGTTAGGGTGATACAATTTCTATCATTGATGACATCTGACCTTGCTGATGGTTTTTTAGTAACTTCTTTAACCAGAGCGTACACCCTCTTAGAGTCATTCCCAGCTCTCTCCATCTCCTCACATTTTCTTTCTACGAAAGCACGCTGATCAGCTCTAACTGCTTTTGACACTTCTTTGTGTTGTCTTCGCCACTCAGCCATATCCCCTCTCTTCCTAGCATCCTGTCTCTTGTCAGCAAGTTCTAATGTTGTTCTAGATAACCAAGGTTCCTCGGATCTTTCTTCTTCTCTGGGATGATCTCCTTGACTGTGCATAACACTGCTTCTTTCATTCTTTTCCATACTTCACTGGGAGACATCTCTTCGTCATCATTCCGAAGAAGTGCCTGAAATCTATTGCCCACACTAATACTGTACCGTTCCGGTATGTTGTCTACACCTAACCTTTTAATGGTGGTGTCTCTTTCTTCTTTGCTGTGAGCTTTAGTTTCAGCTGTGCAACCAGAAGCTGGTGGTCATTCCCACAGTCTGCAACTGGTTTTGTCCGAACACTGAACAGTGAAGAGCGCCATCTTCGTTTAACAAGGATATAGTCAATCTGGTTTTTCACATTGTCCCCGGGGCTCTTCCACGTCCAGAGTCTTCGGGGGTGCTGCTGGAAGAAAGTGTTTCCAACAATCAGATCATTAGCTTGGCAGAAATCTTCCACACTGTCTCCACGTTCATTTCTTTCTCCCAATCCATATTTTCCGCCGATCTTAGATTTGGTCTCTGATTTGCAATTTTTGCATTCCAATTTCCCATTATCACAAGAACATCTTTGTTTGGAATCTTGTCAAGAGTGTCTTAGAGCTCACCATAAAAGTCTTCCATGGTTTCATCAGATGCAGTAGATGTTAGTGCATAGACCTGGATGATTGAGATTTTAAATGGATGACCTTGTAGTCTAAGAGTAATGATTATATTGCTTATTGGGTTGAAACCAAAAAAAAAAAAAAAAGCCTTAGCCGAGTTTTTGTCCAGGACGAAGCCTATTACGTGCTCCCTTTTCCCACTGTCTTTGCATGAATACACTTTTACTGTGTAGCCATCTTTGGTAGTGAAGCAGCCTTGTTTGAGCCACCAAGTCTCTGATATATCAAGCACACTGATACGTTGTTCTCCCATTTCGGGTTATGATGATTTCCATCTTGCCAGCATTCATTCCTTGAACATTCCACGTCCTTATGATTCTAGGTTTTCTCAGGTTTGTGCTGCTCCTTTCATGCGCAGGGTTATCGGCAGTATATTCTGCGTTCTTTCAACTGTGCCTAGTCGGTACAACACGCCCCTCTTCCCCAGTAGCCATTGGCGCATCATCTGGACTGCGGGTCTCACCATCAGATGCCGGTTTTCTACAGTGTTTAGGATCCCTCATACAAACTATCGTGGCCAAGAAAAATGCACTTGGTGGCCGGGTCCTTGTGCATTGCTGGATGGCCGTCGTTGACTCTCCACAGTCGACACCCTTAAGATGGATCTTATTTTTAATTCCACCAGGGTGTCCAGCCACCCTCCTCACCATTCTCTAGTTGGAGACTGGTGGGGGTGCCGATTTAGTCGCCGACCATCCCACCCTGAAACAGTTTGTACTGGACTACAGGGTACCAGTAGCAGATCATCCTGACCTGACCTGACTAAAGTCATATATACGGAGTCATACGTCCGAATCCGTAGTGATCCATTTTGATTCCATTCCTTAGTTCTCCGTGTCCATATCATAAGTTGCCACAATCGGATCAAATGTAGAAAGACCTATTTCACCAAAGAGTTATATCGCCAAATTTGATGGTTGTCAAGGTCATGCTTCATCTATCAATTCTGCCCGTATTCGGGATGTTCACACATAATGTGAAATGTAGCAGCTGCTGCAGCGGCTAAAATCAAGAATTAATAACGTATAAATGTATGTGTTTGAAGCGGGGTAATACGAGGTATTAGCTACTATGAGTAAAAATATTATGTTGGCATATTCAAACAGCTGATTAAGAACAAAGAATAAAAGAAACAACGAAAAAGACTGGCAATACTTTGTAGTTGTTTGCCTTATCGTAAATTTGAATTCCTAAACGCTCTCCACGGCGGTGCTGATGCGAATTGGAATGCGTTGCACTTGTATTGTTATTTTGAATGCCCTTTCTACACCCTTCTACGAGACACTCATGAAATCGCATGCTGGTGAAATTAAATTTGAATGATCTAGTTATTTTTTTAAATGTGGATCTCGGTGATCATTCAAATTCACTTGAGTATGAATGACCAGATCGTTAAATCGAATGCAAATATGAAATTGGGTGGGAAAACCTATAATATTATCACAACACTTCCAGATGCAAATTAAAAATATTAGTAGTCACAGTTACAAATTGATGAATTCATTCTTCCGACTCCTGTTTAGCAGTGTCTGGCATAGGCAGTTTGCTTTATGACATAATTCCGTTTCTTTTCTTTATTAAAATTTCACTTCCTTATGCATAGACGCTCTTTGGCATTATTTACTTAAAAGATAATGATGTTTATTCGTAGGCTGTTCCATTCTTAAAGAATAAACAGGACTAACAATCATGACAAGACAAAACATTTCTTAATGAAATATTTGCGATATCATTTAAAAGTTAAAAGACGGTAACATGTCAAGTCTGTGTTTCCTCATCATGAGCCGTCAATGACACAGTTTCAACGGAATATTCTTGTCATGAAAGGATAAGTGTTTTGTTTGGCTGTTTGATTGATTGTTCGTTTATTGTTGTCTAAAGATGCGACTAAAACAGTCTAACTATGGTCACGTGGGTAGGCAAATCCACGAGTTTAACGCGGCTGTGACTACTCCAGGTTTGCGTCGGGGCGTCTTAGATCGATAAAGCTTGTGCATCATTAACGTTATTTGTTTTATGATTTTTTTTTTGTTCACAGAAGATTTACACCTCTCACATACGTTTAGTTCCAACAAAAGTGGACTCTAAAACAAATGATCAACTGTTAATTGTTGATGACGACAATAAACAAACATGCTCAATAGTATTGTTGGTGTACTTTTTATCTGAAGAGGCTAAAGGTTAGTCTGAAAGGAAAAAAGCAAAGTATGACAACACAACAGCGAAGATTTTTCAAAATATAGAAGTTTTCGATACAGTTCACAAAAAGTTGAATTAAATTGAATAACTAAATATGTTAGAGAGCGAGTAAAAGATGGCATCACTTTACAACTTTCAGTTGATCGTTCAAAAGACTAAGGCGAAAATTTCATTCTAATTGCAGTTTAACAAAAGTGTCAAACATAATTTGATATATAAATACTATAATATGTGACCCTGCACCTCAAAACAAACGAAAAGTCGCCAGACATGAATTTTTAGTTAAGACCATATTCTGAAAGAGCAGACTTTAAGCTTTAAAATGATGTATAACTCAAATCAATTGGACTCTCTTAACCTATCTAAATATTAATAATAATAATAATAATTATCTAAATATTGGAAAGAAAGCACAAACTCGGGAAAAGTGTGAACTGAGAAGGCTCTGAAGTACAGTGTCTATTCAAGCGCTTAATCTTTACCAAACCGTGCTGGCTGTGCGATGAATGGGACAAATAAAAAAGGAAGTAAACCACCAGAGTAACAATAATGAAGAGATTATCAGATTAAACTGAAATTAAATATGCCTCCTTAGCACATTCTGTCCATAATAAATGCCAACTTTCAAAGCAGTAGCACTATCCTTTCAAAAGTTATTAGAGTTGAAAGAGAAGAGTGTGGACATGGTTTTTCAGAAATGAAAAAGGGATTCTAAAGACACACCTAATCACACTATTCTACCAAAAATGCTCGAGATAAACTGCTAAAAAATACACTTTCCTGCCCATTTCATGATACCAAATTTTAGCATAATGTAAAAGAAGACCTGCTCTTTCAGAAAATATGAAAAAGTCAAATTCGGCTAGGTTGACCCATTTCACTTATTTTTAGTCTTCACGCAAAATCAGTGTGTGCGACTTTATGTTCGTTTTGAGGTGCACGGTCACCGATAGCTGTTTGAATAATATTGCTCACGCAGTAGATATGTTAGGCTGTCAAGCATTGAACGGAAAACTGGATATTTCAGGTTTTTATGCACAAACTCTAGGGGTTTCTTAAGTTTCTTAATTTTTGTGCAATATTGAGCAAATTGAACTGGTTGTACTCAGAAAAAAATGTACTCTTTATTCAGATATTCAACTGGTCAGGAATTGCCCTATAAGATAATTGGATACAACACCTCGCCCCCCCCCCCCCGCACAAACTATGGAGGAGATAGCCCTCTTTTTTTCAGAAAAGGTTTGATTTTTCCTGAGCTATATCATACTGAAACTATTATCTTTTCTTTATTTTTGTCGTGCCGTTTATACCATTTTCATATCACACGTCAAGAAACGCTTATGATATTAGAATAGATCTATGCTTGAAAATTTATTTCACATGGCATAACTTCCACAAGTAATCCCCACCGGAATAAAGATATAAAAGAAATCGACAATTAACTGTTTTTCCAGTTCTGTGTATTGATATAATCACCACATTGGGGCCAGGAAACAGACTAGCTGTTATTTCTGCAAACTATGTTCACCGGCCGAGGAGGGTGTGCGCGATATCCATCGTCACATGTTACTGAAACGCTGACTTGCGTTCTATGGGGGTAACTCATAGAAGAAAGTCAGCTGGAGACGCTATGTAGCGACAGACACGCACAAGAAAGTAGCCGTAGTTCCCATGGTTCCATAGTTATCTATTTGACCTAAATTCCTGTTCTTTTGATGAATTATATTGACGTCACCTTGAAGCTCTTTCAGCTTTAATTTAATACCAACATTTAAAGTCTTGTACTTATGATTTTTTTTTCTCCACCCTGTTTCCTTAACCCTCTGTTTTCTTTGAGTTTTGGTTAGCAAAATCAACCCCAAAGCTTTATCAAAAGTCCCTGACACAGGAATAATTAATGATTAAGCTGACGTACCACATGTTGGCCAGGACTCAGACCACTGCCCATCACTACACCTCATCCTCACAGGTTCCTCGGGAAGAAAGCCCGATGGGCAGGTGACTTCGATCTCGCTGCCGTGCCGATACTCCTCATCGGTACCCGACAGAGAAGAAGCTATGTTATTCAGCGGCTGCACGATGGAGCCACTCTGTCGCGAACATCGTGCCAGCTCAACTGAAAGAAAGAAAGATTACATTAGTGTGAATCACAGATAATGATCAATTTTTGTAATATCGTTACATACATAAACTTTAAAAATTGCTGGACAAACTCTGTGTTCGTGGGAACTGTGATGGCATCTGCTACCATACTTCCTACCCTTGAGATTTAGACACTAAACGCCTCAGCTCGAATATCTCTTGAAACGAGGATAAACCTGGTCTTCAGCAAAGAACTATAGACTGAGTAAGGGGTCTGGTACAAGAATTTGGTAGACCAAGACATTACAATCCTTCGTCAAATTTTATCATATAGGCCGTATATCGATGTTACTTCTCTGTGAAGACCAAACGGGCTCATGTTTTCTTACAAGGAAAGAAAATGGGCACGACAATGAATCCTTCATTACAGTGACAGGTAAAAAAAAAAGGATCACCACTCTCTCTTCTATTAGAGTGATGCAATTCATCCTGAAAAATGACAACTTCTCTTCCTGCCAAACACGAGTTGTTTTATCATTTTACATAGAACAAAAAAAAAATCAGTCAAAGAAACAGAGAGAGTGTTGCTTTCATTTATTGCCTTCCTGAGCAATCAATCAAAAGGCATTATAATCTAGCTTTTCAACAGCTGTTCAAAATGTCTCAAAGTCCCATTCGTATCCATCACCTTGGAATTTAATCTTCTCTTAATAAAGTTGAGAGGAATCGAGCGTATTCCTCTTTCCACACATGTATTTCCTCCTCCAGTGCAACTTACAAGAGCGCGCAAGATTTATATGTCTTCGAAACAAACATGTTATAATTATTCAGTTCGACACTTTGTAAGACATAGGCATCTCTCTTACCGCACGTCGGCCACGGTCGCGACCAATCACCGTCTTGACAAGACATCCACATGTACTGACTTTGGGTGGATTGAGCGCGATAACCTGCATTGCACTCAATGTTGACCCAGAAGCGCTCACCATGTGTGTACCCTTGAGCCGAAGGTGTACCTCGGTATGGATATGTCGAGGATGGAACGCTGTACAGTCCAGTAGGTGTTGTGGGAGGCCAGCATTTCAAAATCTCTGCAAAACACACAGAAACAAAAAGTATAATACAGAGAACCACAAAATAATATTGAAATGAACATGAAAGGAATCCTTCCACTGTTCCATAACACCAAACCTGGATATTTTAGAATCGATTTTGTTGTTGTTGTTTGTTTGCTTGTTTGTTTTGGAGGCGTGGGTAACTTGTTTGTTTGTTTGTTTGTTTTGCCAAACATTTTCGTTTAAGTGCTTGAAGGACAGAGTAGGAAAGAACAGAGGAGAGGTTTGTTGAGAGAACCCATCCTTTTACCGGAAATTAGCTAAATACAATGTAAATGCAATTGATGAAGAAGGTGGAGAGAGAGAGAGAGAGAGAGAGATATTCTAACCAGCATTCTCATAAATCATTGTGTGTTCGAAAACTTTGTTTTCTATTACAGTAACATCTTGTCGCTATAAAGAGCTATAAATTCTCAAACGCAGTAAGCTTTAGAATTTATCATAGCACATCAGAGGCATTGGTGATGATGATATTATGTTAAAGTGATCTTATAGTTTAGGGTTGAGACCTACCTTTAGGTTTTCTAACATTTTTTTTTGGGGGGGGGGACGGGATTGAGATGATGAGAAAGAACAACATGTAATTCCCACAGGAATCCAATGTTTATTAGCTGAAAAATTGGTTTTGAAATAGCTGAGAGATCCAGAGCAGAGCAATTTATTACGATCGCTTTGTTTTACCATGGACCCTAAGGATCCGTGGTTTAACTTTGTTTCTGGATTTTTCAGTCATTAGAAAAAAAACACACCTAAAAATAAAAACGGATTTTTATCGAAAAAATCTTTGATTTCCTCTAAGAATGGTAGTATTTTATCATGAGGTTTCTTGGCATCTCACAAAAAGTTAAAATCCCAATCATCATCTTAATTTGATTTATACCATGCTGTTAGTGTCGTTTTAGATCATCATCTCGTATCATCACACAACCATTTCCCAATGTCTAGCGCATGCAAGAGCCACGTCATTCGCCACTGCCAGGTCCCTCTCGGTACAGGGTTGTAACATTGTATTGCAGCTCAGAAGATGAGGCATAGTCTGGCTGCCCTGCCCACACTAACACTCTGCAGAGCTCTCAGTGTACCCCACTTCAGCATATTTGCCTTGCACTTCCCCATGCGCGATCTTAATCTGTTCAAACTACGCCAGGTGATCCATGGCTGTTTGGAACCTACAGGGAGTGACTCAGTTGGATTGATTTGCTTGTGATTGTCGTATCCGGATTCCCTTAATCTGTCATTCCACAGTTTCATACGTTCTGTTGATACGCTGCTTTCTAAGGGGGAGACAGTGGCCAGGAAGCTTGATTTCAGGCGTTGTGGTATCACAGCATGGCCAAAAAGGGGATGTCTTTCGTCTTCCATCTGCCTGAGGCGTTCCTTTTTGCTTGCAACCGCCCTTCTTACATCAGGGGGAGCGATGCTGGAGAGAATGTAGACGTCGTCAGTCTTGGTAGGCTTCATGCAGCCAGTGATACAGCGACAGCTTGTGTTCAGCACTGGGTCGATCTTCTTCGCATGAGCTGAACGCTCCCACACTGCGCAAGCATACTCAGCAGCAGAGAAGCAGAGAGCCAAAGCTGTTGACCTCATGGTAGTTGGATTTGTTCCCCAGCATGATGTGCTCAGCTTGCGAAGTAGGGTATTCCTGGCGCTCACCTTCCCTTTCAACTTGATGACATGCGTTTTGAAGGTTTAACAATAGGGAACGATCAAGGGTGACGCCACGATACACTGTGTTGTCACAGTGTTCTAGGACTGTACCATTCCATGAGATCTTTAGTTTCCGGTTTGAGTGCATGTTCTTCAGATGGAAGGCGCCTACTTGTGTCTTAGATGGATTTGCTCTCAGGTGATTTGCGTTATAATAGGAGGACAGGTTGTCAAGTGCCTCAGTCAAAGTAGTTTTCGCTTCAGGAAAGTCCACAGTCTGGGTGGTGATACACAAATCGTCTGCGTAGATAAATCTCCTGGTGTTGTGGTGAATAGGGTGGTCATTCACGTGGATGTTGAACAAGATGGATGCCAAGACACTCCCTTGAGGTAGCCCATTCTTCTGCTTACGCCAGCGATTTCTCTTTCCTGACAGCTCAACATGAAAGCGTCGGTTTTGGATCAAACACTCCACCATTCTGGTTAGGTGTGAGTTCCGAGTCATGGCAAGTACTTGTAGTAGTCCATGGTGGTTTACAGTGTCGTAAGCTGCTAACAGATCAACAAATAACAGCTCCTGTAATGATGCCTTTTTGGAAGCCATCCTCAATGTGTTGGGTAAGATGCAGGAGTTGTCCCACACACGACTTTCCAGGTCTAAACCCTGCCTGCTCTTTGATGAGAGATGGATCTACTACAGCTACGAGGCGGGTCAAGATGAGGTGCTCAAATAGCTTGTATATGTGGGAGAGAAGTGATATCGGCCTGTAGCTCTTTGCTGCAGCGGCATCTTTCCCAGGCTTCAGAAGGGCGATGACACGGGCACGGCGCCAAATCTTTGGTATATAGCATCTCTCCATGCAGTTTTTATACATAGACAGCAACCAATGTTTCGAGGCTGGACCCAGGTTGTTGATCTGCTCGGTCATGATATCATCCAGGCCAGCAGCTTTCCCAGCTTTGGCTGTGCAGATAGCAGCATCAAGTTCTCCCATCGTAAATGGTCTACAGAGCTCCTCATTGGCGTCAGGATATTCAGCAGATTTGTGTCGCTTCTCTCTTGTTCCTGTCTTGCCATTGAGAAGGAGTTGGCGGGCTACTTGATCAGCTGCCGGTTGCGTTGTATGAAGTGTTGCGGCTCTCTTTGGATCCTTGTTGATACGTTTGAGAGTGGACCAGGCCTTCTTGCTGTTTTGCGTCATGTCAACAGATTCAATCAGGTCTTGCCATGACTTTCGCCGGTCCGCTGATATGCAACAGAAAGGTCTTCCCCCGCAGCGATGGTTTCAGCTGAGAAAGGGTCCGTTTCGAACTTCTCCCTGTATGACGCATAGAGGGCAGCAGAATCTTGGGAAAGACCAGGGACGTATTCTGTGTGGCATCCACGAGGAATGTGTCTTCTCGACGACGCCTTTACCTTAACAACAATCTGTTCGTACATCTCAGGTATGGGCTCCAAATCCCCGATGGACTTGTCGAGGTCCTCAGCAAAGCCTTTCCAATCAGCTTTCTTGAAGTTGAAGCGCCTTCTCATGGGTGTTATCTCGGGTTGAACTACTGCTTGGAGTAGCAGTCCTACTGCTGAGACTTGGGAATTGGGTCTAGGACTAGTTTGGTGCTCATAGGTGCAAGGTTGGAGCTGACAAGGATGAGATCTGGGTTGTATCCTCTTCTCTATCGGCCGCTGTTAAAGGAAGAAGGGAGCTTGGAATCATGGATAAGATGGGGGTTGTTCAGGTCCATCCAGTCTTCCAAGAGTTCACCATTCTCATCTGTGTCTTGGTAGCCCCAACGTGAGCTATGGCAGTTAAAGTCTCCGATGAAGATATCATTTCTGTCTTGGCCAACCAACCCAGGGGGAAGCGGGAACACCTTCATGGGTGGTTTATACACTGAAGTTACAGAAACATCATCAAGGATGAGTGTAATGACTTCGATATTGCTCTCTGCATATACAGCAGTAGAGCGGACATGGGTGCCTGTCTTAACGAAGATAGCGCTCCAATATTTATCATGGGGCCTTTCAGCAACCAGTTTCATCCCAGGAACTCGAGGCCGGTTGTCATCATGGCCGCCGTGGGTCTCTTGTAAACAGAGTACTTGGCACTGCTTCTGGACACATATATCACTAAGAAGTTCCTGCTTGGCTGTTGAAGTTCCCTCAACGTTGAAGGACAGGACTGACATCACGGGTCCTGAAAAGGACCTCCTGTCTTGCATTTCTATATAGTCTTCGTTTAATGACATGATTTCTGATTGAAAGTCAAGTAGCCATTGTTAATGAAATGGTGTGCAATGTGGTAGCAGGATTCGCAGGGACCGCGACGTGAACGGTCCTACTATGGCCCCCTCGTTTTAGATGTGTTATACACACTTTCAGTAGTATTAGTGGGAAGAGACTGAAGTGAATTCGTTTGCCTGAGATCCATTCTAATCGAAAGACGATATCTTTGATAACCTTTTCTCTATGGATATCGGAAACATTCCTATGCTATGTATTGTATTTTTTTTTTCTTCAGGCCAAGAACCAAAATTAACCCACTTCTTACGATTTTTGTTTCAGTCCTTGCGGACATGAATGATCTTATTGTGCAGGATCCATTAGGTGACCGTTTGCAGTGAACTCATGTAAAGGACTATAAGATATGAGTATAGTATACTCATGTATTTTTGTAAAGGCACCCCCTCTTTAATGACTTCCTGGATCCGCCCTGCCCTCAACAACCCCAAAGCTTTGTCCAAAGCCCCTGGCACAGAAAGGGTCAAACTGACTCACCACATGTTGGCCAGAATTCAGACCACTGCCCATCGTTACAGACCATCCTGACCTGTTCTTTGGGAGTATAGCCCAATGAGCACGTGACTTCAATCACGCTGCCGTGATAATATTCCTCGCTGGTACTAGGCAAAGAAGTAGCTATGACGTTGAGCGGAAGCACAGTGAAGCCACTTGTTTGCTCACTTTGTCGCGAACATCGTGCCAGCTCAACTAAAAGAGAGAAAACAAAACAGAGCTCAGTCAATATTTGTAATATGGTGTATAAAGATACAGTACTCTCCTCGTAACTGGGTATCGCTTAAACGGGTACTCCGTTTAATTTGGTAGTAAAGTCAAAATCAGTTCCAATGCACATTAAAATTACCTGATAATCGGGTTGCTTCTCCGCATAAATGGGTAAATAATTTTCTTCTAATGTAATTGTTACCTACATTTTATTACAGATATAAAACTTTAAGAAAACATGAATGTCAAGTTTTTCACGGCTAATGGCATTCTCTGCTTAATTTGCAAAGAAGAGTGATTAAACATGAAAACACATTTACCAGTAGGCCTACCGACTTGCAACACGTAAGCGAACATTACACATGTAGCTGGCATTCACAATTGCATAGACAGACAGGAGTTGAACACACTTGCGCTCCTCCCTTGCTCCGCAACAACATTCACGATACGAGAAGTTTGCAACGAAAATCATGCCATGCACCAGCCCCATAATTTTTCTTTTTCTCAGTCACTTCCCGAAGAGTAACCCGATGTTCCAGGTGACTAGTGCACGCAAAAAGACGTGTTAATTTCGGAAAACGCCTGCGTGTTAGAAAGGAATCTATACTCAAACATCAAAGTTTTCTGAAGAAATATTTATCCATAAAAAGAGTGTAAATTATTGTTCGTGAAAGATTTTTTTCTTTTTATTTATGTTGGGTTGATGTTGTTTTTTTAAAGAAAGGGGGCACATGAGAGGGTAACTGCGACCAGCCCTAACGCGTACAGCGTTGGGGCTGCGCCGTTTTCGCATTCAGATCTTAATGTTGTAGTCTCTTGTACAAAACGGGTGCCGTTACGGCGCTATATTTCCTTTATTTTTCAACAAAAACTACCAGGAATACTTACATGGGTCGATTAAACCTTAATGATTCCAATCGGCGACTGTTTGATGCATTTCATTGCTTATGATGCAGAAAATGTTGTCTTATAAGGCGAATTATCTTCAGCTCACCGATGCTCGCTAAACTCACAATAACTTGCACAAGCGCACAAGCGCTCCCCTTTACGGAATTCCTGGATCCGCCCCTGTAATGCAAGCAATGAGTTCTGACATTTTGTGGTTGACGCAATCGCGGATCAAGACGGCGCATCCCCCCTCTAGTGCCCGCCCCCCTTAAAAAACAACATAAATAAACAGAAAAAAATCTTCAAAACAAGATAAATAATAACAAAAAGATGGGGATGTGCCAGGCTTTAGTTAAGGTGCCCCCCATCCTTTACGCAATTCCTGGATCCGCCCCTGTATTACAAGCAATGCGTTTTGACATTTGTGGTTGACACAGTCGCGGATCGAGAAGGGGGCGCGCATCCCCCTCTGGTGCCCCCCCCCCCCCCCCTTTACGCAATTCCTGGATCCGCCCCTGTATTACAAGCAATGCGTTTGGACATTTGTGGTTTACACAGTCGCGGATCGAGAAGGGGGCGCGCATCCCCCTCTGCCCCCCCCCCTCTCTCTCTCTCTCTCTCTCTCTCTTTAAAACAAAAAACTAAAAAGGGGAAATATGGGGATGGGGTGCGGCAGCTTTAATTTTGTAAAGGCGCCTCCCCTTTACGGAAATCCTGAATCCGCCCCTGTAATGCAAGCAATGTGTTTTGACATTTGTGGTTGACGTAATCGCGGATCGAGACGGGCGCATCCCCCTCTGGTGCCCCCTCTCTTTTTTTTTTTTCCCTTCAAAACAACATAAATAATAACAAAAAGATCGGGGGGGATGCGCCAGGCTTAAATTATGTAAAGGTGCCCCCCCCCCCCCCCCCTTTACGGAATTCCTGGATCCGCCCCTGTATTACAAGCAATGAGTTTTGACATTTGTGGTTGACGCAATCGCGGATCGAGAAGGGGGCGCATCCTCTCTGGTGCCCCCCCCCCTTCTCTCTCTCTCTCTCTCTCTCTCTTTCAGTTAAAACAATAAAACTAACTAGAGATTGTAATTTGTCATCACTGACAAATTAAGGTGATCCGATTTTTCTTTAATCAATGATTCGAGTCCTGATCGCAATAGGCATGACCATACAAGTTTCATCTGTGTTTAGAGACATCGGCCGTGTGATGTTTGGATTCTCATTTGATACAAAAGGGAGTCATATCTGCCATCTTTGGTACCAAATTCTGTATACACTGAATAACGAAGATACAGCAACAAATACATATGACCTTTGACCCACCTTTACACTCCCAAGATGGCATCTGAGGAAAAAGTTATTTTGTGAAATGATTGTTCCGACATCGTCTATAAGTGTGCAAAATATGGGAAAGATAGGACAGGTATTCACCAAGCTACAGGATGCAACATTTATGACCTTTAACCCTAATTTACATACCCAAGATGGTGTCCGATCAAGTAGTTGTCATTTTATGAAATAATGTACGTGACATGAACCAAACATGTGCAAAATATGGGGGTGATGGGGCTGTTTTTCTTGAGTTATTGCAAAGAAAGTTGCAGAAAGAAAGAAATATCTCAATACATCGAAGATAAGCTTTAATTTCAACCAAGTTTTTTGACGTGATCCCGACACCATATGGAAGAAACGAAGGGCTTTAAAGCGATAGCGCAAAGTCTAAGCTACAACATATTAAAATCTGGGCGAAATTCACCGAAGGGTAAGTGAGCTAGTGCTCGATGAAGACAATCATGTAAATTTTCACATTTAGAAATATTCCCTCCCATAGAGATAACACGTCATAACGAAGATACAGAAAGAAGTACTGATGACCTTTGACCCCACTTTGCACAGACAAGATGGCATCTGAGCAAAAAGTGATTATTTTGTGAAATGATGCGTGTAAGATAGCCTTTGCGTGTGGAAAATATGGAAAAGATAGGACATGTATTCACAAAGATACAGGATGAAACATTTATGACCTTTGACCTTAATTTACATACCCAAGATGGTGTCCGATCAAGTAGTTGTTATTTTATGAAATAATGTGCTTGACATGAACTAAACATGTGCAAAATATGGGGGTGATAGGGGCTGTTTTTCTTGAGTTATTGCAAAGAAAGTTGCAGAAAGGAAGAAATATCTCAATACATCGAAGATAAGCTTTAATTTCAACCAAGTTTTTTTTAACGTGATCCTGACATTGTATGAAAAAACGAAGGGTTACACACAATAGTGCAAAGTCTTAGCTACAACATATTAAAATCTGAGAAAAATTCACCGAAGGGTAAGTGAGCTAGTTCTCGATAAAGACAATCATGTCAATTTTCACATCTAGAAAAATTCCCTCCCATTGAGATAACACGTCATACCGTAGATATACAAAGAAGTACATATGACCTTTGACCCCACTTTGCACAGACAAGATGGCATCTGAGCAAAAAGTGGTTATTATGTGAAATGATCCTTGTAACATGGTCTTTGCGTGTGCAAAATATGGGAAATATAAGACATGTATTCACCAAGATACAGAATGAAACATTTATGACCTTTGACCCTAATTTTCATACCCAAGATGGTGTCTGATCAAGTAGTTGTTATTTTATGAAACAATGTTCGTGACATGAACTAAACATGTACGAAATATGGGGGTGATAGGGGCTGTTTTTCTTGAGTTATTGCAAAGAAAGTTGCAGAAAGAAAGAAATATCCCAATACATCGAAGATAAGCTTTAATTTCAACCAAATTTTTTGTCATGATCCCGACATCGAACGAAAAAATGAAGGGCACACTTACGATAGCCCCAAGTCTCAGCTATAACATTTTAAAATCTAGAAGAAATTTACAGAAGCGTAAGTGAGCTAGTGCTCCATAAAGATAGTCATGTCGAGTCTTCATTTCCAGAAAAACTGCACTCCCATAGAGATAACACGTAAACTGGTCAAATTTGACAAAATTACTTTCAATCCATTTTTACAAGGTGATGCCATCATCTACTTAAAATATTGTTATACAACTTTGAAAGTACGTTTAATAAGCTACAACATACTGAAATCTGGGGGTAAATCGGCAAAGGATAAGGGAGATACGCTCGGGTGAACTTTAAAGTTGATGACGTCATTTTCAAATTCTAGTTTTTTAATTTCATTGTGAAATTTGATACCTTTTAATCATTTTACCAGCGTCGGCAACCCATGAGATGACATGTACAACTCATGAGCTCTCAGAATACGTAAAGAAAATGGGGGGTCATGGTCCATCCTGACGAGTAAAATCAGATTGAAAATTGGCGTTTTTTTGGCATAGTTGAACTGTATATCGGCATTGACGCGCGCGCGGAATTTCAACTTTGACGGGCCCTTATGACGTCATATTGAGTCGGATTGACTTGAAACTTGGTATAAATATTCCTTGACATTTCGGACATCCGATCCAATTGAAAAAACGGGAAATTTGTATGACATATGCGCTGTGCGTGCGCATATGTGCGCGCGCGTACGCGTCCGTCCAATTTTTTCAATTTTTCAAAAAATGCTCCAATTGCTCTGAAACGTGTGCAAAAAAGTTTTGAGCTCGATTGGAGTATACAAATATTTCAACGCGCGCGTACGCGCACGTTTTAAGGGTAGAGATGAATTTTTAGAATATGAGTAGAATGCGCATAACTTGAAATATATGTGACGTAAATTTCATTGAAAAATTGCATTCCATTAATGAGATATGATTCAGAATGTGTTTTCATATGTGACCGTGCACCTCAAAACGAACATAAAGTCGCACACACTGATTTTGCGTGAGGACTGAAAATAAGTGAAATGGATCAACCTAGCCGAACTTGACTTTTTCATATTTTCTGAAAGAGGGGGTCTTCTTTTACATTATGCTAAAATTTGGTATCATAAAACGGGCAGGAAAGTGTGTTTTTTAGCAGTTTATCTCGAACATTTTTGGTAGAATAGTGTGATTAGGTGTGTCTTTAGAATCCCTTTTTCATTTCTGAAAAACCTTGTCCACACTTTTCACTTTCAACTCTAATAACTTTTGAAAGGATAGTGCTACTGCTTTGAAAGTTGGCATTAATTATGGACAGAATGTGTTAACGAGGCATGCTTAATTTCATTTTAATCTGATAATCCCTTCATTGTTGTTACTCTGGTGGTTTACTTCCTGTTTTTTGTCCCATTCATCACACAGCCAGCACGGTTTGGTAAAGATTAAACGCTTGAATAAACACTGTACTTCAGAGCCTCTTTTCTCAGTTCACACTTTTCCTGAGTTTGTGCTTTCTTTCCAATATTTAGATAGGTTAGGAGAGTCCATTTGATTTGAGTTATACATCATTTTAAAGCTTAAAATCTGCTCTTTCAGAATATGGCCTTAACTAAAAATTCATGTCTTACGACTTTGTGTTTGTTTTGAGGTGCAGGGTCACATATAATGACGTCATAGTGACGTCACGGTCAACTGATCACAATGATGCATTAGATTTGTTGTCTTTAGGACATGATGCATACATGGTATAATTTTGAAATTGATAGGCAGAGGACTTTCTGAGCTAACCTCTGCACAACTTTTGGGGAGAAATAAAGAAACAAACAAAGAAGAAGAATAAAGAATCCGTACAGATACAGAAGGTGATCCGAGAGGATACTCGGATCACCTAAAAAGGGGAAAATGGGAAGGGGGTACGGCAGCTTTAATTTTGTAGAGCCGCCTCCCCTTTACGGAGTTCCTGGATCCGCCCCAAGTAATGCAAGCAATGAGTTTTGACATTTGTAGTTAACGCAATCATAGATGGAGATGGGACGCATCCCCTTATGGTGCCCCCCCTTCTATTTTTTTAACAACATAAATAAAAAGAAAAACTAGACTCGGAATTTGTCAACACTGACAAATTAGGTGATCCGATCTCTTCGAAAATCAATGATTTGAGTCCTGATCCCAATAGGCATGACCGTAAAGGTTCATCTGTGGTTATGGACATTGGCCGTGTGATGTTTGGATTCTCATTTAAAAAAAAGGGAGTCGGGTTTGCCATCTTTGGTACCATATTCCGTATACACTATAACGAAGATACAGAATAAAGTATATTTGACCATTGACCCCACTTTGCACAGCCAAGATGGCATCTGAGAAAGAAATGGTTATTTTGTGAAATGATCCTGGTAACGTGATCTTTGTGTGTGCAAAATATTGGAAAGATAGGACATGTATTCACCAAGATACAGGATGAAACATTTATGACCTTTGACCCTAATTTACATACCCAAGATAGTGTCCGATCAAGAAGTTGTTATTTTATGAAATAATTTACGTGACATGAACTAAACATGTGCAAAATATGGGATTGATAACCATTGTTGTTCTTCATCTATTGCACAGAATGTAGTAGAAAGAAAGAAAAGTAAAGAAAAAATTATGTTATTTTATAGAAATTTGAAGGAGAAGCATTAAAAAATCAGAGAAAGATAAAGTTAGGAAGGGAGATTAAGACTAAATAAAGAAAAAGAAGAAAAAAGATTTTGAAAAAAAAAATATTGGCAAGGGTGAGGCTCGAACCAGGGACCTTAGGATTACGAGTCGGATGCGCTATGCAATGACCTATTTCATGCTCCATAGGCCCTGTGTATTAAGCAAAATGACGCTGCATCGAAGCCACGTGCCATTTTCAACCAAGTTTTTCGACGTGATGCCGGCCTCGTATGAAAAAATGGAGGGCACACTTACGATAGCCCAAAGTCTCAGCTACACCATACTAAAAAATCTGGGAAAAATTCACAGAAGCATAAGTGAGCTAATGCTCGAAAAAGATAGTCATGTCAATTTTCACTGCCAGAAAAACTGCTCTCCCATAGAGATAACACGTAAACTGGTCAAATTTGACAAGATTACTTTTAATCCATTTTTACGAGGTGATGCCGCCATCCAATCAAAATGTTGTAATTACATTAATGAAAGAACATTTAATAAGCTACAACATACTGAAATCTGAGTGAAAATTGGCAGAGGATAAGTGAGATACACCCAAGTAAACTTGAAAATTGATGACGTCATTTTGAAAATTTACTTTTTTTATTTTATTAAGAAATTTGATATCTTTTAATCACTTTTTCAGTATCGCCAACCCATAAACTGACATGTACAACTCATCAGCTTTCAGAATATGTAAAGGAAATGGGGGGTCACCATCCATCCTGACGAGTAAAATCGGATTTAAAATTGGCGGTTTTTGGGCATTGTTGTACTGTATATCGCCATTGACGAGCGCGCGGAATTTCAACTTTGACAGTCCCGTATGACGTCATATTGAGTCGGATTGACTTGAAACTTGCTAGAAATGTTCCTTGACTTTTCAGACATCCGATAAATGTAAAAAATCGGGAAATTTCTGTGGCATATGAGCTGTACGTGCGTATATGTGCGCGCGCGTACGCGTCCGTCCAATTTTTTCAATTTTTCAAAAAATGCTCCAAATTGTCTGAAACGTGTGCAAAAAAATTTTGAGCTCGATTGGAGCATACAAATATTTCAACGCGCGCGTACGCGCACGTTCTAACAATGCGATGAATTTTGAAAACATGAGTAGAATTCCCTTGAATTGAAATTAACGTGACGTAAATTTCATTGAAAAATTCCATTCCATTAATGAGATATGATTGAAAATGTGTTTTCATATAATGACGTCATAGTGACGTCATGGTCGACTGATCACTACGATTTTACTTGACCCGTCGTCTTTGGGACATGATACATATATGGTATAATTTTGACATTGATAGGAAGTGGACTTTCTGAGCTAACCTCTGCACAACTTTTGTCCAGAAATAAAGAAGAAGAACTAGACTCGGAATTTGTCAACACTGACAAATTAGGTGATCCGATCTATAGGGAAATCAATGATTTGAGTCCTGATCCCAAATAGGCATGACCATACAGGTTCCATCTGCGTTGAGGGGACATTGGCCATGTGATGTTTGGAGTCTCATTTAGAAAAGGGAGTCAGACCTGCCATCTTTGGTACCGAATTCCGTATGCAATAACGAAGATACAGAATGAAGTATATTTGACCTTTGACCCCATTTTGCACACCAAAGATGGCATCTGAGCAAAAAGTAGTTATTTTGTGAAATGATTCTTGTAAAATGGTCTTTGCGTGTGCAAAATATGGGAAAGATAGGACAAGTTTTCACCAAGATACATGATAAAACACTTATGACCTTTGACCCTAATTTACATACCCAAGATGGTGTCCGATCAAGTAGTTGTTATTTTATGAAATAATGTACGTGACATGAACTAAACATGTGCAAAATATGGGGGTAATAGAGGTTGTTTTTCTTGAGTTATTGCAAAGAAAGTTGCAAAAAGAAAGAAATATCTCAATACATCAAAGATAAGCTTTAATTTCAACCAAGATTTTTAGCACGATCCCGACATTGTGTGAAAAAAACAAAAGGCACAACAACATAGCGCAAAGTCTCAGCTACAACATATTAAAATCTGGGAGAAATTCACCAAAGGGTAAGTGAGCTAGTGCTCGATAAAGACAATCATGTCAATTTTCACAGCTAGAAAAATTCCCTCCCATAGAGATAACACGTCATAACGAAGATACAGAAAGAAGTACATATGACCTTTGACCCCACTTTGCACAGACAAGATGGCATCTGAGCAAAAAGTGGTTATCTTGTGAAATGATCCTTGTAACATGGTCTTTACGTTTGCAAAATATGGGAAAGATAAGACATGTGTTCACCAAGATACACGATAAAACATTTATGACCTTTGACCCTAATTTACATACCTAAGATGGCGTCTGATCAAGTAGTTGTTATTTTGTGAAATAATGTACGTGACATGAACTAAACATGTGCAAAATATTGGGCTGATAGGGCTTTTTTTCTTGAGTTATTGCAAAGAAAGTTGCAAAAAGGAAGAAATATCTCAATACATCGAAGATAAGCTTTAATTTCAACCAAATTTTTTGACGTGATGCCGACGTCGTATGAAAAAATGAAGGGCACACTTACGATAGCTCAAAGTCTCAGCTACAACATAGAGAAATTCATCGAAGCATAAGTGAGATAGTGCTCGAGAAAGATAGTCATGTCAATTTTCATTTCCAGAAAAACTGCACTCCCATAGAGATAACACGTAAAATGGTCAAATTTGACAAGATAACTTTGAATCCATTTTTACGAAGTGATGCCGTCATCCAATCAAAATGCTGTTATTATATTAATGAAAAAGCATTTAATAAGCTACAACATACTGAAATTTGTGTGAAAATTGGCAAAGGATAAGTGAGATACGAAATTTGAAGACGTCATTTTGAAAATTTACTTTTTTTACTTTATTAAGAAATTTGATATCTTTTAATCATTTTTTAAGTATCGCCAACCCATGAAATGATATGTACAACTCATCAGCTTTCAAAATATGTAAAGAAAATGGGGGGTCACCGTCCATCCTGACGAGTAAAATCGGATTTAAAATTGACGGTTTTTTGGCATTGTTGCACTGTATATCGCCATTGACGCGCGCGCGGAGTTTCAACTTTGACGGGCCCGTATGACGTCATATTGAGTCGGATTGACTTGAAACTTGGTAGAAATATTCCTTGACATTTCAGGCATCTGTAAAATGTGAAAAAACGGGAAATTTCCATTGCATATGAGCTGTGCGTGCGTATAATTGCGCGCGCGTACGCGTCCGTCCAATTTTTTCAATTTTTCAAAAAATGCTCCAAATGGTCTGAAACGTGTGCAAAAAAAATTGAGCTCGATTTGATCATACAAATATTTCAACGCGCGCGTACGCGCACTTTTTAATAAAAAATATGAATTTTAATAATATATGTACAATGCGCTTGACTTGAAATATATGTGACGTAAATTTCATTGAAAAATTCCTTTCCATTAATGAGATATGCATGAAAATGTGTTTTCATATAATGACGGCATAGTGACGTCACGGTCGACTGATCACTATGATTTTACTTGCGCTGTCGTCTTTGGGACATGATACATACATGGTATAATTTTGAAATTGATAGGAACAGGACTTTCTGAGCTAACCTCTGCACAACTTTTGGGGAGAAATAAAGAAAAAGAAGAAGAAAGAATCCGTACAGAACCAGAAGGTGATCCGAGAGGATACTCGGATCACCTAATAAAGAATCCGTACAGATACAGAAGGTGATCCGAGAGGATTCTCGGATCACCTAAAAATGGAGAGGGAATGTGGAAGCCTTTGACTTTGTAAAGGCTCCCCCCTTTTACGGAATTGCTGGATCCGCTTCTGTAATGCAAATGATGGGTTTTGACATTGGCTTGTGGTTGACGCAGTGGCGGATCTAGAGGGGGCGCTGCGGCCCCTCCTCGTCTCTGTGTTTGTTAAAACAAAAGAAAGAAAAAAGAAAATAAAAAGGAAAGATGTTTTGCTGGCCTTTGAGTTTGTAAAGGCACCTCCCCTTTACGGAATTCCTGGATCCGCCCCTGTGACGCGTTATGACATTGTGGTCGACGTGGTATGACATTTGTGATCAACCCAATTTTGACATTTGCGGTTGACGCAATCGCGGATCGAGAGGGGGCGCATCCCCCTCTGGTGCCCTCTCTCTATATTTTGTTAACGCAACAGAAATATAAATAAGAAAATGGGGGGGGGGAGGGTATCGCCAGCCTTTGATTTTGTAAAGGCGCCTCCCCGTGACGGAATTCCTGGATATGCCCTTGTGACGTGTTATGACATTTGTCGTCGACGTGTTATGACATTAGTGGTTAATCCGATTTTGACATTTGTCGTCGACGTGTTATGACATTTGCAGTAAAAATGGAAATTTTGACATTTGTCGTCGACGGGTTCTAAGTCAAAACAATCAATGCAAGTTATTTCAATTCAAATGTGTTTTTTAACTCAACAAATGGTTATTTACATACAAGGTGTACATTTCACGTTATTAGGTGATCCGAGTATCCTCTCGGATCACCTATTGTATCTGTACGGATTCTTTCTTCTTCTTCTTTATTTCTTTCTCCTCAAATCTTGTGCAGAGGTTAACTCAAAAAGTCCCCTACCTATCACTTTCAAACTTATACCATATGTGTATCATGTCATAAGGACGACAGATCTAGTGTATCAATGTGATCAGTTAACCGTGACGTCATTATGACGTCATTATCTGAAATCACGTTTACATCAATATCTCATTAATGAAACGGAATTTTTAAATGAAATTAACATATCATATAGTTCAAGTCAAGGTCTATTGATATATTTCATAAAATTTAGTCACGTTCATAGTAAACGAGCGCGTACGCGCGCGTTGAAATTTAAACATGCTCTAATCAACCTCAAAATTGTTTTGCACACGTTTCAGGTCATTTACAGCATTTCAAAAAAAAATCGACGGACGCGTACGCGCGCGCGCATATACGCACGTACAGCTCCTATTCAATAGAAATTTCCAGTTTTATTGCACGGATCGAATGTCTGAAATGTCAAGGAATACTTCTACCAAGTTTCAAGTCAATCCGACTCAATATGACGTCATACGGGCCCATCAAAGTTGAAATTCCGCGCGCGCGTCAATGGCGATATACAGTGCAACTATGCCCAAAAACCGCCAATTCTAAGTCCGATTTTACTCGTCAGGATGGACGGTGACCCCCCCATTTTCTTTACATATTTTGAAAGCTGATGAGTTGTACATGTCATTTCATGGGGTGGCAATGCTGTCAAAATGATTAAAACATATCTAATTTTTTAATAAAATAAAAAAAGTAAATTTTCAAAATGACGTCATCAAATTTCAAGTTTACTCGAGCGTATCTCACTTATCCTTGGCCAATTTTTACCCAGATTTCAGTATGTTGTAGCTTATTGAATGCTCTTTCATTAATATGATTACAGTATTTTGATTAGATGACGGCATCATCTCGTAAAAATGGATTGAAAGTAATCTTGTCAAATTTGACCAGTTTACGTGTTATCTCTATGGGAGTGCAGTTTTTCTGGAAATGAAAATTGACATGACTATCTTTATCGAGCACTAGCTCACTTATGCTTCGGTGAATTTCTCCCAGATTTTAGTATGTTGTAGCTGAGACTTTGTGCTATCGTCAATGTGCCCTTCGTTTTTTCATACGATGTCTGCATTACGTCAAAAAACTTGGTTGAAATTAAAGCTTATCTTCGATGTATTGAAATATTTCTTCCTTTCTGCAACTTTCTTTGCAATAACTCAAGAAAAACATATTTTATCACCCCCATATTTTGCACATGTTTAGTTCACGTCACGTACATTATTTGATAAAATAACAACTACTTGATCAGACGCCATCTTGGGTATGTAAATTAGGGTCAAAGGTCATAAATGGTTCATCCTGTATCTAAGTGAATACATGTTTTATCTCTCCCATATTTTGCACATGCAAAGATCATGTTACAAGAATCATTGCACAAAATAACCACTCTTTGCTCAGATGCCATCTTGTCTGTGCAAAGTGGGGTCAAAAGGTCATATGTACTTCTTTCTGTTTCTTCGTTATGACGTGTTATCTCTATGGGAGGGAATTTTTCTAGATGTGAAAATTGACATGATTGTCTTTATCGAGCACTAGCTCACTTACCCTTCGGTGAATTTTTCTCAAATTTTAATATGTTGTAACTGAGATTTTGCGCCATCTTTGAGTGTCCTTTGTTTTTTCATAATCATGTCGGAATCATGTTAAAATACTTGGTTGAAATTAAAGCTTATCTTCGATGTACTGAGATATTTCTATGTTTCTGCAACTTTCTTTGCAATAACTCAAGAAAAAAAGCCCCTATCACCCCCATATTTTGCACATGTTTAGTGCATGTCACGTACATTATTTCATAAAATAACAACTACTTGATCGGACAACATCTTGGGTATGTAAATTAGGGTCAAAGGTCACAAATGTTTCATCCTGTATCTTGGTGAATACATGTCTTATCTTTCCCATATTTTGCACACGCAAAGATCATGTTACAAGAATCATTTCACAAAATAACCACTTTTTGCTCAGATGCCATCTAGGTTGTGCAAAGTGGGGTCAAAGGTCATGTACTTGTTGCTGTATCTTCGTTATAGTGTATACAGATTTGGTACCAAAGATGGCAGATATGACTCCCTTTTCTAAATGAGAATCAAAACATCACACACTGTAAAAACATCGATGTTAGATTTATCACCACGGGTGTTAAATCTAACACCGATCAAACTTCAATAAAGGACCACACCCACAGGTGTTGAAAATGCACTTTGATGGTGTTAAAAAGTGTTCACCTGACACTTCGTGGTGTTAATTTGACACCGTACCTGGTGTTATTTTGACACTGTACTGGTGTTAATTCAAAAATGACACCACATGGTGTTTATTTGATATTTGTTGGTGTTAATATCAATGGTTTAATACCCGTCCATATTCAATGAGAGACCACACCAGCTGGTGTTATTTTGGTGTAAATTTATTTTCACATTTTTTTCAAAAATCTAGTATTTTAATGTAAAATTCTTGATCGTCTTGTTTAAATTGAAAATCAACAAAAAGTGTAGTTACTAAGAAACTCTTCAAAAAACAGTTTAAAATTGGAAATGACACCCGGAGGTGTTAATTTAACACCATAAATGAGCACCGAAAATTTAACACCAGCTCGGTGTTCACTATTTAACACCGGACTTTTTTGCAGTGCACGGCCAATGTCTCTGAACACAGATGAAACCTGCATATTCATGCCTATTGCGATCAGGACTTGAATCATTGATTAAAAAAAATCGGATCACCTTAATTTGTCAGTGATGACAAATTACAATCTCTAGTTGTAAATGATTTGAAATTTGAAATTTGAAAAAAAATAACTCAACGAGAAACAAAAAGTGAACATCAAACTCTTCACAGTATAGACATTATGTCTTATTAGTAGATTGTATTGTAAGTTAATTGTAAAATTGATAGCAATCAACATAAATTAACGTATTAACAGCACAGGCAATTAAAAGTAAATGATAGAAAACAAAACAGTACCAAATAACACTTCAAACAAGATATTTCAGTCAAAGATTAACAACAGGAAGTCAAAACAAAAACGCTAAAACAAACAATTGCCAAAGGGGTGATTGTATCGAAGATGTATTTTTTACCACATGTTGGCCATGGGACAGTCCATCTACCATCTTGGCAAGACGTTGAAACCGTGGACTGACTGAATTGAATGCGATAACCGTCGTTACAGACGATGCTGACGTTGAGGGCGTCCCCATTTCTGTACCCTTCAGTCGAAGGGGTCCGCGTGTTGGTACCATTGGTTGAAACACCATAGCTTCCTGACAGGTTAGCTGGTGGCAAGCATTTCAGAACCTCTGCAAATATAAAATGTGAGTATGCCTGAGAAAGTTGAAAATATGGAGGGAAATTTGTTAATTGGAGGAATCAACGCAATAAAGTGATATCAGTAATAAACACTAATGTGTTACCGTGGTACTAGCGTATTTTACTGCCATGCATTTTTAGATTCTTCTCGTAAAAGACATCTTTTCTGATCCCTCCAATCTAAAACCTCGTATTATTCACTACTCAGAAAACGAGATTGCGTGATATGTCTTTTTATAAAATGGGTTCAAGAATGTAGCCAATAGGAAGCGCTGAAATGAGTCACGTGTGCTTTGGTTATTCTAGTCCCATTGCACTGCGTGTTAAATCCTATTGCCGATCGTCTGTGCGCGCGGCGGCTCCTTTGAATTGCATGCATACGCGCTGTCAATCCTGTAAACAACTTCTAGTTCGGGCTACCGGCCGGCCGGCCGGCCGGCCTTTCTTCCCTTGTGCATAACATGTGTGGCGTACGTATATTCTTATACGTACAGTACAGTAGACCAAGCGTTGTGGGACCGGACGCGTACATGAAGTCACTTTGAAGGGCAAATCCAACGATTTAGCAGGTTAATTCTCACGCCGTTTTCAAAGTATGTTGTCTAGTAGGCCTATATGAGGAGTCTATATCAAGTCTAGTTTAAGGTAAAGGGTGCATATTCTATGTAAAATAAGTAAGTTTTCATGCGGGAACTTAAGTGTCCGGAAACCCAACCCCCCATCATACTTATATGTGCGGGATTTCCGAGTGCGACGTGCGTAAATGTTTGGGACGAACATCTTCGGACGTCTTGACCCACAAAGGTACGTGAAAAACGCTCTTAGTGTTCGAATTTTCGACCCATTTTATAAAACAAATGATGCACAGGATTATTTCCTGGCGTTAGTGGAGGCGTATAGCTCACTCTCGGGTATTTACAATGTAGTGCAACATGCACGAGGCGAAGCCTCGTGCATGTTTCACAATTGTAAATATCCTCGAGTGCACTATACGCCTTTACTAACGCACTCTATCCTGTGCATCATTTGTATAATATTTGTATTATATTGGATGGCTCTTCTCGTAACAGAAATTGTAAATTGTAGACTCCCTGGGTTGACTGCGGTAACCTACGTCACAATCAACGCGGACCTCAAGGGTAACATTCTGTATGTACCCGTCACCTGAAGGGGTCTGAAATGTGCTGGTCTCTTCTAGTGAAACACTATAGCGTCCAAATTATGCGACAGGTGGCGAGCATTTTAGAATCTATGCAAAGAATTGGAATTTTGGGAAGGAGGTTTTCTTGTAAATATGAAACGCAATAAGTATCGATGAGTAGAACAATGGAATATTTATATTCCAGAAACTTGAGAAGGAATATTGATTGCTACACGAGCTTTGAAAAATGTTGACTTTAATATCACTGCTGAAGTAACAGTTTAGAATTTCGATTCTGTGAGAACAGCTGGAGAATGAAGGTATAAAAACAGTGAATACGTGTGTACCAAGGAACTGAATGAGCATGCCGTTAACATCTAATCACGTGCATTAAGAAGAACAGTTAAAGAAAGAAACTTCCCCTCCATCCCCCTCCATTCCTCCGCGACGTGAAAAAAATAACAAACACAAAAGAACAACATAATTAACAGTGTTTCTAAAAGAATAACCTCAAGTTCTCTACCTCTATGTTTTCGTGAAGAATTCTCCTCCCATAATACAAAGTTTTAGAGAGTTCCTTATAGTTTAAAAGACGCCAATATCTTGTCTTACTACATGTTGGTCACTGTCGCGACCATATTCCGTATTGACAAGACGTCAGACGATAGGCTTGGTAGGTCATTAGGCGATAGTGCTTGTAATCATGTGATTGGTTTCATTATGACTGATTATAATATTGTAACCACTGATCCTTTATTGGAATAAACATACGAAATGAACGATCGTTTTACTTTCAAATAACGTCCCTTTGGGGGAAAGACCAACCACAAGAAACCCAAAACATTCTGCATGAGATTTTTGAACTTCGGTCTCACCTGGCGAACAGGTGGGGACTTCCGGGAGGAGGTTGCCACGCCTACATTCCACGCGGCCTGATAGGACGCCCTCGTAACCATCATTACAATCATATTCCACAAAGCTTCCATGAAGAATGATGTCGCCGACTTCGTAATGCAACAAGTGTCCATTTTCAATAGTCAGGGCCGTACAGTTCTCTGAAAAAGGGAAATAAGAATGACATTTTTAGGTCGTGACTGACAATGACGTACGCTTATGGAGAGCAAAATCCTCTCTTTGTGTGCTTAAACTTCGGCATCTATTGTTCTTGAGGAACATTTTGTCATAATATGACATTTTATATTCCTCTACATATCATACAGAACTTTTCTATAAAGGAATAGAAATACAACGAAATAAGAGGGAAATGAAAATAGCATTAGAAATAAGATTTCAATCAGGAATAAATTTTGAATACTCATTTTTAGTTTTCTTTCAAAATATTCCAAATATTTCTACAAAAGTGCTCACCATATTTTTTTGTTTTTGTTTGTTTTTCATTGTTCCATATTCCACATTTCAACAAATACATAAAACATAAACATCACAATACAAAAGTCTGAATGAATTGTCAACGAAACCGCCTGCCAGTGCATGCGGCAAGGTTTCATTGTTCTCATGAGCCCTTCTAAATGACAAAGTATTGAGACAACTCGGATTTTCACAGTATGCACTGCCCATTGTGGCTGTCCCTATTTCGTATCAATCAGTATACTTCCATTACAATTAAGTTCATCCAGGCTCAGATTGTCAAGATATTTGAACGAGAGTGTCTTAGTGTTCCATTCCATCCTGGTATTTACAAATATCCATTTAGCCAAATGTTGAACCACAAAGTAATGTGAACATGTCAGGTGTTATATTATATCTTTTTGTAGCCTATGGTTAATGACTCTTGGTCCTCCAGGTTTTACTGGAGAATTCAACTCAGTATGTTGTTTAATGTCACATAGCAATATTCCGATCCTAGGGCGACAACTCGATCCTCATTCCACATTATATACGAATATACAACTGTATGTGCAGCCAGGTTCTGTTCCATTTTTCTTTTTGTGTGTGTGTGTGTCCCTCTATTAAGAGAGGGTAATGAAACAACTAGCACTTTCACAGTGATTAAAGACAGTATGTTTATGCATGAATATGTCAGTGCATTTATCCTATCCCTGGTGCTGCAAACACCAATTTGGTTTAACTGCCATATATTTGATAAAATTGTTTTTTTTTAAAGGTAATAAAAAATATGCACAGGAATTTTAGTCCAGTACGACGACCCTTGTCCAATGACTTTAAGCCCACCAAGTTTCTCTAAGTTCATTAACCGTATTAAGTTGTATACTGTTAGCTCCTTTGGTTTCGTAATAGCTCACAATAATCTCAGTACTACACACAAAGCTATTATCTAAGGATAATTTACTTTGTTACTGCTGTTGTTTGTTTTTAGTGCATTCTTTTTGTACCTCTCCAGTGCTGCGATTGTTATACCAGCTTGATTTCTTTAGTCTTTACACCAATGTCACTGCTCCTGTCATCTTCTTGCTCAATCACTCTGGGTTCAATGAGACTCGCTGACTTTCCACTTGACAATTCTCTCATATTATCATGGTTACTTATTCACGTGTCATTACGAGCGAAAAACCGATTCTCGGGTGACAACCTGCTTATTATTCCGAAGTCTTTCACGCACTCACATTTCACGCACTCACATACAACTTCGTTTCACTCCTTTTATTTGCCCCTCAAATCGTTTTGAAATCGTAATGAAACAGTTGTGTTTTGTTTTTAATCACGCTGCTCTACTGTGATCACTCCTCAGATCTAGAGTAATGTGACAGCTCCCAAACTTGATTAATCTTTATGTTACCTTATTCCTGATGAACATTTACCACTTCACGGCATTGTTTCGACAGCGTTATTAGTATCGTACATTATTCATGATCCCTGTCAGAGTATTTAAAGCTCCTGCTCATTTGTATCATTGGTTTATATAAAGTTTACAAGTAAAATTGTAATAATTGTATGAAATTTGTGTACATGTGATTTTACAGGCATATTGTTATATAGTCATTGTCTTTAATAATAGACATGGTTGATATAGGTACATCTGTTTGTAAATATCGTGATTCTCTTCGCAATCACTTTATGGTTCTTTTTCTCGTAAATATATAAAAAGTAATTATTTAGATAATATTTGCTGTATATAATTACCCATTTTGGTACCCCTGGCAGACTGCCAAATACTGTTGTAGTTTTTTTTTTCCCATTAATTCTTCCCGCATATTCCAGACATTGTATATTTTTTCTATACGGTGACTCTAGTTTCAAGTAAATAATTTAGACGCTGCACTCTTTATCACATACACTCAAGATGAATGCACACGCACGCAGGCTCAGCGCACATGCACTAACAGACACCTGCACTTGCACTCAAACCTCTTACCCCGACCCTTCAGTCTCTACACATACCCCCACACCGACAATGATCCCTCATGGTATGATCTTTGATGATCAAAGTTTGAATGACTCCGAAAGTGGTTATTACACAACTGCCGAGTTTAATGCACTGATAAAACAAAATAAATTTCAATCATTTTTTTGATTTGTTTAGTCTTCTTCACATCAATGCCAGAAGTTTAAATAAGAATTTTGATTCTATAGAATCATTTCTTTCCTCTTTACAAAATTTTCAGTTTAGTATAATTGGTATATCAGAAACTTGGCTTAATACAAATTCACCACCAATATTTAATTTAGAGCATTATCGAATGTATCGTTCTGATTGTTACTTAGGTAAGGGAGGTGGGGTTGCTTTCTACATTAAAAATTTAATTGATATAAAAGTCAGGCATGACTTACATATCGAGGGTACGGAACATATTTTTGTCGAAATTTTGAACAGTAAAGCAAAAAATATAATAATAGGTAATATATATAGGTCCCCAAGAAATAACATTGATTGTTTTTTTTAGAAAGTTTTGATCAAATTCTGAGTATTATTTCTCAGAAAAAGAAAGACAGTTTTATAATGGGAGATTTTAATATTGATCTTTTAAATAATTCTGATAATCATACAATGCAGTTGTTAAGTTTATTGACAACTTATTTATTTCAACCACATATCAGCAACCCAACAAGAATTTCTAGTACATCAAAAACTCTTATTGATAACATATTTTCAAATGTAACAAACACAGAATTTATAAATGGTATATTTTATTATGATATATCTGATCATTTACCTGTTTTTACCATCAATAATATTTTTTTTGCAGACAAAACAATATTTTGATAATAAAAAATCTCAAATGTATTATAAGGAAACGGAAAGTAACATTAACACTTTGATATTTGATTTAGCGCAGGAAGAATGGGGCGATGTATTTGATGAAAGCAATGCTGATACTGCTTATGAAAAATTTATCAGCAGGTTATTGTATTATTATCAGAAAAATATTCCTTTGGCTAAACGGAAACCTTTAAAGAAAAATAGACAACCCTGGATTACCAAAGGTATTATGCGGTCTATATCAACCCGTAATAAGTTATATAAGCAAGCAATAAAGAATCAAAGTAATAATTTATTTATGAAATACCGGAAATATAGAAATCAATTAACATCAGTAATAAGATTGTCCCGAAAATTGTATTATTCAAATAATATAGAAAAAAATAAGGATAATCTTTTTTCATTGTGGAAAACTGTCAATGCTCTCATGGGAAAGACGGTAAAAGAAACTACCAACTCTATCATCATTGACAATGAGGAAATTACTGATTTTACTACAATTGCTAACTCATTTAATGATTACTTTATAAATATTGGTCGTAGTTTAGCATCTAATATGAATTCATGTAATACACATTTTACTGATTATTTACCCAATCCTTGTGAAAATTCATTATTTCTCACGCCTACCAATGATCATGAAATAATCAATGTTGTCCAGAATCTGAGAACAACTAAATCGAGTGGACATGATGGTCTCAGTGTTCATTTATTGAAACAAATAATTTGTTACATTGCAAACCCCCTAACTCACATATTCAATATGTCTCTTTCAACAGGCATTTTTCCGAACTCATTCAAACTTGCAAAAGTTATTCCTATTCATAAAAAAGATGACTCTAAATTAATGAGCAATTATAGACCAATTTCATTATTACCAAGTATATCCAAAGTTCTTGAAAAGATTGTGTATAAAAGGTTATATCAGATTTTACAAACCAATAATTTATTGATACCCAATCAATTTGGATTTAGAAGTGTATATTCTACTGATTATGCAATCGCTCACATGTGTGATAAAATAACTGAAGCTTTTGCTGATACATGAATTTGTCGAAAGCATTCGACACCATCGACCATGAAGTATTGATATATAAACTTAATACGTATGGAGTCCGAGGTCACGGTCTGGTCTGGTTTATAAATTATTTGCAAAACCGTCAACAGTATGTTAGTTTTCAGTCTTATGAATCACAGAAACTTGATATTAAATGTGGGATACCTCAAGGCTCCATTTTAGGGCCTCTGTTGTTTAACATTTATATAAATTATATTATAAGTTCTTCTCCATCTCTGAATTTTATACTTTTTGCTGATGATACATCTATTATTACATCAGATTATGATATAGGGACCCTTGTTAATCGATTGAACACTGAATTATTGAATATATTGAATTGGTTTAAATCAAACAAGTTATCTTTGAATGTTAACAAGACAAATCTTGTTCATTTTAGAAAACCCTGCTCACGGGATCTTAATGTCAATATATCAATTGATGGGTTTTCTCTTTGCGAAAAACAGGTTATTAGATTTTTAGGCATTACAATCGATTCTCATTTGACATGGAACGAACATATATCCTGTCTACAAAGGACCCTGTCAAGAAATATTGGCGTACTCTGGAAGTTGAAAGATCTCCTATCAGAACGATCCCTGATTATTTTATATAATTCTTTAATTTTGCCTCATATATTGTATTCAAATATTGTATGGGGAAATTGTAGTATTACTAAACTGAATTCATTGTATTTACTCCAAAAGCGTGCTATTCGCATTATTACTAATTCCACATATTTATCTCATACAGATCCTTTATTTCATCGTTTGCATACTCTGAAGCTTCAGGACATCCACATTTTACAAACAGGTATATTTATGTACAAGTACGCAACAAATCAACTTCCCTCTTTATTTCATAATATTTTTCACTTAAATTCGAATATACACACATATCCAACTCGCCGTTCGACAGACTCTCACCTTGTAAACCCCAAAACTGTCTTAGCTCAGAAATCAATTAGACATCACGGTCCCGATGTTTGGAATAACCTACCTGATCAATTAAAGCAGTGTACTTCACTTTTTTCCTTTAAAGCTCATTTAAAAAAGTATTTATTATTGAAATATGTTTCCAGTTAGTAGTCTTTGATCAATGTATTTTTTCTTTTTTTTTTCCCTTAAGTCTCAGTCAGCCCTGATGGGTGCAAAATGGATTTTTTTTCGATTTTTTTCCATTCCCTCCCGTTCCCTTCTTTGATAATGATATTGCATACATTAAGTAAAGCCCATACCTTACCCCCAGAATAGGCATGCTACAGCCTTTATTCTCTCTTGCACTGTCACCTGCACACACGACGCACTGTCACTCGCACACACCTACACTTTTATAGTCTACTATACCGTACAGTAGTCAATGGTGCAGCGTGCTGTTTTTTTTTCTTGTTTTAAAGCGCCAAGTCACTATTTTTCTTTTCTTTTTTTTTCTTTTTTCTCTAGCAAAATGTGTTTCGTGTATTAAGATTAAGAGTTTTATGAGTACATATATAATTGGTGTTGTATTATATTGGTATCACACATTCAGATAGGGCCTCATCCACGTCAAGCTCTGCTTATGATGACGGTCCCCTGTATTGATTTCTCCTTTGTTAATAGATACAGTATGTCACTTCAGACTAATGTTGTTACGCAAATGATATTTTTTTGTATTGATTCGTATGTTATCTGTATCATTCTGTTTTCATTTGCAATTCTATTTGGAGAAAGAAAATGCAAAAATAAACCAACCAAACAAACAAACAAACAAACAAACAAACAAGACGTCTTGACGGTTGCGTGATCACCCGAGCGAGGTACAAGTCAGATGCAGTGTACAATAGCAGAGATACCAAATGTGTACAAAGGAAGTTCAGGAGATAATACAGAAATCACGAGCGTTTGATATCATATAGTTTGATTTCAGTTCTAAAAATACAAATGTCAAACTCACAGGTTAATTAAAAATTGAAAAAGTATTAAAACATTTTTCTCATAATATGATTTTTTTCATAATATGAATCATGATAGAATGACATTAATCAGGCATGCTGTCGGCCACTAAATCTAAAAAGAAATAAAAAAATTCAGCTCCTTCTGTTCTCTTCTGCTCGTTACATCTACTTGTACACTGCCTATGCCATAAATTGGTCTTGCGTCTGTCAATGACGTCAGATCCAGTAAAAACAGCACGGTCGATTCTTGGAATTGAAAAGGGACGTTCCGAAGGAAGTTATTAAGTTATTACCCAAATTGGTTGTCAACTTCTCTTTTTTCTCTCCCCACCCCCCCCCCCCCCCAAATGCTTAAAAACAGTTGGATAATGAAAATAGAAGAACTCTAGACGCTAGGAATAAGGGGTGATTTGTCCCCTTTAAGTTATATATAGAAAAGAGTGAGCGTTGGGAACTGTTGGATGGGAAAAACTTCTTTCGATCTCAATATCTTTTGTGTGTGTGTATGTGTGTGTGTGTGTATGTGTGTGTGTGTGTTTAGGGGTGATTTGCATCCATCTTACCATTGGCTAGGCAGCTCCATCCACAAACACCATCACATATACAGCTTTGGTCCCGAGGACACGCCCTTCCAGGTCTATTCAAGCACGCCGTGCTGCAGGTCCTTCCGTATAATTCGACGAGGGAATCGTTTCTTCGACATAATCTGCCTACACAAAGGGAGTGAAAAAAAATGGGGCGGTGAGGTGGAGAGATTTTAAGTACCACTTTAGCCAAAAAAGAGTATTGTCATTCTTCTCGTTTCCACGCAGGGGCAGGCCGCTGGGCACCTTTTCTTTTCCCTGAGATTTCACAATTTTCCCATTTTTTTTTAAATGAAATTTTTACTATTCTCTCCGTTTGGCTCCATATGTACATTTAGCTCAAGTATTTCTCCTCTGGAAGGCGCATATATATAGTTCACACACACACACACACACACACTCTCTCTCTCTTTCTCTAAAGCCCGCCGCACACTACACGATTTTGCCCCGATTCACCGGTTTTAAGACCTTAAGACTAGACGTGTGACGTCACAGTCTAGCCATTTTCTAGTCGTACGACTGGGTCTTAGCGCCAGTCGTAGAGATTTGACATGTTGAATTTCTACGACCAGTCGGGAGCTTTCAGCCATTCACAATGCAGTAAAATGCAAGCTCACGCAGTGCGCACTGCGCGCGCTTTACAGTCGGGTCGTGTGCGGTGTCCGGTCGTACGACTGGCCTTAAGACCCAGCTTGGCTTAAGACTTTAAGACCAGTCTGATCGTGTAGTGTGCGGTGGCCTTTAGTCATTTGATGATTTTTTTTTTCTCTACACAAATACTTAAAACCTCTTGGTGCATGTCTGCTCTATTGTTGCGAGCCTCTTATTGCCTAGGTGAATTGTTCAAAAAGGAGATAGCTTGTACTAGAAAAAAACGCGAACTCGCTGTTAATATCCTTTATTTATTGAATGAAATGGTTTGCAATTATTACCATGCATGCTGAATCAACTGTTTCGTATGTCTACGTTTTAACTCCTATTGAACTTCGGATTAGATTCTTTGTAATATAAAAAGAAAAAAATTTGATTCATCTCGACTGGATTCTCACAGCCTAGGCATTACTGTGCAGAGAAGGCGGCGAAGCCGGGCTGGCCAAAATACGTAACAAACCTCACGACGAGAACTCGATCGACCGATCGTTGTTATGTTTCTTGAAAGCCGAGAAAAGGCGAAGATAGTGTTATAAAGATACGGCTTTCGTAAAAAAAAAAAAAAAAAAAAAAAAAAAAACATATTTAGGTAGCAAGCTGAATATTTTTCAACGCTTTGGCCCACATATATTCAGGCTAAATGGCTACCGTCATAAACGTTTAGGCCACCGGCAAACTTATAAAGAATCAGGTCTTTGTTATAGAATTGTTGCAACTGATTGACAAATTGCCCTACATCGACGTAAATAAGCACTGAATTGATCAGTGTTTTAGTAGTAGCCATGATAAAAAAATCATGGGCGTACATACTCGAGCAGGATTCGAACCTACGACCTCCTGATCACCGGACAGGCGTCATCTCCACTAGACCACCGAGCTTTCGCCCGACAGCAAGTGTTGGTTCTAATCCTTATAGCATGCAGCGGGTACTGCTTTGTTATTCAAATTTATGAAATTCTTCCGTCGAGATGTTTTCATTGCAACTGATTGACAAATTGCCCTACATCGACGTAAATAAGCACTGAATTGATCAGTGTTTTAGTAGTAGCCATGATAAAAAAATCATGGGCGTACATACTCGAGCAGGATTCGAACCTACGACCTCCTGATCACCGGACAGGCGTCATCTCCACTAGACCACCGAGCTTTCGCCCGACAGCAAGTGTTGGTTCTAATCCTTATAGCATGCAGCGGGTACTGCTTTGTTATTCAAATTTATGAAATTCTTCCGTCGAGATGTTTTCATTGCAACTGATTGACAAATTGCCCTACATCGACGTAAATAAGCACTGAATTGATCAGTGTTTTAGTAGTAGCCATGATAAAAAAATCATGGGCGTACATACTCAAGCAGGATTCGAACCTACGACCTCCTGATCACCGGACAGGCGTCATCTCCACTAGACCACCGAGCTTTCGCCCGACAGCAAGTGTTGGTTCTAATCCTTATAGCATGCAGCGGGTACTGCTTTGTTATTCAAATTTATGAAATTCTTCCGTCGAGATGTTTTCATTGCAACTGATTGACAAATTGCCCTACATCGACGTAAATAAGCACTGAATTGATCAGTGTTTTAGTAGTAGCCATGATAAAAAAATCATGGGCGTACATAATCGAGCAGGATTCGAACCTACGACCTCCTGATCACCGGACAGGCGTCATCTCCACTAGACCACCGAGCTTTCGCCCGACAGCAAGTGTTGGTTCTAATCCTTATAGCATGCAGCGGGTACTGCTTTGTTATTCAAATTTATGAAATTCTTCCGTCGAGATGTTTTCATTGCAACTGATTGACAAATTGCCCTACATCGACGTAAATAAGCACTGAATTGATCAGTGTTTTAGTAGTAGCCATGATAAATTTGAATATCATAAATTTGAATATATTTCATAAATTTGAATATAGAATTGTTGTTTAAACGTGCTTTAAACATCGCATTGCCCCATTCCTATTATTGTACAAGATATTGAAAATCATTGTGGACTTTCGAGGCAATGGGTTACTGCCTTTGACGCACAGACGCCAAAGTGACATATTCTAACAATCATTGATTTCCCATTCATACCCAGTTGATTATTTTTGTTGAATCCTCACAATGATTTACCACTCCCAGAACAGTGAAATAGACAATGAACGGAAATACGTATGACATTGCGTGGTTGGCCTTACTTATGTGTCGACAAGAGCTCCTTGGCCCACTCCATGAACCGTCAACGCATGTTCTCTCGGCCGAGGCGCGCGGGAACACAGCATACTTGTTGTCGCACTGTGTCCTTGCTACCGTTCCTTCAGGATAGGTGTCGTCACCAGCTGAAGCCGGAGGGTCGTATATGATGTTTGCGAAAGCTACCCCCTCAAGGGAGTTGCAATTTTCAGACGACACTCCTAAAACAAAGAAAGAAGCAAAAGAGTGTGAAGAGCCTAAACAAACCGAAACCAGTACGTTTTCGTAGACAGTGTTAGATCAAGGAAGTAGTGGGTGTATATTGGCTATTGAAGATGTCAATTAACTCTTTTGGGTTGATCACTTCCTGATATTGAATGTAAATTATGGGTAAGCAATCGGTATTTATTATGAAAAAAAAAAACAACTACAAGTACTCATACACATACACACTGTATTTACAGTAAACAGCAAAATTAGTATTTAGTGTGTTTACTTCTGCAAATTTTGGACATCTTTGTTTTTCAGCAAGTTTTACATGTAGCTGATTAGTATTTTCCCATAAATGTAAACCAAAAATAGTTTATAGAACCATTCTATGAAACAAGAAATGCCTCAGTTAAGGTTCATGATGTTAGTGGAAACTCAGCTCACTCGAGGGTAGGCCCTATGCATAATGTGCAGTATGCACATGTGCATCATTATTGTATATCAATACGTATACTGTATCATATTTCGGACGATATTTTCGAACATAGTATGAACGAAGAGAAAGGTGTAATACCTGAATAGCAGCACAGCCAAACGCATAACTGTCCGACAGCAAGTACAGACCACCACTGTTTGCCCTTCATGATAGCTGGATAATCGATGCATGCAGCTGCAGTCCCCAACGTTCAATATTGGATGTGTGCAATACACAACACAGTACTGTCAAACTCAACTCATGAAGTCATAATCGGCATCTGAAGTTAAGACCTCTGGAGTCGCAAAATCACGTAAATTGCATGTGCAAGTCTGATTTCGGGACAACATACACTTCATTGATTGGTTAGCTTGCCTCAACTTGACAGCCAATCAAATGAAGACAGGGCAGTCGATCGTACAAATAGTAGGCCTACATTGACACGGCAAGCCGAGGGTGTCCATTTCACTACTTTTTTTCCCCTTTCTTTTTGTCTCTCTTTCTCTTTTCTCCCAAAACGTTTTGCACTTTCTAGATATTCTGACGTCAAAGCAGGAAAACAGATGTGGGTAGACCTATACGATTAAATGTTTCATATGATTCCTCCCAAAATCATGAAACGGAAATCAGTTTTTGTTACAAAAATATGTTTTCCTTTGAACTTGTTGGCAAATGTTTATCGTGGATGTTAAATCTAAGGGTCAAAAATAGGGTGCTTTAAATTTTAGATAACGAATTTAGTAAGCGTGTCATTAAAATGTCAAGTATTCCTTTGCTTATCTGCTGTTCTTTGATGATTTTCGAGCATGAGAACGAAACAATTATTCTAGTGTGCCCTCACTTAATACTTAAAACAGTTTTTTTCCATGTCGTCTCGACAAACCTCTCACAACGTTTTTGATGAACTACAGCTACGTTAGAAAACAAATACACCATAATTGCTTATTTTCTTTTTTTACTCTTTCATTCTTTGTGACCGCAGTTTACTTGACGAAACTTTTTTTTTGTTGAGGTTATTGTTGGTATGGGGTTAACATGGTGATTTACGAAATGCCTATATCTTGAATTATTTAGTCAATTATCATTTTGGGAGAAAAGGCAGTAGCTAGAAGACAAAAATTCAAGTTGCCTTCATCTCAGTTTTATCATTTTTTGTTAGTTATTCTTATTCGATTTTATAATAATTAAATGACTGAGCTTCAACCAACCTTAAAATTGTAGAGGGCAAGCTTTCGTCCTCTCCTGAGGACTTTCTCAAGCCTTATATAGTGTTGTCTTGCCCTCTACAATTTTAAGGTTGGTTGAAGCTCAGTCATTTAATTATTCATCATCCCCAGCCGATGAAAGTTTTTAGTATTATTCAATTTTGTTTCAGAAAATTATTACTATGAAGATTTATAAAGGCCACTGGGAGACTTGTGTGCCCTATTATGATATCCTCATTTAGTTAACATCCTTCGTGTTGTCTAGTATCGCTGTTTCAACATCACTGTTTTAATGAAGTTGTGAAAGTATGTAAGTTCTGAAAATTCTAAAAACTTAATTGATTAAGGTGTAATTTTAATGAAACCTCGTTTTGAATTACTCCCTATATGAATATGAGGATGGGAACAATGTGGAATTGCACTTAAAAACAAAACAACTTATACCCAAGAAGCGAATGAGACAGTAATATCGCGCGCTTTGACCTTCCGTACGGGATAAACTGTTGTCTGCGTAGGCCTATATTTCCGATTATTGTTGTGAAAATCCGATGGACAAGATTTGAACAAGATTACAGGTAAATATGTGTAATAAGGTATATATATATATCACATTAGGTATTAGAATATGTAGAAAATGAATCTTTCACTCTTCGATTCAGACATCCAAGAGATTAGTTTGAAGAGATAAAAAATGAATAAAGAGAGAAAGTATGTGAAGTTGTTGCAACAGTGCGGGCTCGTTTAATTATGCACCCGCGACGAAGTGATTGGGAAGTAGACATTTTAATGAGCTTAAAAAATACGAAGAGAGAAAATTTCAAACAGAGAGACATAAAGAGTGAGGGAGGATAGAGAGAAAGAGACAAAGACGGAAACAAAAAAGGAAAATAAGAATATCGGAGAAAGCCAAAGCCAAATTTGGAGGTACGTTCACCAGATAACCTAGCTGCAGCACCCAATAGGCTTGCCAAATTTGGATTACATGATTTCCGGGTGAAAATCATCTAGGATGAGCACAAAAACAGGAAGAGACATACAATAATGGTAACATAAAACCTACTTCCTGTATATTCTCTGTCATGGTGTTGTTTTGTAGTTTCTTCGTTACAGTGCTAAGGTCAATCAAGGGACTCAGGACTCGAGAACTTTGCAAGACTGTTCAGGGAAAACCCCATCGGTGTTCATGAAACTCACCTCGGACACTTGGTCCCCAGATATGTTATAATAATCACCAGTTAGGAGCAGCGGTAAGGTTCCGTGTAGGGATATTAATTATATATGCAATTCAGTTTAAAGTTGTTGTTGTTTTTTTTTTTCGACAGAATATACAAAATGTACAAATTAATGAGGGAAATTGGACAAGTACGTTGTATTTGAATTATATAAGCAGAAAACACAGAATAACAGCTCGTTCATGTCTATGATCAGTACAAAAAAAGGGCATATAATATATATATGAAAAATAAGGAGGTACCCACTGAAGAAATTATGTTTGAGTTATCTGGGCACCTAAGAGGAAGAAGAGCTGTCACTGAAAGCACCATGCTTTATGTACCCATCTACTGTTTTAAAGGGGAATGAAAGCTAATTTTTGGATACATGTGGCTCGAATATATGCAGAGATATCTAATAGTAAGACACAGTAGTTAAAGTGTGTGGAAATTCGGGCTACTCGTCCAAAAGTTAATGATATAATGCACAATGATATAATCATATTATGGTATAATATGATAGATAATGTAATGTAAGAGTATTAGCTCTACCTCATTCAGAGAGATGGGGGAACGCCATTTATATGTCAGTAACAATTAGATGTTATGTGCATTTTTCATTGAAAGATTTGTTGAATTTTCTATATTACTATGATAATTGTTTTTACATCGTTTGTCATTATGCGACTTTAAAAACTGTTGTAAGCGTATGCCATTAATGTCATGACATGTAATGCCATGTTGTTGTATTGGTTCGAGGACAAAAAAACAAAAACAAAAACGATTTCCCTTACACGAATCGTGGTGTTTCATCGAAGAAATCTCAGTTCAAATGTCTAGGAGTCTTTTCCCCTAAATTTTGTTCTTATTTACAGCTGCATGATTTAGATCACAGGTTTCAAGTTCAATGACATTTATTTCCAACAAATACTGAAATATGAAGTACAAGTAACATGCGGTTAATTTGAAAATGCGGGGGGGGGGGCATCTCTAGACGTACAAAACTTATGACGAGTTTCCTCATAACAAAAACGAATATTACATCCCATGATATGCAGTATCACTGTTAGTATATATTATAGAAATACAAAACCAAGGTAAGGAGAAGGAAAAAGAGGGAGGCAGAGGCATAAAGAATAAGAGAAACAAAGACAAGGAAATAAGGACACCGACATTGACAGGGACATTAATATCGACTTATTTTATAACAACAATCATAATTATGGACATGGGACCCAACAAACGTGTAATACAAGGGGATTGTCGAGGGTATACATATTTCATGTATACGGAATAAAAGATGAGGCACAGGCATCAGGCAGTAAAGCTATACATGTAGCTGGAGGGACAGCAAATTAAAAAGAAAATGGCATACATTCACAGCGCCCTGCGCTTAGTCGTACAAAAAAAAAGTATCATAGAACTAAACATCATTATGAAACAAGAGGGAAAAACAAAAGAGTGTAGAACTTTGTTGGCATGATGCCATCAGTAATAACACAGTGGTGTCAGGATCACAACGACCAATCAACTCTTGAAAACGAGCCTGGCCCTGGGAGGGAAACTTCCAACAGACATCCTTTTATTGTACTTTGGGAGAGAGTTAAATACATTCGTTGTAAGCAGGAGAGCAAAAAAAAAAAAAAAGACACCAAAATTAACAATTCAAATCTACTTTGTGGTGAATGCCAATGACATTAAAACATTGACAACGATTGTCAATGATTATCAATTTTTCCCACGAAATGTCGTTAATGTCCAAAGTGCATTTAGTGACCCTTATCCCTTATCGGGTTTAAAAACTTGATTACAGTGAAGGAGAAAAGGCTCTCTCTACAACAAAGTCTAGCTTTGTCCGTCATTCTTATTAGGTCTTATAGAGGTTATGATCACGTTGGCTTGAAATGACCAATAATGACCAATTATCATAGGTGACTATGATGGGCAAGAATATCCTTTCTTTTATTTTAACCCACTTTGTGCTCACAAAAACGTGTTGCTTTTCTGTACTTTATCTTTGGCTTAAGGCTTGTTTCTTAGATTAATAAACGGTTATTCGTCCTCTGCAACTATTTTGTTTACGTAATTTCGCTCTTGAGGCCTTCAAAGGAGGAAATAATCTTCATTCTTAAAGTATTTTGATATCATTGCATTTGTACATACATACATATAATGTCGTCAGAATGCAACAAGGGAAAAACATAAAACAATGTAGTTATATTATAATAATTATGTAAGCTGACGCTCCAACGCACTGCCTGACTACAAGAGCACCTACTATGGCAGTTGTTATTCACAAAGAATGGCAGCTTTCTGTTGTCTTTTTTTATTTTTTTTTTGCGTTATATCTTCTGTTGCCTGTCTTGGAAGGTATCACATAAGTAATGAATAGGACAAACATGGTGCATCCTAACTCACAGTAGTGATCTGTGATGGAGTTCCTGAGACGCTTCCGACGGTCAACAGACGTCAAGTGTTCTTACAACACTAAGTGCGCAAAGGGTACACGAGAACTTTAGTAAGTACACTTGTACATTAAATGACATCCAGGCCATCGGAGATTAGCTTTGTGTGTGTATGTGTGTGTTTGTGTGTGCGTGTGTGTTTGCGTGTGTGTGTCTGTGTGTGAATGACTCATCTGCGAGACCAAAAGTCTTACATCATGTAGGCCTACCATGGACCCTACATAGGGTCCATACGTGTCGCAAGGAGATGCTTGCCAATTTATTACCTCCTTGGTGTTACTGGGAAGGTGCAGGGTTTTCCTGGAGTGCGTTTGAGGATTGTCTAATAAACCGGGCTTTTATCTCCAATTACAATTACATAAAAAATCTTATTCGTGTTATAATTTGTATCATTTCCCACATCCAATTTGTTAAATTATGTAGACGGGTATAATGGGGCTGGGTATATCTAAAACAACTGCATCTCATACTAAGATCTTTGTAAAATGAAGCTGTTCGTAAAACTGTGTTAATAATCCTGCACTTGGACAATATCATATTATTGCAAAATCAAGTCTTTTGTGAGCTTTTCAAGAGATCCAGCATAACTTCAGATTTGTTAAGCGTTGTAGAAAAATTAAATTAAATAAAATTAAATTCATTTCTTTCATTCCCTTTTTTCTTCCAACAAAACATAACAAAAGGTTAATCAGAAAATCCATCACAAGCATATCAGATACATTACAAATTGCGAAGGATTAACGATAGTCGACAACCTAATAAAAATAAATCATGCATACATACGGAAAAATACAAAGTTATGTTATGAGGGGGAAAAAAGAGAACTGAGAGGTCCACTATTGAAAAAAAAAAAACAGTGCTTATTAATTGTGGACCACTCAAAAATTTCTTCAAGAAAATCATCCAATTACAAATACATTTCACAAAAAAATAATTTAGACAAAATTGAACAAACAACATGAACAAACAACATATAGACACAACAACGTAACATCACTAAACTGAAGTAGATACGATTGACCAGAATGGGACAAAAAGAAAATTAAAGGAAGAAAAGGAAAGAAAACAAGAAAAAAAAAAGAAAGAAGGAAGGAAAGAAAGAGAGAAAGAGAGAAGAGAGAGAGAATGCCTATCCGCTGAAATACACATGTATACTGCAATGCTTTGTCGGAATCAATTAAGTAAATATAACATGTATAGAGTATAATCACTCTATCTAAAGATGTAGTTATTTGATTTATTGCCTTTTGAATATGAATCAGAACTTACATCAATTTGTTTGGCGGAGGTCACTGAAGATAAGCATTTAAATCCGAGTATGTCGTTGACGAAAGTGTTCCTTATGGACATGTTGCAACTCAAAATCAGATTGAACTCTCTTATAATGAGAAGCGTGTAAATCTATGTTTGATAAAGACATAGAACTGCACATCTGATGATTTGTATTTGAGTACATTTCCTGTTAACTCTTACATTTTCACTTTCCCAATGATGGATTTCATGGCATAAGTGTCTTTTTCTCCGATTTGGCAGAGGGAGAAAATGAACGTACACTTTGAGTATTCGTGAATAAATTGGGCATTTATCTCCAATTATATTTACATAAATATCTTATTCGAGGTATGATGTATATAACTTCCTAACATCCAAACTGTTAGATTACAGAGCTTGGTATTATAGGGGCGGGTAATATCTAAAACGACTACATTCCATACTCAGATCTTTGTAAAATGAAGCTGTTCATAAAACAAGATCGTATTATTGCAAACCCAAGGCTTTTGTGAGCTGTTCAAGAGATCTAGCATAACTTCAGTTTTGCAAAAGCGTTGCAAAGAAATACACATGTATACTTCTCCGCTTTGTCGGAATAAATTAAATTATAACATGTATTGAGTTAGATCACTCTATCAAAAGATGTACTGATTTGATTTTTTACCTTTTGATTATGAGTCCAAACATCCATCAATAAGTTTGGTGGATGTGACTGAAGAGAAGTACCTAAATCTGAGAATGTCGTTGACGAAAGTGTTCCTTATGGACATGTTGCAACTCAAAATCAGATTGAACTTTCTTGTAATGAGAACCATGTAAATTTCTGTAGAGTTTGATAAAGACATAGAACTGTATATCTGATGATTTGTATTTGAGTACATTTCCTGTTTACTTTTACATTTCCACTTTCCTAACGATGGGATTAATGACAGAAGTGTTTTGCTCGAAGATTTGGCAGAGGGAGAATATGAACGTACAATTTGAACGTTCAGTTGTTTGTTGTTGTTTTTTACACTGTTAACCTCTAAAATAAGTAGGTAGATAGGTACATGAATGAGTAACAAACATGAAACTTTCACTTTCTTTAAAGAACCCGATAAATATTCAAAGCGGAAGCCCTTCAGAACAAAAAAAAAAATCGGAAAGAATAATGAATTCACATCACAAAATGCCCAATGTCCTACGTACACGAGAGAAACGCGAATATGTTTTGGGAATGTATGAATATATCGCACACGTTCATGCGACGAATGTTAAAGGCCTTCCATCCTTGCTTTCTTTTCTTTCCTTTGAAAAGTGCTGACGCAGATTTCGTGACTGTCGTATCATGTTTGACATGATGTTATGTAAAAGATTTGTTAAATGCCACAAGACACCTTGATCTGTTTTGGTACGGATCGAGTACTGAGGTTGCCTCTAACGGATTTGATTATATATCAAAGTTGAAGGAATATCTCTCTGTCGGCCGTGTAAAAGACAACATGTATTATGTCTCATGCATTCTACATGACTTACGAGGTTTGATAATCGACAGTATTTCCGCTCTTTTTCTGTCTGTCTGTCTGCCTTTAACTCTCTCTCTCTCTCCCTCTCTGCTTGCGTAAATCAAATCACTTACGTATATAATCTTTGATTTGATTTCATTTGATTCATTTCTGCTTGGCGGAGGTTTCGGTAAAAATACAAGATCCTGTCGCAGTCAAGATTTGTCAGCAAATTCCCGTGGAGGCTAAGATTGAAAACGACATTTGGCGCAAAGATAGGCGGGATATTCTTTAGTCTACTTAATGAATATTCTAGTGTTGTGAGGTTTGTCGCATGAAAAACTTTGTCCTCGTTTGGAAACGAGAAGGCCGAAGTTAATGTGATTTTCTTCAAAGTGACGAATGGGACAACTCCTTCGGCAATTACTTGTTTAATCATGCTGTCCGCGACAATCACTTCTGTCAACGAAAGATCGATCAAATGAGGTATTTTACAGTGAGTCTTATTGAATTCTGTGACAGATCCTCTAGTAATTCTTAGGGACATTCTTGGCGCTAAGGCAGCGAAATTATTACAGGTGAGCTCCATAGATGACGGCAGTAGATCTACGGTATCTGCTCGTTTTGAACAACTTGAAATTTTTTGGATGAAAGGCTTCCTACTCCGTTACTATCGAGGCACACCTTTAGAGGCAGTGGTTCTACAAGGTCTAAATCAATGTTACCAATGTGGCTACCGCTTAGACTGAAATCATGAAGACTGGACAAATTTGGGCAAGATTTCGTGGGATCTCCCGGAGTTTGCTACCACTCAGGTCAAGTGTCGTCAGTACAGGAAGTCTAAACTCAAATTCTGAAATACGGGTGTTCTTGAGGTTCAGCTCAGCAACTTGTACAGTAATTAGAAAAGCCGAGGGATCGATAGGGGATTGTTGCTGAGATCTATAAGTCCTAGTCGAGGTGAGAAGGGTTGCGCAAATACTGCTGCAATACGGTTGTAAGCAAGAACCAATACTTCAAGGCTATACACTATACCAAAGGTGTCCCAATCAACAAATGTCAATTTATTCTGAATAGCATACAGTCTCAGGGGAAACCGTGTATCGGTTAACTCTTTATGTTGAGTTGAGTTGAGTTGAGTTTATTAACAACATACATATGAATATGATAAAATGATAACATGAAATTCCACAGTGTAAGATACAATAACATGAAATTTTTATGAGAATACAATGATTTTGTACAAGGTTCTTACAGCTTTGCAAGCATATATTTTACATACTTATATCTACCTTACATAAGAATACATGTGTTATAATACATTTAGTTTCGTTGTGATACATTTATCACTGAAAAGGCAAAGAGAATGAATAAGTATGTAATGTAGACATATATGCATAGACAGAGGTTCTGAAAAAAAAAATAATCGAAAAAAAAATAGAAAAACAGAAGATAATGTTGTTAAAGGGGGGAACCAAAAGTTAGCACAAGTGCTAGTCGAGAATGGTTCTCCCATCATAGCTACATTTATATTTAAGCTGCTTATTGCAAGGTCTACTCTTTTAAAGTAACTGTACTATAGAAGTACATTAAACTGAACACTGAAATTTCTTTTCATTACTAAACTTCTTTTAACAGGTGATTTTTTAGGTTTCTTCTAAATGAAGATCTTGTTCTTTCCTCTTGAACATTTTTGGGCAAACTATTCCAAAACTTTGATCCGATAAAAGATATAGAAAATGTACCATGTGTCGTTTTACATTTCGGGAGTCTAAGCATGGAATGATCTTTGCCTCTAGTCCTGTATGCATGATTCATTGGCTCATAATATTGCGTTACAGAATGTGGTAAATGTCCCTTGTGTAGATCATATACAAAGGTTGACACTGCAAGCTTATGCAGGTCAAAAACATCTAACACTCCTAGACTGGTGAATAATGGCCTAGAACCTGTTCTTAAGGGGGAAAATGTAATTGCTCTCACGGCCATTTTTTGCGCTAAAAATATGCAATTTAAGTGGCTTCTGTAGGTACTTCCCCATACTTCAATTCCGTAAAGTATATGTGATTGTATAAAGAATTTATATAAAAGCATGAGAACATGCCTTGGAACAAAGTATCTTAATTTGAAGATTAAGCCAATTTTGCGCCTAATGGATTTGTTGATACATTTAATCTGATCCTTCCACATCAAGGTCTCATCAATTTGGATACCTACAAAAGATGCTACATTTACTCTTTCTATAACCGTTTCAGAGACTGTTAACACACCTGCAATTGGTTGTCTTGGTCCTTTAATAATCATATAATTTGTTTTCTTCAAGTTAATAGTTAATCTATTCACAATACACCATTTCTGTACCTCATTCAATTTTCCATTTACATCATTCATATCAATTTCTTTTGTACCTTTAGGAAATGTATGAAAAATATTTGAATCGTCAGCGAATAGTCTGAACTGAAAATAGTTACATGAGCTAGGTAAGTCATTGATGTATAATAGAAACAGTGTGGGTCCTAGCACTGATCCTTGTGGTACTCCACATGTTATCGTTCTACTACTGGATACTTCATTCTTGTAGCACAATACCTGCGATCGGTTTGAGAGGTAATTTTGGAACCACTGCAACACAATGCCTCTTATGCCATAATATTCTAATTTCGCTGAAAGAATGCGATGATTGATTGTGTCAAACGCCTTTTTGAAATCTATAAATATACCAAGGGTTATTTCACCTTTATCATTTGAATGTATTAATGTATTAACCAAATTGATTAATGATAATTTTGTACTGTATTTCTTACGAAATCCATACTGGTGTCTGTACAAAATTTTAGTGGACTCTAAAAAGTCCATTAGACGACCATTGACTAATTTCTCAAAAATTTTTGCAATTACTGGCAGAACCGAAATAGGTCTGTAATTACCTGGGTCATCCTTGGAACCTTTCTTGAACAAAGGCGTCACTTTTGCAATCTTAAGTGCATCTGGGAATTGGCCCATTTCCAAAGACAAATTAAAGATATAAGTCAATGGGGAAACAATATATGGTGCTGCGTCCTTGATCAATCTTATTGACAAATTATCATAACCATGAGACTTTGTAGCATCAAGAGCTATACAATATCCATAATTTCTTCTTCTCTTATAGGTTTCCAAGCCAAAGACTTTGTGTTTCTGGCACCCAAATAATCTTGAAAACAACTATTAGGAGGCCCATTTGGTATTTGTTCTGCCAAATTTGACCCAACAGTGACAAAGTAGTTATTGAGTTCTTGGGCTATTTCATTTTCAGAAGATACAACTTTATCAATTCCACCTTGATTAATAGTTAACTTTTCTATATCCAAATGCTTATTCTTACCCTTTCTACCAATTAACTCATTAATAGTATCCCAGGTCTTTGTCATGTTACTTTTATTACGATTAAAAGAATTGCAATAATATAATCTCTTTGCATTTTTAATGACTGTTACCAAAGTGTTTCGATACCTTTTATACTTGTTTCCGTATTCGTCACTAAAATTTGAAGACCTGTAGTTTTTGTATAAGTTGTGCTTCTTCTTGATGGATTTAAGAATCGCTGATGTGATCCAAGGTTTCTTTGGGCTGTTCTTTTTCTGGGTTACATTATATTCTATTGTAGGTGCATGCTTATCACATATTTTCTCAAACATATCATGAAAAACTTTATAAGCTGTGTTTACATTGTCGTATCTAGATAAATGTGCCCATTCAGTTTTCCCTAGATCCTCGTGAAATGACTGGGCATTAAATGACTTGTAGGATCGGGCAAATTTCTGCACAAAGACATTCATATTTTTGTTCCCATTTTCAAAAATTACAAAAATTGGAAAATGATCTGACACATCTGTCTCAATGACACCTGAATGAATTGTATGACTGTACACATTAGTATAAATATGATCAATAATAGACGACGTAGAATCTGTCACCCTTGTGGGTGACGAGATAATCTGTTGCACTCCTGTACTCTCTACCATACTCAGATAATCATATACCTTTTGATTATTCGTTTGAGATATGTCTATGTTGAAATCACCAAGAAGTACAATGCCTGTTTTTCCAACATTAAGTTCCTCTAAAACATTAAGCAAGCTATTTCGAAATTGTTCAACATCAGTATTTGGTTTTCTATAAATTATTCCTATCACAGTTTTATCAAAACAATTCTGATTTATCCTCAACCAAAGACTTTCCGTGTGTTCAACATAATAATTCAATGTAACATAGTTAAGCATCTTATGAATATAAGCTCCTACTCCTCCACCCCACTCCTTTCCCTGGCGGCAATTGACCTCCAAAACATAATCCTGTAGTGGTAATGTGTTAACATTACATGTACTAACGTTCCAAACTTCAGAAAGTGCAATAATATCAAACTTGAATTTAAGGCTGTGATCATACAATAATTGCAGTCCACTTATATTTCTATTTAAAGACCTAACATTGACATGAGTGATACTAAGAGAGTTCTCATTTATTTCATTTATTTCATTATCAAAATCACTGGGACATAATTTGTATTCATGAACTTCCAAAGTATTGACTTCATTTTCTATCATTTCTTATTAGGTTGGAGTTTATCTTAAATTGGGATTAACAAGGTCACAGGCTATACTATAAAGTGAAGTTTGAAGTCGCTATAGGAAACATCATCAAACCCCAGATCAAAGAGATCATCCGGGTTCTTGATGATCCTTGTCTCTCCAGTTGTTAGTTTGCAAGACACATTCCCGTACTTGCTTGTTGTGGATTTGACATTTGGGGCCGTCTTTACCTTCATGAGGATTGAATGCCGCATTGCCGTCAAGTCTTCATTGATGTATACCCCCTTCATGTTGTCCTTCCCTTTAAGTCCGAAACGGGCAGCATACAAATTGTTTCTTTTCCTCCTTGCTGTGAAGCGGACAACAGTTTGCCTGCTTTTCCCTCCTTCGCGCTTCTTTCCAAGTCGGTGACAAGAAGATATGTCCTCAGGGCGTATCTCCACACCAGCTTTCTTGGCCACTTTAACAACACTTTCAGCAAGCTGGTCCTCCGTCTCCTCCTCAGCCTCAGGGATCCCAGTCAGTCGAAGGTTGTCTCTTCTCAGCTCCTGCTGAATTTCATCTTGCTGGAACTGTATTCGCAGCAAATGTGGATTTATGGCTTCCTTGATGGTGGTGAGACAGGCCTCCTTGACCACCTGCACTATTTGGGGTAGTGCAGCTTTAAGCGCTGTTTTGACTGCCTTATCTATGAGCTGAGTGATCTGGCTGCCTGCTGCCCCACCCTCACATAGTTCCTCACACAGACCACCTAAATTAAGCTATATGTCCCTGTTGCTGGGTGCCGTCTGGCCTCCCTCAGCTGCCATTCCTCTCTCCCTCTCCACCGCTTGGTCAACTCCCGGGTGGGCAATGAAAGGCCGCCTTTGAGTTGGAATTTGGTCTTGCGGTTTAGGACTGCTGCTAGGCAGAAATTTCCCTGGCATATTCTTCTTGCTTCGACCAGGCATGTTGGCAGGAACTCACAGTAAATGCAATATGTGGGACTTGAGTTCAATAATGACACCAAGATCAGCAAAGATGTCGCCCTGAGAATGCTCCTTATCTCTTGTGACAGATAGTGCCAATGAAATCAAACCACACCAAAACAGTCTACTTTGTGTCCAGTAGACAAAGGTGATAATTATTACTTGATGAAAAACTTGGAAAAGAACAAGAAGATGATAAATCCAGAGAGCCTTTTAACACGTGACACATTGCAATGATCGCTCAGTCGACGGCGTGCCAACTTCGCATATTCTGCTCAACAAAGCCGCCAAAACTGATCGATAAATCCCTAATCACTGCTAATCCCGCGGCACAATGAAAGCGTTTTTCGTGCTTTTGTTCCTCTCATATACGGCTTGCATTCTATGTGGTGATTGACTATGAAGCGGTGTTCCCAACTAGATTTGCTCGTACATTCTAAGTTTCTGTCACGGTTTTATGTGCAAAAGTCACGCCTTTACAGTAATGTAGCAACTGGTCATTCGAAAGAGAAATTGAAAATAGATTCGTCATACAAATTATATCGAAAAAAGTTTGACATTCCTCTTTAACTTTGCCTACTATTATGCCCATCTTAACAGAAATTTGTAGAGGTAATACAAATTAGAAAAACAGAATTCTTTTTCAAAGCATGACTACCTTCGTGTCTCGGAATAACGTGGCACACAGGGCGTTTCCACCATGGCACATAAAGAGTTAAGGGGATGAATTTCATTATATTTTTGTTTGTCCCTTTTTCAACAAAGAGAGATTATTGTATTTACCAAGTAGCTTGACGGCCAGTAGACCAAGTGTATTACATATGGCCAAATTATTCAATTCAACTAATGCTTGCCATTTGAAAAAACTAGCCAAATTTGTCAGAATTATTATGTTTCAGTTCTCTTCAATACCAAAGAAGAAAGACAGTATTTTTGTAGAAAGTAAAGTAGATGTGAATGTTTGTACACGTAGTGGTAGAGTAGTTAAACGTCCTTTACGCCTTGTTTTGTAAACATATTTATTTATATCTGTTATTTTCACACGTACATATACATTATCACTTATATTTTTGTATTCATACATTGTAAATATGTTTGTACTCTCATACCCCGAGAGGGGGTCGATAGAGTCAATAAAATCTTACAAATCTTACAAATCTTACCAACGCTCTAAATTATTGTTCGGAAGATAAAATACCTCTAGCCTGGGAGGAAAAATTATTTCTTGGTCAGTGGACGATATTCTGTTATGCCGTAAGTTTAGAGTACGGAGATTCGAAGTCTGAAATTGCCCAGTAAGATATGACATTTTATTTTCTGCCAGACTGATATACTCAAGACTTGGGAGATTTTCAAACATCGAGGCTTGTACTGAAGTAATTTCATTTCCTAACAGATCGATGTTTCTGAGCATTTTCAGTCCGGCGACAAAAGGCACAGTGCGAAGTTTGCCGTCCGCTATCCTGGAACTGACAACGCTGACAACTGTGTGACATTTCGGAGACTTTCCACCTGCGACGAGAAGATAGTTATCACACGAAGAAATGAGTGATTGGTAAAAGAAATCATTTTTTCTACACTTCCTGTAACGACAAGCGCTCTAAGAGTGATGACGCTTTCCAGAGTTGACACAATTTTGAAACCATTGTTTTCTCCTATAACAAAAAGAAAATCGAGACTTCTAAGGCCAGACAAGATGAAGTGAATGCTCGGTAGATACAAAGCTTTCAAGTTAGGAAATCCATCGACAGAGCGGAGTTCAGACAATCGATTTCCTCTGAGAGATAAGTATGTCATGTTGCTTGGCAAGGCATCAGGGGAAACCCATGAAATTTGATTATTTCTTAACAGCACTATACGAAGGGACGGTAGTGAAAACGTTCCAGAAACTATGCCTTTAAGTCTGTTCTCACCAAGATCGATCCTTTGCAGTTGAAGCAGACCACTGAAAGACGTTTTGTCAACCTTTTCAATCAAATTTGCACTTAAACTTATAGAACGAAGACTGGTTGGAAACTGATCTGCTGTAAAACACTTGATCCGGTTAAATGAAAGAACAATTTGCTCAAGTCTTGGGGCATCTCGTCTTAAGTGATTTCCAACATCCAAAATAGCGTTTCTTGACAATTTGAGGGATCTTAGAGAGGTATTGTTGATGAACAAAGGAATCGATGTCAACAGGTCCCTGGTAAGCACTACAAATTGTAGCTCTCTCATATCAATAAACATGTTTGCTGGGACATTCCGTACATGATTTCGGTTCAGCACAAGCAACTGGGTTGTTGTTAATCCTTCAAACAGACCAGGAGAAAGTCTCTCCTGTATTTGATCGATATTGACAAATGTACTTGAAGCCTCATTTTTAAAACAAGATGAGCACTTTGGGATATTGAATACATCCTCGCACAACACACTCTGGCAACCGGAATGGCAAATATATTTGTGACAGATGTTCCGCTGTGCAGGTACCACGGACAAGAGACCACTTTTAATAGTACAAAGAGAGTCAGGAGAAATGTTGTTGAATACGGCCAGCCTTGCATTCTGTTCTCACAAGTTATCTGCATTTTTATTACTTGAAAAGAATACAGAAATATATGTCATTTCATTTGTCAGTGAAAGGAAAATGATAGCATGTTAAATGAGATAGGTCACTAAATTTTGAATACATGAGTGCAGAGTATCACGTATTTTTGTTTGGAGTATATTGCTATGCTCTTGTTGGTTCGAGGGGGTTAGATATATTGAATCACAATGTCATATTGCCTTCGAATCTATGTTTGCTATCTTTACTGAAAACACATTTGAAGTATGTGACAAACTGTATATCTGCCAAACAGACCGGAAGACAATCGATACTTGTCCCTTTACATCATAACCAGCCACATTCTGAAAGGAAAGTACATGTATTTCGTTATTATAGCAATTACTTTTCGCCGTCCGTTTTCATAAAAGATGCAAGTAGTACACGTGGGTAAGACACGATGATGCGCAAACATTGCTTTAAAAAATCAAAGTTACTCACTGACGTAATGGTCTGTAAAGAGATGTTGAAACAATATCATTGTCATTGCTGTAAGAATTCGGGAAAGTGATAAAGTCGGGTTTCAAGGAGGGTACATTTTCAAACACTTTTGTAAGACATTGCTCAGATTTACACTTTTGCGCAAATTTCTGGACTTGATCGACTTTTGTTTGAAGTGCTTTACCATTTAGTGAAATTTCATATCATTTGAGAAATGAGATTAACAATGATAATAATAATTATTATTATATCCGACATTTATGGTGGAGTGCAAAATGAGTCTTCAGATTGCTCGGAATTATTTCTGCATGGTTCCCCAATCATAGAAGACAGTAATGCACCTTTAGAATTCCTTTGTGCATCCATTGGATACCGACAGCTCTCTGAACAATCAGAGGAAGTTGGAAGTCCACCTCAAGCCTGGTGGTATAGGAGGTTTGACAAAGAGTTCTAACACCTGTAACTTTGACTGAAGATTAATGCCAGTTTATATTTACGTCGATCTTAATCTTTTCTTGACAGTCGTTGCTTGAAGAAGCAAAGAGCCAAATGATCTTTTAAAAGCCTCCGCCCATCCACCCCTTCCTCCTAAATAGTAAAAAAAAAAAAAAAAATAGTAATGGGATCATGATTTACCTAATTGACTTTCGTATAAGGTTATATATCATAGAATTGTTTATTCGCCAAAATGTGAATTAAATGAACAATTGTAGCACAGTAAATCATAAATTTATACTTTCAAACAAAAACAAAATTGTGAAGGGGAGCGTCGAAAATTTCATAAATGTACATACCTCGACAAAAACGTCATGCAGTGACTTCAGGAAGGACTTGGAAACGCTACTTCTTTGGGTTGTCTCCGAAGAAAAAAAAAAAAAAACCGAGTTTCCTTTCAGCAGTTCTCCGATTCCCAGTGCAAGACGCAGGACAGCAAATAACACATTTGACAGCAAGGAAAATATAGCAAATGCTGCCGGCTGCCGGAAGACAGTTTGCATACATAAGTGCATGATATACAGTATACACACACATCCTACCATCAAGGGTTTGTATGTGATCCTTAGGACTTACCATGTTTTGCTGCTGAATGCAAATAGTGTGACTGATGGAATGCAGATTTGACACAGGCGAAATGTCGTCATTAGGAAATTCTCCTAATCATCATCAACGATGCATCTTGCCGCGGTATTCGAGGTCATTCACAGATCCTAATCGTATCTATAAAAACACTCCGTAAACCACTCCAGATCTTCTTTCCATCCCATTTATGATCACTGCGAGGATATACTTTCCTTGTCCCTTTAAACCAAACAGAACAATAAATCAAACACGCTGTTTTCCTTCAGCCAAAGAATCTACAGAGAGGTACTAAAGAATGTAAAAGCTTCAAGAAATCCCTATCAATTCTCCCTTCGAGGCAGACTCGCTGATTCATGTGTGACTGTTTGCTGTAATATTTCAGAGATGAAATATTCCCCTCCATTTCTAACAACTCTGATTCGGTATTCGTCATAAATGTTTAAACATTTATCGTATTTCAGTTCACAGTGTTTTTCTTGATTGCATTGAGGTATTGATTCTGTGTGATTTAAATGTTTCACTTTCATTTTTTTTTTTAGATGAAAATAACAAAATGAAATTTGAGAACAAAACCCTTTGCAAAAAAGTGAAAATGTTACTGTCTAGATATCTGAGGGGAACAAAAGCAGAATCGGGATAATATTTGTCAGTCGAGATCAAGGGAAGTAGTAAAGAGATGTTAACAACAATGATAATTAACAGTGTTTATATAGCGCATATCACATAGTGCAGATGTCCCCGCGCTCAAGAAAGAAAAAAAAACACAAGAGTTACAATTACAACTATTATGTTTCATGTCTGTTTACGCTTTAAAAACACCCCCCCCAAAAAAAAAAACAACAACAACAAACAAACAAACAATGGATGATCACATTTTTGTCAAAAGTACTGCGTATAAGTCTCTATACCTCTGTAAGGTACTATCTATAAAATGGCGATACGTCAATGACGGCTGCTAGGAGGAGGTCTGCTCTTAGAGCTCTCCTCTGATTTTGCTTTATTCTTACTGCATGCTTTCTATCTATTATGCTCATGGCTGCTCTGTTATACTACTCGGTTGTTGCCATGTGAACAGACTCATGCATATACATTTTAGTTGCATGCTCTCTCAAATTCCTGCCCATCGGTGTTTTTCCTTCCACTTCTAGTAAGACGTTGGTCGTGTCGCATAGCGTCACAGTTTCCCCTTCTTTCTTTCTTTAATTTTTTTTTTTATGCGTCATTGCAGCTGGCTGGTATATCACATATAGGAATTGCAATTGGTTCATGTTTTTCATTTTTCGAATCTTTACCCGTATCTATGGAAGTCCGAATGTTTAAACCCTAAAATTAAGTAGTACTTAGTATTTACGTCATTATCACTCCCATGTCAAAATTGCTATTAGAGCAACTGCTATAGTGTGCAGCATGTGGTTACTTGTTCTCATTTTATCCCACACATAAATATATGTGAGAATAATATTCTGTGCCCCGAGTATTAATAGTCATTCTCTTTTGTTTATCCTTACTTTTGGTCTTAATTGTACCCGTACTCCTCATTCTGTTCCCCCACACTAGGCTTTTGTTGGGACCTACACTCAACAAGTTTTGCTTTTTAGTAGGTTCCATCGTATTTCTCTTTGCATCCTTTACTTTGAATGAAAATGACACATCGACCGTTATATATTATTTTTGTATTCCTATCTCTTCATGTATATATCCAAGCTGGACATTCTGTATCATCATATTTTTATATATATCATGTATTTTCCATCGAGAAATACGAAAATAAAATTGAAATTGAAATTGAACAAATCTATCACAAAAATTCCAAAGCATAAAATTCATTAATTCTCTTAATATATACCACGTTTATTTTGAATGATCAAAATGGCCAAATGCTGCTATAGTTGTGACAAAGCTGTGACAAAATTTGCTTCGCTTTTTTAATGAAATGAATAAATGGGTCTGACTTTCTTATTTGTATTCATGGGGTTTATTGTATTTTTCTGTTTTATCAGAAATACTGTTGTAATTTTCATTAATGATAAAGATTATTTTTTGGGGTTTTGTGCAACACAAGAAACCCTTTTTGGCTTTCTATTAGCATACCATTTTCCAAACATTTACACACATCAAGAACTTTGATATCAAACTTATGTTCTGTATGTACATTAGACAAATGCTAACCTGCGTCTTTCCCCTTGCTTTTTTTCCATAATCTCGATTTCTTCCTAAGATATTTTTACTCCAAAATGAGGATGTCAAGATGGACTTGCAATAGAAATATGTAAATTACAGCATAAAAGCAATATAAACCTGTATGTAATAATACTTGATACCAACGTATAAAGTATTTTATTTCCCGATTATTTGTTTTTCATTTAGTTGTAAACCGGGATTTGTGGCACCTGTCGTGTTCCAAGATTTTAAAGGTCAAACACTTACAAACGTAGAATAATATCGTACACATAGATACGCGAATCTAGTCAATACCGTCTCTTTTGTTTTTGCAATGTCTAATAGCATCAAAATAAAAGAATGAAAGTCTCATCCGTAAAGAAAACAGTGACATCCCTACCAAAGAAGAAATTAATCACCATGAAAATGTTATGATAATCAATTTTGTTGTTTTGGACATTTAATGCCAAATGCCTACGAACACTATAGATACATATGATTAAAAACACATGTATTCCACACTTTCACCGAAGAATACTTGATAAGCTCTCCCAGCCTTCGGCTTATTCTTTTGTTTTTCTCAGATACACATGTAATAATTGTGCAAACGCTAACACACTTGTGATGATAGTGTGCCTTTTGGCGTTATGTTTTACATGAGATTACTTGTCTACATACGATTATGTTTAAATGCCACAAGATACCTTTTATTTATTTGTCCTGGTACCGTCGAGTACTGAGGTTGCCTTCAGTGCATTGAGTTATATAGGTTTTCCCGCCCAATTCCATCAGATTTGCATTCGAATTAATGGAAAGGCGTTTAAATTGAAATGAAATGTCTACACTTTGATTTCTTGTTATTCCTTTTAGATTTTATTTCATTCAATATGGAGAGAAATTCATTCAATTCAAAGTCTCAAAGTTGACATTCAATATTGCACCAGATGGACAGACGTTCAAATTCGTGCGAAATACCAGTTTCAATTTCATTTATAGGAACACAACTTCGTAGTCTGGACGTTCGAATTCAATCAACATACACGAATTCTATATACGGGCTTTTTTTTTTTCGGGTGCACGTCACGAGACCGACACTCACGAGTCATACAGCCCACAAGTTATACAGCTCACAAGTCATACAGCCCACCAGTTATACAGCCCACCAGTTATACAGCCCACGAGTACGTTCGACACTGAGTAAATAAAGCCCGCGAGTTCGACATCAAGGAAAATAAGCCCAGGAGTTGTACGGCTCACGAGACCGACACTACGCACAAAAGGCTCATGAGACCGACTCTAAGTAAACACAGCCCACGAGACCGACACTAAGCAATAAAGGCTCATGAGACCGACACTAAACAAAGAAAGCCCACGAGACCGACAGTAGGCAAAGAAGGCCCACGAGACCGACACAAGGCAAAGGAGGTCCACGAGACCGACAGGATGAACAGCGCCACCTATAGACCAATAAATTGTATAGGGTGTGCAGATAATGGCGTAAGGACGATATGAGAGATGGAAAAAAACGAGTTGCCAGTGTGTTAACCCGTCAGTTGCCCCACCCCCTGAAATGATCAGGATCTTTAAGTGTGTTTGCGTGGGTGTGTGTTTGTGAAAAAGTGAACACAATTCAGTAAAAGTGTGCATCAGATCTTTCCACATGAACTTAAAGATGCCAAGACACCTCGTTTGCGTGTTAACCCTTTGATCTACTTTATATATTCCTACCCCCCCCCCAAAAAAAGAAAGAGAGAGAGAGAGAGAGAGAGATCTTCCTTCGGTGATTGCTATTATATTCTTGTGGGATCATCGAGAGGCATTTTATAGAGTGAGAATCGGCGTGACTCGAGTATGCTTATGGGTTGAATTGAGAAAAAACGGCTTGTAAGGAAAATTCTTAGTGCAATTCCATTTAATCTGCATAAACAAAGTGGCTACCAAAATCATTACGTTTTTATTCTTGTAGGCGGTTGCTTGTGGAAAACTCGTCACAGAACTGGCAAATTAACATCACTTAAATTACATGACGAGAAGGTGGGGCTGCAGACAAAAATTTAATACAAGTGAGCAAATTAGGATGAAAATGAAGCTTGTACATTGTTTTCTATGCAAATACAACACAGCAAATGGATGAGAGATAAGTGGTTTTAGCTACTTCACGGATTTTGGAATCTTATCATCCCCCGATGCCATCCCGTTCCCTATCCGCAAAACACAAATATAATTATGTACTTTAAAAATAAAGCAAAACAAACAAACATTGCCGTCCCTGGCCCTTTCCGCAAAAAAAAAAAAAAAAAAAAAAAAAAAAAAAAAAAAAAAAAAAAATTACTAGGGGGGAAATGAAATGATTTCGACATTCAGATCAATCAACTAGAAAAAATGTCCAGCAGAGATATAAAGTTTACAAGGAATTATATCTTACAAAATGGTCAATGTTGCAGCGCGCTCCTGCTCTACTACATGATCTGGATAGGGGGTAGTCACCTGCGAGGGTGTTGATTTGGGTGCACGTCACGAGACCGACACCCACGAGTCATACAGCCCACAAGTTATACAGCTCACAAGTCATACAGCCGACGAGTCATACAGCTCACAAGTCATACAGCCCACCAGGTATACAGCCCACGAGTCCGACACTGAGTAAATAAAGCCCACGAGTTCGACATCAAGGAAAATAAGCCCAGGAGTTATACGGCTCACGAGACCGACACTACGCACAAAATGCTCATGAGACCGACAATAAGCAAACAAAGCCCACGAGACCGACACTTCACTTAAGGTCCACGAGACCGACGCTATACGCATACAAGGCTCACGAGACCGACATTACACCAAAGAGGTTCACGAGACCGACACTAAGCAAAGAAGGCCCACGAGACCGACAGGATGAACAGCGCCACCTATAGACCAATAAATTGTATAGGGTGTCCTGATAATGGCATAAGGAAAATATGAGAGATGGAAAAAGAAGAGTTGCCAGGGTGTTACCCCATCAGTTGCCCCCACCCACAGAAATGATCAGGATCTTTAATCGTGTTTGCGTGGTTGTGTGTTTGTGAAAAACAAAAAGGAACAAAAATCAGTGAAAGTGTGCAACAAATCAAAGGTTCGCCTTAGTACATATACATATGAAGGGTTTGTTTGCAAAAACCGATAAGTCCATTTTTGCCAAATGGAGATATTTGCAATTAAAGGTCAAGAAAAATAAAGAAAATAATAGGAAAATGTTTGCTTCTTTTGACCATAACTTCAAAAATGTACCTTTATTATGTAGTGACCAATATATCATTTAAAAGGTATTATTTTGTACTTTATCACAGAGACCGTACTTCAAAATCTTCAAAAATGGACTTATCGATTTTTGCAAACAAACTCTTCATATAATTTTATGTGCTTGTTTATAACAGTTCTTTATGAAATAGACATTTTGTACCTTCACCGTCCCTTTTTATATTTTTTTTTTTGAGGTAGAGGAATTCATCCCATCAATTCATGCCATCCCTGTCCCTTTCCGCAAAACACAAATATGTGTACTTAAAAAACAAACAAACCCTGCCTGTCCCTTTCAACTTAAAATAAATACACGTACTAGGGGGAAAATGAAATGCTTTCGACATTCAGATAAATCACCTAGAAAAAAAATTCCAGCAGAGAAATAAAATTTACAAGGAATTATATTTCACAAAATGGTCAATGTTCCAGTGCACTTCTGCTATACATGATCTGGATAGGGGGTAGTCACCTGCAAGGGTGTTGATTTAGTATAAATAACAAAATATTAAGTAATCGTCTATTAAGGTAGCGTAAGGGATTCGGGAAACACAAAATGCATCCATGAGATGTATTTCACGAAAAATGTACTGTTTGGAGGAAAATAACACAAGCCACAAATCGAGGTGAATCCCTGCGATATAAAACGTTTTAATCAGTTGAATTGCATACATTATAGTTACAGAGAAAATTACATATAGATCTTACTCCAAAACGTCTAAGCAGGAGGGTAGGATATCTACTATAGCCTAAGTAACTAGTGAATCGAGAAAGAGAAGAGGTAAAAAGTACATCCATCTTCTAGTTAAAATCTGGGAAAGCCTATCAAAAATAGCACTGTTGCATTATCAAAGCTCTAAGATTAATCCATACATCGTTCTTGTCCTCTTGTATTAATTCATTAGTTTTTTTTTGTCTTTTTTTGTGGGGGGGGGGGCATGAAGAATACAATTCTATTTTTCTAATTCCCCTAGAAGTATGTAGAAATACATGATGTCGTTCATATTTAGATGGTTACCATCTTTCACTTGATAGCATGACGAAATTGCACCCGCCATTATGTTATTTTCCGTTCATGGAATACCTTGTACAGGTAATTGACATGTAGATGGCGCTGTTCATCCTGTCGGTCTCGTGGGCCTTCTTTGCCTACTGTCGGTCTCGTGGGCTTCCTTTACTTAGTGTCGGTCTCGTGAGCATTATTTGCTTAGTATCGGTCTCGTGGGCCTTCTTTGCCTACTGTCGGTCTCGTGGGCTTTCTTTGCTTAGTGTCGGTCTCGTGAGCATTTATAAGTGTCGGTCTCGTGGGCTGTGTTTGCTTAGCGTCGGTCTCATGAGCCTTTTGTGCGTAGTGTCGAACTCATGGGCTGTATGACTCCTGAGCCATATAACTCGTGGGCTGTTTGACTCATGAACCTATTATTGATGTCGGTCTCGTGGACCGTATGACTCGTGGGTGTCGGTCTCGTGGGATGACCCCGTTGATTTAGTATAAATGAAAACAAAATTACGTGATCGTCTAGTAAGGTAGCGTTAGGGATTCGGAAAAAAACAAGATGCATCTATGAAAAAGCTGCTGTATTTCACGAAAAATATATTGTTTGGAGGAGAATAACACAAGCCACAAATCGAGGTGAATCCCTATAAAACGTTTTAATCAGTTGAATTACATAATTATAGTTACAGAGAAAATTACAAATAGATCTTACTCCAAAACGTCTTTATAGCAGGAGGGTAGGATATCTAATATAGCCTATAAGTAACTAGTGAATAGAGAGGTAAAAGATGTAAAAAGTACATCCTGGCCATCTTCTAGCTAAAAACTGGGAAAGCCTATAAAAATAGCACGATGGCATTATCAAAGCTCTAAAATTAATCAATACATCGTTCTTGTCCTCTTTTATTAATTCATTTGTGGGTTGTTGTTTTTGGGGTCTTCTTTTTTTGGGTGGGGGGGGGGTGGGCATGAAGAATACAACCCTATTTTTCTAATTGATAACAATGTCGCTCCCTGACAGACCTGCCCGCAGAAGTATGTAGAAATACATGTGGTTCATACGTAGATGGTTACCATCTTTCACTTGATAGCGTGACGAAATTGCACCCGCCAGTATGTTATTTTTCCGTTCATGGAACACCCTGTACAGGTAATTGACATGTAGATGGCGCTGTTTATCCTGTCGGTCTCGTGGACCTTCTTTGCCTACTGTCGGTCTCGTGGGCTTTCTTTGCTTAGTGTCGGTCTCGTGAGCTTTTTTTTTTTTTTTTTTTTTTTTTTTGCTTAGTGTCGGTCTGGTGGGCATTCTTTGCCTACTGTCGGTTTCGTATACATGGGCTTTCTTTGCTTAGTGTCGGTCTCATGAGCCTTTGTGCGTAGTGTCGAACTCATGGGCCGCGATGACTCCTGAGCCGTATAACTCGTGGGCTGTATGACTCATGAACCTATTATTGATGTCGGTCTCGTGGACCGTATGACTCGTGGGTGCAGGTCTCAATTTCAATTTCAATTTCAATTTCAATTTATTTTCATATTTCTCGATGAAAAAATTACATCAAATATAACAAAATTAAATGAAATGCATGACATACATGGAATATTGCAAATATGTAAAACATAATAGTGGTCGATCTGTTCAGTTTGGAATCTGTGAATGAATGCTAAAGAAATATGAAGGAACCTACTTAAAAAGCGAGCTTGTTGAGCGTAGGTCCCGGTTAAAAACGAGTTTAAGATTGAGAAGGGGAGCACGGGTACAACAATGACCGGAACATAAGAGAAAAACAAAATAAAAAAGAACAAATATACAGTTATATAGCAAATTCTTCTCTAGTGCAGGTTAGGGATCGGAAAAGCCACTTGCTGTATAAAGGCGGATGAACCATTGTCGTTCTGGCAATACAATATGACTTAATATAGTTATAATAACAATGATACCGTTCAGACAGTATTAGAAATGTGTACATTGCGTGTATTAAGAAGGGAACACATGCACCTGCAAATCCATTAAAAAAGACATCGAACAACCAGTTGCAGTGCAGTGAGAATGTGAAATACCAGCTGTTTCCTCGTCCCAGCTATCTTTAAAGAAGGAAAAATATACATAAACAACACAGTGATAGAATTTAAGGGCGCAAACAGCTGGGCTCTTAAAGTCTGGTTTAACATGACAACAACCCTGGAGTACAGTATGACGGGTTAGTCCTGGACAGCACAAAACAGAATTTCAATGAGCTGATGTAGCGTAATTATTCAATAAATACTGTCTTAATTTGCATTTGAAGGATGATAGTGATAAACAACCTTTGAGTTCAGGGGGGAGGTCATTCCAGTATTTCGGTCCCACATACATAATTGTTTCCATCGCGAAAATTGTGCGAGTACGTGGAAGGTGATAAGCGTCCCGTTGGCGGGTGGGATAATTGTGAACTGAGTAGTTTCTTTTGAACATGTGAAGAAAAACATCAGGAAGATCATTCGTTGAGTACTTATACATGAAAATACCTAGATTGTAATCAAACAAATCAATCAGTTTCAGAATTTTATTCTTGTGAAAAAATTCATTTGTATGAGATAAATATCCGGCGTTATTGATAATTCTGATGGCGCGTTTTTGAAGAAGGAATAGCGAATCAAGCAAAAATTTGGACGAATTACCCCATGCTAGAATTCCATAGTTGAGGTAAGGGGAAATCATTGTTGAATATATAATTTGTAATATATGTATGGGGAAATTGTATTTCAGCTTGTTTAAAATTCCAATGTTTCTGGACAAAATTTTACTTATATAGTTAATATGGGTTTTCCAGGATAGATCACTATCAATGTAAAGTCCCAGAAACTTGATACTATCTACCTGGTTTAAATTGATACCATTGATCTTAACATAATCAGAAACAGAGTTCAGAGAATTGCTGAAAAGCATATAATGCGTCTTATCAATATTTAGTGACAACTTATTTGCGTGGATCCAGGACTGAACAAGTTTCAGTTCATTGTTTAACATATGTATAAGCGTGTTTGAGTTACGATGTGAAAGAAATAAATTTGTGTCGTCAGCAAAGCATATGAAAGAAAGAATCTGGGACGAATTTTGGAGGTCGTTTATGTACAGGATAAATAATAACGGGCCAAGTAGGGAACCCTGAGGGACACCACAAGAAGTTGTTTTCAAAAGAGACTCATATCCATTTACATAAACATATTGCTTTCTATTAGTAAGGTAGTCTTTAAACCAATCTTGAGATGTCCCACGAATGCCGTAATGGCTTAACTTATAAAGCAAAATATCATGGTCTATCGTATCAAACGCTTTCGAGAAGTCGAGAAAAACACCTATAGTATGGGAAGCGTCGTCTAAAGCATGTGCTACTTTATCAATGAAAGCTAACAAAGCGTGGGTTGTGCTATGCTGTTTTCTGAAACCAAACTGAAAATTCGAAAGAATATTGCAGTTGATAAGGAATCTAAGAGTTCGTTTGTGAACAAGCTTTTCTAAGATTTTTGAAATTGAAGTTAAAAGAGATATTGGACGATAATTGCTCACCGATTCTTCAGCACCCTTTTTGAATATGGGAACGACTCTAGCAATTTTCATCTTTTCGGGGACCTTTCCAGTCGATAAAGATTGATTAAAAATATAAGTAAGGGGAGTAATTATTTCAGTTATTATGTTTTTTAACAGAAAAACTGAAATTCCGTCATCACCTGTACTTTTCTTGTTATTTAGTTTGCGAACAATTTCTTTAATTTCTTCCTCAACAATGGGAACAAAAAACAAAGTGTGTGCATTCCTATCCCTTAGAAACGAATGAAAAGGTGTCCCGGAGCGAGGTATTTTCTTGGCAAGATCTGGCCCAAGGTTAACGAAGAAGTCATTGAATGCATCTGCCATCTCCTCTGGATTGTCTATCAGGCGACCCTCTTTCAGAATACAATTTGGAGAATTCGCCTTAGTGCTGGATTTTAAAGCTGTGTTAATCACCTTCCACGTACTCTGTATATCAGATTTGCATCTATCGAACTGTCGGTAAAAATACTGTTGCTTAGCTAAGCGTAACGTAGAAGTCAGGGTATTTCGATAACAAACATAACGAGATTTAGTTGAAACATTTGGGGATTTACGGTATCTACAAAATAATCTGTTTTTCTTATTAATAGACCTAAGAAGAGATTTCGTAATCCAAGGCTGTCTTGGTATTCTTTTATAATTAGATTTAGATCGTTTTAACAAAGGTATATGATTATCACAAGTTTCTATCAAAATTTTCATAAAAACCTCAAAGGATGAGTTTACATTTCCTGCGTTGTAGACAGGAGACCAGTCAACGGACCCAAATCCCTCCCTGAGCCTATTTAGATTGCGTTCAGACATGTCACGAATACCATGGTTAGATGTTGGAGTTTTTCTTGCTGTAAACTGAGGTACAAGGGTATAAATCGGGAAGTGATCAGAAATGTCAGAGACTACAATGCCAGATGTGACATAAAGAGATAAATTATTAACAAATATATTATCGATAAGAGTTGAAGTGACATCGGAAATTCGAGTAGGTTTTCTTATAAAAGGAATGAAGGATTTGGACAGCATAAGGTTCAGGAAATCTTGACAGACTGTAGTATCATTATAATTAAGGAGATTTATATTAAAGTCTCCCATGATAATGCATGTCTTGTTATCAAAATATTTATCAGAGAGGAGATCATGAAGCAACCTAATAAGCTCAGTAGGGTTAGAATGCGGGGGTCTATAAATTTCCCCCAGTATGATGTTACTTTTGTTCGGAGTTATAATCTCCACAAAAATACACTCTATACATTCTGAGGTAATGCTGTATTCATGTAACAATTGACAATTCAGAGTTTGTGAAACATAAAAACCTACTCCGCCACCTCTTTTCCCGGTTCTGTTATTGGTAAGCAATTTAAAACGATTGATGGAGTATTGAGAAGAAGGCGACGTTTCCTTTAGCCAAGTTTCACTGAGGCCAATGATCATGTGACTAAATTGTAACTCGTTAACAAATTAAAGAAATTGATCAAAATTTTTATTCAAAATTCTGATGTTGATATGCGAAACAAAGAGATCTTTCGGGTTAGAATGAGACAATGTAACTATATCATTTTCCAAAAGATAATTGGAAGATACATTTTTCAGTGAAATATCATTTAAATCAAAATCCAGATTTAATTCCTGGGTTTCTGCATTTAAAGATGTGATAAAATCGGTGCTGTCGCCTTCTTCACAATCAGAACACGTTAAGGGAGAGTTTGGTACAGGTGACTGATAATCACATACTTCGTTGTTCATAACAGGAAATACATTTGCATTAATTTCTTCAGCCATATTTGGTGGCAAACAAATACAAGTTACATGATGGGTTGTTTACCAGGAATGCATGTTCGTAGATTCGATTTCCATCTGTCACTTTGAGACAATTTTCAAAAACAACATTCCAATGATAAGCAATGACAGAAGTGCAGGCGTTTACGTGGGATAACATTCGAAGAGGTGATAGTGACAGGTGTGCATTGCAAATTGTATAAATACGCACTAAGGACAGGTATATAATTTCAAGGGCTGAGTTGGTTGGTATACAGGTAGTGGAAAATTTCAAGAAAGAACCAAATAACGTGGAACCTCTATAGACAGTTTGTTTCACTATGACAAAGTGAGGTCCTAGACAGTCGTATCTAGGCGTGAGTTGATCGAGTATCAACGTTACGTAACAAGTAACTGGAACAGCAGGTTCATGGAATTTTCTACACGTTGCATGAATGAGTAAGGATATGAAGCTTGTCCTAAAAACAATATTAAATTGGAGAATTTCAAATGCCAGACTATAACATAAGGCGTTATCAAATAGCTTATAAATCAAGACTACTTGCATTTTGTCTCGTGGGATGACCCCCAGTTTTTCACTGTCAAACGATTGGATGACACAATTTCAAAGTCTCATCTAATTATTTTAATTGTATTGGATGTATTTACTTCCTGTCGACCTTTCTGTCACTTTCAATTCATCCCTAATAGTATGAATGTAACATTTAGGAAATAGCCATATCTCAGAATTGTATATCTTTTGTCATACGTCCATTACTTAGTTTCCCGTGTCCATATCATCATAAGTTGCCGCAATCAGATCAGCTGTATATAGACTTTCACCAGCGTTATATCGAAAGTTTTGTTGGTTGTCAAGGTCATGCTTCATCCACTAATTCCGTCGGTATTCGATATGTTCACGCAGCTTTACTCTGTAATGTAACAGCGGCTAAAATCGTGTACGAATAAAGGATAAATGTATGTGTTTGAAAGTGTGGGCCTACGACTTATTAGCTACATAGTATGAGTAAAAAAAAAAAAATCTAATTTCAAGGATATTAAATTTGCATATTCAAACACCTGAGTAACTACAAGGGATAAAAGCAACAACGAAAAAAAGATGGCCAATACTTTGCAGTTGTTTGCCTTATCGTGAATTTGAATTCCTTAACGCTCTGTACGGCGGTGCTGATGCGAATTTGAATTTGTTGTACTTGCATGTTTCATTTGAATGTCCTTTCTACACCCTTGTGTGAGAAACTCATGAAATCGCATACTGATGAAAATACATTGCACTAGTTACCTTTTTGAATGTCGATGTTGGTGATCATTCAAATTCACTCGAACTTGAATGACCGTATCGTTAAATCAAATGCAAATCTGATGAAATTAGGCGGGAGAAACCTATGATATCAAGGTATCATGTCGGTTGGTCTTGTACAATGTAATCAGTGGTAATGATAATCTATTATGTCTCGTGCATGTATTCCACATGTCTTATGACATATGAGGTATGACAACCAAAACGTATCCTCCGTTCCTTGTCTGTCGAACTCACACACACACACACACACACACACACACACACTCTCTCTCTCTCTCTTTCTAAAGTTCTGTAAAATACACACACACACACACACACACATATATATATATATATATATATATATATATATATATATATATTAGAAGAAAGAGTCTCAAGTACGCCATGGATCCAACGATTACAAAAAAAAAAAATTATTACAAAATTTTCGGTCTGCCTCAGACCTTCGTCAGTGCAAAGACAATCATTGTCTTTGCACTGACGAAGGTCTGAGGCAGACCGAAAATTTTGTAATAAAAATTTTTTGTAATCGTTGGATCCATGGCGTACTTGAGACTCTTTCTTCTAATAATTACAACATTCGAAGTCCAACATGTGGAAAATTCCAAGATGAATATATATATATATATATATATATATATATATATATATATACATATATATATAATGTGCATGAATCTATCGATGAAAGAAGAATTAGAAATCTACTAGATTAAAAAACAATATATGTACACTACTCAAAAAAAGTTAAGGACCACTTTTTAAAACGTACATAAAGATTTTATACAAGGTGTTTTATTTCTGGAAATACCTCAGTACAACTGTCCTTAAACACGCTGTAATCAATTTCACGCATGGGTGGTGGTTCCAGTTGTTGCACAATGTCTCTCGCATCACTGCACATCCTGAAAAGTGGGCCCCGAGGGGTATCAGCTACCGACATGAAGTGGTAAAAACTCAGGCAGTTCAGTAACGAGTGTGACCACCTCCTGCAGCAATAACGGCTTCACAGCGCTGTCTCATGGAGCTGATGAGGCGATTGATGTCTCTGACGTCCAGTGCATCCCATGCAGCCTCCAGAGCCACACCCAGCTGCTGCAGTCCAAGTGGATGGGCTTCGAGCTGCTCGAGACTCCTCCCCATCATGTCCCAGACGTGCTCTATCGGGTTTAAGTCCGGGGACCTCGCTGGCCACTCCATACGCTCAATCCCCTGGCCCTCAAGGAACTCGGTCACCACCCTAGCTCGGTGGGCACGGGCATTGTCATCCATGAAAATGATGTTTTGTCCCACATTTTCTGCAAATGGCACCACTATAGGTTCAAGGACCTCATCCCTGTACCTCACTCCTGTCATTGCTCCCCCTGGGACCACGTAGAGACGAGTACGGTTGGCGTAGGTGATGCCTCCCCACACCATGACGCTGCCTCCCCCACTTTTGTACGGGCACATTGCAATGATGCAAGAGACATGAAAGAACTGCATGTGTGAAATTGATTTCATTGTGTTTGATGGCATCCTGGACAGCTGTATCTTGGCATTGCTGTTGTCAGCAATTTGTTGATTGTAGAGACTAAAGACAGAAAATGCATTTGAATCCTCATTTGTACCACTTCACAATGGGCCCACTTTTCAGGATATGCAATAATGCGAGAGACATCATGCAACAACTGAAACCACCCATGTGTGAAATTGTTACAGGGTGCTTGAGGAGATTCAAGACAGCCATATTCGGGTATTTCTAGAAATACAACACCCGGTTTGAAAATTGTATACACACATTAAAAGGTGGTCCTTAACTTTTTTTGAGTAGTATATATATAAACCTTTCTTGAATATGCCAACTCCAGTGCAGGTTAACTGTCTATGAAAAAGGAGGACTAACCGGATATTTGGCTCAGTGGGATTAATTGAAAATAAATTCGATGCATGATAATTCACCAATCAGATTCCAAAGATTTATTCTTTTTAAACAAATGCCATAAGTGCATATTATTACAAGAAATGCCCTTTACATGTTAAAGGTCCATAAGGGTTTTGTTTTAATTCTAAAGATAATCACTCTTTTCTCTTCAAACGTTATGAGGGTGGGTGAATCAGTATCTGTTATAAAACATATCAGCAATGATAAAAAAACACAATTAAAATAACTTTTATAAACGGTCAATATCATAGGCACACATGAAAAAAAAAACATTTATATTTACTTTTAGAAGATTTGCTTTTATATAGAATTTTTAAAAAGCTCTCCACATCATTGTTTGCGGTCAACAAAAAAAAATGCCGGCTTGATTTCCATCCTTTTATAGATAGTTTCTAAAATAAGTTTTCAACTCCCTCAACAAAAAAAAAAAATAAATCAGAGGGTTTATTTTCAAACTGAAGCGTCATATTGAGCAGGAGGTGATTGTATAGTGTCTGTGCTGAATAGAGGTACATAAAAGATTTATGGGAAAGAGAATACATGTGCCTCAGTTCCTGTTGTAAAAAGAAATGCATTTTCCCGGGAGTCTGAAGACTTTAACTTGATTCAATTTATTTTGTATAAACTAATCAATTTATTCAATTATGCGTTCATTGATCAATAGGAAAAGTAGAATTGAAGGCTAGAAATTAATGAGAAAAAAAAATTGCATATTTGAACGAAATTTTGAAGTTGCCTTGGCTCATTGCATTCAACAGAAATGTCGTATACTGTAATTTACCAGTATATAATTCATTTTGTGCATGGATGAACAACGGGGAAAAAATTGTTTGATATCCTGATAACACACGATGCAATTGACATCTTTTGTGTTTGTCTTTGATGAAAACGGGATGCATACAAGACAAACCTTATTTGTATAGGTAGAAAGTTTATATTAAATATAACAAGTGAATATCTATACCTAAAATCCATCAGTCAGCACCGAAACAGTAATATGTCGACCGTTTATTCAACTTGACCAGACTATAAACGTAGGGACATTATTGTTTCACGAAAATACATGCCATGAGTGACTGAAAAAACAGAAGAAACTATTATTGACGAGACATCGATCTTCCAAAAGCATATACAGCAAGATAATACACATTACGGTCCTGATAAGAAAAAAAAAAACATACATATTATATATATATATATATATATATATATATATATATATATATATATCAGGTCAGGTCACATGTGCCTAGTCCCTTATATATATATATCGATTACGTGTTATACATGCGTAGTAAGTACATCAGAGCAGAGCTTAAGAGGTACCCGTAGAAGCTATAGAAAAAAAAAGCATCTTCCCGATTATTTCTATAATACCTGAACTTGGTTACGATGAAATACAACGAAGCTATCTAACAATGCTCTTTGTATTTACAGGTAACCTCTTAGAATTCAAGTCTAAAATCAATGAGTTGCTCCAGGAACTATAAACTATTAATGATCGACACGATATAATATTGTTCTTGCTTAGTTCTAAAATAGAATGAAAAATAACAAGAAAAATCTGTCACGCAATAATAGAAATTTGTTGAGGTGAGGTTGAGGCGAACAAAGGGAACTCTTTTTTGTCAACCGATTTTCCGAGAGAAATGCATTGAAAAGGCAGACTTTATCCTTTTTTTTTTCAGGCGATTTTTACTACAGAGAATGGACAGAAAAAAATGAAGATAATTTTTTTTTTTTTTGGTCACCCGATTTTTTTTTCTTTTATTTTTGGGTGGGAGAGGGTTGTTTGTCAGCACGCAAGATCTCCCCCCCCCCCCCCCAATTTTCATTCACTTCTCATTTTGTGCTCACTTTGTGCTAGGTATGACATGGATATTTTGAGAGCATTAGTTGTGAAAAAGTCTTTGGCTATGCCGCAGACTGTTGTCACAATGTTCCAAATGTATTTTTTTGTTCTTGAAACACTTTTCTAATTCAGCGAGTAAAGGCCAGCAAGTGTATATTGAAAACTTGGATTTAGAGATTCCTGTCCTTTTACACTACTGAAAACCAGTAACTAAAATGATCTAAATGACTCATAACAAGCACAGAACAAAAAGAAAAATATTTTGTTTGTTTTTTTAGTTGAAAGTTATACAAAAATACAGGGCAACAGCTCGATCATCCAGCGGTCGCACTGCATAAGTAAATCTAGGAAAAAAACAAGCATAAATTGTTTCATTTTTCTTCCTCCTAGTACCAAATCTGGGACGTATTATGTTTCGTGATGTCATCTATATGTAGTGTCTCCACTCTCAGTAATTATAACCCAGTTGGCTTCAGAGAAAAAAGATATCCCAATTAATTATGGTTTCCATGACAAATCATTTACATATTATATATCTACGTATGTTTATATCATAACATTTATTTTATTTTATCAATATACTATAAAGTTGTTTGTAGAGTCCTAGTCGTGTGAACTGTCGCTATGCCAGCTGTTTATGTTGGTTTGCCATTGTCGTCGTGAGGAGAAGCTTGCTGATTTGAGACAGTACAGGCGTTCCCGATGTATATTAAACTAAGGTAACCGATGAATGCTGACCTTCAGTATCCAGGAGTAGTAGGCCAATTTCTCCAGCAGATTTTGAATATGAGTTCATCATTGGTGCTTCGTTGCCCTATGGTAAACCTTCGTCCGACAAACACGTATGTTGACAGAAAGGAATATTTTGAGTAAAAACGATCGTTATAAATCAAGCAAAGATTCGGAAATAGTGAAAGTGGTTTGTACTTTTGTAAATTTGTATCTAACGTGCAACACGGCTTTCGAAGTCTCTGCAACACAAGACACCTTATATATTATCAATGGCGTACCGTGGGTCAAGACATTGGGGGGGGGGCACCTCATGGCAGCAACATCAGAATTGCATAACGTAACAATTAAATGCGGGCGAGCGGAGCGAGCGAGCTTGAAAATTTTGACATTTTACAGTCCCCAAACTGCCGTTTGTAGCTATATATAATAATATATGTATGTATGTGTATACACACACACACACACACACACACATATATATATATATATATATATATATATATATATATATATATATATATATTTGCTTTGGAAATTAAGGGGGTTTCACCGGGCGCAACTGCTGGCAGTTGCTGGCAGTAACATCACGAGAATGGCATAACGATTAAATGCGAGCGAGCGAAGCGAGCGAACTTGAAAATTTTGACATTTTACAGTCCCCAAACTGCCGTTTGTAGCTATATTTTTTCGCTTTGGAAATTCAGGGAGGGGGGGGGGGGCGCACCGGGTGCAACTGCTGGCAATTACTGGCAGTAATATCAGGAGAATGGCATATAACGGTTTAATGCGAGCGAGCGAATCGAGCGAGCTTGAAAATTTTTGACATTTTATGTTCCCAAAATTGCCGTTTTTAGGTATATTTTTTCGCTTTGGAAATTAAGGGGAGGGGGCGCATCAGGCGCAACTGCTGGCAATTACTGACAGCAACATCAGGAGAATTGCATAACGATTAAATGCGAGCGAGCGAAGCGAGCGAGCTTGAAATTTTTGACATTTTACAGTCCCCAAACTGCCGTTTGTAGGTATATTTTTTCGCTTTGGAAATTCAGGGGGGGGGGGGGCGCACCGGGTGCAACTGCTGGCAATTACTGGCAGTAATATCAGGAGAATGGCATATAACGGTTAAAATGCGAGCGAGCGAGCTTGAAAATTTTGACATTTTATGTTCCCAAAATTGCCGTTTTTAGGTATATTTTTTCGCTTTGGAAATTAAGGGGAGGGGGCGCATCGGGCGCAACTGCTGGCAATTACTGACAGCAACATCAGGAGAATTGCATAGCGATTAAATGCGAGCGAGCGAAGCGAACGAGCTTGAAAATTTTGACATTTTACAGTCCCAAAACTGCCGTTTGTAGCTATATTTTTTCGATTTGGAAATTAAGGAGAGGGGGCGCACCGAGCGCAACTGCTGGCAATTACTGACAGCAACATCAGGAGAATTGCATAACGATTAAATGCGAGCGAGCGAAGCGAGCGAGCTTGAAAATTTTGACATTTTACAGTCCAAAAACCGTCGTTTGTAGCTACATATATATTTTTTCGCTTTGGAGGGAGGGGGCGCCCGGTGCGCCCCCTGGATCCGCCACTGGTAGTCAAGGGTGTCGGTTTATGTTTATGATTGGGGGAGGTTTGACCAGCGAGGGGGCGTCGAAGTGACCAAGCGGGAGAGGGATGTCCAAAATCTGCACTTTATATAGAGCATCCCCTAATTTGTTTTTGTTTGTGAGTGTGTGTGTTTCAAATAGATGGAAAAGTTTGGAAATAGCCAAGGTCAAGTCTTATCATTGGCAATGCAAGGCATTTTAATATAGACTAGTATGTAAAGCAACACTGCAAAATCAATGATCAAGTTTTGATAGCAAATGTGCACAACCTATCAAACATCACATTGCGCAACATTGCAGCGACTCTTTTTCTCATTCCGATATTCTGAATACACTGCGCACATCCTGCTTGTATTCAAAATGCCAACCGGGAATCACACTGAATCACAATCTTTTGTCGTCTCCGGGCTTTTTGAACAATGTTTCACTATAATACCTCTTTAATTATATGGTTAAAAAAGAAATCTTAGAAAAATATCTTTTTTCTTGATCATCCTTTCATGTCGATTTCAAAAGCAGTTTACTAACCCTTGAATTACCATTTTGGTAGGTTTTTTTTTTCTTTTCTTTTTTTCTTCTGTTTTTTTTTTTTTTTTTTACCAGCAGATTGGGGGGGGGGGGGGGGGCACGTGCCCCCCATGCCCCCCCCCCTAGTTACGCCACTGTATATTATATAATACGCTTGGATCTTGTTAAAACCCTTTTGTGCATTACGTGCGAATGATTTTGTTTTTCTTTTTGAATTGATAGTTTTCTTTCTGAATTGAGTAAGGTCAATTAAAAAAAAAATGCACGAAATTAAACAGATTTGGAAATAACTGTTAAACAAAAAAAAAAAGCTTTAAAATGAGTTTAGATTGTTTTCAGCACTATACCATCCCTCTTCATAATGAGAGCGTATGAAATGATTTTCTTATCGTGTTGCTATCAGATATACTTTTCCAGATGATTTGCTTTATTTACATTATTTAAAAGCAAGTGAAATAATTGTTACTCGGTTTGTTTTGTCAAATTGTCTAATCAAAATACTATCTGCATTAGACGATAATAGGTGAAAAACGACAATAATCAAAATGTTAGTTCTTTTCAAGCCGTTCTCTATGTTTTCTATCGTTGTTTATTGCGCATGCAGGGTCATGCAATGTTTCTCACATAAACCATCATTTAATGTTGTAAAGATGGTGAATACGGCTACCAGCATTCATCCGAAAAAGAGAAATATTGCAGAAAGAAATATTGTCAAATATGTCAAAAGGAGAGAAATTTTTATACGCAGCACGTCTTTCTTTGGGACACCAGCAAAATTTCATTATGATTAAAAAAAAAAAGAAGACTTTTCTGTTATAAGGGGATAACAGAGTCTATGGTTAGATTGTGCTTCCACGAGTAAATTTGAATTGACGCTTCTCAAAAGGAGCTCAATGTGCAATATGATAAAAAAAAATGAGAGTTGCATATTACATCAAATAGAATATTCCATTTTTAAACAAAACAGAAAAACAACTTAATCGGATATAAAGTTTCTCTGTTTCACCGAGAGGTCATATTGTTTGCAACTGCGTAAATATAAATTGAATAGCCTATATTATGAAGATATCAAGTCACAACTCTCGTACTGATTTTTGCACAAAAAGTGTCCTAAAAACCACGTCGGCCAATTTCTGAGAATTAAAAATTTTCCAACCTAATAAGTATGAGGTGGTTACGACAAGATGAAACTTTGATATAAACCGTAATTAAGGCACAAGCTTTTTTTATCCCCAAAAATTTATCGATTTAGTAGCAAAGATATTGTTCAGAGCAATGAAGAAATGATGAAATCTCTTCTTTTTCTCCTTCGACAGTTACTTCCGTCTTTTTGTTTTTTTACATCGATTACACGGTAAGAACTTTTTGCATTTTGATGTTGTAAATGGTGGCAATTTGATGCAAGTTTTTGCGCGTTTTATCGACGTGAGACAGTCCCACTTGTTTAAGGAAGCAGTTTATTTTGATGTAGATTATTATTGAACAATTTGCCTATAAAATTGGTATAATCAAGGAGCTACTACAGACATGTCTGTAGTAGCTCCTTGGTATAATTCAAAGACACTTCTTGTATCAATTCTTTTCACTAAATATCATGAACGCGACTGAACCCGAGCGAGCCGAGCGAGCGAGGGGGAAGGGAGGGTGTGGGAGGGAGGTTCGAGGGGAGGGGAGGATGTCCCCCCTCCCACCGTAGGAATTTTTTGCATTTTGATGTAGCAAATGGTGCATTTTGATGCATGTTTTTGCGTGTTTTATCGAGTTGAAACAGTCCCACTTGTTAAGGTTGCAGTATATTTTTGATGTAGGTTATCACTGAACAATTTGCCTATAATATGGTATGATCTAATACACTTCTTGTATTAATTTTTTTCACTGAATATCATGAACGCGACAGAACCCGAGCGATCAGAGCGAGCGAGGGGGGAGGGGAGGGTGTGGGAGGGGTGTCCCCCTCCCACGGTGAGAACTTTTTGCATTTTGATGTTACAAATGGTGCAATTTGATGCATGTTTTTGCGCGTTTCATCGACGTGAAACAGTAACATTTGTGTAAGGTAGCAGTATATTCTGATGTAGATTATCATTGAACAATTTGCCTATAAAATGGAATCATTTAAATAATTTTCTTGTATTAATTCTTTTCACTGAATACATGAACGCGACTGAACCGAGCGAGCGGGGCGAGCGAAAGGGGAGGGGAGGGTCTGGGAGGGGGGTGTCCCCCCCTCCCACCGTAAGATTTTTTTTTTTTGCATTTTGATGTTGCAAAATGGTGCAATTTGATGCATGTTTTTGCGTGTTTTAACGAGTTGAAACAGTCCCACTTGTTTAAGGTTGCAGTATATTTGATGTAGGTTATCACTGAACAATTTGCCTATAATATGGTATGATCTAATGCACTTCTTGTATCAATTCTTTTCACTAAATATCATGAACGCGACTGAACCCGAGCAAGCCGAGCGAGCGAGGGGGAAGGGGAGGGTGTGGGAGGGGGCTTCCCCCCTCCCGCCATAAGAATTTTTTGCATTTTGATGTTGCAAATGGTGCAATTTGATGCATGTTATTGCGTGTTTTAACGAGTTGAAACAGTCCCACTTGTTTAAGGTTGCAGTATACTTTGATGTAGGTTATCATTGAACAATTTGCCTTTAATATGGTATGATTTAAATACACTTCTTGTATTAATTCTTTTCACTGAATATCATGAACGCGACTGAACCCAAGCGAGCAGAGCGAGCGAGGGGGGAGGGGAGGGTTCTCACCGTGGGAGGGGGTGTCCCCCCCCCCCTCCCACAGTGAGAACTTTTTGCATTTTGATGTTGCAAATGGTGCAATTTGATGCATGTTTTTGCGCGTTTTATCGACGTGAAACGGTAACATTTGTGTAAGGTAGCAGTATATTTTGATGTAGATTATTATTGAACAATTTGACTATAAAATGGAATCATTTAAATAAATTTCTTGTATTAATTCTTTTCACTGAATATCATGAACGTGACTGAACCCGAGCGAGCGGGGCGAGCGAAGGGGGAGGGGAGGGTCTGGGAGGGGGGTGTCCCCCCTCCCACCGTAAGATTTTTTTTTTTGCATTTTGATGTTGCAAATGGTGCAATTTGATGCATGTTTTTGCGTGTTTCAACGAGTTGAAACAGTCCCACTTGTTTAAGGTTGCAGTATATTTTGATGTAGGTTATCACTGAACAATTTGCCTATAATATGGTATGATCTAATACACTTCTTGTATCAATTCTTTTCACTAAATATCATGAACGCTGTCTGTTCAGCAATCAAACAGAAAAAGCATGCACACAAGATGGGGGCATATCCCCTCCCACACGAAGGTGATTTTGCGTTTTCAGACCTGAAATTCAGCGATCTAGTGCACCATTGGTGCAATACTTTGTCATCGAAGTGTTAAAATCACGGAATTTAGCTCTTATTCCGAATGTGCACCATCTGTGTGTATGTATAAAGTCTAGTGAGGTAGAGCTTAGGGGAAGGGGGATTCCCCCTCCCGCTCGCGGAGCTTTTACGTTTTTAGAATTGAAATAAAGCGATCTGGGTATAGCCACAGTCTACTTCTATGCATGGCGGAAGGGGGGGGGGGGGGGAGGGGCGGGCGAGCAGGGCGAAGGCGTGGGCGAGTGTTATCTCCACCCTTCCCTTCCGATGGAGCTTTTGCCCTTTAAGGTTGAAATTGAGATATCTCGTATACGCACATTTGATGGAATCAACACTTGGGAAATCACACACACACACACACACACACACACAAACTGATGGGGGGGGGGGGGGGACTGAGGGAGGAAAGGGTCGATTAAAAGGGGAAATTCCCCTTATACAGTCATGAGGGAACCTTGAGTTTTCAAAATATAATTGACAAGTCTTGTGCACTCAAAATTATTCATTATTTTTTTTTTTTGTAAATCTAAAGAGTGTACTAAGCTAGGGAAAGAGGCACAGAGGGGGAGGGTTTGGGAGGGGGATACCCCCTCCCAAGCACGAGAGATTTTGCATATTTTGAATTGAAATTCAACGATTTGGTGCACACTTTGAGTGAAATATTCAAAAAATATCTTATTTGATGAAAGGTTGCAAAGGAGACCCGCTTCATGTGCATGCATACAGTATACACGCATTTTTTTTTTTCGCCTCCCAAATCCCCGGTCCAAATCTTGGGGGGGGGGGGGGGGCGACCGCCCCCATCGCCCACCCCCCCCCCCCCCTGGCTTCGCCAGTGGTTGTTAGAGGGTATTTGGCTGAATGTGATGAGGATTAGGATTACAATTAGGGAAAGGGTAATATTTATGGGTAGGGCGGGGTGATGTGGTACTGTAAAAGATGTTTAAATTTTCTGTGTCAAAGAACTAGTACTGATGAATATAATACGTTTGTGTGTGTGTATGATGTAAGCGCGCGCGCTTGTGCATGTGTGTGCTCACGCGTATGCGTTTGTGTGGTTAAAATTGATTCATGATTAGTCTGATACTCTAAATTTACCTGTTTTCGTATGAAATTAGGAAAGCAAAAAACAAAAAACGTGTATGTAGCCCCTACTTGTGTTTGCTGTAATATGGAGTAAATTCCACATCTTACCTCATCAATAAACTACCATGCAAATAAAAGTGATGTTCCTGATGTAATAGATTAAAAGTTCCCCCCCCCCCCCGCGCAGACACACCTTCACTCTCCTACCACCACCATCAAAAAAAAAAAAAAAAAAAAAAAGATGCTCACGTTCACATCGAGGTATCTCATGCGACCACCGGCCCAGGACACATGTATGATAAGGCGTGTAGACTCGAGATGGTGGTAAGCGATATCCGTCGTCACACTCGAACGTGATTCGCTGTGTGATAGGGTACCGACCAGGAATCCACTCGAATGATTTCACTACACGGCCATGATCGACAACTGGTTCAGGACAGTACAGCTCTGTAGGAAGAAATGCAGTGAAAAAAAGTAATGTACATGTAAAAATATTTAGCATAATGATGTCAGGTTTCATGTCATGACATTGTTTCAACACAAATCATTGTTAACTTTTTCAGATGATGTCAAATTTTTTATCCTTCTCAGTTTCGATGAATATTTCAAATTGTTGTGAAATTCCCGTAAAAAAAAACCTCACTTGTCACTTATTTTATTTTACTACATGCCTGGCTGCATGAAAAGGTAACCAAAAAGTAATACCCATTCGAGATAAGAACTGAGCACAAACGTGGTATACAATAATATAAAGTTGACCTTAAAGTTAAGATCATCATAAATCCTTTTTGAAAACAAACATTACCGTAAGGACGTAATATAAATAAATACAGGATGTTAATACCAGTAAGTACATTTCTTTCTTTAACAGTTTAAATGCCATAATATAAAAGTTGTATATCTTTCAAAAGGTAACGGCAACCTCACATTCCTCACCAGATATTGTAAAAAAAAAAATGTACGAACACTTAAGAAATTGATCAAAATCATATAATTTAGTGATCCTTACACAACAGTTTTAGACCCCTCTCAATGGGAAGCGACTATAAGAAATATGACTAGGGCTTATAAAGGGCTTTTTACACTTGTGTTTCTTAACCCCGGACTTTCTCTGACCCAGGACTATCGTTAGGTACCAATTTTTTCAGCTTTTTACACTCGCCAATTAGTCCCGTACTATCTCTTGTCCGGGGCTAAGGAGAAAACTGACCTTTTTACACTCGTATTTCTTAGCCCCGGACTTTCCAAACCACATGAATATTCATAATTACGCTGTGTACTGTACACGTACACGCACGCACCGGCAGCACTTGATTACCTCGTTTCTGATTGGTCAGTGAGGGTCGGACTTCGTCTCCGTTGCTTAGCCCAGGATTATTTTTTCGTTCTGTTTACACTCACTTGCTTGGCACCGCAATTGCGGTGCTAACCCCTGCTATTTTGCAGGGCCAGATAGTACCGTACTATCGGTGGGGCTAGCCCACTTTGGCAAAAACGAGTGTAAACAGAAAGTGGGCTAAGGATAGTCCCGTACCAACGGTGGGGCTAAGGCCCCCCCCCCCCCCCCCCCCCCCCCTTAGCCCCACCGATAGTCCGGGGCTAAGCAAAAATTTACAAGTGTAAAAAGCCCTTAATAACTGTACTATCAAAACAACTGCGCAAGATGATACATACGCCCATAGTCTCACACTTCGCCTCGGTTCTTGCAAAAAAAAAAAAAAAGGTGAAAGTTATTATGAAAGATGCATACCATTAAAGAGTACTTCGACTGTATGGGAACTGCCATCGAGCGTACATGTGAAGTTTCCAGAATTGTTCCAAGTAGGCGAATTCAGAAAGATTTCTCTTTGACGCTACACGTGGGGATATTGGAGAAGAGGAAGGAGGATTCCAATTTGTGGTAAAAATAGACAAGAGAGCTTCATTCTCTCAAACTATGCAGTAAATGGATTGAATTCACACTTGCTCCAAAAAAAAAAAAATGCTGAAAATCATAATTCAAATGCATTCAGAATATTGTGCTAAACTGTTAGAGCGTAGGACCTATATACTTATCTGAGCAAACTTGAACTGAGAGCGGTCTGCAAGTTACTATGAAGATTGTTATGACTCTTCTTCAAAACAAACGTGTTGTGAGAAACCTTATAAAAGTCATGACATGAAGCTTACAATAGGGTGCGAGGACGATGTTTCATGAATTCATAAGGAAAATAATGATTATCATCGATTTTACGTTATAGGCCTTATTTACTTTTAAATAATGAGGTTACACTGGTAGGTCACACAGAAGCTCCTTTGGTGTAAAGGAGGGAAATACACATTTTGATTATGAGTTTCTTCCTCAAAAATATGTTTTTACCGCCTGCCGTTTGAGTTCTCAATGGTCACTGGTCTTTACCAATCGGATCAATAATTATGGAAATTGAATGACGGTTTACTCTATAGGTCATCCGTACAGTTATCAATCACCTGAACATTTCGAAGGAGAGAAAAGACTACGTTGCTACTTGATTTAATTAGATATGATTTGATTTATTTGTTCCTGCATTATATCATTGCTCATGCCGATACATACACATGTATTATAAACATTGTTGGCGCCATACATATGTGCATAAACACGAATCGTTAACAAAATAAGTTTCTTCATTGCCTTTACAATATACAACAAAACATATCAGCGATGCAATGAATAATACAAGAGGGCTACAGCTCAAGCATTGCTTAATTTACATGCCGCGCTCGCACATAATACATAACATATAGGAAAATAGGAGGGAGGGATGACTTGCATAGAGATAGGATAGAAGAAAGAGGAAAGGAAGGGAGAGATCTGTCTGCTTTCACTTAAAGGTTTAAACAAAGTTAGATCACCTGAATCACTAATAGTAAAGCATGGCAAAGTATTTTCTCACCGAGGTATTAAAGGGTGAACAGTTACAGGCCATGGTCGGTTACATACTTTACCTGAGATGTAGTACCACTTGATGCTGTGATAACTGGTTGTGACCATGACCACATCTGATTCCGGCAAAAGACCCCGAGTCTGTTACCCCAACTACTGCCAGGCCTGTTGATAGGGAATACTACCACAGTCCCGTTTGATGCCACCTCGCGACGCAAACCTCTAAATAGGACGGCAGCCGCAACTCTCTCTGACAAGATGGACGGGTTAAGAGAAGAAAAATCGCAACAAACTCCGTTTTCAGTGATCAGGGAACAAAGGAATCGGAGGTGTTGTGGTATACTTGGAATTATATTGTAGTGGAAACCCACAATCGCACATATTTAGTGCCACATCAGTCACAGGCTTCATTTGTTTTTCTTTAGGCACACAGTCTGTTATTAATTATTGCATCATACTGGTATCATAATATGTACTGTTTTTTTCTTCTTCTTTTGTTATTGTAATTTTGGTTTTGCATTGTTCTAGTATTTATTTTTTATTCCTTTTGTGCGCTTAGAAACATCAGTATAAAGCGCCTTAAAAATGCAATTTTTATTATTATTATTATTATTATTATTATTATTATTATTATTGAAACGTGTGAGGGGAAATTAGGGGGAAATACATGGCAATTCAAAAATTGATATAAAATGTTTTGACTATAAAACGGAAGAAGCAAAAGTAAGATTTGACTATTACATGAATGAGGAGAAGACCTAGAGAATAGTTTATGGATAAAGCAAGACATAGTCTAAATGCAATAGACATGATAATCGAAAGAGGTTAGTTAAAGGCCCATAAATGAAATGTACAAAAGGAAGCCCTGTCGGGCATAGTCCACAAAATACGTGAACGTTTTTTTCCTATTCATTTAGATGTATAAGGGGAATTTTGTTTGTTCGTTTCTTTCTTGGTTGGTTGGTTTGTTGCTGTTGTTATTGTTTTTTTTTTTTTGAGGGGGCACCAATTTGAGTCACCACAACTTCTTGTGCTATACAGGAACTTGATCGCGTCAAGTGTTCCTGCTATTAAGTTACCACATCTTGGTGCTTCTCCTAGCCACTCTCCGAAGTCACATCGCCTGCGGGAGTCACCGAGCAGCCGACTTTTTGCTGGGTCAATGCACCGCGCCACAAGGAAGGATCCATCGGGGACCAAATCACGTGGAGAGAGCTCACTTGTCTCATCACCATTCAGGAAGAATCTCATTGGGATATCGCCTTCACTCTCCGGCACCGAGCAGGGTATCTGTTGTCTCACTGTCGTGATGGAGAGAGAGAGAGAGAGAGTCTTACCGTTTATACCATCAGTCCTGTTACCACTTTGTTTATTTGCAATACAGCCATACAAAGTAGCTAACTATCTTTCTTATTAATCTAGATATACAACACTCTTTCACTTTTGAATATAAAGCTGGTGTAGAAAATTAAAATTTGTTCTGAATATTTGGAATACTCCCGTATTAAAAAAAAAAAAGAAACAGAGAGTGGTATGAAAAACTGTCCACAGTGATATCATATTTGATCGGAAATGTGGTAAAGCTGTACTAAGTCAAATAAAAGAGAAGGACTTGATCTACTGAGTGAAATCAAAGCATCATTTGGAGGAGTATGCCTCGGAAAGTGTGAAACCACCATTTAGCACAGCTGCACCACTCTTCAAAATAGTTCTGTCATAATTACCCGTATTGTCTCGTATTTTATTTTCTCGGCCCATCTGCATGCGAGTTTATTTGTATCAAAGAAACAAGGTGTAAAATCACAAACATTGCATTCATGGCATTGGACTTTACCTCCATTAACAACATGCAGATATCTTTACAGCATGGCCTTTTTCACATTGTGGAGAAAAGTTTTTTTTTTCGCCCAACTTGACGTGACTTTTCAACGGGTAGTCAATGGAAATGCCCTGAACACGAAATTGGTGACTTTTATACTGTACTTCAAGGCACACACACACACACACACAAAAAAAAAAAAAAAAAAAAACTAGATGATTTGATATATCATCTGGTAATAATATAGGTGAAACTTATGAAATTGCATGCTGGTGAAATTAAATTGAATGAACTATAGTTATCATACTAAATGCCGATCTCGGTGATCATTCAAATTCACTTGACAAGAATGACCAGATCGTTAAATCGAATGCAAATCTGATGAATTTGGGCGGGAAAACCTATAATTATATTTATATTATTATCATATGATATTATATTATTGTGAATATATATACATGTATATATATATATATATATATATATATGAAGAGTTTGTTGCAAAAACCGATAAGTCCATATTTGTCAAATGGAGATATTTGCGATTAAAGGTCAAGAAAAATAAAGAGAATAATAAGAAAATGTTTGCTTCTTTTGACCATAATTTCAAAAATGTACCTTTATGTGTAGTGACCAATATATCGTTAAAAAGGTATTATTTTGTATTTTATGACAGATACCGTACTTCAATATCTTCAAAAATGGACTTTTACGTTTTTGCAAACAAACTCTTCATATATATTATTATGACACTTTCCAAATTCAAATTTAAAAATATTAGTAGTCACAGTTACAAATTGATGAATTCAGTGTTACGACTCTTGTTTAGCAGTGTCTGTCATTGGCAGTTTGCTCTATGAAATAATTCCGTTTCTCTTTTGTGTTGAAATTCACTGCCGTATGCATCGACGCTCTTTGGCATTATTTACTAAAAAAATAATGCTGTTTATTCTAGGCTGTTTCACACTTAAAGAGTAAACAGGGCTAACGATCATGACATGACAAATTATTTCTCAATGAAATATTTGCGAGATGATTTTGATAGTTGAAAGACGGTGACATGTCAAATCTGTTCTTACTCATCAAGTCAAATGATTTTAAATATCTTGAGCCGTCAATGACACAGTTTTCACGGAATATTCTTTTCATGAAATGATAAGTGTTTTGTTTGATTGATTGTTTATTGTTGTCCAAAGATGCGACTAAAAAACAGGCTAACTATAGTCAAGTGGGCAGGCAAATCCACGATTTTAATGCGGCTGTGAGTACTCCAGGTCAGCGTCGGGGCGTCTTAGATCGATGTGCATCGTTAACGTTATTTCTTTTATTCAGGTTTTTCTTTTTTCTGGCTAACAGAAGATTTACACCTATCCTGTACGTTTAGTTCCGACAAAACTGGACAATTAATTGTCAACTGTTAATTTCTGATGACGAAAATAAAGTAACATGTTCACTAATGTTGTTGGTGTAGTCTGTGATTGTCTGAACGGAAATAGCAAAGTATGACAAACACAACAGCGAAAATTTGTCAAAATTAAAGTTTTCTAAACAGTTCACAGTTCAACAGTTAATTTGAATTGAATAATTAAATATGTTAAAGATTGAGTAGATGATGGCATCACTTTTCAACTTTCAGTTGATCGTTCAAAAGACTAAGGCGAAAATTTCATTTTTTTTCCTGCTGTTTAACAAAAGTCTCAAACATAATTTCGATATATATAAATATAATACACAGTACTATATATACAGACAGTATATATACATACACATGTGTATGTCTATATATGTATATATGTATATTGTACATATATATATATATATATATATATATATATATATTATTATCATTATCATTAATGTCTGAATAATATTGCTCACGTAGTAGACATGTCAGGGTTTCAAGCATAATTGTGCTTAAAATTGAACGGAAAACTGGATATTTCAGGTTTTTATGCATAAACTGTACGGGTTTCTTAAGTTTCTTAATTTTCATAAAATTTTGATCAAATTGAACTGGTTGTACTCGGAAAAATTTACTCTTTATTTACACGCTAATATTAAACTGTTCTGGAATTGCCCTTTAAGATAATTGGATGCAATATTTCGCCCTCCCCCCCCCCCCCCCGCACAAACTGGAGGAGATAGCCCTCATACCAGAATTATCAAGATTAATGCAACGACTTGTTCACTACGGGGGCGGGAGGCAATATGTTTTCTAACATTACAATATCTATAGCTATCTTGACGATGTTATCTAGCGGTTTATTTTTGATTGGATTATTTCTAGAGTCAAAGTCAAACAGGAAATGATGTAAGCTTGATTATAATCAGAGCATGGAGCTTCTTGTCGGAGCATCATTACTAAATTTTCCCCTCCCCCACCCCCTCCCCCCCCCCAGTAGGTTTCTTTGTTTTTCAAATGCTCTGCCACTGCCGGGGGGGGGGGGGGAGAGAAACCTACATCGAAAATCCCTTTCGTTGTTACCTATATGTATTCCAAGCATTTGTGAGTGATAATAACTATACCCATTAAAATCTTTAAGTTACTGTCACACTCTATACCTCCAGCTTTAAATAAGATCTTCGAATAAAAGCTTGCAATCTAATTTCATTTGCACATTTTTCTATTTTTCAGCAAAGGTTTGATTTTTCCTGAGCTATATCATGTTGAAACTATTATTTTTTTCTTTATTTTTGTCGTGCCGTCTGTACCATTTTCATACCACACGTCAAGAAACGCTTATGATATCAGAATAGATCTATGATTGAAAATATATTTCACATGGCATGACTTCCACAAATCATCCTTACCGGAATAAAGATATAAAAGAATCGACAATTAACTATTTTTTCAGTTCTGTGTATTAATATAATCACCACATTGGGGCCAGGAAACAGACAAGTGGCTATTTCTGCAAACTATGTGCAACGGCCAAGGAGGGTGTGCGCGATATTCATCCTCACATGTCACTAAAACACTGACATTCAATCAATGGGGGTAACCGTGCTCCGATACCGGGTTTACCGTCTAGGTACCCCATTGATTGACACGTGATGAACATGATCTAGCCTCAACTGTTGCAGGAGGTGAAGAAGAAATTTAGCTGGAGACAGCTGCATAACAGCTTAGCACGTTGTGTATAGTGAAAGACACGCACAAGTAAGTAGCTATAGTTCCCATGGTTCCATAGTTATCTATTCAAATCCAAATTCCTGTTCTTTTGATAAATTATATTTGACGTCACTTTGGAGCTCTTTCAGCTTCAACCTACTACCATCATTTAAAGTCTTATATTTATGAAATTACCTTTTATTTTCTCCACCCTGCATTCTTAACCCTTTTTTCTTTTTAGTTTTGGTTTGCAATATCAACCCCACTCTGTCGCGAACATCGTGCCAGCTCAACTGAAAGAAATAAAGATAAGACTAGTGTGAATCAGAGATTATGATCAATATCATCGATCGTTGCATGAAATATCCCTTTGATAATTGCTGAAAAAACTCTGTGTTCCTGGGAACTTTGATGGCATCTTTTACCATACTTCATTTTCCACCCTTGAGATTCAGACACTTAGCGCCTCAGCTCGAAAATCTCTAGAAAAGAGGATAAACCTGGCCTTCTATAGACTGAGTAAGGGGTCTGGTACAAGAATTTGGTCCACCATGACAATGTCATGGTGGACCAAATTCTTGTACCAGACCCCTTACTCAGTCTATGATGTCATCATAATCCTTAGTCAAGTTGTATCATATAGGCTATATATCGATGTTACTTCTCTGTGAAGAGCAAACGGGCTTATGTATTCTTACAAGGAAAAAATGGGCACAACAATGAATTCTTCTTTGCAATGGCAGGAAAAAAAAGATCACCACTCTTTCTTCTATTAGAATGATTCATTCATCCTGAAAAATGACAACTTCTCTTCCTGCCAAACACGAGTCGTTTTATCATTTTACATAGAACAAAAAAATCAGTTAGAGAAACAGAGAGAGTATTGCTTTGTTTTATTGCCTTCCTGAGCAATCTATTAATAGGCACTATAATTTAGCTTTTCAAAATGTCTCATATTCCCATTCATATCTATCACCTTGGATTTCATTTTCTCTTATTAAAGTTCAGAGGAATTGAGCGCATTCCTCTTTCCACACATGTATTTCCTCCTCCAGTGCAACTTGAACAAGATCACGCGCAAGATTTCTATGTCTTCAAAACAAACATGTCATAATTATCCCGTTTGACACTCTGTAAGACATGAGAATCTCTCTTACCACACGTCGGCCACGGTCGCGACCAATCACCGTCTTGACAAGACACCCATATGTACTGACTTTGGGTGGATTGAGACCGATATCCCGCGTTGCACTCGATGCTGACCCAGAAGTCTACACCATGTGTGTACCCTTCAGCCAAAGGTGTACTTTGGGAGTATGGAATTGTCGAGGATGTAACGCTGTAGTTTCCAGTAGGTGTTGTGGGAGGCATGCATTTTAAAATCTCTGCAAAACATACAGAAACAAAAAGTGTATTACAAAGGACCAAAAATGACTGAAATGAACATGAAAGGAATCCTTCCATAACACCAAACATGAATAGTTGGAATCGAAGCTTTTTTTTTACTTGTTTGTTTGTTTGTTTACGTTTTGCCAAACATTTTCGTTTAAGTGCTTGAAGGACCGAGTAGGAAAGAACAGAGGAGTGGATGGTTGAGAAAACCCACCCTTTCCTGGAAATTAGTAGAATAAATGCAAATGATGAAGAAGGCGGACACAGAGGGAGAGAGAGAGAGAGAGAGAGTGTGTGTGTGTGTGTGTGTGTGTGTGTATTTGTATACTCGTAGGCTCGTAGCAATATGCTCTGTAGATATTTCTTTCAAAAATTAGTGTGTATAGTTCAGAGTTTGGTTCTTTACTTGTCGAGGTTATTCTAAATACTCAGTAGCATTCTCGTAAATTATTGTTATTTTTTTTTGTTATTAGACGAACATCTTGTCGCTATAAAGAGCTATAAAATCTCAAAAGGAGTATGCTTTAGAATCTATCCTAGTTTTGTAATCACATCAGAAGCATTGGTAATGAAAATATGTTAAAGGGATCTTATAGTTAGGGTTAAGACCAAACTTCAGGTTTTTAACTTTTTTGTGAGATAAGAAAGCCATTATAGAATGTGAAAGAGCATGTAATTCCGAGAGGAAATTCAACGTTTACTTGATAACAAATTGATTTTGAAATGACTGAGATAGCAAAAACAGAGCAATCATAATAAAAGATGGGACACACCTTTCATTACGTTTGTTTTGTTTTACCATGGATCCTTGGGATCTATGGTTTTACTTTGTTTCTGGATTTCTCAGTCATTAAAAAAATACTAAAAACAAAAACGGGTTTTCATCGAAAAAAACTTTGAATTCCTCTAAGAATGGTATGCTTAGTAGCACTTCATAAAAGATTTCTTGGTATCTCAAAAAAAGTTAAAAGCCCAATTATCATCTTCATTCAATACTATACATTCCTTTTAATGTCGTTTATAGATGTGTTATGAATACCTTCAGTAGTAAATGGGAAGAGACTGAAGTGAATTCGTCTGCCTGAGATCCACTCTAACCGAAAGACGATTCCTTAGATCACGTTTTTCTATAGGAATATTGGAAACATTCCTCGTGCTATTTATTGTTTGTTTTTTCTTGAGGCCAAAAATCAAAATTAACCCACTTCTTACGATTTTTGTTTCAGTCCCTGTGGACATGAATGATCTTATTGTGCAGGATCCATTAGGTGACCGTTTGCAGTGAACTCATGTAAAGGACTATAAGATATGAGTATAGTATACTCGTGTATTTTCGTAAAGGCGCCCCCTCTTTAAGGACTTCCTGGATCCGCCCCTGCCCCCAACAACCCCAAAGCTTTGTCCAAAGCCCCTGACACAGAAAGGGTCAAACTGACTCACCACATGTTGGCCAGGACTCAGACCACTGCCCATCGTCACAGACCATCCTGACCTGTTCTTTGGGAGTATAGCCCAATGAGCACGTGACTACTATCACGCTGCCGTGATAATATTCCTCGCTTGTACTGGGCAAAGAAGTAGCGATGGCGTTGAGCGGAAGCACAGTGAAGCCACTTGTTTGCTCATTTTGTCGCGAACATCGTGCCAGCTCAACTAAAAGAGAGAAAACAAAACAGAGCGCAATCAATATTTGTAATATCGTGTATAAAGATACACGTGTCTTGGCTTAAAAGGGATCATCCCTCGAGTCGCGCAAAGCATGAGCTAGAAACCAAATAATCATATGGTGCATGACCTAGACATTAGAAAAAAAAAGTCCATGAGTCATATGTGTTGGTAATGGTGGACTGGATTCAATGATGAACAGAGGACACAGATGTTTAACTATAAATATAACAACTTTAATCCACTATCACAAACGAGCGTCATGGTAATGACTGCGGCTCTGACCGTATCACTCAATAATAGAATACATTAAATATGCATACACTTATTATAAATATAGTGCGCGCTTATACAACATCCCCCTTCTTCTGAAAAAATACAATGACGAATATTTTAAAAACATTTCTCGCAGACAAATTAAATCTATATTATACTTGAAACAGCTGGTGTCATAAATACAGTAGCTCAAAAACTCCTTTCATCGGTGTAATGCTCGGTGTTCGGCATGAGTGTCGCCAAGTGGAATAAACTGGGTATCATATGGCGTGCGCCAAATGCCACCTGCTGTGCTTCAAAATGGTGTTCCAGTTCGCACCATTACACGGCCATTTTATTCTAAATTTCACCATGTTGGCGCCATTTGCGCCGATGGACGGTTACTTTGCGCCACTTGGTGATTAGTTTGTGCCAAAGGTCGCAAAATTGGTTTAAACTTGCCGTCACTTTGCGCTACTTGCCGACTATATGAATATCGGCCATCGACTACCTGGTTCAGAACCTCCTAAGCTGCTGTATGAACAAAATCTCTACTAAATATTTACAATTTCCATACGTCTGAGGCTTTTGATAATGTTGGAGTGATGATGCTGCTCCATCAGAAGATCATGAGAGATGCTGAGGTGGCCACTGCCTATCAACTTATGGTGGCTAATCCTGAAGAAGAAGAGCCTCGTAAGAAGAAAAGGAAGCACAAATGGTGGTTTAGACCCATGCTCCACCCACAGCTGAGGGCCGAACGTGGACAGTACCATACCCTCATGAATGAGCTGAGGGAGAATGACAAGAGGAAGTTCAGGAACTACACCAGGTTGTCCCCAGAGATGTTTGATGAGCTGTTGATCAGGCTTACACCCCACCTGCAGAAGGACACCCACTTCAGGAAGGTCATTCCCCCTGGTCTCAAGTTGTGCGTCTTCCTGCGCCATCTCTCCACTGGGGCCACCTATGCCAAGCTGGGTTACAACTTACGAGTGGGCAAGGAAACCACCCAGAAGTTTGTCCCTGATGTAGCCAGAGCGATAGTGGATGAATATGCTGCAGAAGTCATCTCCCTTCCCACAACCAATGAAGGCTGGCTTGAGGTTGCAGGTGATTTTGAAGCCAGATGGAATCTTCCTCACTGTCTGGGAGCCTTGGATGGAAAGCACATCCGTATTCAGAAGCCCAAGAACTCAGGCAGCCTTTACTTCAACTACAAGCAGTTCTTCTCGGTTGTCCTGATGGCTCTCGTAGATTCAAAATACCAGTTCCTGTGGATCGATGTGGGTGGGGTTGGCCATCAATGTCATGCCCAGATCTACAACAACAGTGAACTGAAGGAGTGCATTAATGCTGGCACTTTAGGCATCCCAAATCCAGCTCCTCTACCCCATGATGATGACGACCACCCTATGCCTTACTTTTTCGTGGGAGACGATGCCTTCGCCATGAGGACGTACATGATGAAACCCTATGGCCGTCGTAACCTTGATCAACAGCAGAAGATCTTCAACTACAGGCTGTCCAAGGCAAGGCGTGTTGTTGAAAACGCCTCTGGTATTCTGGCCTTGCGGTTCCAGTGCTTCCTTGGCCAGATGAGACATGAACCAGACACAGTCCGCCTGCTCGGTGAAGCTGCCATCATGCTGCACAACCTCATCCGGAAGCGCTATCAGGCACCGGACGTCCGCATGTTGGACCAGGAGGATACCCAGCACGACCTCATCCCTGGAGCTTTAAGAACTGCCGCCATCACTGAGGATTTGGACAGGCCCATCAGGGGAAACAGGGACACTGAGCTTGCCAAACGCCAGAGGGATACGCTCAAGTATTACTTCAACAGTGCGGGAGCGGTTGCATGGCATGATAAGATGGTCTAGACAACATTGTGTAGTACTTTTGCACAAGAGTAAGGACTGTCTTAGAAAACATCGATTGTGATATTGTAGTTCACTATGGACTGGTGTGATGCACCAGTCTGTTTAAAGATATAAATAAGGAGTACCTTCACTCTGATTTCATTTTGACAGACACTGCCTAGAAATCATTCTTTTATTGCTCATGAAACATAAAATGACATTCTGGTACACATTGATTTGGTTGAGAACTGGAGAACATGTTAAATTGAAAGAAATTTCAAAATATATAACCATGTTGTCAAAGTAGCAACACAGAAAAGCATATATGAGACTGTAATGAAAGAATGATATTTGCCGAGTGGCGAACACAAATAATAACGCTATGTTTTAACTTCGAATTCTACAAATATTCAGCATATTTTAGTTTAATCATTTTCATGGAACAACGTTAACATAAGATGCTTTTAGGAGGGAAGTGAACAGGTGGGAACTCTTTTGAAAGATTTTTCACCCATTACCGATACTCCAGATTTCCTTTAACATAGTGTTCTTTGTCATATTGTATTGTTGTGTGAAAAATTGTTGTCATATTGAATTGTGTTATGAAAAACTTAACTTTATTACATTGCAATAAAGCCCAACACTCATGACAATTATTTCTTGTGTCAATATGTCCTATAAATGATAAAGGTCTAGTACTGACATGTTATTTGTAGAAAGTAAAATGTATTCATGTTTAGCAGTTAAAAAATAGAATGTATATCAATTATTCCTTAACTACTAAAGTACTTTTGCTGTTTTGGTAAATTAATAAATAGCAAAAGTAAATAGTAATTAAAGGAAAAAGTACATGCAGATTAATATTTAGCAGTATTTATTATTTCAATGTTAAACATTTAAGCCATTCTACCAATTGGCCCCGAACAATATATTATTCGCAACAACTCTGTAACAAGACAACAATAAATCACAAATGCCATTTTTATGGAATTTCAATAACATAAGGAAATATTCATACATCACATACAAAAACAATAATCCAACTGTCCAACAATGTCCATAAACATATTAAAGCTTCATGAATAGTGTCAACCATAGTAAAAACACAATGCTCATTAAGTGTCAAAAATAGTGACAAACGCAATGCTCCATAACTGTCAATAAAAACACTGCTATTCCTGTTCTGTAAGTCCTTACTGGAGGGTTCCGCCTGTGTGGCTGTGTACTCTATTATTCACAACACCTTTGTAACAAGACAACAATAAATCACAAATGACATTTTTATGGAATTTCAATGACATAAGGAAAATATGCATACATCACACACTTACAAAAAAAAAATCACCCAACTATCCAATCACATCCATGAATAAGTGTCAGTCATAGTAAGAAACACAATGCTCTTTAAGTGTCAAAAATAGTGACAAACCCAATGCTCCATAACCGTCAATAAAAACACTGGTCGGCCAGCCTCTTCCAGGTCTCATCTTTCTTGTCAGGTTCGGCCCACATGGCATCCCGCTTGTTGTAGAGGCCCTGGGCCCTGTTTCATAAAGCTGTTCGTAAAGTTACGAACAACTTACGAGCGACTGGTGATCAGTTCTGATGTGCTATACTCATTAGAATTTCCATAATTCAGCACAATTACTGATCACCAGTCGCTCGTAAGTCGTTCGTAACTTTACGAACAGTTATTAAACACCCCATCGGGCACTCCAGCAAGTACTCTTTTGCCTCTTCCTCCTGAGCATCATTGAGCTTAACGGTCCTCCACCTCGCTCCAGAACCGCCCCTATTCCTCTGCCTCCTGTTTGTGGGTTCTTCCTCTTTCTCCTTGGGAGAGGAAGGCCCAGCTATACATAGACAACAAATACCCATATTTGAAATGAATATAGATTATATGGTACTGCTGTAAGAAATAAGTAATAACACATTACCGAGACCACTCTAAATAGTAAATTTTTATCAACAAAACCATCAACCAAGATGCACCGATCAAAAAATAGACACCATTTATGCTCCCACTAAGTTTTTGACATAACAAATGACAACACAGTATAGTGCTAACACAATGCAATATTACAGTCCACAGCTTAAGTCCACAAAGTTACCATAGGAGGCAGTGGATAATGTGGACCTATATGATTACCTACCAGGGGGGCATTTCATGAACCTTTTTGTTAGACATTTCGTCCGACAAACTGTTAAAAACTACTGAAATCCTTGCATCTGATTGGCTGAGAGCAAATTTGTCCGACAAGTTGTCGGACAAAAATGTTTCATGAAATGCCCCCAGGACTTGCTTGTGCAACCTCCTCTTCAGCCTCACTTGCATGGTGACTGGAAGGGGATGTAGGTGAAGCTGGGGAGGGCTGGTCTTGTTCTTGGGCCTGGGGTGGAAGGTCTGGAGCAACATCCTAGACAGGGGTAGCAGGTCTTGGAGCAGAGCCTCTATCAGCTTGAGCCAGCGCCACCACGCGAAGGTCTTCATCCTCTTCGTCATCTTTGCTGTTTGCAGGGGGCCTCGCCCTGGAGCTCAATTTGAGTTTCTTGGGTTGGGGGTCCTTCTTCTTGGACTGCTCAAGTTTGTCATTCTTGCCCTTGCTACTGCCTTTGTTGCCTTTTGTGGGCATCTTCTTTGAAAATTATGTGAAATCTTGTAGAAACTGTGAAGGAAAAACTGCGTCTACAGAGGTGTTGTCGAGTCGAATACTGAAAGTTGTGTGAGAAAGTCCTGCGATGCAGTCATGCTTTCATAGGCGACAAGTGGAATGGCGGAAACCAAGTGGTATTTGGCGCGAAATAGTCACCAATCAGGTGCCGTTTGGCTCGCGCCACTTTTGATTTGGAGCGCTTTTGCGCCGACTATCCGCCTCTGTGGCGCCAAGTGGCGCCACGTGGAGCAAAATCTCATTGGCGCAACTTGGCGCGCCATTACATTCCGGTGGATTCCAATAGGCGGATTGTTTGCGACATTTTGTGCCACTTGGTGGACACTTCGCGCTGATTGCTTGATGCAAGTGGCGCGACGAAAATTTCAAACATTTAAGCCATGTCTACACCTATCCAAAAACTTGTAGTTATACTAACTACGAGCGCAAAAATTCCTTCCCCTAACCACGACAAAACTTCGATGCCGTTCACACCTACATGCAGTTAGCAAAACCTCGAGGTGAAGTTATCTACGATAGAAAATAAAGGGCGCCTAGTTCGCACATAGGGTTGCGCGCTATTGTGGAAAAATTGAGCGTCGTGGTAACAAAACTCCGTTCACACTTGTCGCAGTTTAAGCGCTCTGTGGGGGCCATTCCCAAAACCACGATGAAACTACGACAACACCCTAAGAAATCTTATGGTGTTGTCGTGGTGTCTTCGCCTTAAGGTTTTGTCGTGGTTTTCAAAACTACATGCGTCTATATCTACGCTAACTTTGAATTTAGTGCCTCGTAGTTTACAAACGTATTAACAGCACAGGCAATTAAAAGTAAATAATAGAAAACAAAACCAAATAACACTTGAAACAAGATAATACATCAATCAAAAATTAACGACATGAAGTCAAAACAAAAACGCTAAAACAAACAATTGCGAAGGGGTGATTGTATCGAAGATGCATGTTTTACCACATGTTGGCCATGGGACCGTCCAGCTACCATCTTGACAAGACGTTGAAACCGTGGACTGACTGAATTGAATGCGATAACCGTCGTTACACACGATGCTGACGTTGAGGGCGTCCCCATGTCTGTACCCTTCAGTCGAAGGGGTTCGCATGTTGGTACCATTGGTTGAAACACCATAGCTTCCTGACAGGTTAGTAGGTGGCAAGCATTTCAGAACCTCTGCAAATATAAAATGTGAGCATGCCTGAGAAGGTTGAACATAATGGAGGGAAATTTGTTAATTGGTAAGAAGAATCGACGCAATAAAGTGATATCAGTCATAAACACTCATGTGTTACCGTGGTACTAGCGTATTTTGCTGCCATGCATTTTTAGATTCTTCTCGTAAAAAAAAAAAAAAAAAAAAAAATCTGATCCCTCCAACCCAAATCCTCGTATTATGCACTACTCAGAAAACGAGATTGCGTGATATGTCTTTATATTATGAGATATTGTCTTCTCGTAACAGAAATTGTAAATGCAAGAAATGTTATTTGTTTTTTTCTCACACCTTCAAGCTTCTGTAGTCAAGCTGGGTGCAAAATCAGTTATTCTTCTTGATGAATTGAATTGTGCGCCTGCTTGACTTGTTTAGGTAATGTGTGTATTTTGTTATTTATTGCTGCTTTGTTTTTGTTTTTTATCTTTTCTTTCCTTTTCCAAACAAAAATCTTACTTCATGAGATGTTTCTCATTATCTAAAAAATGATCTTCAAAAAGCGCTGGAAAGCTGACGGCTCATCCCATCCGAAATCATCTCTTGAAGATACGAAATGGTTTATTGGTAACACATTTCGATCAATTTCAAAAATTATGAAAAGGCTACGGGACTGTCTTACCACATGTTGGCCATTGTTCCGACCAACGACCGTCTCGACAAGTCGATGACACCGTAGACTCCCTGGGTTGACTGCGGTAACCTACGTCACAATTAACGCGGACCTCAAGGGTAACATTCTGTATGTACCCATCACCTGAAGGGGTCTGAAATGCGCTGGTCTCATCGAGTGAAACACTATAGCGTCCAGATGATGAGACAGGTGGTGAGCATTTTAGAATCTCTGCAGAGAATAAGAATTTTGGGAAGGAGGTTTTCTTGTAAATATGAAACGCAATAAGTATCGATGAGTAGACCGATGGAATATTGATATTCCAGAAACTTGAGAAAGAATATCGATTGCTACACCAGCTTTTAAAAATTTTGACTTTAATATCACTGCTGAAGTAACAGTTTAGAATTTTGATTCTGTGAGAACAGCTGGAGAATGAAGGTATAAAAAACAATGAATACATGTGTACCAAGGAATTGAATGAACATGCCATGAACATCTAATCACGTGCATCAAGAAGAACAGTTAAACAAAGAAACTTCCCCTCCATCCCCCTCCATTCCTCCGCGACGTGAAAAAAATAACAAACGCAAAAGAACAACATAATTAACAGTGTTTCTAAAAGAGTAACCTCAAGTTTTCTGCCTCTATGTTTTCGTGAAGAAATTCTCCTCCCATACTACAAAGTTTTTCGAGAGTTCGTTATAGTTTGAAAGACGCCAATGTCTTGTCTTACTACGTGTTGGCCACTGTCGCGACCATATTCCGTATTGACAAGACGTCAGGCGATAGGGTTGGTAGGTCATTATGCGATAGTGCTTGTAATTATGTGATTGGTTTCATTATGACTGATTATTTTGTAATCACTAATCCTTTATATTGGAATAAACAAACGAAGTGAATGATCTTTTTACTTTCAAATAACGCCCCTTTGGGAGAAAGACCAACCACAAGAAACCAAAAACATTCTACTTGAGACGTTTAAACATCTGTCTCACCTTGCGAACAGGTGGGGACTTCCGGGAGGAGGTTGCCACGCCTACATTCCACGCGGCCTGATGGGACACCCCCGTAACCATCATCGCAACCATATTCTACAACGCTTCCATGAGGAATGATGTCACCGACTTCGTAATGCAACAAGTGTCCATTTTTAATAGTCAGGGCCGTACAGTTCTCTGAAAAAGGGAAATAAGAATGACATTTTTAGGTCTTGACGTACGCTTATGGAGAGCAAAATCCTCTCTTTGTGTGATTAATCTGCGTCATCTATTGTTCTTGAGGAACATTTTGTCATTAATATGACATTTTATATTCCTCTATATGTCATACAGAACTTTGCTAAGGAATAGAAATACACCGAAATAAGGGGGAAATAAAAATAGCATCAGAAATAGGATTTCATTCAGAAATAAACTTTGAATATTAATTTTTAGTTTTTATTCAAAATATTCCAAACATTTCTACAAAAGTGCTCACCATATCGTTTGATTTCAGTTCTAAAAATGCAAATGTCAAACTCACAAGTTAATCCAAAATTGAAAAAGTATTAAAACATTTTTTCTCATAATATGAATCACAATAGAATGACATTAATCAGGCATGTCGTCTGCCACTAAATCTAAAAAAAAAAATGTTAAATTGTTCATTTTCAGCCCCTCCTATGCTCGTTACATCTACTTGTACACTGCCTATGCCACAAATTGGTCTTGCGTCTCTCAATGACGTCAGATCCAGTAAGGACAGCACGGTCGATTCTTGGAATTGAAAAGGGACGTTCCGAAGGAAGTTATTAAGTTATTAATTTCATTACTCAAATTGGTTGTCAACTTCTTTTTTTCTCCCCCCCCCCCCACAAAAAAAAAAAAAAATGCTTGAAAACAGTTAGATAGTGGAAATAGAAGAACTCTAGACGCTTGGAATAAGGGGTGATTTGTCCCCTTTAAAGGGAAGATAAACCCCAAGAACAATGTGGATTGAGTGAAAGCAGCAACATTAGTAGAACACATCAGTGAAAGTTTGAAGAAAATCGGACAATCGATGCAAAAGTTATGAATTTTTAAAGTTTTGGTGTTGGAACCGCTGGATGAGGAGCCTACTAGAGGTTATGACGTATGAGTGGACTACAATATCAAGAAAGTATAAAGAAAATACTACAAAAATCCATTTTTCAGGAAAATTACAAATTCCATCAACTTAATATTGACATATGTTAAGAGTAGCAATTATTCCCCCTGCTTTCTGAAAGCGGTTGGTCCACTGCTCTTTCATAATTCTAGAAAAGTGAATTTTTGTTGAATATCCTTTATATTTTCTTTGTATTGTTGTCCACTCATACGTCATATCCTCTAGTAGTCTCCTCATCCAGCGGTTCCAACACCAAAACTTTAAAAATTCATAACTTTTGCATCGATTGTCTGATTTTTCTCAAACTTTCACTGATGTGTTCTACTAATGTTGCTGCTTTCACTCAATCCACATTGCTCTTTTGGTTTACCTTTTAAAGTTTTGGTGTTGGAACCGCTGGATGAGGAGACTACTAGAGGATATGACGTATGAGTGGACAACAATACAAAGAAAATATAAAGGATATTCAACAAAAATTCACTTTTCTAGAATTATGAAAGAGCAGTGGACCAACCGCTTTCAGAAAGCAGGGGGAATAATTGCTACTCTTAACATATGTCAATATTAAGTTGATGGAATTTGTAATTTTCCTGAAAAATGGATTTTTGTAGTATTTTCTTTATACTTTCTTGATATTGTAGTCCACTCATACGTCATAACCTCTAGTAGGCTCCTCATCCAGCGGTTCCAACACCAAAACTTTAAAAATTCATAACTTTTGCATCGATTGTCCGATTTTCTTCAAACTTTCACTGATGTGTTCTACTAATGTTGCTGCTTTCACTCAATCCACATTGCTCTTTTGGTTTACCTTCCCTTTAAGTTAGATATAGAAAAGAGTGAGCGTTGGGAACTGTTGGATGGGAAAAACTTCTTTCGATCTCAATATCCTTTGTGTGTGTGTGTGTGTGTGTGTGTGTGTGTGTGTGTGTGTGTTTAGGGGTGATTTGCATCCATCTTACCATTGGCTAGGCAGCTCCATCCACAAACACCATCACACATACAGCTTTGGTCCCGAGGACACGCCCTTCCAGGTCTATTCAAGCACGCCGTGCTGCAGGTCCTTCCGTAGAATTCGACGAGGAAATCGTTTCTTCGACACAGTCTGCCTACACAAAGGGAATGAAAAAAATGGGGCGGTGAGGTGGAGAGATTTTAAGTACCACTTTAGCCGAGAAAAAGTATTGTCTTTTGTCCACGCAGGGGCAGGCCGCTAGGCACCTTTTCTTTTCCCTGAGATTTCACAATTTTCCCATTTTTTAAATGAAATTGTTACTATTCTCTCCGTTTGGCTCCATATGTACATTTAGCTCAAATATTTCTCCTCTGGAAGGCGCATATAGTTCACACACACACACACACACACACACTCTCTCTCTCTCTCTCTCTTAGTCATTTGATGATTTTTTTTTCTTCACACAAATACTTAAAACCTCTTGGTGCATGTCTGCTCTATTGTTGCGAGCCTCATATTGCTTAGGTGATAGCTTGTACTAGAATAAACGTGAACTCGCTGTTAATATCCTTTATTATTGAATGAAATGGTTAATACAATTATTACCATGCATACTGAATCAACTGTTTCGTATGTCTACGTTTAACTCCTATTGACCTTCGGATTAGATTCTTTGTCATATTAAAAGAAAAAGTTTTGATTCATCTCGACCGGATTCTCACAGCCTAGGCATTACTGCGCAGAGAAGGCTGCGAAGCCGGGCTGGCCAAAATACGTAACAAACCTCACAACGAGAACTCGATCGACCGATTGTTGTTATGTTTCTTGAATGCCGAGAAAAGGAGAACATAGAGTTATAAAGATACGGCTCTCGTTGAAATATATTTACCTAGCAAGTTGAATATTTTTCTACGCTTTGGTGGAATATGGTGGAAAGCCAACACCTTACTATGCTAACTCCTCAGCTACGTTACGACTCTTGATTCTTCAAGCTGGTGATGTAAATCCTAATCCCGGCCCAGTAACTGGAGACAAGCTTGATGGAGATAGCCAGTCGTTTGGACTTTGTGCAAGAAGGAGAATTCAGTTTGATGCAGGTGCCCTCTACAAACTGCAGCCCACCTTTCTTCATGCTAGTCACAATAGACTCCCCTGTCAGGTATGGAAGACCATCTCCTCACTTGGTATTGCTCGGAGGCGACGTACACGACGCGGGAAAAGGGGTAACCGGAGCAGACACACGGATAGAAAGATTGCTATTCGCTGTGTTAAAGCAGTTCGGAGTGATGATTGTTCCCGTGATCAAATTGATTGTCAGATCGGTCAACAACCTCCCATCCGATTTCATTTAAATACTAACGTGAGGCGTTGTTCACATATCGGTCTTTGGAATTCCCGTTCCATGTCAAATAAGACTACTTGCATATGTGATTTGATACTGGATAAACAACTTGATGTCCTTGTCCTGACCGAATCTTGGTTAACAGGTAACCAGGGGGATGACTTTGCCATTGGTGATATTAAATCAACACTTCCTAATTATGATTTGCTGCACTGTCCTCGCTTTGGCTCAAAAGGAGGTGGAATTTGCATTGTGTATCGCACTTCGGCCAAGGTGACTCTGAACAGTAAAGCTGAATATGCCACTTTTGAGCTCATGGATGTTACGATCCGGTTCTCCCCAGCTTCAGTTTTGAGATGCTATCCAGTATACAGACCTCCACCTTCAGCAAGCAACAAGTTTACATACAGGATGTTCCTGCAGGAGTTTCTTACTCTTCTTGAGTCTGCGGCAATATCTGACAACATGCCCCTCATCCTAGGTGATTTTAACATTCACATTGATGATGAGCACGACACCCAGGCCATGAGCTTCATGAACTCCATCGACTCACTGGGTTTCTGTCAACATGTGAATGGACCGACCCATCGGGCTGGCCACACGTTGGACCTTATCTTGTCAAGACGAATAGACGATATCATCTCATCTGTCCGCATTCTGCCTGGACTTCCGTCTGATCATTCGGCTATTGTTGCTGACGTCAACCTTGCCGCTCCCACAAACACAAAGAAACTTGTGCAGTACAGGAAACTTCGGAACATCGACTTTGCATCTTTTACACAAGACATTCGGAATTCTGTAGCTACGGCAATGCCAAAGGACTCTTCTGAAGCAGTCGATGTGTATAATGATACTCTGATCCAGCTCATTAACAAACATGCCCCGTTGATGAGAAAGACTATCACAGTTCGACCATCCGCTCCCTGGTACACAGAAGAATTGAGAGAAGCCAAGAGAGTCAGGCGTCGTGCAGAACGACGGATGTTGAGTTCTGGCCTCTCGATCGACAAACAACTATACCAGAAAGAGTGTCTGTCTTATTACAATACCCTCCATGAAGCCAAATCCAAGCATTTGACTACTGAGATTGCTGAAGCTGACACCAGAGAGCTTTTTCACATTGTCAAGAGACTTACTTCTCCTTCCAGCCAGGAAAATGTCCTCCCTGAACACCGGTCTGATGTAGCATTGGCCAATGAATTTGGAAGCTACTTTTATAACAGGATTGCCAGTATCGTGACGCAATTTCAGACAACTCGAGCAAATCCACAGTTCTCTTCTAGAGCAACTAGAGTGTCTCAACCGGGTACGGACAAATGTCTTTCAGCATTTGCACCAGTCTCCTTAAGTCAAGTGAAGAAACTCATTGTCTCTCTCAAGCCTAAATCATGTAGCCTGGATCCGGTACCATCATGGCTCGTAAAGGCTTGCATTGACGACCTTCTTCCTATCATTATATCAACAATTAACCTCTCCCTTACGTCTGGTGAAGTTCCTGAAGCGTTTAAGACCTGTCTTATCACGCCCCTTTTGAAGAAGTCATCTCTCGACAGGAACGATTTGAAGAACTACAGACCCATTGCCAACCTTCCTTTCCTTGGCAAGGTATTAGAGAGGTTCGTTTCTATACAGCTCAGGTCTCATCTGGAGTCCAATGACTTATTCCCAGTAAACCAGTCAGCATATCGGCACCATCACTCAACTGAGACAGCCTTGTTAAAGGTTGCCAATGACCTTCTACTAGCAGCTGACAATGGACTGGAAGCCTGTCTAGTCCTTTTAGACTTTTCATCTGCTTTTGATTGCCTGGACCACACAACTCTTTTCAATCGGCTCGAATCCTGCTACGGCATAAAGGGATCTGCGCTTGAGTGGATAAAGTCCTATCTCACTGGTCGTCTTCAGAGAGTTACAGTGAGAGGGTCATTGTCACAATCCTTCCCTCTCCGTTGGGGCGTTCCACAGGGGTCAGTTGTGGGCCCTCTGCTCTTCACACTCTACACTGGCCCTCTTTGTCATGTAATCAGTTCACATCATGGTATACAGCATGCCATGTACGCGGATGATACCCAACTTTACCTCGTTATGAGAGCTGATGTCATCGACAGAAGTGATGCCATTAGAAGACTCACAAATTGCTTACACGATGTCAAGACCTGGTCCTCGACCAACAACCTGAAGCTTAATGAAGCGAAGACTGAATTGTTGCATGTATCTTCTAGATTCAGACAGCGGTTTGACGATGTTCCTCCCCTGGACCTATCTACGGGTTGTGTGCAGAAGTCTGAGTGTGTCCGAGATCTTGGTGTAACCTTTGACAAGCACCTCTCCTTTGCCCAGCACATCCGTAACAAGTGCAGGACAGCTTCGTGGGGGATAGCTAGGATTAACAGGATCCGCAAGTATCTCGACGCTTCTGCCACAGAAAAGCTTATCCATGCATTTGTGTCATCTCACCTTGATTATTGTAACAGTCTCCTAGCCGGTTTACCCCAATCCCATATTGCACCCCTTCAACGCATCCAGAACACCGCCGCCAGAGTAGTCACACGTTCAAAGAAGTTTGAACACATTACCCCAATCATTCAGTCACTTCATTGGTTGCCAATAAAGGAACGTGTTGTCTTCAAAATTCTTCTCTTTGTTTACAAAGCTATCCATAACCAAGCCCCTTCATACCTACAGAACCTAATCTCTCTCCGATCCTCATCAACTTCTTCTGCATCTAGACGTCTGCGCTCCCATGCTACTGCCCATCTTCAACTGTTACCCGGACCTCGCACTAAGACACGCTACGGAGATCGCTCATTCGCAGTTATTGCACCCAAGCTTTGGAACAATTTACCCATTCATATAAGACAAGCCCCATCAGTAGAATCATTTAAGGCACTACTTAAAACTTATCTTTTCCCATATTGATTCCTTTCCTAAGTTAATGTGTTGAGTGTAATTCAATTATTGTATGTGTTTAATTACTGGTACACATTTGATTTATGTCATGTTATTCTTACTTATATTTTGACCTGTCTGTTTTCCCTCATTTTCATCTTTCCTTTCGTCTCTTCCCTGTGCGCTTAGAAACATTGTATTAAGCGCATTACAAATGTAATGTATTATTATTATTATTATTTGGCCCACTTAACGTTTAGGACACCGGCAAACTTAAAAAAGAATCAAGTCTTTGTTATGGATTGTTGTTTGAACCTGTTTAAGACATCGCATCGCCCCATTCCTATTATTGTACAAGATATTTATTGAAAATCATTGTGGACTTTCGAGTCAATGAGTTACTGCCTTTGACGCACAGACGCCAAAGTGAAATATATGCTAACAATATTGATTTCCCATTCATACCCAGTTGAGTATTTTTGTTGAATCCTCACATGATTTACCACTCCCAGAACAGTGAAATAGAAAATTAACGGAAATACGTATGGCACTGCATGGCTGGCTTTACTTATGTGTCGACAAGAGCTCCTAGGACCGCTCCATGAACCGTCAACGCATGTTCTCTCGGACGAGGCGCGCGGGAACACAGCATACTTGTCGTCGCACTGCGTCCTTGCTACCGTTCCTTCAGGATAGGTGTCGGCCCCAGCTGAAGCTGGAGGGTCGTATATGATGTTTGCGAAAGTTACCCACTCAAAGGAAGTGCAGTTTTCGGCTACCACTCCTAAAACAAAGAAGTAAGCAAAAGAGTGTGAAGAGCCTAAACAAACCGAAACCAGTACGTTTTCGTAGACAGTGTTAGATCAAAGAGGTACAAGGTGTACATTGCCCGTTGAAGATGTCAACCACGTCTTTCGAGTTGATCACTTCCTGGTATTAAATGAAAGGAGTCCAGGGGAAGTCAGTCGAGTAAATGGCTGTACTCGGGAAATAATTTAATGGGGGTTCAAAAATATGTTCAGTATTAATTGGGGGACCACAAAAGTGAGGAAAGGGTGTAAAGGATACTCCCTTCCATGCGCAATCGTAAAATAAATTTTACAAGAAAACATTTCACAATTATTGTTGATGTCGCAGTAGACACCTGCTTTACATGTTCTGGAGGGGGATGTAATCATCAGCGAAGGTGTGGTTTTCGTATTAGTTCCCAGCAAATACCGTAATCATCTATCATGGTATTTGTACTATGATTCAGGGAGAGAAGATGCATCCATAAAAATAGTTTTTTATTCTCTGAAACAGTGACCGTTTTGAGGTGAAACAGAAGCTCCAAAACAAGGATGCATACCTGCAATATACATATGCAGTAGGTTCTTAACAGTTTTCCTCAACTGAACCCACACAAAGGAGTTACAGAGATGAGTCCAAATTGACTTTCTAAAAACGTCTTAGCAGTCGCGTAGGATGTGAAATAGGGCCGTATACTTAAATATTGGGAAACGAGAGAAAAAAGGGGGAAAATCTTGCATCCTGTCCATATCTTTATCTCACCTCAAAATGGAGAAAGGCCGTTGAAATTAACACGATGTCATTGTCAACATCCTAAACTTGAAGTCTTACATCGTTCTTGTCCTTTTTTTTCGGGGGGGGGGGGTTCATGACGTGTAAAATGTTATCATAGAAAAACAAATAAGTAATTGGAAACAATGTTGCTCCCGATATAGTGACGTAACTGCCCCCAAATCACATCTGTACAAATACATCCTTGTCGATGAAATGGCGCTGTCAAATTTAATAGTTTCAATCTCGCTCTTGATAGCATGACGAGAGTGCACCAGGGAGTTTGATATTTCCCCTTTCTGTCATTAATGCAACACTCTGTATAGATACATACATGTAGTTGACATGTAATATAATATAATATAAATGGCGCTGTTCAACCTGTCAGTCACGTGGACGTTCGTTGTCTACTGTTGGTCTCCTGAACCCGTGTTGCGTAGTGTCGGTGCCATGGGCATTGTTTGCCTAGTGTCGGTCTCGTGAACCTTTTTTTTTTTTTTTTTTGGCGTTGTGTCGAACTCACGGGTTTTATTTGCCTACTGTTGAACTCATGGGCTGTATGACCCCATGGATCTATTTTGGATGTGGGTCTCGCGGGCCGTATGACTCAATGCATGGTTCCGACTTTACCACATTAGTATAAATTCACATCGTCCGATATCATGTATTTTTCTTATTTTTTGATGAAAAACTTTCCAAAATTCCCCCCATTGTTCCCCGGATCGTTGAATGTTAGTATTGATGACCTTTCGGTCTAGTTCAGATAATGTTCCGGGTATCACTTTGTGTGCGTTATCAAAATGAAAACAGTGATTGTAAAAAATATTTTAAAGTACAAATTGAATTCAAAGAAACCAAAATCCAAATGTAAACGTAGATTGAATAATAGCAGCAATATTAGAAGAACATACAACACAAGTTCAAGAGACCGACACTAGGCATAGAAGGGACACGAGACTGACAATAGACAATTTGATTTTGATTTGTCAGTGAAAGTTTGAGGGAAATCTGGCCATCGATTCAAAAGTTATTGCTTTGGTTTCCTTTTATACAATCAAAGTGGCAGAAATATCATACATATATCATTCATACAAAATCATAAACATGATTACAAAATGAGTATATGAAAAAGTAAAGTGAACAAAAACTCTATACATGCATGTAAAACAAAGACTCAGGTACCGGTACGTATCTCAACTCTTAATCCTACCCGTATCCCACAAAGGAATCGGCCACCCCTCCCTACCAAGTCCTCCTTACCTCACCAGACTCAAGACAACTGTAACAAACATTTCCTGGCGCACGCACGATACACGATTTATACTGTACAACATAACCTCCCCCCCCCCCCATCTCTCTCTCTCTCTCTCTCACTCTCTCTCTCTCTCTCTTTCCCACGCACACACACTCACATACACACAAACACACACAAATACGAGCTTCTAAAGAAGATGAAAGTTCATAAAATTGGTGATTTCGTTCCCAGAGAAATGATTGGCTGAGAGCAGTCGCATGACTATATTTTTTCCCCATTTTTCCTACGCCCAGTGGGCTTACATTAATTTTTGCAATCACGTATGCCAACCCGTCATTTTGCCTAACATGTCCAGTGGGTTTACAGTAACATTTTTTTAACCATTGATGACTGGTACTGACAACCGCTTAAGACATCATTACTCAAATACATGACTGTGGCTAGCTGTAATCATGCCCACTAATAGTCCGGGAGCCAGCGGGGGTCAGCCTAGCTGAAAAGGTTACCAATTTTTATGTATATAGCAATATAGTACATATGCCCCTAAGTATGGAAATGCACGTCTGGCTGGTCATCGGTGGTGGGTGTGGCCACAAGGGCCAAAAAAAGGACCCCTCAAAATTAGGCTAGCCTAGCTGGAAAAGTAACCCCATGAAAACCACTGGAACTTGTTCGTTACACTTACAGGATAAATGAATGACCATTGCCAGACGTTTTAAGTGGTGGGGGGGTAGCCGCCAGACGCCCTCAAAGACCCAACTTTTTCCAGCTAGGCTAGCCTAGCTGAAAAAGTAATCTAATGAAACCCACTGGAACTTGTTCGTTACACTTACAGGATAAATGAATGACCATTGCCAGACGTTTTAAGTGGTGGGGGGTAGCCGACAGACGCCCTTAAAGACCCAAATTTTTCCAGCTAGGCTAGCCTAGCTGAAAAAGTAACCTAATGAAACCCACTGGAACTTGTTCGTTACACTTACAAGATAAATGCATGACCATTGCCAGACGTTTTAAGTGGTGGTGGGGGGGGGGGGGGGGGAGCCGCCAGACGCCCTAAAAGACCCAATTTTTTCCAGCTAGGCTAGCCTAGCTGAAAAAAATAACCTAATGAACCTCCACTGGAACTTGTTCGTTACACTTACAGGGTATATGCATGGTCGTCGCCAGACGTTTTAAGAAGTGTGTGTGTGTGTGGGGGGGGGGGGAATGGGTGGGGGATATATCCCCCCCCCCCCGAAATGGAGGAGGGGGGGATGGCATGTACAATCATCCCCCCCCCCCTGAATTTTGAGGGGAAAAAATGGAGGAAGCAGAAATGTGAATGTATCAATTTTGTCATATTGCATGACGTTTGTACGCCGGCCTTCAGACAAGTAACAGAGCTGAACAGTATTCTATCTTGTAGGAAAATGTATAATTTTGTTAAGCGCTCGCTCGCTTCGCTCGCTCGCGAAGAAAGTAACATCGACATACACTGTAAGGTATGGCTCAGGCGTTGACAACGTCAAATAGTATAGGTCTACATGTAAGCATGCTATGACGCGAGTAACTGGGGACCATCTGCAAATATGTACGAAAACATACAAACAAACAATAGCAACAACTTTATCGCCATAATTGAATCCCCTCCATTTCCTGAATCATTCCTGAGAAACGACAGTGACTCATGATGACTCAGTCAGGATACATCTATGTGCATACCAAGGGAAGATCAGGGACGTCGAATCTATGGGGGGCAAAGGGGCATTTGCTCCGCCCCAAAGGAAGTGTTTAGACAGACAAATCATTTATCCCCCAAGCAATTCCCGAGATGAGGACAAATCTCGAACTTTCTTAATGGAAAATTGTCCAAATATCGCCAGAACTATGCACCAGATCGTTGTATTGCAATCATGAACATGCAAAAGGTCCGCTATACAGGATAAGGAATAAACTTTGTACACTTTTGACATAGACGTATATTCCCTAATTTATCAAAGAGTGTGCAGCAGATTTTTCACTTAACAAAAGCAACCTAATATGTATAGAGGCGTCGATGGGGGGGGGGGGGGGGGTTGGTTCTCAAATAAAAGTGGGACAAACAAAAGCGAAAAATATAGCTACAAACGGTAGTTTTTGGAGTGTAAAATTTTAAAATTTTAAAGCTCGCTCGCTCCGCTCGCTCGCATTTAACCGCTATGCCATTCTCCTGATGTTGCTGCTTGTGATTGAGAGCAGGTGCACCCGGTGCGCCCCCCCCCCTTAATTTCCAAAGCGAAAATATAGCTACAAACGACAGTTTTTAGGACTGGAAAATGTCAAAATTTTCAAGCTCACTCGCTTCGCTCGCTAGCATTTAATCAGCATGCCATTCTCCTGATGTTGCTGCCAGTAATTGCCGGCAGTTGCGCCCGGTGTGCCCCCTTCATTTCCAAAGCGAAAAAATACAGCCACAAACGGCAGTCTTTGGACTGTAAAATGTCAAAATTTTCAAGTTCGCTCGCTCCGCTCGCTCGCATTTAACCGCTATGCCATTCTCCTGATGTTGCTGCCAGTAATTGCCGGCAGTTGCACTCGGTGTGCCCCCTAAATCTCCAAAGCGAAAAGGTATAGCTACAAACGGCAGTTTTTAGACTGTAAAATGTCAAAATTTTCAAGCTCGCTCGCTCGCTCGCTCGCTCACATTTAATCGCTATGCCATTCTCCTGATGTTGCTGCCAGTGATTGTGAGCAGGTGCGTCCCCCTTAATTTCCAAAGCGAAAAATATAGCTACAAACGGCAGTTTGGGGACTGTAAAATGTCAAATTTTTGAAGCTCGCTCGCTTCGCTCGCTCGCATTTTATCATTATTCCATTCTCCTGATGTTGCTGCCAGTAATTGCCAGCAGTTTTCGCCCGGTGCGCCCCCTTAATTTCCAAAGCGAAAAATATAGCTACAAACAGCAGTTTTGGGACTGTCAAATGTCAAAATTTTGAAGCTCGCTCGCTTCGCTCGCTCGCATTTAATCATTATGCCATTCTCCTGATGTTGCTGCCAGTAATTGCCAACAGTTTTTGCCCGGTGCGCCCCCTTCATTTCCAAAGCGAAAAAATACAGCCACAAACGGCAGTCTTTGGACTGTAAAATGTCAAAATTTTCAAGCTCGCTCGCATTCAACTGCTATGCCATTCTCCTGATGTTGCTGCCAGTAATTGCCAGCAGTTGCGCCTGATGCGGCCCCCCTTAATTTCCAAAGCGAAAAAGTATAGCTACAAACGGCAGTTTTTAGACTGTAAAATGTTAAAATTTTCATGCTCGCTCGCTCCGCTCGCTCGCATTTAATCGCTATGCCATTCTCCTGATGTTGCTGCCAGTGATTGACATCAGTTGCGCCTGGTGTGCCCCCCTTAATTTCCAAAGCGAAGAATATAGCTACAAACGGCAGTTTTTGGACTGAAAAATGTCAAAATTTTAAACGCAAAGAGATTTCACCGTAGGAGGGGGAAACCCCAATACCCTCCCCCCTCGCTTGATTCGTTCCCTCACATAACCGCTCCTCCTAAGATCAAATCCTGTCTACGCCGATGATAGGCCCCATTATTTAGTAGGCCTTCACAGTGATGTCGCACAGCCAGAGCTGAAATGCCACGATTTTGTCATTCAATAATATATTGTGAATATTTCATTTTCTTATGGTTTTTTTTTTACGAAAAGAAAAGCAAATTTTCACCACAAGTGAGCACCAGATCGCTGAATTTCAGGTCTGAAAATGCAAAATCTTCCTCGTGTGGGAGAGGGATACCCCCCCCCCCCCCATACACACCCTTCCCCCGTTCGGTCGTTCCGCTCCCTCTCACAGATATTTCAAAAAAAAAAATGTTTTCATACTTTTAAGGTCTGATTTTCCGCCGAAAGTCGTCTGACAAGCAAAAAAAAAAAAAAAGCAACAAGAACAAAAAGTCTTTCTCTTGTTGCTGCCACTTTTCTCCCACTTTATATTTAATGCAAAAGAGTGGGGCATCCGATCCCTGTAAAGTGTGTGTGTGTGTGGGGGGGGGGGGGGGCACAAAGCTTCTCCCCCCCCCCCCCACCCCCCATAAAAAAAGGCTGCGCCGGTCCGGTTATGGGCTTGTAATCGTGGCGATGGTGACCATCCCCCCCCCCCCCACTCCTCAGTATGGATTTACGCCGTTGGACGAGACATCACTTCGCTTTTGCCTTGTTAGATGGTGAATATTTGTAATCTTCCGTTTCTAATTCATGGCACCACCATACATGTCTGAGAATAGCGGTAAAGAAGATTAGAGTGCAAAATTAAATTCTGTGCCTTATTTGCTGAACAAACGTCGGAGGAGGACAACGACCTGTTAGGCAATATGGCGGACCAATAGCTCTATATTATTAGTGTTATAGAATAAATGACAATGATGTAGTTCTGAAGCACACTCTTCATTTTTTTTTGCAATGACTCAATGTATACCTTTAATCGAACTAAGTATATATCCATGACTTGCTCATGAATTACGGCAGAACGATTCGGTGAGGAAAGTTTTCTGTCATGTCATTACGGAAGAAGTGAACGTGTCAATATTTTGCTATTTGTTCCATAATTATTACTGAAGTGGTTCAATGTATTTCCCGAAAACATTTTTTTCTTTTATATATACCTACGTTGCATCCAAATACCTATTCGTTGAAAAAATGCAGGCCATGTATTCAAAGGTCAAAGATCATAGGTTAATGGAAGTAGGGTATACAACATTTCACCAAGTTGTTGTTTGTTTGTTTGTTTGTTTTTGTTTATGTTTTTTTTTTTTTTTTTTTGGGGGGGGGGCATGATTCAAAGTGTTCTAAAATCTTGTATAATACATGCATTTAGTTTTGTAGTCACGACTCTTGCTATGTATGATGCCAAACTCTTCCCGCTCATACAAATGCAACCGTTTCAGGGAAATAATTATGATATATTACTTCATGATTTGGTAATGCGAAGTGGTTCATAACATTCCATTGATACTATGTATAAAACAGAAAGTGAATTTGACAATGGTATATGATATCTGCAATTTACTCTTTGACAGGTTCTATCATCCGATTAATAATTTATAATGTATAAATTGAATATACAGTAGTCCCCTATTCAGTAACTACAGGTTAAGTTAGTTAAACTGCATTCACTTTGCACGCGACCATGGCGTTATAGCCAAAGATGATTGAATTCTGTAAATCCATGTGTGCCTGCACAGGATTGGAAAACGAAACAACTTTTGTGTATAGAACAACGAAACAGAAACTGGTGCATGCATTATTCTCAGTCACTTTGTTATTCATAATGATGGTTTGCTCATTGCAGTTCCGGAATCTCAGCTCGAGGGACTCGAATTGATCCCAAATCAGTCGGCAGCGTGTATCACCCAAAACAACATCTGAACACATAACTGCAGTCCTCCAGAGTCTCTATTGGTTGCCGATAAGGTCTGGTATCAAGTTTGATTTTCATATTATTTACAGTACCTTGTATTTAAATGTTTTCATCGAAATGCCCGTATACGGTATGCGTATCTCAGTTAACTCTTTAAACCATAGTTGTGATAATCTACGTGCCAAGAATCTCATGTTTTCAATAAGCGTGAACTCCAAGACATGTCGTGATAAGGACTTTAAGACAATTGGCATCGTCATTATAAAACGAATTCCCCTTTGACAAGACACGTTTTAGATTTTATAAAGAAATATGGATTCGTTTGAACGCATACAAATAGCTTCTTAAATCCTCTTACATTTTGTTTTAAAGATATGGTGTATACTTTAGAAGTGTAAGAAGCATGCTCTTGTTTTAGAGGCTTTGAGTACTGGTAAGAAGCATATGTTATTCTTATAGATTATGTGAATAAGTACGCATTCAAGAACGTTTTGAATAAAACGTATCCAGACAACTGCATATCATATTTTCACCTCTTCCTTCATGCAGATGTATCCTCTTGCCGAGAAGGTTTGTTTGATAGATATAGTGCTCACCTTATTGAAAAGGTAATGGGGTAATTTTTTGGTTTCAGTATATTATTCAAACACAACTAAGTTAACTTTTACATTAACATTTTTACAACTCACAAATTCCACACGCACAAGCGTTTCATGATTCACAAGATCCAAGTTACACTAATCCTATTTAATTTGCAGAGTGCAACAACAACATAAGTTATATACTGAGCAAATAGGCTTACATCAGTTCGCACTATTCAAGGTTTAGAGTAGTTAAGGAACTAAACCGTACCCGATTATGTGATGCTAAGTTGCACCTTGAGATGATGGGCAATATTGCCCCTATAAAGGAGCAGGCAGTGACACTGACTTGCTCCTTTAAAGGAGCAATTTTGCAGCAGTCATGGAGCAAATAAGCACCACATAGGTGCAACATCATCCCAATAAGGCACAAGATTGCACCCTCAAGAGAGGGTACATTCTTGCATCCTTCGGGTATAAAGTTGCACCTAAAGGTACGAGGTTGCGCCTTTTTCAAGGGGACAAAGTTGCTCCCGAGGGTGTAACTTTCACCCTTTCTTGCGGGTACAAAGCAGCACCCAAAGTTCCAAGATTGCACCCTCAAAACAAGGCACAATCTTGGAACTTTGGGTGTTTCTTTGCACCCTCACGAAAGGATGTAAAGTTGCACTAAGATGTAAAGGCTACACGAGGTGCAAAGGTGCGCCGAAAGGTAAAGGGTGCAAGATCGCACCCTCAAGAAAGGTGCAACTTAGCACCACTTAGTGTGGGTGGAAAGATGCACCCTCAAGAAGAGGTGCAATCTAGCACCACTTAGTGTGGGTGGAAAGATGTACCCAAGGGAACATTTTCGCACCCTCAATAAAGGGTTCAACTTTGCACCCTCTCTGCAGTATTATTTTATACACACGTGAATTCCTTGTTCCTGTGAGCTACGTTTAATATGAGCGTGACCCAGTATTAGACACGTGTCAAGCCTTTGCAGACACAGAATTTTTTCTTCATATTGTTTAAAGGTCATTAAAAAAATAAATATATATTTATTTCTTTTAAGTTAAGAGGAGCAAATGTGGAGATCATGACCTGTGATACATGTTACGGGAAGTCTATATTTTTATGTGTACTCGGTTTTTTTTTTTTTCAACTACAAGGAATTACCTATGAGCTAATTGGATAAAGAAGCTGAGCATTCCTTTTTTTTTCATCAGTTAATATCAGTGCTGGAGTATTATTCTTGAAAAGTTGGCATCTAAATGTCCTCCACACCAAGTACTTACTGTATAAAATCATATTCCTGTGAGTTACGTTTCTTATGAGCATGACAGATCTGTAGACATAGTGGTTACAAACACTAAGTTTCCTTTGCTTTCATCGTTATCAAGAAGCGATTTTGAACAATTTCAGAACCGTCATAGTGGTTACAAACACTAAGTTTCCTTTGCTTTCATCGCTATCAAGCGATTTTGAACAATTTCAGATGTTCTGTTTTTTCAATTTCGTTACGAGAAGGCAATGATTTCATGTAAAACATGTTAAGGAAAGTTGATAGTTTGGTTATTTTATCATTACTCATCTTCGTCTTCTCAACAAGAAGATGATACACATGAGCTCATTTGCTAAAGAAGTTGAAGGATGTTTAATTGCTGGTAGCAACGTAGGGGCTTTTGTCATAACATTTTGCATCTTAATCCCTCGAAACTAAGTACATGCAGTATTAGTTTATAGATAACATAATATTTTTTGTTGTTGCTGTGAGCTTATTCATATGAATTTTAGACATGTTTCTCATGTTTCTGTCATATGCTTTACTGAAGAACAGCAAATGTTGAGTATATTGGCAAGAGAGGTTGATCATTACTTTACATTTAAGTTCATTGAAGTGTCGGAGCATAAACTTGTCTTGAACTATTAGCATCCAAAACCCTCCAAACCAAAAACGTGCAATACTAGACACGACAGGAATTCCTTGTTGTTATGAGTTATGTTTCTTAAAAACACTGAATTTTTCTGCTTTTGCAATGTACTATGTTCAAAAACACTCTTGAACAATTTTCAGATTTCGTTTCTTTCTTAAGAGAAGAAAACGGTGAGGTCATGTGAAGCTTGTTCCTAGAAGTTTTATTTCGTTAATACTTTTTCTTTACCCATCTCCTCAACCGTAAGGTGATACGGTACCTAAAAAGTCATAGGCCAAAGGTGTTGAGCTTTACTTCCCCTTTTTAAAGTAAATTTAAGAGCTGGGGCATTATTTTTAAAAAGTTGGCATTTTAAGCTATGTACACCGAGTACAAGTGTTACTGAATGGATTTCTTGTTGCAGTAGAATTGTATTTTTTATGAGCTTGATGGAGTATTAGACAATTGTATCAAATGTTTCCAAAAACTGTTAATGTATTCCCTTTTGCTAATGTCCAAAGAGTTCATTTGCCAAGTTTTGATTGTCTTTTGTTTTAATCATCAGGGGTTTGTTTTATCACGGTCATAGAGGAAAGAAACTTAATTATATAAAAAAAAAGTCTTCATATAAGAAGAGATACTGTAGGACACAATTTCATCAAAGGTTGTGATTTTCAACATTCCAAAATGCAATTGATGAATATTTCTCCCCAGGGCACAGAAAGAAAGTAGTTTTTGTCTTGATTTTTTTTTTCACGTCAGTATGTTATAATACCCGCGGGTTTACGCCCATCCCACCAATTTCCATCCGGATACTGTACCCGGCCCTGTTTTTTGTTTTTCACCTTTGTTTTACACTGCAAAGAAAATGAGAACACTGATGTTTGAGAAAAATCCCGACATGTTTGATTGGGCAATTCTTTTTTGCTGTCTATTATTCTTTCCAAATAAGTTTTTTGGTTATCACTGAGGACAAATACAGATACCCTATTTCTTCTACCAAAACCACAGCACTGTATATTCTCATATTTCTACAGTATTTCGTCTTAACACTTGCCCTATTGACATTTCAAATCAGGTTTCCCTGTGCGCTCAGGAAACTCCCCCATTAAAGGAGACCTCCGGGTGATTCTCAGATTTTTACATTTGTACAACTATGAATTCAATTCAATTCAAAGTTTATTTCATTTTTCGACAAAACAAATGTTTCACTTCTTTTGGTAACAGAGAATATGGTAAATAGAACATACTGAAATGAAAAGACTGTACAATTGAGGACCTATAGTAATCATACATTGTAAAGTAAAAAAGAAACACAAGTGATCGAAGTGAAGTACATGTATACCGTTGCTAAGTGCGAAGTGCGAAAAATGGAGGGACCCACTAAAAAGACAGAGCTTGTAGTGTGTGAGCCCCTCTGAAAAAGAACATTGATGGAATCGTAGATACAAAAGATAACAAAGTGGAAGAAGTTTAGAAGCCCACTGAAAATTAGATTACCAGATATACACTTTCATAGACGCGAACAAACATGAAACAGGACTAGACAACGAGACGACTACTGAAAAAAAAAGTTGTACAAGACAAAACGGGATGGACAAGACTGACAAACTGAAGACAAAATAGCAGACAAGAATGCACAACAGAAACAGAAACAGAACAACAGAAACATCGATCTTCGGCCGAAGCATGCCAAGAGAATCAGAAGATAGTTGTAAGGGAAAAGTAATATTTTGACGCCTGAAAAAAGACAACAAAATAGAAAATAGAGGGACGTGTGAACAGGAGTAACATACGGAAAGTCAACTTCAAGACGCTATGGGCAAAATGGCATAGGTGACAACATTGCGAACATCAAGGAAAAAGATACCATTAATTCTTCGAAGAGGGGACAAAGTGAGCAGGTAAGTATAATTCTGAGAAAAATTGCCAAATGGTTAATTCGGTATTGTAGAGTCATACGATTGCAATAAAAAAGACTTCAGTCTCCTCTTGAAAGAATATATGGATGGAGCGTTTTTTATGTTTTGATTCAAAGAATTCCAATAATTTGGGCCTACATAAATAAGTGTGTTTTCGGCAAAAATCGTTCTTAAAAGAGGCAAGTAAAATTCATTGGAACGCCTAGTAGGATATTCATGAAATGATTGATTTTTGAGGAACATAGAGTCAAAAATAGACGGAAGCAAGTTATTACAATACTTGGACATAAATTGCCCTAAATTAAACAAAAACAAATCTGCAATTTTTAAGAGCTTGTTGGAGGCAAACAACATATTTGTATGAGAACGTACAGGGGAAAAACAGATAACACGGAGAGCTTTCTTTTGTAAGAGGAACACTCTCTCTAATAGATTCTGATGCGTGTTGCCCCAAACTAGTATTCCATAATTAAGATGAGGCAATATTAACGACGAATATAGCATAAGTAATGATTTTTGTGGAATATGAAATTTCAATCTATTTACAATGCCTATATTATGTGAAATTATATTGCAGACATTATCAACATGTGATTTCCAGGCGAGTTTTTCATCCACAATGACACCAAAAAATTTGATCTGTGAGACTCTTTGTAGATGAGAGTCATCTAATACTATATTTGTACTTAAACTATCAACAATATTACTAAAAAGCATATATTTCGTTTTTTGAGCATTGAGTGATAGCCTGTTGGCCCTGATACAGTTTGTCACTTTTTTCAATTCAATGTTAATTTTATGAACAAGAAAATCAATATCATTATGGGCAAAAAAAATACATTAGTGTTATCTGCAAAATGAATAAAAGAGAGGTCGTCGGATACGCGACAAAAATCATTAATATAAATAATGAACAATAACGGCCCTAAGAGACTTCCCTGTGGGACACCACATTTAACTTCTCTGACAACGGAATCATTGTTTTTGATTGTAACGAACTGTTTTCTATCAACTAAATAACTCTTGAACCACTCCAAGGCCTTCCCACGTATTCCATAATGCGATAACTTATAAAGTAAAATATCATGATTGATAGTGTCGAAAGCCTTGGAGAAGTCCAAGAAAATACTAACTAAATGAGAATGGTTATCGATTGCGTGAACAACTCTATCAACAAAATGCAAAAGAGCATGCGTAGTACTATGTTTCCCACGAAAACCAAACTGAAAATTCGTAAAAACGTCAAGTACCTTCAAAAAATTGATCATTCTCTTGTAAATAAGTTTTTCTAAGATCTTAGACAATGACGATAATAATGAAGTTGGGCGATAATTGTTGACTTCGAACTTATCGCCTATCTTAAATATTAGAATTACTTTAGCTAATTTCATTTTATCAGGGAACACACCATTAAAAATTGACAAATTAAATATATGAGCAAGTGGATCAGCACTCGAGGAAATCACGAGGAAATCGAGATCAGCAATCGAGAAGTATAAAATTGTCTATCTCATCATAACCACAACTTCGTTTATTTTCAAAAGAGGAAATTATATCAATAATTTCAAATCTGTTAGTTGGTATAAAAAATATGGAATCAGAATTACGCTGACCTAAAAATTCAGTAAAATGAGAATCTGTTGCAGAAATGTTTTGAGCATAACTTTCGCCTATTTTTGAAAAATAAGAATTGAAAATATTTGCAATATGAAGAGGATCATTTATCAATTCATCATTCAATTTAATTTTATCAATGTCAGAGTGTTTACTCGGAACATTCATGGCCTGTTTTAGGACTTTCCAAGTATTTTTCATATCAAACTTATATTTCGATAATTGCTTAAAGTAATATCTTTTCTTTTCAGAACGTAAAATCATTGTCAAAGTATTTTTATATGATGTAAATATATTCTTCGATCGCTCAGTTTTTTTTTCAAATTGTACTTATAATACAAACGATTTTTCCTATTGATTGAACGAAGAATTGATCTGGAAATCCAAGGTAATCTAGGTGTCTTTTTATACTCTGTTCTATTTCTTTGTTTTGGGATTACATCATCTAAATGATGATTAAAAGTTTCCATAAAATTACAAAAAGATATATTAACATCATCGCTGCCAAATACTCCTGACCAGTCAGCATTCTCGAGAGCCACATCAAAACTAGCTAACTTTTCAGGTGAAACTCTACGTCTAAACAAAAGAGGTGAAATAGGTTTAATATTAGCTGGTGTTTTAAGAGTAAAACAAGTCATTATTGTAAAATGATCAGTCATATCTGAAAGAATTATAAAAGAGTCAGGGAGGGGTAGAATTAGTTATACTGAGGACAGAGTTTCAGAATTTGTGATAATTGGGATGAATAATAAGAATATTTTCAAAAAATAGAACAAATTGCAATGAACAAGGATGATGACATGGGAGGGTCACCATAAGAATGCATGAGTTGGGGCTCAAGGAATCAGAACAAAAGAATAAGGCATGCATAGATTATAGACAGGTGAACTCGCAAGCAAGCGGTATTGTTATGGAATTACACTCCTATCATTTCTGAAATATGTGAACCTTATAGCTGGTAAAATTGGGTCTTTGAGAGCGTCTGGGGGCTACGCCCCACCACTTAAAGCGTCTGTCAACGGTCATGCATCTATTCTGTAAGTGTAAAAACAAGTTCCAGTGGGTTTCATGCGGTTACTTTAATTTTCAGCTAGGCTAGCCTAGCTGGTAAGAATTTGGTCTTTGGGGCGTCTGGCGGCTATTGTCTGGCAACAATCATTCAATTATCCTTTGAGTGTATCAAAAGAACAAGTTCCAGTGGGTTTCAGGAGGTTATTTTTCCAGCTACAGGCTAGTCCAGCTGGTAAAATTGGGTCTTTGAGGGCGTCTGGCGGCTACCCCCCCCCCCCCCACCACTTAAAACGTCTGGCAACGGTCATGCATATATCCTGTAAGTGTAAAGAACAAGCTCCAGTGGGTTTCACTAGGTTACTTTAATTTTCAGCTAGGCTAGCCTAGCTGGTAAGAGTTTGGTCTTTGGGGCGTCTGGCGGCTATTGTCTGGCAACAATCATTCAATTATCCTTTGAGTATATCAAAAGAACAAGTTCCAGTGGGTTTCAGGAGGTTATTTTTCCAGCTACAGGCTAGTCCAGCTGGTAAAATTGGGTCTTTAAGGGCGTCTGGCGGCTACCCCCCACCACTTAAAACGTCTGGCAATGGTCATTCATTTATCCTGTAAGTGTAACGAACAAGTTCCAGTGGGTTTCATTAGGTTACTTTTTCAGCTAGGCTAGCCTAGCTGGAAAAAATTTGGGTCTTTAAGGGCGTCTGGCGGCTACCCCCACCACTTAAAACGTCTGGCAATGGTCATATTCATTTATCCTGTAAGTGTAACGAACAAGTTCCAGTGGTTTTCATGGGGTTACTTTTTCAGCTAGGCTAGCCTAGCTGGAGTTGGGTCTTTAAGAGCGTCTGGCGGCTACCCCCCACCACTTAGAACGTCTGGCAATGGTTATTCATTAATCCTGTAAGTGTAACGAATAAGTTCCAGTGGTTTTCATGGGGTTACTTTTCCAGCTAGGCTAGCCTAATTTTGGGGGGTCCTTTTTGTGGCCCTCCTGGCCACACCCACCACCGATGACCAGCCAGACGTGCATTTCCAAACTCAGGGGCATATGTACTAAATTGCTATACACATAAAAATTGGTAACCTTTTCAGCTAGGCGGACCCCCGCTGGCTTCCGGACTATAACGTCACGATGGTATATTTCAGCCTTCACAGCAGCATTCATGGGTACGCAATCAGTTACAAAGTGCGCTCAGTCACATTATTTATAGTTACTGTAAATATTTACAGTTACCGTAAACAATGTGCAATTTCAAAGTTTGTGCTAAGTGTGTTTGGGGCACTTTTACGAATTCTGGACATCCTGGCTTTTGAGCAAGTCTAACAGGTAGCTGACTGGTATTTACCCATAATGTGAATAAAAATGATTCATAGAACCATGTTTATTAAACAAGTAAGGCCTCAGTTTACGTTCATGATGTTAGTGCAGCTCACTCGACGGTATTTATAATGCACCTTTTACATCATTTATATGTTAAAATTACTGCATTATATGTAGGACGATATTTCCGAAGTATTAAAGTATGAACAAAGATAGGGTGTAATACCTGACAAGCAGCACAGCCAAAAGCAAAACGGTAAGACAGTAAATACCAGTGACCGCTGTTTGTCCTTCATGATAGGTGGATATTCGATGCATGCAGTCCCCAACGTTCAATCTTGGATGTGTGCAATACATAATATAAACAGTGTTATCGAACTCAACTCAGGAAGTGATAATCGGCATCCGGAGTTAAGACCTTCAGAGTCGGCCATAAGATCGCTGATTGGATGTGCAAAATGAAATGTGACTTTGGGACCTCATACACTTCATTGATTGGTTAGCATGCTTCAACTTGAGAGCCAATCAAAAGACGACAAGGCCGTCGACCGTAGAAATCGTACATAGACGCGGCATGCCGAGGGAGTGCATTTCACTCTTTTTTCTTTCATCTCTCCTTCTCTCTCTCTCTCTCTCTCTCTTTTCTTCCAGAACTTTTTATTAATTTTAGATATTCTGACGTCAATGAAGGAAAACAGACCTACACTCTTTAATATTTCATATGTTTCCTCGAAAAAATGAAAAGGAGAGAAGTCTTTGTAAATAATTACAATGTAGAAATTGTTTACCTTTTAACATGCTGACAAATGTTTGCAGTTGATGTTTCAGTTAAGGGTCAAAAGTAGGGTGCTTTAGTTTTTAGATAACGAATTTCGTATGCATGGCATTTGGATGTCAAGTATACCTTTGCATATCTGCTCTTGTTTGATAATTTTCGAGCATCATTACAAAACAATTATTCCAGTGCACACTCATCATTTCTTTCATAAAAACATTTTCAATGATTTTGTTCCAAATCTTCCACAATGACTTTGATGAACTACAGCTACCTCCAAAAAAAAAAATGGTATATGCCATTATTGTTCATTTTCCTTTTATCACTTTGTCATGCGTTGTGACCGCAGTTTACCTGACAGAACATTTTTGTTGTTGTTATTGTTGTTAAAGGGTAATCACGGTGATTTATAAATGCATATATCATGAATCATTTTGTCAAATATGATTTAAGTAGGAGAGGCAGTAGCTAGAAGATATGTATTCAAGTTGCCTTCGTTGACAGTGTTAATGTTTTCGTTTGTTATCCTTAGTCAATTTCGTATCAGAAAAGCATTACTGATGAAGATTTGTAAGGCTATTGAGAGACTTGTGAGCCTTTGAAATGATATCCTCATTTGATTAAGGGATCGTATAGTTTTGGTTCAAACCTTATTTCAGGATTCTAACTTTTTTGGTGAGATAATGAGAAACCTCTTATAAAATATGAAAAACCATGTAATTTCACGAGGAATTCAACGTCTATTTGATGAAAATTGGTTATGAAATGTCTGAGATATCTAAAACAGAGTGATTCTGATAAAGTGTGGGACCCATACTTTATTACGATCGCTTTGTTTTACTTTTTTTTTACGTTTCAGCCATTCCAGACCCTATTTTCATCAAATAGACTTTAAATTCCTCTTAAAATGGTTTGGTAAAATGGTCTGTACTATTCAATAAATTAGTGTTTTCTCGGTATCTTGCAAAAACTTAAAAGCCCAATTCTCATCTCCATCAATACTGTACCATCCCTTTAACATTCTTCGTGTTGTCTAGTATCGCTGTTTCAACATCACTGTTTCAATGAACTTGGGAAAGAGTGTAAGAATTGAAAGTTCTAAAATCCTAATTGATTAACTTGATATTCAAACTCCTTTAGAATTACTCTCCATTTGAAAAACACCATGGACCGATGTGGAATTGCATTTACAAAAAGAAAAAAAACCCAAGGTCTGACTGAGACAGTTATCTCGTGTGCTTTGCAGGGAATTGCAGGGAGAGAGAATTTGTAGGTATGGTGTTAAATTATTTACCAGCACCCATTAGATTTGCCAAGTTTTAAATTACATGATATCCAGGTGAAAAACATCTGGGATAAGCACAAAAACACGAAGAGACATAATGGTAACATGCACCCACTTCCTGCCTTTTCTCCGGCATTGCTGATCTGTAGTTTTTTCCTTCAATGTGCCGAGGTCAATCCAGGAACTCGGGACACGAGAACTTTTCGAGTGGACTGTTCGGGGAAAAACCCCATCGGTGTTCGTGAACTCACCTCGGAAACTGGCTGTCCTGAAGTGTTATGATAATCATCAATTTGGAGCAGCGGTATGCTTCCGTGTATTGATATCAATTTTATATTCAATTCAATTCAAATTTGTTTTCTTTTTCTTTCAACAGAATATACAAAGTGGACACAATGATGAGTTAAAATTGGACAGGAAGCAAGGAATCGCAGTCCGTTCATGTCTATGATTAGTACAAAAAAGAGGCATATCTAAACATCTGTCTATTTTGTGAAAAATATGAAGATATACCCACTCAAGAGACTATTATATGGGTTCCTCAGACAAAAGACCATTCTGCATGTAGAAACCTAAATATTTGATATATGTTGCAATATCTTATAGTAAGACACATATTAAACGAAAGTTTGTGGAAAATCGGGCTATTCGTCCGAAAGTTAATCATATGATTACCCTAAAAAAAAACACACACACACAGTGAACATATTCTCTCTTGAAGGAGTGAGAGAGAGAAAAGAGTGAGTTAAAAGTTACATTTTAGTGAATTTGGAGCTATTATAAAACCTTTAATTTAAAGTAAAGTACTGAAAGACTACGTTTTGCGTATTTAATATTTTTGTGTTTGTGTGTCAGATATAAGGATACAATTATGCTTTCTATGTCTGTTCGTACAATATGCTTCCTATAGGCCTACTCATTCCTGCCCACGTTTTTGGAAATCCTTCTTGGTTTTCTTGTGTCCTGTATGTTTGGTTTCCTTTCTCGCTTACGTTATTAAGGCATCCGCATCTTTTATTTCCTCTCCCTCATTAGAAACAAAGATGAGGTTGTGCAGATAATCGATGTTCTTCAACAGGGTTGTTGACTTTCTATATTCCCACTGCAATCCTTTTGACATGGCAGATTCATTTCCTGTAACGTTTTCTGTCTGTTGTATAATCAATTAGAATATATTTCTCATGTTGCCCTAATGCCCCAGTCACACAGTGCTTTACGATGTGTTACGTCTGCCGCGGATAGATACGGATGAGGGGACGCAGCGTGGACGTAGGCATCCGCAGGGACGTATGTAGACGTAACTGTCCGTAACTCATCCGTAAAGAAACGCAAAATGACGGCGCCAAGCCTGCGAAATTTTGAAACGTTCAAAATTTCGCAGAGGGATTCTACGGATGCAGACTAACGGAAGTAACCGTAACCAAACGTAATTATCCCTAACTGAACGTAACTATCCGTAGCCTGGACGCAGACCATCCGCAAAATATTTTGCCTCCCGTCCGTTTGGGTTCGTTTACGTCCACCGTAAGTATCCGAAAAGTAACTGCAAGTTAACGTATCTCAACACTTTCGTCAGCTTACGGATATTTGCGGACAGTTACGGATGCTGCGGACGATTACGTCCTTCGACGTTTTCCATTTTCCACTCGCATGGGAACACAGTTCAAGTGGTTTTCATGGGGTTACTTTTTCAGCTAGGCTAGCCTAGCTGGAGTTGGGTCTTTAAGAGCGTCTGGCGGCTACCCCCCACCACTTAGAACGTCTGGCAATGGTCATTCATTAATCCTGTAAGTGTAACGAATAAGTTCAAGTGGTTTTCATGGGGTTACTTTTCCAGCTAGGCTAGCCTAATTTTGGGGGGTCCTTTTTGTGGCCCTCCTGGCCACACCCACCACCGATGACCAGCCAGACGTGCATTTCCATACTCAGGGGCATATGTACTAAATTGCTATACACATAAAAATTGGTAACCTTTTCAGCTAGGCGGACCCCCGCTGGCTTCCGGACTATAACGTCACGATTGTATATTTCAGCCTTCACAGCAGCATTCATGGGTACGCAATCAGTTACAAAGTGCGCTCAGTCACATTATTTACAGTTACTGTAAATATTTACAGTTACCGTAAACAATGTGCAATTTCAAAGTTTGTGCTAAGTGTGTTTGGGGCACTTTTACGAATTCTGGACATCCTGGCTTTTGAGCAAGTCTAACAGGTAGCTGACTGGTATTTACCCATAATGTTAATAAAAATGATTCATAGAACCATTTTTATTAAACAAGTAATGCCTCAGTTTACGTTCATGATGTTAGTGCAGCTCACTCGACGGTATTTATAATGCACCTTTTACATCATTTATATGTTAAAATTACTGCATTATATGTAGGACGATATTTCCGAAGTATTAAAGTATGAACAAAGATAGGGTGTAATACCTGACAAGCAGCACAGCCAAAAGCAAAACGGTAAGACAGTAAATACCAGTGACCGCTGTTTGTCCTTCATGATAGCTGGATATTCGATGCATGCAGTCCCCAACGTTCAATCTTGGATGTGTGCAATACATAATATAAACAGTGTTATCGAACTCAACTCAGGAAGTGATAATCGGCATCCGGAGTTAAGACCTTCAGAGTCGGCCATAAGATCGCTGATTGGATGTGCAAAATGAAATGTGACTTTGGGACCTCATACACTTCATTGATTGGTTAGCATGCTTCAACTTGAGAGCCAATCAAAAGACGACAAGGCCGTCGACCGTAGAAATCGTACATAGACGCGGCATGCCGAGGGAGTGCATTTCACTCTTTTTTCTTTCATCTCTCCTTCTCCCTCTCTCTCTCTCTCTCTCTCTCTCTCTCTTTTCTTCCAGAACTTTTTATTAATTTTAGATATTCTGACGTCAATGAAGGAAAACAGACCTACACTCTTTAATATTTCATATGTTTCCTCGAAAAAATGAAAAAGAGAGAAGTCTTTGTAAATAATTACAATGTAGAAATTGTTTACCTTTTAACATGCTGACAAATGTTTGCAGTTGATGTTTCAGTTAAGGGTCAAAAGTAGGGTGCTTTAGTTTTTAGATAACGAATTTCGTATGCATGGCATTTGGATGTCAAGTATACCTTTGCATATCTGCTCTTGTTTGATAATTTTCGAGCATCATTACAAAACAATTATTCCAGTGTACACTCATCATTTCTTTCATAAAAACATTTTCAATGATTTTGTTCCAAATCTTCCACAATGACTTTGATGAACTACAGCTACCTACAAAAAAAAAATGGTATACGCCATTATTGTTCATTTTCCTTTTATCACTTTGTCATGCCTTGTGACCGCAGTTTACCTGACAGAACATTTTTGTTGTTGTTATTGTTGTTAAAGGGTAATCACGGTGATTTATAAATGCATATATGTGACCGTGCACCTCAAAACGAACATAAAGTCGCACACACTGATTTTGCGTGAGGACTGAAAATAAGTGAAATGGGTCAACCTAGCCGAACTTGACTTTGTCATATTTTCTGAAAGAGCGGGTCTTCTTTTACATTATGCTAAAATTTGGTATCATAAAACGGGCAGGAAAGTGTGTGTTTTTAGCAGTTTATCTCGAACATTTTTGGTAGAATAGTGTGATTATGTGTGTCTTTAGAATCCCTTTTTCATTTCTGAAAAACCTTGTCGACACTCTTCACTTTCAACTCAAATGACTTTTGAAAGGATAGTGCTACTGCTTTGAAACTTGGCATTAATTATGGACAGAATGTGTTAATGAGGCATGCCTGATTTCAGTTTCATCTGATAATCCCTTCATTGTTGTTACTGTGGTGGTTTACTTCCTGTTTTTTGTCCCATTCATCGCACAGCCAGCACGGTTTGGTAAAGATTAAGCGCTTGAATAGACACTGTACTTCAGAGCCTCTTTTCTCAGTTCCCACTTTCCCTGAGGTTGTGCTTTCTTTCCAATATTTAGATAGGTTAGGAGAGTCCATTTGATTTGAGTTATACATCATTTTAAAGCTTAAAGTCTGCTCTTTCAGAATATGGTCTTAAGTGAAAATTCATGTCTGGCGACTTTTTGTTTGTTTTGAGGTGCAGGGTCACATATCATGAATCATTTTGTCAAATATGATTTAAGTAGGAGAGGCAGTAGCTAGAAGATATGTATTCAAGTTGCCTTCGTTGACAGTGTTAATGTTTTCGTTTGTTATCCTTAGTCAATTTCGTATCAGAAAAGCATTACTGATGAAGATTTGTAAGGCTATTGAGAGACTTGTGAGCCTTTGAAATGATATCCTCATTTAATTAAGGGATCGTATAGTTTTGGTTCAAACCTTATTTCAGGATTCTAACTTTTTTGGTGAGATAATGAGAAACCTCTTATCAAATATGAAAAACCATGTAATTTCACGAGGAATTCAACGTCTATTTGATGAAAATTGGTTATGAAATGTCTGAGATATCTAAAACAGAGTGATTCTGATAAAGTGTGGGACCCATACTTTATTACGATCGCTTTGTTTTACTTTTTTTTACGTTTCAGCCATTCCAGACCCTATTTTCATCAAATAGACTTTAAATTCCTCTTAAAATGTTTTGGTAAAATGGTCTGTACTATTCAACAAATTAGTGTTTTCTTGGTATCTTGCAAAAACTTAAAAGCCCAATTCTCATCTCCATCAATACTGTACCATCCCTTTAACATTCTTCGTGTTGTCTAGTATCGCTTTTTCAACATCACTGTTTCAATGAACTTGGGAAAGAGTGTAAGAATTGAAAGTTCTAAAATCCTAATTGATTAACTTGATATTCAAACTCCTTTAGAATTACTCTCCATTTGAAAAAACACCATGGACCGATGTGGAATTGCATTTACAAAAAGAAAAAAAAAAAACCAAGGTCTGACTGAGACAGTTATCTCGTGTGCTTTGCAGGGAATTGCAGGGAGAGAGAATTTGTAGGTATGGTGTTAAATTATTTACCAGCACCCATTAGATTTGCCAAGTTTTAAATTACATGATATCCGGGTGAAAAACATCTGGGATAAGCACAAAAACACGAAGAGACATAATGGTACCATGCACCCACTTCCTGCCTTTTCTCCGGCATTGCTGATCTGTAGTTTTTTCCTTCAATGTGCCGAGGTCAATCCAGGAACTCAGGACTCGAGAACTTTTCGACTGGATTGTTCGGGGAAAAACCCCATCGGTGTTCGTGAACTCACCTCGGAAACTGGCTGTCCTGAAGTGTTATGATAATCATCAATTTGGAGCAGCGGTATGCTTCCGTGTATTGATATCAATTTTATATTCAATTCAATTCAAATTTGTTTTCTTTTTCTTTCAACAGAATATACAAAGTGGACACAATAATGAGTTAAAATTGGACATGTATTTGAATGATATATACAGGAAGCAAGGAATCACAGTCCGTTCATCGCATGTCTATGATTAGTACAAAAAAGAGGCATATCTAAACATCTGTATATTTTGTGAAAAATATGAAGATATACCAACTCAAGAGACTATTATATGGGTTCCTCAGACAACTTAAAAGACCATTCTGTATGTAGAAACCTGAATATTTGATATATGTTGCAATATCTAATAGTAAGACAAATATTAACGAAAGTTTGTGGAAAATCGGGCTATTCGTCCAAAAGATAATCATATAATTACTCTAAAAAAAACGAGTGAAAATATTCTCTCTTATAGGAGTGAATAAGTGAAAAGTTTAAAGTTTAAAGTTAAATTTGATTGAATTTGTATCAAATATATATATTACTAATTGATTGAAGTGAACTCAGGGATCACTACAAACCATTCGGGCTAAAAGCTTGATGACAGTATAGGAAAAAAAGCTCTTTCTACGACTTAGGGTAAGTTGATCTTTCATTCTAATTTTGTACAGAGGTTTTATAGAGGTACTGATAGCGTTGGATAGAAATATCAACATGACCAACGTAAGTGACTATAATGGTCAAGAATATCTTATCTGGCTAAAGGGTTATTCGTCCTCTTCAACTATTTTTGTTTTAAATACTTAACGCTCTTGCGGGGCCATCAATAATTAAACAACCTTAAAATATCTTGATATTTCAGAGATACAGACATTCACACACAAGTTCTTTTCCTTTTTAGTTTCTGATGGTCCTTTTAGTCATGTTAATTCTTTTTTAGAATTAATGTGAAATAATTATGTAGTGGCCAAAAATAAAAGGAATTATTATTCTTGAAAAAACCAAACTATTTCGAACTTATGCTGTACCCGAGCGGGCCAACAAAATAGTAGGCTCTTATGAGCTTTTTTCAGAATTTGTTGGCCGCTAATATGGATATAATTACAAATTGTGAAAATTAGGCCATTCTAACCCAATAAAAGAGAGTTAGGTCCAATCTCATAGGAAAGAATAAATGAAAACTAGGGTCACTCCGACGCCTTGTGCATAAGTATCACTGAAATAATAATATTCAATTTTGTAGTGAAATCAGTCTCTTTCTCTTTTTCAGGTGAGACAACCGAAACAAGAATTGAGTCGGTCAACCCAAATGACGTAATTATTTTGGTTATTACAGAGAATCATAATCTGCGACTTTATGTGTATTTTGTGCTGCGCGGTCGCATAAATATTCTCATTCATAATTTGACCTTGAAGCTTTTATGACATACAAATGTATGTTGATTTGTATTGATTCATGATACCCTCAACATCACTTTAGGTTGTGAAACAAATATCAAGAAACATTCCATATATTTTTTATAATTTCTCTTCATGTCTTTTGTTAGTCACATTAATATCACAGACATATTCAATTTATGCTGAGTCGAGGGGAAGGTGCGTTCCAAGGTCTTTTGTTTAACCTATCAGTACTTTGGCAATGATTAATAGATGAGGTCACAACCAGAGTCTTGGTTTGGAGGGTATTTTTGGGTGGCGTACCCAAGTAATCTGAAGAAAAATAGAAGAAAAAATATTTCAAGAAATGTATGGACTGTTTCTATATATTCGTTTCACCGTAAAAGTGATATTGAGGGTATCATGAATCAACACAAATCAACACACATTTGTATATCATAAAACCTGATACAGTAAAATACTAAAAGTAGATTTACTATTTTTGTGTTTGTGTGTCGGATGCAAGGATACAATTATGCTCTCTATGTCTGTTCGTACAATGTGCTTCCTATACTCATTCCTGCCCATGTTTCGGAAATCCTTCTTGGTTTTCTTGTGTCCTGTACGTTTGGTTTCCTTTCTCGCTTACGTCAAGGCATCCGCATCTTTTATTTCCTCTCCCTCATTAGAAACAAAGATGAGGTTGTGCAGATAATCGATGTTCTTCAGCAGAGTTGTTGACGTTCCACATTCTGACTGCAATCCTTTTGACACAATGACAGATTCATTTCCTGTAACGTTTTCAGTCTGTTGTTTAATCAATGAAGATATTTCTATAATGTTCCGTTAACAGTGTATAGATTCTAAATTTTCGCTTTCCTTCTAACCCCATGGAGTTCTGATAAAGTTAAGTTGCTGGAACAAACAACAGGTTTCGAAATCGATCATGAAGAAATGAGAATATCCATCATATTTTTAATGGTGGCCGCATCCACAACAGATTAGATTCACGTTAGATAACCTGATTACTTACTGTGACTGTACATCATTTTGTTTTCCATAGTAAAAACACACACACATTTTAAGTTCACATGATGGTTTATTACATAAAGAATAGAGTCCTTTTCCAAGACGTTTCACTTCGTTCCTATATATATACTAGGCCTACAGATTCACTTTAAAAGCACCTTTGCAGGGCTGACGCAATACTGTTTGACAGGCATTAAGAGTATCATATCATTTCTAAATTAGTACCAAAATCGTAAGTTATAAATCATAAAAGTTAAACATAAAAAAAATACCGGTAATCGAAATTTTCTTGCTAATTTCCTATGTTGTTGGGTTGGTTTTTTTTTTTTTTTTTCATGGATTTCGCATGGGATTTCCAGATACACTAATTCAACATGGAAATATCTCAGTGAGAACGTTAACATCCCATTTTCACATAATAGTAGCTAATTGGTACAATTGTTCTCATTTCAGAAAACAAAAACTCGATTGCTTCCCTTGACCAATCTACGTTCAGTTACCAGAGGCCCGCCAGATGAAACCAAAATATGTATACCCTACATTTAACATGCATTATCAATCCAACCTGTACAGACAGCTAAAAGCTGACTTGGTGGTCTTGTGGGGTCAATATGCATGCAATTCTCTGTGAATGAAGTCCATCAGCCATGAATGCAAATAGGTAGATCACGTGACCACCTGCCCAGGATGCACGTGTATGGTGTGTCCGTGGGAGGGGATAAAGCGTAACCCACGTCACAGTGGAAAGTGACCTCTTGACCTGTTGGGAAGCGATCCGGAATCCACTCGAACGTTTTCACTGCAATCCCGTGAGCGATTTCAGGGGTGGGACAGTAGAGCTCTGTTACAGAGTAAGAGAGAGAAAAGAAACAAACAAAGAGCATGTTTGATATATTAAAAAGGAATACAGCAATCCACTAATCCTATCATGTACACAAATAAGTATATACACATTAATACACTCACAATGGCGTTTGCAACATTTTTCACATACATCTCACAGAGACATTCAAACACAAAGCTGATCGGACAAGATGTAGCCTTATAACTTGGGCAACGTAAATATGATTATTATTTTGTAAATGATTGGGCTTAAAATACAAATTCCCTTTCAGAATCTTTGCTAAGACCACCATCTCAGTCAAACACTGCTCATAATAGCGTCCTCTTTCATTCTTCTCTTCCATGGTATGCTTCGTACAATAGGTAACTACATAACTAGGTTTCTCTACCGTCTGGGAGCATTTGATATGTTATCTCTTGTCATTGTCAAATATGGAAATAGACTTCCGGTATCATGAGTATCATTTTGTATCTTGTTTCTGGCCTGTGCATAGTTTGTCAATTGGTTACAACGTCTACCCGTTGTTAAGTAAGAAATAATGATTACGAATGGCTATACACATTCTAGCTGAAGATTGGAGAATTGTAGCAATTAAATGACCCTTTTTTAGACTCTTATGAAGTCACTGGTTGCATTTTCCTATTTTTTACCATTTCAATACGATTTTGTTTTCATTAAAGAGTTTGATAAACATAACAATCAGATCAATTTCAAAATGTTGGAGATTCCACCGATCTAGGTTTCCGAAGTTTTGCAGTTCGTTTTCATTGTTGCAATCACAACTCAAAACAACAAAACTTTGGCTTTCTGCTAGTATCAAAGTTTCAGAGTAAATATTGTCCTTGAAGCCATCCTGCGTCCCTGAAACGTTTGTTCAATGATAAAGATAATAAAATTGTCACGTTTTGGTGCAGTAAATTCAATAAATAAACGCCTTTTGTCAGCTAATATCACGGTCTATAAGTGATTGGTTTTCATAAATGGTGATGTTTGCTATTCCGAATATTCATTAATACGAATGTCAGATGAAATTCCGAAATACACAAATTTCCAATGCTTAGATGTACTTGAATCTGAAGATGGGATAGAATTCCTTAATCTAAAAGGGGGAATGCGTACAAATTAATGTAGAATTTTTCTTTGTTTTCTGACTAACAAACAAACTGTTTGATTTCCATTTTCTAATTTAACGAAATATATTTTCATGATTCTCCATGCTGGATGTTTTTTAATTTCTTATTGGCATCATTTTCATATTATCAATACAATCGTTACAGTAATAAACTAGACTGACATGTATTTGCTTTCTTCTTTTTCTTTTCACAACACTTCAGTCTATTATTTTTATGTAGGAGCCTATGTGACGTAAGAGGGAGCACACACATTTTGATATATTCAGATCAGATGAATTACGATGTTGTTGCTGTTGTTTGAAAGGCGGAGGTTTATTATGCTATTGCCTGTAAATACAGTTTTGTTTTTATTGTTGTTGTTTTGTTTTTTGGGAGTTTCTATTAGGATACAGATTGTAACGTTGACATACAATGTTGAATCTGACATAATTTTTGTTTGTTTATATCACAATATGATTATACTGTTGTGTAATTCATCCCCCTCTTCTTTTTCATTTTGTTCCTATTACATAGAGTGAAGACATAATTTGAGTTGGATTTTGAAATGAAGATTGGATAATGTGGGGCATTTTTTCAATTATCTCCTATATTTTAATGTGGTTTTTTTTTATCATTGGTCTGTTTTGATGATAATGTGTATTCTTATTTTTACGAGTCTAATGCATATGTATAGGAGAATGCATTACATGAGAGCTCATATGCCTAAGGGCAACAGTAAAATAATTACTCTGTGAGCCCTAGCCCATGTATTGCATACTTTGTGTTATACGTCAACTGTGTATGTGGTATACATCAACTGTCTCATTTCCATGTGAATGTCTGTTATGTTAACCCTATAAAGCCCAAAGGGGGGGGGGGCACATTGTGCCCCCTACCAGATTTTCATTTGCCACTCCTTCGCCCTTAATCCAATTTCTACCACATTTGGTGAATTTTCCCATAATTTTATTGCAAACATTTTGATATATAATTTACTTATATTTGACGTTGCTGGTTGCCATGGAAACCATAAACTGACAACCATGTCAGTCAGATTTTGCATCTTTTTTCTGTTTAGTGTATGAAATGGGTGTTTCTTGGCTGAAATTTGTTGAAGGAGCAAAATTTGAAGTAATTGTGGTCCTGGAAACTTTTTTTTTATTATTTCCTTTGTTTTTATGTGAAAAAGGCATAAAACAATAGATATAATAGAGATAACTGAAAAAATTAGTATTTTCTGAAGATTGCCCTTTTATTTTGTGTTATTTTGATTACTTCGCCAAAATTATGCCTCTAATATCATAAGTTTATCATATTATCAATCTGCAATCTCAAAATTCCACTATTATGCAAATATGAAATGTCAAAACTATACATGTACCCGTCCCAAACATTTCATTTAAGGTCTCATAATGTATTTCTTTATGTTGGCATGAATAGCGCCCCCATGTGGTGATGTTGAGAAATTCCAACCATAACAAATAATAAAATTCCACTTGCTTATCATTTGTGGAAAATATGAAAATGATTGGTCTACAATAAGACATATATAATGGTGATAAAGAAATTATACAGAAAAATCATGTTTTTAGCATATTTCCTATGTTCTTCTTTATATTTTGGTAAATAGCGCCCTCCATTGGTGACCTTGAGAAAATTCAAATGTACGGGTATGTAGAGTATGAGTTACTCTACTCATGTGCCAAATATGACGATGATACATCAAATAATAAAAAGTTATATGGGGGGGGGGGCACAATGTGGCCGCCTCCCCCTTGGGCCTGCGAAGGGTCAAAATAGCTTGGGCTTAATAGGGTTAATGTTATTGTAATTTTCATTTGGCTGAATAAATACTACTACCACTAATACTACTACTACTACTAATAGTAATAATAATAATAATGTCAGTAATAGTATGAGTAGAAGAAGAAGCATTAGTAATTGTATCATTATCAGTGGTAATAGTACTAGTATTAGTCTTACTATTAGTATAAGTATCATAATAAGTATTAGTATCAATATCAGTATTAGTATTAGTTTTAGTATTACTATTAGTATCAGTATTAGTATAAGTATTAGTATGATAATATTAGTATCAGTATAAGTATTAGTGTAAGCATCAAGTGTTATTAATTTTTTTTCCTAAAATCACTCTAGACATACAAATGAATAAAATATTCTACTTCGTTCATCTACAGGAACGCATTACTTGTCTGTGTGTGTATGTGTGTGAACAGAAATGATTTACGGACATAAACTTGTATTATAAATCGAGGGAACAAAAGACGTAGGAAAGTTACTAAGAGTAGGAACACAAAATGAATGTCGAAGAAAAGAGGTTGGGATTGATGGCAAGGTGTGAAATGAAATAATTTGTATCACATTTCCCTGTGAAAATGTTATCACTCTATGCAATATGAAAAAAGAAAATGTAAGTTTTTGGTTTTTTTTTTTATTTCGGTCATAAACTATTATACATACAGCTATAAAAGACAACAAATGATACATCATGCATAAAATGAAACAGTGATACATAGCAAAGGAATAGTGTGAGACATCATCTACATACGAAAAAGAATAGAATGTAGGATTAGAGAAAGATAACGGCTGGATAGATCACAATCCAGTAATCAGCTGCACCTTTCTGGTGCCGCTGGTCTTCCATGGGGACCAGTTATAAAGAGGTAAGAAAGAAAACAAAAAGAGTTTTTTTTTAATATAAATAAAAAATTATAACAGTCTCATGAAATACTGTTTTTATATTGCAATAGTAAGGCTTGGAAGGATTCTACCAAACAGTCAAAGAAAATTGAACAAAAATCGAACTTAAATATGACAGATTTCGAATCTGTACAATAGTTACTGTAGATCTTTCCGTTCCCACTAGCTTTGACAGAAATGAGGTGATTACTTTGAGCATTGCGCAAAGACTTGTGTCACGTATTTCGCCTTTTCTGCCCTTTGTTTATCACTGAAAGCTTCAACTATTGATATTCATGATTTCCAAAGATTTCACATATTAATAGCCATTTCTGGATTTGTTATCCAAGGCAGTTATACCTCTAAAAGATTTTTTTTTCCTTTTACAATTCATGAATTGTCAAGACGGATCCAACGAAGCCATCATGCATCTGACCAAACTATTGTAAAAATATTATTTCGGACGATGCTCACCGGTAACAAGAACTTCAACTGTATGGGAACGACCTCTGAGCGTACATGTGAAGTTTCCAGAATTGAGTGCAGTAGGCGAATCCAGTGTGATTTCACTCTCAGTCTTCATTTGAGGAAATTGGGCAAACATGGGGATGAAATTGCTTTGATAACTAGAAAATGTAACAGGAGCATCATTGCAATAAAATAATATTCCTTTTTGAACATATCCCAAATTTATTTGGAACAACGAAAAATGTTTGCAATTTCTTTTTTTTCCATGGGGGGGGCAAGCTTTAACATTTTTTTTTTTGTGCTAGACGAATTAGAACTTTCAACCTTTTTATCAGAAGTTAACCATCTGGGATATCCACATTATCTGTTTCAGGCATGAAGTCTTGTACTATTCTGCAAATTATCTACTGTAGCTGCCCCATTCTTTAATCGAGCAGTACGTGTATAGCAGAATGTATCGATGAGTATAAAGTTCACTATATGAATGAAATAACAGAGATAGAACTAAGGTAGCTTCGTGAAAACAGAAGTGTGTTGTAGCTTTCTCATTTACTTACCTGAGATGTATTCATATGTGTATGTGATGCTGATATAACTGGCGATCCATTGACTCGGAATTGCTTCCGGCAAAAGATCCTAAGATTTTGGCCCCACTGACTATCAGGTCGGCTGATAGGGAACACCACCACAGTCCCGTTAGATGCCACCTCGCGATGTAAACCGTGGAACAGAACGGCGGCTAGGACCTTTTCTAACGAGATAGACGATGAGATGGCGATTGACAGTACATCGTGACAATAGTTTCTTTGAGTGTCAGTTGTTTTGCGTGATTGGGGAACAGACGAATGAGTATGCGACTTGTTGCAATCATCGACCATGAGCAACTGCTAGACAGGTATTTGTGCATCAAGTATTTACAATAGGTTTGGAAACCTGATCTCGGAATTCTTTTCCAATATGTCAAAACATTACTGGAGCAAGTTGCTGCATAAATAATCCTTCTTCGTTAATGAATTATCACACTGAGGAAGGGGAAGGGGAGAAAATAGCTCCATCTTGCGATGGTGGCATGTCAATCATGCCAACCGACACCATGGAGAAGGGGGGGGGGGCAGGAGGTATTCAAGTGCAGTTAAAAGAAGTCTGAAAAGAAGGAGTACATTTTTTCTTGACACAACAGTGACAACATTGATGAAAATCGGATGACATCAATAAAGAAGTTATGACACTTTGAATTTTTACTCATTTTTCGTGAAACAGTTTTTAAACAGCCGAAATGAATGTGCAAATTGTGAAGTTATGATGTCAGGGACTCACAACTGATAATTTGTAAATGAATTTCGTAAAATTTGAAGTTTTTCATTTAAACGCTATTAAGCACTAGTCTCAAATCTTGAATTTTCTATCTAATCAGTATTTTTAGGATATTCAGCCAGGGATAATATGATTAACACTTGAATATTAAAGAAAAAAAAACAGTTTTCGTCATTTTTTGTTTGTGTGCACTATCAATGTAAAATAATCTATTGTGAGGTGATGATATCATGAGCTCAGTCATTTGCATAGTCAAATCAACAGTACGAGAATTGTACTGCGCAAACCGTCGAACTTCACAGTTTCACAACTTCCCATTTTCATATCCGAGTTTTGATCTAATTTTCACAAGCTGTTTTACTTGAAAGATTTTACCCATTCTTATCAGACTACTAAGTAATCTATGACTGAACTAGAATCCCCCTTAAGAGCAACCTCCTCCTCCTCGTCCCACCCCCATCTCTCTTCTTCTTTGCTTTTTTTTTCTATGCTTGTGTGCCTCTGTCTCCGTGGCTGTCTGCATTTCTCCCCCTCCCTTCCCAGAGAAAGAACATTATTTTCAGGTGTGATTTTCTTTAATTTGTCTCCCTCTACAGATTACATTTGTTAAGAATTCAAACGCTGATCTGTAGATTTACAAACATGTCGGAAAAAAAGGAACCAATGAGACTCGAACTTGTCATCTACTACATTTTTTGGGCAGCGCAACTAGCACCAGGCTGCCCCTGGTTGCCGGCAGTGACATGATAAACATGGAACAAACACCCAAGCTCCGAAATTTTAATTTTGGAAGTCGTCTGCTTTGTGAAGCGTCTCGAAAGTTCGTGCGTAAGCAGTCAAATATTATTTTCAAATGCCAAACCAACTTACCACATCTTGGTGCAGACCCGAGCCATTCGCCGTATTTGCATGACCTGCGCGAGTCGCCGACCAGCCGATCTTTTCCCGGGTCCGAGCACCGGGCCACCACGACTGATCCACTGGGCACCGACTCACGAGGATGGACCTCGCGCGTCTCGTCACCATTCAAAAAAAAGGTAACATCTCCTCGGCTTTCTGATAGCTCACAGGGCAGCTGTTCTCTCTCTATTGGTAGAAACGAGGAATGGACTTAAATCTTCTTGTAATACCAACGATAAAACAATATCATATTAGACAAATCATTTACTGTTTCTCCTATTTTATCCTTCTATGATGTATCATTATCTTCTATCCTTTCCTATCTTAAAGACCGTACCACAAATATTCATAAATTTGATATTTTCACCAGAAGGAATTATCAGGTCGATATAAGAATTTATCTTCAAATCAGTGCTATACTGTTGATTATTGCCTCTTTCATATTTATGTGTGTGTGTGTTTGTGTTTATTTCATTATTATTGTTTCTTTTATGTTTGGCAGGAGATCACTTTTTTGTTTTTTACAGTCGCTATTCCGACATTTTTTTTATGCAATCCATCAAGTGCCCTTTACATTAAACCGGCAACACTTTTAGTCGACATTTCATCCCCTGTCAAGCGCGCCCTGTTTGCCACTTACACCCTTGACGAATTTTTTTACCCAGTTTCTGTAACTTTAATGAAATTTTACACCCTTACCACACCATGGCCACTGCACCGACCACCTGCCGTCTCTACACACAGTATTCACCGACCGACGAGGATTGGCGTAATATCCAGGATCACAAGTCAGTAAAATGTTGAGCTCTGTACCATGGGTGAAGCTACCATTTGACGTCACTTGTTCGAATGAGTAATTACCCGACGGAGCAGCATGGGACGAACATGGTGCGGCCTCAACTGTTTCAATTGGAGTTCGTTGATGATTATACTTTAGTCGTATACACACTCAACAAAAAAAAAGAAAACAAAACAAAGTAAACACTTTTCCAAAGTCCATATTTCTCATTGAAAATTTGGCTTGAATATTGATGTTTCCTTTATCCTGTTAAAGGTAATTTAATTCGCTATCAACCTGCTAGGTCATCAGACATTAGACATTCGTTTTTGTCTTCCAAGGCACAAAAGTAACAACTGCAAAACTAATGCACAAGTTCTAATTCATGCATACGTGCTATTCCATACAACAACAACAACAGGAAAATCTAGCACAATATGAAAGATTTATTAAGATTTAATTTGCAAAAATAAACTATTGATATAGATCTATGTCTTCCTAGCCCCTAAGGATAAAGAATGGTAAAAATAATGGAGAAAATTAAGAGAAAATAAAGAATTTTTGTCATATCCAAATTCAAATGAAATTTGAGAAGAGCCGATATTAACAAATTGATTCAAATTGGAAATGTTAGATAGTTGGTTCTTAAATTTGTCTCAAGAATTCTTCAATTTCTGACTTAACAGAAAAAATATAGACATTCTTTCCATAATAGATTATTATCACCTTGACGGCTTACTTTCTATGTCAGTTAAATTTTGAGTTGAAAAATAAAAATCTTAATTTCCCGTTATAGACTCCCACTTTTCTTTGAGGAAATAAAGAGCTAATAGGCAACAAAAACTTATTTCTGCTACCCATTCATGTCTCTCCCCTTATGGAACAAACACAGTGTTACCACAGTGTCTTCACATAGTTGACTATGCGTAAACAATGTGCTAACCATGTGGTCACAGCGTTGTCACGGTGTGAGAGATTTGAGATCACATAGTGTACCACATTTTTGGCATCCTGAACACAGAGTGACACACAAATACCACAGTGTGGTATATATCGAACTATGTGTAAACCCTGTGTTCATAATGCTACCACAGTCTGGTATATCAGTTTAAGTGTTTTACCACATAATCCCCACATAGATCACATACTGAACACACTGTGATTCCTGCTTGACACAGTGTGGCATATTTTTAACTATGTGTAAACCCTGTGTTGATAGTGTTGTCACACTGTGGAATTTCAGATCATTCATTTACCACATAATCCACACAGACTTACCACAGTGTGGTATTATTGAACTATGTGTAAACCCTGTGCTCGGTGTTGTCACTTTGTGGGTTTCAGATCATTCACCTTCATCATCTCCACATACTTGGCATACTAAACACACAGTGTGGTATATACTGAAATATGTGCACTCCTGTGTCCATAATGTTGTTACACTCAAGTGGGAGTGCTGAGATACAGAATGTGATACTTCATGCGGTATTCCTGTGGTATTCCTGTGGTGACACTGTGGTATTCCTGTGGTAACACTGTGGTATTCCTGTGGTATTCCTGTGGTATTCCTGTGGTACAGACTTTGCATAGCTCATGAATATTTATAAAAAGCAACCTAAATTTGAGAAAATTCATAAAATACTTCTAAATTCGAAGTATTTGCGATGGGATTTCCTGTGAACTATTGTCTAATAATGCTCTGTTATACCAATGTCTTAAATTTTGTTATGAAAAGGTAATTTCATATTCAATAACAGTGTTACCTAGTCAGTAACCGTGCCTTCATGCATTACAAATATTGATACATCTGATGACTATGTGGTATTAGATACATTTGATGACTATGTGGTGACTACCACATTGTACTGTGGTGGACTATGTGGTGACTGCCACAGTGTGGTAGACTATGTGGTGAATACCATAGTGTGGTGGACTATGTGGTGACTGCCACAGTGTGGTAGACTATGTGGTGAATACCATAGTGTGGTGGACTATGTGGTGACTGCCACAGTGTGGTAGACTATGTGGTGAATACCATAGTGTGGTGGATTATGTGGTGACTACCACAGTGTAATGGACTATGTGGTTATAACCCTATGGTCATAGTGTGTGAGACTGTGGTTTGATTCACAGTGTTTTTAATATGTGTTTTGGACCATGTGTTGCACAGTGTGCTAACGCTGTGTTTCACACTGTGGTAAATACACAGTGTTACCACACGTCCCAAAACCACATATTAAACACATGTGTTCGACACTGTGTTAAACATTGTGTTCCACACTGCGTTCGACACTGTGTGCCACACTGTGTTGCACACTGTGTTACATAGTGTGGTAAAACTGTGTTCTTTCCATAAGGGTCATCGTGCTGAATTGGTCTTTTTTTAATCGATGCTATCGTAAAAGGCATGCGCAAACGTCAATTTTGCTGCAATTTGTTGTGTGCCTTGAAAGACAAAAAGAATAAATTCACTTACGCATGGATTTTCCCTTTGTATTAACATACCGGGTTGATAACCAACAGTTGTCTTTCACGAATGTAGGCCCTACATAATACACAAATACTAATCATGATAAGATTAAGTGCTCTCATATTCTTTGCTTTTATTATTTAGTTACTCGCCCACCATTATCTTTCTCTTTCTCTATTTCCCTTAGCTGGCGTACCACATGTTGGCCATGGTTCAGACCAACGTCCTTCATTGCAGACCGTCAAAACCGGTTCCTCTGGAACATAGCCCGGTAAACAGGTGACAGAGATATGGCTGCCGTGCCAGTATTCCCCGCCCGACGGAACGGTGGCATTCCCGTTTACCAAGCGGACGGAGTAGCCGCGGCTTGTCTGACCGCTTTGGTGTGAGCATCGTGCAAGTTCAACTGCAACAGAATTTCAGAGGAAGAATTACAAATTAAAAGGCATGACTTGTTGCGTTTGAAACACCTCTGTACTAACGCTAATGACCGCCGGAAAAATAAAGAAGAAGAAAAAAGAAATCGATCAAGGTGACATTCTGATACTTCTCTGCTGGAGCTTCACTGACTGCGTGGACTACATTTTAATGTCATTGTCAATGATTTTATACTCGATATACTCGATATACTCGATATATGTAAACGACTTAACCGCTATCTAATCTAATCAGACTATTTTTTTTTTGAATGCAGCTTACCTTGACATTTTTTTTTCACAATTCAAAGCGCTATGATAATTAAGTTGGTACAGAATATGGGCGAAAAACCTTGACGGTTGATGTACACACACGCACACACACTCACACACACACTCACCCCAACACACACACACACACACACACACACACACACTCACACGCGTGACAGAATATGTCCGTGATGAGGGTCTGTTAGCCAATGGATATTTTATCTTAGGTTTCTATTGTATTCCTCATCGTCTCATTTCTTCATCAGATAACACATTTTAGTATGAGTTGTACGAAGAAGGTTATACTCAATTCAAGGTAATAAGGCAGAATATATAATAGGGTAAAAGCATTCTAGAAAGAAAGTAGAGATGCCCAAATACTATGTTCTACTTCCACTTCTTGAATTACGAGTTGCTCCTGAATCTAAGCATCGATTAAAATGTTTTAGAAATCTCTGTAAAGATATAGGGTCTGTCTTACCACACGTCGGCCATGGAACCGACCAGTCACCGTCTTGGCAAGACGACCACAACGCGGACTGACTTGGACGAATTCGGTAATGTTCGTTACACTCGATCGTGACGGCGAGAATGATGCCGTGTCTGTACCCGTCAGTTTCAGGATTCCCCCGTACGTTGGAATCCCCTGTAGCAACACTATAGAGCCCTGATGGTGTGGTGGGTGGAATACACTTATGAATCTCTGAAAAGAATAGGGGGAAAAACAAGCGAAACAGTCAATGTGAGCTGCCCATGTATGTGTTTATGAAACGAAGGTATTGATAATTTTCATTCATCGTATGATGAGGGCAAGTCCAGCCCAAAACCCACAAAAAAAAAAATGCACAAAATAAAATGCCACCTTTCTGCATAGTCTATAAGAGTAGCCTCTCAGATTTAAAATTATATATTATATTTTTAGTACTGGATCATCCGAACTCATTCCAAAGGGACTCAAATAAGAGGGAGTTAGGAGGTGCAGTGTCAAAGAAAATCGGGAGAACGGGATTAATAGATAGCAAGGTCACTTAAGCGTGTTGAGCAGGAGTATCGATGAAAAAAAAGTCTCTTCCTCAATGAAAGTACATCTGAAAGTACACCTGACAGAAAAGGTGCTTACATTTTGCTTTCTGCATCGTTTTAATCTGCCAAATTTTGACAGTACAGAAAACTCTGTCAGGAAGACAAACTGTTATGAAACAAGAAAAAAAAATATTATATTTTGAACCATTACACAGAGTCTTGATCTACGACTTTTTGTGCATTTTTAGCTGGGGGTCACATACTGTATGCTGTTAAAAGTTGTTCAACGGGTAAGAATGTCATTTTGTTTACATGAGCTCGATGTGTGTGTGTGTCTTTCTGTCTGCCTGTCTGTCTGTGCGTTTGTGTATTTGGTTGTCAGCTTTACAGAAATACATATATGTATTTATAAATGTTCTTAAAGTTTGACATCACATGTGTAAGTTAATCCTTACTGCATAACTTACTGTAGTAATTAAATATTTCAAGACTATAATGGTAAAGTGTCAGAAGATGTATGTATTTGAGTACCTTCCTAACATTGGCAAGTATTACGTGCTGTTCTGATTTTTTCGTATTAGTCCATTACGAATCCATACATGATAGCATACTAAACTCTCATAGTTCATGGGGATGTCCAGATAAAAAAAAATAAAATTAATAAACCGAACAAACGGAAAGGCAGAGCGTGCGAGGCCAAACGTAATGAAACAGAAAAAAATAAACTACATTAATAAAATATATGACCGTCACCTCTGAAAATCAAGAAAATGGGACAAATCGAGCAAGAAAAAGACATAATTACAGAAGAACAGACGAAGTGACAATAAATACATGTACAGAGAATAAGTGAAAGAACCGAGACCATTAATAACTCTGAACCTAATCTAGGAACATACGTTTGCGGAAAATGCACATCTTCGAAGCACAAAAATTTGAGTTCCGTCTTACCGCATGTCGGCCAGAGTACTGACCAACGTCCGTCCAGACAAGATGACCATACCGTGGATTGACTTGCTTGAATTCGGTAACCTGCGTTACACTCGATCCTGACTACCAGAGTGACTCCGTGTCTGTACCCGTCGGTCGAAGGGGCCTCCTCTGTGCTGGTACCATATAGCGAAACACTATGGCGTCCTGATACTGGCGGTGGAGGTGGAATGCATTTCACAATTTCTGCAGTAAGTGTGTAAAGAAAATAGAGTTCAGTTAAACTAAAAATGTCCCTGTGGAAGCTTAATATGCCTTCGCCAAAATGCATCGTTCTCTTAGTAGGTCTACAGAACCTCCTGACAATATGAGACGACAGTTTCACATATTATTGACAAAAAGAAAATCAAAATGACACATTTGTCACAATTGTATTGAACGTTAAACTTTCCTTAAGCTATAGGTTTAGTTTGAATGTGTAGCTGAAATGTTTAAAAGAGCAGGTATTTTGGGATTTGAAGATCTTCATCTGACCCTTCACCATTTTATATTCGTTTATGCATTGATTAATTTTCAAATTACCGATAAAAATTGTCATTTCAATATCGTTTAGTAGAATTTTAGCAACCTGAACTCAGACCCTCGACCTTTGATCCCATGGCCTAGAACCTAGAATCACTGTCAGGCAGTATTTGCATATGTACAGTACTAAGTTTCATGATTGAAAAGTGAGTGAAAAGTGAAATTTAGCATTTTCACTTGACCTTTGGCCTTTTGACCTGAGGGAGTTCTTCAGCCTCCCGCAGCATTTTCAAGAGAGGTAGAAAATTCTCTGCCAGATTCCCCCCCCCCCAAATAAAAAGGAAAAATAGCCCGAAGGTCTAACGAAGGTCTGTTTAATGATAGAGATTCACATTATGAAGAAAACTTCTGATATTAATTCGGGAGTCATCATGCTAAATTCTGTATGCATCATATTTGCTTCGGCTTATTACCAAGTTCAGAGTCAACTTGCAGAATTGAAAATGCAATGTTCCTATTCCCATCTTGTGTCAACTTCTGGCCTGTGACGCCATCATGCTACGCAAGTGAAATATTAAGGGGATGATATATTATTGGTGGAGATGAGAATTGTCGGTTTTTTAAGAAACAACTTATGAAAAAGTACAGGTCATACCATTTTACGAGGAATTAAAGTTTATTTGATGTAAATCGGTCTTGGAATTGCTGAGACAGCCCCGAAAAGGTAAAACAAAGCTTTTATTAGGATCGCTCTGTGTTTAAAGGGATCGTACAGTTCTGGTTGAGACCTAATTTCCGGTTTCTACCATTTTCAGGTGGGATAATGAGAAATCTCATATAAAATATAAAAGAGCATGCAATTTCATGAGGAATTCAATGTTTATTTGTTGAAAATTGGTTTTGAAATGGCTGAGATATCAAAAAAGAGCGATTCCAATAAAGTGTGGGACCCACACTTTGTAACGATCGCTTTGTTTTTCTTTGTTTTTGTATGTTTCAGTTATTCTAAACCCGATTTTCATCAAATAAACTTTGAATTCCTCTTAAAATGGTATGCTCTGTACTATATCATAAGTGTTTTCTTGGTATCTTGCAAAAATTTAAAAGCTCAATTTTCATATCAACCAAAACTGTACTATCCCTTTAATATCTCAGCTATTTCAAAACCAATTTTCATCAAATAAACATTGAATTCCTGTTGGAATAACATGCTCTTTCACATTTCATAAGAGGTTTCTCAGTATCTTTAACCAAAAACTGTTAGAAACCTGAAGTTATGTCTCAACCAAAACTATACAACCCTTTTAAGACGATACGTGACATCCAAATGTATAAGGGCATAGAATAAATGAGTGAAATATGTTGGGTTCTTTTGACACAGTTACTTTGAAATGTAACATTTAGACAAACTAACCAAAACAATCTTATTATTAAAGGGGAAGTCCCACCTTTTTATTAGGACCGCTCCGTTTTGGATATCTTAGCTTTTTGTCAAGTAAACCTGGAATTCCTCTTGGAATTACATGTTCTTTCATATTTCATAAAAGATTTCTCATTATGTCCACAAACTATACGATCTCTTGAAAATCGAAACGATCCCAACGGAGGAATGGCGTCTTTTCTAACCACACATCGGCCACGGTTGAGACCAACTGCCATTGTTGCAGGTCATCAGACGAGATGGCTGGCCGCGGTAACCGACGTCACAAGAGACTGAAACCCGAATTCGGCTTCCGTCAGGGTACCCGTCAACAGAGGGCGTCTCCAATAAGTTGCTGGACCAGATTCGTAGCGTATACCAACCCGACGTCGTAGTATCCGGCATGCATCTCGGATCGGGGACTGGAAAGATGATAGAAATTATTCATGATTTCGAGGGGAGAACAGATCACCGTTTCTATTATCTTTTAATCAAAGTAGAATTAGCTTGTTCATGCTGTTAACATCTGATACATTTCCTCTGACATGTCTGAAGTGGGATATTACATGAATTTTCGCCAGGAGTTACCTAAGGTGGCCGTAAAAAGCAATGACGTCATGCCCTCCAAATCTCGCTGTCAATCATCACTTTATTTCAACCTCTCTGTTGCATTGACATAAACCCACTGCATTATATCTACAATGTATGTTGGCAACCTCCTATACAGTTATGTGACCCTGCATCACAAAACCAATAAAAAGTCGCCAGACATGGATTTTTAGTTAAGAGGAGATTCTGGACGAGCAGACCTCCGGCTCTTAAATGATGCATAACTCAATTCAAATGAACTCTCCTAACGAATCTTAATACAAAGAAAGCGCACACTCCGGAAAAGTGTGAGCTGAAAAAAAAAAGAAGAGGCTCCGAAATAAAAGTTTTATCTTTACCAAGCCATGCTAGCTGTGCGATGGATGGGACAAAAACAAACGAACAAACACACAAACAAACAAAGAAACAAACAAACAAAACTAACAGGATGTAAACCGCACCGGAGCACCAACAATGAGGGGTTATCAGATTAAGCTAAAATTGACATGCTTTATCAATACATCGTCATTCTGTCCATGAGGGGTTAATGCCAACTTCCAAAGCATTAACATCATTCTTTCTAAAGTTATCAGAGATGAAAGTGAAGAGTATGTAGAGGGTTTTTAAGAAATGAAAAGGGGACTTTACATTAAATCACATTATTCTTTAAAAAAAAAATCCTGTTTTGTGATCCCTAACGTTAGCATAATGTAGAAGAAGACTAGTCCCTTCAGAAAGTATGAAGAGCTTAATATTTGCTGGGTTGACCGAATGCACCTATATTTCAGTCCTCGCACGAAATCAGTTCTTGCGATTTTTATTGGTTTTGAGATACACAATCCCATTATAGAATCTGTCATAGCCATTTACGTGCTATATTATTTGAAAACACTCCATCTTGCCGTCTTTATGTATGTGTTTCGGATTTGTTTCGTCTATGTTTTTATACACACACACTCATATAAGTGTGTGTGTGTGTGTGTGTGTGTGTGTGTGTGTGTATTTGGGTGTGTGTATGTGGGTACACATTAGGCCCATACATATTATTATGATATAACTTATCAATTAGGGGTAATGTCTTGTGTATTGATAGGACTGTCTCATGCTGTGGTTCCAACTGAAAGTATAATCCAAATAAGATTATTAATTTCATATCTAATGGATTTAATTTCTAAATCAATTAGACTAAAAATTGTAATCTTTATGGATTTTTCCCTCCTCATGGTCATATTAGATTACTTTTTAATCCAACGATTTTAGAGTCTACAAGTTAAATGAAGTTCTTACATTCAATCATCTTTCTTTGCCTCCCCCCCCCCGGCTTTCTCTCTTTTTCTTTCTCTCTCTCTCCCTCTCACCCTCTTTCTCACCCTCTCACCCTCTCTCTCACCCTCTCTCTTTCTCTTGTCCAAGGAATGATGCCCTCCGAAGACGCATTGCCTTTTCGCTCAGAAATTTGCTTTCAGCAGCTTTGCGTCTTTGAGTGAGGCATATATGAATTCTGCCGGAAGTTCACAAGATATGAAAGTAGCGTCATGCACGTCCTTCATAGGATGGAAGCCCTATACTGGAGGTGAACTTGCGCTATATAGCAAACTCCTGCGGAAAAAAAAAATATATAGGTGCCTGGAACAACTACCCTAGATTTCTACAAAGCGTACAGGAGATTATCTTATCTGTACACGTCGCTGATTGGTTGTAGGCTGATGTTAACAAAACAAAAATAATGGATTAGTCTATTCTGCCAGAGGTGTGTATTTACATTTTAATGGGAGATTGCCAGATGGGATATGATAATCTGTAATATTTTGTTTAGTTTTACGGTCATACTAATTTAATTGGTGGTGACTTCAAGATAGAATGTTCATTATTGGTTCCGTGACCTTCAGACAATTTCTCCCATGAAATATCTAAACTAAACATAAAACCTACCCACACACATTACCTTATAATTTAAATCTTTACATAAAACTAAACCTAAATCGCCATCACAACCCTATCCCTATCAACCGTAAGTCCTTTGAGAAGACCGGAGCAATTGTCGCAGGTGCAATGTCATGTCACCGAATGCACGGGGTCAACCCACGAGTTCGACATTGAAAAAAAAGGTCCATTAGTCATACAGCCCTCGAGTCATACAGCCCATGAGATCGCCACTATAGGTACAAACAGCCCACGACTTCCTCGAATAAAATCTTCTTTTGGTCCCCACTAACCAGCTCTAGTTGCTTCAAAGGGTCCTGGCGTTTGAATCATCAAACGTTATTATACATGTGTACGCATTTCTTTTGTTTTTACTTTGGACAAAAAGTACTTTTTTGTGCCGAATACAATGAATTGAATTCAAATGGAATGAATCATGGGCCTTGTTCACTTACAGTGACCATGACAGTTTCCATGATATCGTGTAGTTTGTGTAGTGGTTAAATCGTATGTTGTATGCTAAATTGTAAGTGGTTGAAAGTGCACTGTATGTGATATCATAGCTTGCAAAGATTCCACACGAGGTCTTCTGTCCTGGGTAGATGGTCATTAAGGCTGCGTTCACATAGAAGTATTCGATATTCGGTATTCGCTATTCGCTATTCGCTATTCGTTATTCGGGCACCGAGTACACCATCACCCGCACCGTCAACCCACCATCCCATGCAGTGAGGATTTCTTCCTCCTACATCCCAGCAAATCTTATTAACAATTTCTAAACTGCATCAGAATGTCAGTCTACATGTTTATTTTTGCTAAAGGGCAAATCCAGACCAAAATTGTCATTATGTCATAAACGAGAGACGGTATACACTGCAAGAAAATCGAACAAGCTCGATTCCCACTTTGCTATACTATTCGCAGCTATTCGGGACTTTCGAATAGTGCCCTCCTATGTGAACCGGTGTGAGGAAATCCTATCGTTCCATTCAAGCTATTCGCGTGCCCTCGAAAACGAGCCCCGAATACCCGAATAGTATACTTCTATGTGACCTCAGCCTTATAAGATGCACAAATTCATATCTTTCAATAGAATACAGAATTTTATATGTAGCCTACGTACGAAATACACGTCCTTTATGCCAAATTCTGAAATTCAATCCGCGTCATCCTGGTGTTACTTCCCGTTGGAAGTCTTTCCAGAGACGGATGTGGCTCAAAAGAAGGATGAAGATTACAAACAACAAAATTTAAAGCCAAAACAGGCCAAATTATACTGATGACTTTGCTGAGATAGTACCACAAAACAGGAAAACATGGATTTGCTAAGTCATTTTCCAGTAATTCGCAAAACAGTCGCCTTGGTCAGAATCAGAAACTTTTACTGTCTAGCAGCTGCCCCGGAGAAAAAGAGGAAACACCTAAATGAACTTTTCTTTTCCTGTCTTTGGATCACGATACTAAAGTGCAATATCTTTGTTACACCATGACAATGTAAAACTCGTTCATGCTAAAAATTGACGCACCTTTGACCGTTGTAACTGACATTGACTCTGAACACTGTCATCCTTTCGATATAAAGCTTATAAATATACCATTTATATACAACATGCATATGCATAGAAAGACAGAGCAAAAGAGACAGACGGAAAGACAAACAGGCAAACAGATAAACAGAGATAAAGAAAGATATATGCGCAGACACATTCTGTTATTTTCTTTTAGTCATACTTTTTTTTTTCTCATTTCAAAGTCTTCCCGTAAAATGCCTTTAACAATCGCAGTGTTGATGAATACTCTGGTTCAGACAGTTAACGGTTCTCATGTTTCCGACATTGCTTCAACTTTTTGAGTGGTAGACAAAGATGAAAGCTTGTCAAACGAATGACGACTTCCCTCCTATCGTGACTTCTTTTTTTTTTTTAATCTCTCACACTCAACACTTTTTTTTTCAGTTTGAATTCATCATAATAATAGTCTCTTGTCTGACACCTTGTCTGACAAGGCTCTGCATCTGTTTAAAAAAGGAGATTCGGAATATGATGCGATGAAATTTCATATTCACGGAGGGGGAAATTTCCCTTGGTAATGACTGAGGAGAATACGAACAAATATCACTGTCTTCTTCTTTCCCTTTGACCTTATCAAATTCATGAGTCTATAGTTAAGCAAGAGAGGAATCATCTGAGTTTGGATAGGAAGAGAGAGAGAGAGAGAAATAGGAAGAGAGTATTATTACAAAAAGAAATCTCTTTCAGCTGTTGTTCCGGGTTCATCGTGTCACTGCCTTAAACCGATGTTATCAAACAGTGTTGTTTTACTGAGTTGGCAAACATGCGGGCACGTAAAGGTATCTCATTCCCAGAAACAGAGAAACAGCAACACCCCCTAAAAAACCCCAATAGTAATAATAACAAATGTATATCAAGCGCATATGGGTCACGATGGGGACCACGTTCCATTTACATAGATTGATTTCGTCCAAGCTAGAAAGAGATTACACTTGACCAAGATGTGGGCGTTGTTACTGAATTCTTTCGAGCCATTTGGCGTGTTACCCTACTCGATAACGTCAAACTAATAATTTACGATTAATCATCTCGAGTACACACTGGTTGATTTTAGCATCAAAATCAGTGGCAATCAACAAAAAGGAAAAATAAAATCAAGTATGCATCCAACCAAACTCATTATTTTCTATGTTCGTATAATATGGAAAAAAAAAATGTTCGAAAATATGGAAAGATGGATCGCATGTAACCATTGAAAAAAATTATGGATATTTTTTTTTCAGAGGGACGTACAAAGTTGTGTCACCTTGCCCAATTATTATGTCATGTCATAGCTTTTAATTATGAAAAGCTTTATTTTTTTATCTTCGTGAAAAAGAAAAGATCACAGCGCTCTTGCTGTCCCCACTCTCAAACAACTGGTAGCTTCAAAGTGAAAAGGGGTCACTATATAATGCAACGTCTAACAGTAAATAGTAGTTAAATCTTCAACATATACGTCCCTTTCAATGTACTTTACCTTGAGTATGGTGAGGTGAATGTGGTTTGTTCAAGTCAGAGTCCTCCACAATAGAGATTGTAACATATTGGTTATAAAGAGATAAATTATGTAAGGGTTTGATAAGAGTTACCACCCACACACATACACACACACACACACACACACACACACACATGCAAGCACGTAAAATGTGTAAATAGGGATCTACTCATAATACACTTACCAGAAGCAACAGTAGAGAGCCAAACGAAAAGAGAATACAGTACAGCGAGACCCAGGTGGTTTGCCATTTTGGCGCGGATGTCATATAATGTGAGGGTTGTAAAGAATGTGAAATTATGAATCACCAAGGGCAAAAATGAAGACGTGTGAAGATTAGGAAAGAGAACGCACTAAACCAGGGAATTTTGGTACAATTGCAACATGCAGCGATGTCATGGACGAGTTAATAGGTAGTAGCTTTTGCCGGCGAATCTTCCCGAATCCAGTATACCGATTCTCTGTTTTCTGATGACTATGTACTTGCAAGGAATCAAGATTTCTTCCCTGCTTCACTGCAGTGTTTGAGGCCCTGCATCACATTAGCCCCCCCCCCCTCAAAAAAAAAAAAAAAAAAAAGACATGTGGATTGATGAGTTTTATAAATAAGCTGAAACTACATCTCTATAGGTCAGTGTAGCTGTTTTCGGATATCCGGTGTTTTCTTGCAGACTTATTTGTGCCACCGAAATCGAAGTTTTAGGAGCATGTGCTTAGTCATAAACGTTGTATATTGTCAACAGTTTTTCTAATCTTGTGAGGCTAGTTTTCTCCTCCCGCCCCCTCCTTTAGTCATGCGAAGGTGCAAATGAACTCCATCAGGCACAGTCTGCATATAACATTGAAGAGAACGTTGCTAACGATTATACCACGGTTTTTTTTTTTTATTCATGTTCCATATTCCACATTTCATATATGCAAGTTTTATATTCCATTTGATTTGAAACAGAAATGTTTTTCACACAATGGTCAGTTTGAACCAATAATGCACAAATGTGGTAGGACATTTATAATTGACGTGTAATATGAGGAACCCACTAAAAAGCAATGCTTGTAGGATGTGGGCTCCAAAAATATAACAAAGCGTTTGAAGTCAATATCAAACTTTCTTTTACTTTAATGGACGTCCACGTTTCGATCTACACGCATGCAGTCTAAATTGAGTTGAATACTCAGTAAACTCTTAACCACTTCGAAACACCACTTCTCAACAATAGCTTCCCTCCACGTTGATTTTTGATCATTTATATATATTTCAGTCGGTTGGGGACCTACTGTAATTACGATCACAGTTTCATACACCACTTTGAAAAAGATGATGTTTTCTTGCAGAACTTGATCTTATCTGGCAAACTAACATTTTTTTTCTTCATATGCAAAGTCACTTTGATGTGCCCTTTGGATAGGAATGACCTGTATTTCGAATTTTAGGGATAGTTACTAACTTGGTACCAAGGAGGTTCAAGAGAATCGAGTCACAACCGTTTTATTTCCTTTGCTACATGTTCGATGCCGCGACTCGAAAATATTTGAAGCATGTGCCAAAACTGGATCTGCCGCGCAAATAGGAAGAAAATTAATTTTGTGTTTCATTGCATAACTACCAGCCACTTTCTAGGGAAGATTATGTCTTTTTGATAGCAATTCCTCTTCGCCATCTATAAGATGTAAGTGGTGTATAATTGTATAGACACAAGGATAACCAATTTGTACGAATAGAATTGCGCCCCCCCCCCCCCTCCCCCACACACAAAAAAAACTATGAAATGAAAAAGGAAATTACTCGACTTGGCATGCCCGGACAGTAATCTCATATACAGTATATATCAATAAAGAATTGTACTCGACAATTATCCCAGATCAGTATTAATTGTAGAAATTAAGTGGAAATGTGATAAAACTGGCTTTCCAGGATGGTACTTTTTTAAACAGTTTCACATGATAAAAATCCGATTTACACTTTTGCACAAATTTCAAACTGAATCTTCAGATTACTAAGCAAGACGGCGGCATCGAACATCGATTATCAAAGGGACAAATTCACCTGTGGAATTCCTATGGTCATCAATAGAAAACTGACAATTGTTTGAATAATTACAGCAAGTTAGAACTCCATCCCTTCAAATTCCTCGGCAGTACAATGATCGCTGCTATATCCAGCATTTTGTGTGCGAGGTTTCTCATAGCTTGACCTCTTAAACTGCAACAGGATGTAGGAGTATCATGTCCTGAAATGAAATCCGTCTTTAGAGCTATCAATTCAAAACTTCGGCATAGCGTTTAAGCTTACTTTCCTTCCTGGCAAATAGCATGGCTTCAGGAATCAGGAATAAACAGCAACCCTGGAGACATAACGAACAAGAGATTCAGCGTAATAACATCCTTCCTTAATAGGTCATAGGAAATCTTGAAGTTATCCTATATAGACAAGTACATGTTCCTGTCCTCCCCTCTCCCCACCCCCACCCCAATAAATTATTTATATGCATATATATATATATATATATATATATATACAATGTATTTATTTATATGTGTGTATATATATATTTATTTATATGTATACATATATATATATATATATATATATATATATATATATATATTATTTATATATATATATATATATATATATATATATATATATATATAAGCAGGCTTAGATAAGGAGTGTCTAAAAAATTACCGCCCAATTTCAAATTTACCTTATTTAAGTAAATTGCTTGAAAAGGTTGTTTTCTCACAACTGACAATGTATCTGCAAGATAATGAATTGCTTGATTCATTTCAATCTGCGTACAAGCCTGGTCATAGTGTAGAAACACTGTTAGTCAACTTATCAGATATTGTGTTCAGAGAATTAGACAGTGGTAACATCACTGCTCTTATCATGCTTGATATGAGCTCAGCTTTTGACAAAGTCGATCATGCTATTCTGATTCAACGATTGAGATATTTTGGCATCAAAGGAACTGTTCTTGATTGGTTTGTGGCGTATCTAGGGAAAACGGCGCCCGGGGCAAGCGCGAAAATTGCGCCCCTAATTACTGAAAAAGTGTTCAACCCAACCCGATCCCGGTAGGGACTTTAAAAAAAGGTCCGCATGATATGCTTTTTCAAGCACCTAAGAGGGGTCTTTTGAGGGTGATTTAGATGAAATAAATTTTGATAAATTTTGGCGAGCGAGCGCAGCGAGCGAGCCAAAAATTTGTGTATTTCAGCTTACAAAACATGGAATTCATGTCATTTTTTCTTATTAAATCTTACAATTCTAATCTAGATATAGTGACGGCCTTGTAGATAACGATTTATACCAACAAACTAAGGACTTGAAAAAATACTCTAAATTAGTATGTGTGAGTCAGCCGAAGTTTTTATACTTCTGCGTCATCATTAAGTTTTGTTCTTATCTTCTTCTTTTTTTTGATAAATTTAGGCGAGCGAGCACAGCGAGCGAGCCGAAAATTTTTGTATTTCAGCTTACAAAACATGGAATTCATGTCATTTTTTATTATTAAATCTTACAATTCTAATCTAGATATAGTGACGGCCTTATAGATAACGATTTATACCAACAAACTAAGGACTTGAAAAAATACTCTAAATTAGTATATATGCGCGAGTCAGCCGAAATTTGTATATTTCTGCGTCATCATTACGTTTTGTTCTTATCTCTTTTTTTTTGATAAATTTTGGCGAGCGAGCGCAGCGAGCGAGCCGAAAACTTGTGTATTTTAGCTTACAAAACATGGAATTCTTGTTGTTTTTTGCTTATTAAATCGTACAATTCTAATCAAGATATAGTGACGGCTTTAGAGATAACGATTTATACAACAAAATAAGGACTTGAAAAAATACTCTAAATTAGTATATGCGCGAGTCAGCCGAAATTTGTATATTTCTGCGTCATCATTACGTTTTGTTCTTATCTTCTTTTTTTTTGATAAATTTTGGCGAGCGAGCGCAGCGAGCGTGCCGAAAACTTGTGTATTTCAGCTTACAAAACATGGAATTCTTGTCTTTTTTGCTTATTAAATCTTACAATTCTAATCAAGATATAGCGACGGCCATACCAACAAACCGAGGACTTGAAAAATACTCTAAATTTGTATGCACGAGTAATGAGTCGACATTTGTATATTTCTGCGTCATCATCACGTTTTGTTCTTTTTTTTTTGTTAATTTTTGGCGAGCGAGCGCAGCGAGCGAGCCGAAAATTTTTGTATTTCAGCTTACAAAACATGGAATTCGGAATTCTTATGTGAACACAATAACACAATAAACATTGTTATTTGTCCGCGTCATCATCATGTTTTGTTTTTATCTTGTTTGATTTGGTTTTCTGCCCCCTTCTCCCCCCCCCCCCCCCTCCTCCCCCGTCGGGGCGAGTTTTGCTTTGTTTGGTTTTTTCCCTCTTCTTCTTCTTCTTTTTTCTTTTTTTTTTTTCGTTTTTTCGTTTTTTTGCGCCCCCAAGGAGTGGCGCCCGGGGCACGTGCCCCCCTTGCCCCCCCCCCCCCTAGATACGCCACTGTTATATCCCACTTATGTGATCGATCTCATTATGTTAGAATTGGTGATTCTACCTCTTGTAAAACTATGACAAAATTTGGTGTACCTCAAGGTTCTGTTGGAGGCCCGCTGCTTTTTTCTCTGTATATGCAACCAATTAGTGAAGTATTTCGCAAGCATTGTATTAGTTATCATTGTTATGCGGATGATATACAACTATATTTGTCTTTTAAACCCATTGTATCTTCATTGTCATCCGCCATTGCAAAACTCGAAGCATGTTTGCAAGACCTGAAAATCTGGCTTACATCCAATGGCCTTAAACTAAATGATGATAAATCTGAGTTTCTGTTATTGGGATCAAAGCATAATTATGTTAAGCAAAGTTGATTATCAGTCATGTCATGTCAACATCGGTAGCACTTGCATTACTCCGTCGAAAACAGTCCGTAACTTAGGTGTCATATTTGATCAGGAAATGTCATTTCGAAGTCATGTAACTCATATTCATGTTCGATATGAGTTGCGTAATTTAAATTTCATAAGGAAATATTTGTCTAAATCTGCAGCTGAGATACTTATTCATGCTTTGATTTCTTCTCGGTTGGATTTTTCGAATTCATTGTTGTGTAATCTTTCAAAAAAAGATGTCACAAAACTTCAACGATTGCAAAATTCTGCTGCCCGATTGTTAACTTTTACTAATAAGTTTGATTCCATGTCACCAGTTCTCCGTTCCTTACATTGGTTACCTGTAGAAAAAAGGATTATTTTCAAGATTCTGTTATTAGTACATCATTCAGTTCATTATTTTTTCCCCAATATACATAAGTAATTCTGTTCAAAAATACAATCCGGCACGAAGGCTACGTTCATCATCAGATGCATTCGTACTCCAAACACCCAGAGTAAAACATGGGTATGGTGATCGTGCTTTTTCCGTTATGGGACCAAAATTGTGGAATCAGTTACCTCTTCAGTTAAGGGAACTGTCATCTACAGAGTCATTCAAATCCAAACTTAAAACTGATCTGTTCCTTTCATACTGAGGACTGTAATTGCTGTATGTTACTAATATTGGATCAATATTGTATTTTTAATTGGTATATGTTGTATTCTTTATTTGGTATATATTTGTTTTTGTTTACCATTTTCTTATTTGTTGAAATGTTTGAATATGTATATGCATGTAAATATTTGATATCTTTTCATTTTTGAAGCGCCATGAGCACTGAAAAGTGGACCTGTGCTCTATACAAGTAGCCACCATTATTATTATTATTATTATTATTATTATTATTATTATATATATATATATATATATATATATATATATATATATATATATAATGCCAACGCATTGCATTTGAAATGAAGAAATAAAGTTCGAATAACGGAGGTTATTCAATCCGAAAATGAAATAAGTTTCGTTAACCCGAAGGTTCGTAATTTCGAACGTTCGTCACCCTCTTTACATTTTCGGATTAACGAATCTTATGAATCATGAAATTTAAGTCATTTTTTGGATTAACGAACCTTCGGAAAACGAACTGATGAAATAACGCCACAACTTTTTTTGCTTAATTCTTTTTCCATTTTTTTTTTCAAAATCTAATTTTATCCTTTTTCATTTGCAGATTGACAAACCTCTAGGTATACGAAATTGGTGTGTTTCGGAACCTGTTTTCTGTTCGGATTTACGAATCTTCGTACGACGAAACTTATTTCATTTTTAGATTAAAGAATATCACAACCATCCAAAGAGTCAGAAGAAAGCGCTGTGCTGATTTGTTTTCTGCTTTCTTTTTTTTTTTTTTTGGGGGGGGGGGGGGGAGTGTTTTAGAGTGTTTTGAGGAAAATCATTGTATATTGTGTATATATACCCTTACATACTCGATTTATAATCGAGTTGCTATGTTGAAGAGAGATGATTGGCAGTATAAGTATACCATAGTCAAAGATATATATTTTTTTGTACATGTCAATACTTTCTTGTGAAGAAATGGTCAGTAGGATTGATTTATAATCGAGTTGTTATGTTGAAGGGAGATGATTGGCAGTATAAGTTGGTAATGGATTTGTCTTTTGCATGGCATTTCTACCGTTTTTATGTTCATGTTACACCCAGAATGGGTTGATTTATGAATGATTTGAATGAAATCAATAAAATATAAATGGAAAAAAATTACCGTTCAATTTATGTGCTTACACTTCTATTCAGGTTAAAGGGTGTGTACAGTTCGGGTCGAGTGAGGATTTAGCTTTTAACGTTTTTCGGGATATTCAGAAACCACTCTATGAGATGTCAAAGAGCATGCATGTAAGGGGTATCAAAAGTTTATTTGATGAAAATCGGTTTTGAAATGGCTGAGATATCCAAAAACAATGTGAAACAAAGAGATCCTAATGAAGTTGTGGCCTGTCGCCTTTTATTATTATCACCTTTTTTTTTTGATATCTCAGCCATTCGAAAACCAATTTTCATCAAATAAACGTTGAATCCTTCTTGAAATTACATGCTCTTTCATATTTCATAAGATGGTTCTCATTATCTCACTTAAGAATGTTCAAAACATGAATCCCCACCTCAACCAGTACTGTACAGTCCCTTTACGGAAAAAAGAATCCGACAACTTATATTTTGCTTGAAGTCGGACATTAACAAGATTGACATCATAATATATACGAAGTACATATTCACTGGAACAATTTTAGATAGACAAAGAACAACAGATCTAATGTTCCTGCGGATAGTGCTATCACCTGTTCTATATAGGCAGTACTCTTCTTTCGCAATGTAGCAATGATTTCTAATCGACTACATAAATTACTAATAATTGGATATCTGTTTTTGTAAACTACCAAAAGTCGAAGTCTTCCCACCATTGTATAACGTTCCGCTTGCTGAATTCCTGTTGTCGGAAAAGAGTCGGGTCACCTTACACGGATCCGCTGCCAAGAGTTCAAAAAGGGAAAATCCCTTTTGCTGAAGAGTGCCCATAGAACCTGGAGTCACAACCCTCGGGATTAAAGTGAATTTTCTCTGATATTGATGTGCTAATACAACCAGTGTATATCACAGTATTTTGTCATGCAGATCAATACTCCCTTGCGAATGTATACCACCAAAGTTCGACTTCAACTGTACTGTCAGATGCGATGTGATTTTGTAGAAGAACATGAGAAAGCATTTCGAAACTGTGAATGTGAGATACTGATGTCATCTCACCTTCCTTATAGTTTGAATTGTGCATGTGCTGTCATTTGTGTTCCCTTATCCCGAGAGAAATAATGACATAACAAGATTCCGCTAAATCAGATATAGACAGCAAAAGCACAATCACATGGAGATTTCTCAATGAAACTTTCTACTTTTAAAAACACAAGCGAAGGAACAAAAGGGCTTAGAAAATGCACTTTGATATGCCTGAATTTCATCCTTGAATACCCGAGCTCATAGCCTTTTCAAATTACACATCAAGCGTTTGTTTGTCTTTTTGGTAAGTCTTGCATAAAACTTTCTCTTCTTTGTTGAATTTGTATCAAATATGCTTCTGGTTTGGTTTCTTACCCTGTGCATTTTCATCCTCCTGATCTTCTTTCATATTGAAACGGAAGACATTTTATCATTTTTTTTTTTGCTTTATTTAAGCATTTGTATTCCAAGGAATGAAATGTCTTTCATAACAAAAGTGACCGTGCAAACCTTCTAAGTCCGTTAAAAATCAATGTTTATATAGTTCTTATATTTACCCTCTAAAGACCGTAAATTAATATGTTCTATTTGTTGTGTTCTCCATTAAAACGGAGAAATAAACAAATGTACGATATATTATTACAAGAAAGTGATGAATCAGTTTTTGCATAGTGAAGAAAAGGAAAAGATTGTCGCTAAAACGAAGCTTATATCTTTGCACACTTGCTATATTTTACTGCCTTAGTTACTCATCACTCTCTCTCTCTCTCTCTCTCTCTTTGTCTTTAAATTTCAAAATGAGGTCAATTTTTTCTGCGGTTACTCCGCGGATATTTCCTCTTCAAATAAATTGAAAAGACTGCATTGTAGTTACTTTCAGTTTTACCTGATGTTTAGGGCCCCTGTATTTTGCACTCAGGTTAAAGCAGGTGTACTGCCTTAAACGAAAATTAATGCTACAAAATCCTTCTTTTTCTCATTTAACCCTTCAAGTTTTTGCTTGATTTTACTACAGAAGTTACTGTCCTTTTTTTTTTTTTAGACAATCACTGATTTTAAAGTGCTTTCTATATTACTGATAGATTACATATTGAGCTGGCTGGACTTCAATAAAGATGCAAAAATTCAGATAGATGCCAACATTCGTCATTTCTGAGGAAGGAACATTTGGTTAACTCTCGCTTCGTTATTTTCGGGATTACTTAACTTTAGGAATTAAAGGCTTTTTGATAATTCTGCGGCAATATATATAAAGAAATAGCAACATTGATTTATGACCAAACCTGAGCCCAATTACACAGAAGTTCATTTCTGAAGTACAAAAGATGCATGATGATAATCAGAAAATCAGGGTAAGAGAAAAAAAAAAACCAAACAAACATGATACTGCTAATAACGCACTGAATTGTAGTTTCTAGGTCGTGACTGTTTGAAATGAATTAGATTACATTAAAATAGATAACAGTATTATCATAATGCATGATGCCTTAATAGAAATGTATCATTTATCAAAACCTTTCAATGATCAAGTTAACTCCAAACTTTTCCTTTTGAATCCCAGTCTCAATGGTAAAAGCTTAGAATTATAATATTATTACTACTAATGATAATGATAATAGTAATAATAATGACATCTGATGATGATAATAATAATAATAATAATAATAATAATAATAATAATAATAATTATTATTATTATTATCATTATTATTATTATTATTATTATTATTATTATTATTATTATAATTATTATTATCATACTACCAATAATAATAATCATCATCATTATCATTATTGTTATTTCTAACATTATCATTATTACAACTTAGGATATCATAGCACTGATTGCTGACGATTCGTTATATTTGGAATTGGATACATCTGCAAGGCTACAAGGGCTTTTGCCTTTAAATGAAGACGGAAATCCTGGACGGGGGCTGCTGTTCAACAACATTTGACTACCTTCCCACTCCACCACTTGGCAATTTTCTCTCGCCAACTATACAGTTCATGCTTATTTGTCACTGGTACCTGACATATAGTCCTGGCCGCTTTCGTGAAATCACTTGATATTGGACAACTTTCAACTCTGCGGCATTTAGCTGCCACTATGGCAAGGCATCTCAGTCTTACAGTGCTGTGCGGTCTTTCTGTCTTGTTCCTGGTTTTTGATCCCGGTGAGTGTGGCTTAGATTTACTAAAAAAAATAAAAATGTGAATAATATTAACCTCATATCGACTTCAACAGTGTTTGACACTTCTTGTGCCTTAGGCCTGTAACGCAGGTACATTTTTTAACACTGAAAGATTGAACCCAGCATAACTTTATACTATAATAATACTTCGGATTTAAAATCTTTTATGCATTTTCACTAGTTTTCAATATTTTAGCTTTTCATATTTGAATATTCATGACAAAGAAATCAGCGAAATTACATCGCGGACCAAATAAAAACGTTTTTTTTTTTTTTTTTTTTTTTTAACGTTCATTAAAGACGAAGTCGACGTAGCAGACCAGAGTCATATGAACCTTTATAAATGACGAAGACGTAGCACACACACACACACACACACACACACACACTCAAAACGCTTTGTGAAGTCCTTTGACGTTTTTAAAACGTTTTCCCCCAAACCTGTGATTTGTGGTAAATTCTAAGTCCCAACATTGACGTTATAAGTACGTTTTAAAAACGTCCATATTCTACGAAGACTTATGGAACCTGAAAAAAAAAAAAGTTTAGGAAACCTTAAAAAAAAACCATTATATGTTTACTGGGAAACATATTATCTGGACGCATGAACTTCAGAACTTTATTTAAGATTGAAAGGAGAGGAAGATCAATCTGCGAAGTGATATTTCCAGGAGGATATGAAAGACTTGAAAACTTGTTGCATGGCTTTGTGTAGTAAACTTATTTCTTCTTTCAAATTAGATGCATTTTTGGTTTGTTGCTGTTTTCCATCAAAGCATATTCTCTGAAAGAAGAGGAAGAATTGACCTGAAATTTCTAGTCGGATTAGACTTGAATATTTGAATACTTGGTGCATGACTTTATCTAACTTTCGGGTTTCTTTTTTTTCGAAGCGGGGGCATTTTGGCTTTGTTGCTGTTTTGCAATCAAAACACATTCATCTTTTCTTCAATCCCTTCACGTACATCTCAGTTATGTTCGGATGTACACATTGTATGCATTAATGTCTTGAAAATAATAAGAAATGACTGTATTTCAGTTGCAATGTATATTTGATGCAGAAAATTCTAAATAAATTCATATGAATTCAAAATTGAAATTCGAGCACAATTTTTACCGTTCACCACGAATGGATCCTCTAACACTTAAGCCCATACAAGGGGCGAGTAAAGTGACGAGACAAGTACCAGCAAAAAATTAAAAATAAATAAAAAGCAAGAGTGTAGATAGCCTACTTATTAGGGCTGACGTTCACTATCTAGGGCCCCAGCAAGACCAGGCAGGGTTGCAAAAGTAAATTCTGTCATTTCGGCATTCTTGCCGCGTCAGACGCCGAAAGAAAAAAGTGAGCGAATCGGCTTGTCCTGGGAGACTCCTAGGAATTTCTGCAACGTGACTGCAGACTTTCCTGGGAGTGTTCTAGGAATCACTCTGGAAGGGCGCCAGATCGATGCTACAGGAATATGGTGATCGTGGTCGGACAGCGCAGACACAATGATCACACAAGAGTGGTAAAGTCCTTATAGTTATTACAATTAGGGTGACGTTTCCATTACATGAGTTAGACATGCGGACAATATAAGGAAATATTCAAGGTTATGAATTTGGCGGTGACATTCGAGTTTTCTCATTGCCTTTGCTTCAAATACAAACTGAGAGAAATGCTCAACTAGCACTCATTTCAAATTTTTGAGGTTTGTCTCATCTGGGAGAGTAGTCTTTTCTCTATCTATACTTTTAAAATCGAAACAAAATCAAAATTGAGATAGTAGCAGAATTCTTGAACCATAATTTTTCAGAGATGTGCTTCTTTTGCCGTGAAATAATATATGTTTTCTTTGACGCTTCTGTAGATCATGCCTAAGCGATCCTAATCTTTCTCTCTTTTTTTTTGTTTCACTCTATGAAACTGCATCTCCTTACTCTCTCAATATTTCAATTGATGTTGAATGAGATTGGATGGTCCAATTCAAATAAGTAAAAAAAAAACAAAAAAAAAAAACATTCAAGCTTAGAGGTCATTACTGTGAACTACGGTAGGGACCTTGCCCTCTTTTTTGACTTCCTGTGTTTCAAAAGCATAATACTGCATTCATTTTTTTTTTACTTTCAAAATCCTTTCGCTAGTTGAAACTTGTCGACTCTTTCGTGTCCTGACCACATATCCGCAGCGGCTTCGCGCACGTGCATTCTATCCGCATCGTCTCCGCGCTGTTCTAAAACATTCCGGGTGTTTTCTCCTTTCATTCGCGAAGCTGCCAAAACCGTAGGATTCTATGAGGAGCGTTTGCGGAAATGGCGGAAGTGTCACGGAAAGGCAGGATGACCGCGTCAGATTTGGGACTCGATCAAAATTCGGACGCGGAAATTTCTCTCTCTCCCAAAGGTGCGGAAGCGCCCGGACATTGTTAAGGAATGATAAAGAGAGTGATGGGACTCTTTCATGCCCCGGTCACACAGTGCTTTACGATGGGTTACGTCCGCCGCGGATAGATACGGATGAGTGGACGCAGGGGGACGCAGCATGGAGGCATCCGCAGGGTCGTATGTAGACGTAACTGTCCGTAACTAATCCGTAAAGAAACGCAAAATGACGGTGCCAAGCCTGCGAAATTTCCAAATGTTCAAAATTTCGCAGAGGGACTCCACGGATGCAGACTTACGCAAGTAACCGTAACTAAACTTAACTATCCGTAGCTGAACGTAGCTATCCGTAGCTTGGACGCAGACCATCTGCAAAAGTTTTACCTCCCGTCCATTTGCGTCCACCGTAAGTATCCGAAATTAACAGCAAGTTAACGTATCACAACACTTACTTCCGCTTACGGACATCTACGGACAGTTAAGGATGCTGCGGACAACTGCGTCTTTTGACGTTTTCCGTTTTCCACTCCCATGGGAGCAGAGACTCGCGGGAAACCACCACAGCGCATGTACCTGAAGGAATACTAAAACACAGTCGGTGGAGCGGTACAACCGCATGGTCGAGTTATGAAATTTCTCCCACAAATGGTCAAATTAAGATGGCACCCATCACAGATGACATCGGTTGACCCCTGGTGCTGAACTGAACTGAACATTTGAATGGATATTATTCGAATAAGTTTAATATTTTGGGCAGGGGATGGGGTGACAGCAAGATTTCCCTACTCTAATGTTTAACTTATTGAACCATATTGTATTTTATTTGTGGTATGATTATGTTATGTATTCTATGCATTTAGTCTTACAGTTTTTCTGGGTTTTTTAATATTTATTTTCTGATATGTTATATCATTTTGATTTGAAATTTCTTCATAAATTAGTTTTGAACTGAAATCTTACACTTTCTGAAGGGTCCCATGTCTGATAAAACACACAGAGTGCAGACACAGTTCACACTTGCCAAGATACACTTTATTCTTCTCACCACATTGCTACATTACATGACTCGTATCCGCACATATCATATGCATAAAATAACGCTATGTATATTATCTTTTATATGAAAATAAATATCAACATATTTTTTCTAAATAGCATTAACAACAATAAAACAAAATAACTGCACATACGCACTTGCACCCTACATGTAACTCACCTTACAACCTTTGCACTGATGCATTTGTACGTGCCCTATATGCCATACTCCGTTATACAATTTAATGTGTATTTAATGATCTGTAATGAAGCATAAGCCCTAATATGCTTTTCCAGAGGCCGTCAACAAATTCCTGCAATTTGTATGTATTAATTCGATTGAAATATCAATAATTTTTCAATTGTTTTTGTATGATTATAACTCACCCATACAATATTTCATAATTGGTACATTAAAATGATGACATTTATATTCATTTTGTGTTGGATATTGTATAATGAATATTTGAAAATTGTTTGTTACATTGTATTATACTTTGTGAAAAATGCAGAAATAGAATAAAATAAAATGAAATAGTTTATGATGTGTATTCATATTTGAGTTGCACAAATAAGATCAAAACTTTTAGTTCAAAATATCATTTTCTTTTATTGCTATAAAACAAATTAAAAGAGATACGAAAATTCTTCACAACTTGAACGTGGCAGAATTTCAGTTTTTCCCCAGTGTACAATATAAGTCAGTCCGAAATGTGATAACCTTGCTGACATAAATACATTGAATTAGCAAGGATCTTCAGAGAAATCTTCGGTGTCCATAATTATTCATAACAATCTGTAACTATCCGAAAATATCCGCAACTCTCCGTAAATATTCGCAACTCTCCGCAAGTGTTCAGAAGTATTCGGAAGGTACCGCAAGTCGAAGGAACGAATTACGTGTCAATTCGTAAGATTATCCGCAAGTGGACGTAAGTATCCGCATCTGGTCGTATCTGTCCGTATCGCCCGCATTTTTTCCCGTATGTTTTGTAACATTTTCTATGGACGGCGAGGGATCCGCGGGAGTCCGCAGAAAAAAAATGACTATTTTGGACGTAACGCCGGACGCAGAGCATTATGTGACTGGGGCTTTAAGAACATGAGGAGGGGCTGCGGAATGAACGCGGAATTACTAATTTGCTTTTAGCGTCTTGTCCGCTCCCAGGCAGGTTTAAAGAAGGAAATTATACAGTGACGATGTGAAATACGAGTGGATGTATGTATGTGTGTGTGTGTATGTTTGTATCATTGTTTTTGTCATTTTCTGGGCACATATGTTTCAATGCATTGTGTCTGTACAGGTTGTAACAATGAAAGCTTGGTCTCAATTTGAATTTTCCCTGTACTTTTTAAAATGATTACTAGTACTTTTTACAATAATTATGTTTCTAATACCTGCATTACATCTAACAGTTATATTCTTACTGTATAAAAATACACTCTGCATGATATAGTACTTACACACTACATTTCGAGTAATCCCCGTATTGCAAGATCTGCTTTTTTCTGTAAAACTTGCAATGTATGTATTGCTGTTCGAATATTCACATGATGATACTTTATAACGAGCTTTATGTTTGTTATGATTCACTCTGTAATTACATTTCATGCAAATTGATTAATCAATATATGATTTGTGTAACAGTTGCTTTATATTTTGTTCTAACCTTTTTGTTGGATTGACATAAATAATTGAATTGAAATGAATTTAATTTAATTTAATTTAATTGAACAATAGTAATGGAACTAAATAATGTGATAATGGACGTCTTCATTGTCTTTCGAACGTGAACATCTGTGTAGGTGGCTACAACTCTCTCAAGCTAAACATGATTTCTGTTTAAGTATTGTTGTTATTATCACAAGTACAATGCAATGTTGCTGAATATTCTCGCAACACTTACTGTGGTTTTGCTGAAGTTAGGGAATTTCAACGCCGAGTTGACGTACTCATTGTTTCTTCAATCTCTGTTTTTTGTTTTTTTTTTGTTTTTAGGCATTGCCTTTTTACATTTAGAGATATTTCAATTTCCTCATTAATATAGACTTCAAGACTGCAACACTGTTGAAATTATCAAAGTTCTTTGCAACAAATGGGGGGGGGGGTGTTGGTGATGCAAGTTAATTATTTTTGTGGGGTTTTTTGTAATGTATAATGCTCACAAGGGACTGAATTGCAAGAACACGTTTTTATTACTGGTATAAGAAAGCAGTTGAGCAACAAACTAGTAGACATATAGGCTGTGCTAAATGAATAGCAAGACTGGAAAATGTTTCTGATTTTTAATTTCTCCAGCCCGTGCAACCAACCAATGTTCTGCCGAAGGCTTGTCATCAGGGTCTTACAACGTCTCTGAAGGCAGGAATCCGGTTTACACGCCAAGCAGCACCCAACAATACAGTCATGGCACCGACATCCAGGTCATTTGTGGACAATTTCTACCGTGGATAGCAACTACCTGCCTAAATGGAACGTGGTCTCGACCGTGGCCAACATGTGGTAAATAAAGCACTGTCTCCCTTCTCTGCAACAATGAAAATATACTGTATATATATATATATATATATATATATATATATATATATTTATATATACTTTATACAGTGTATGTACGTATGTTCCTTTTAACCACTATCTTCAGATTAAAAAAAAAAAGTTATTGTTGATGGTAGATAACGCTGAGAGGGGCAAGCTGTATAAATCATGAGAGCATTATATTGCACAATTTGGATGAAGAGTCACTCGTGTAATTGTAGGTTTATGACCGACGTAAGTTTCCAAACACCCTGATAAGATATATGAGTTTTATTTCGTAGGCTTGGGTATAGTATTAGGAATATTGTGATATCACAAAGACCAACGCACGTACATGTATAGATTAATAGATAAACAGATGAATAGATCGCAGATTAGTATGGTGTGAATAGTGTGTGTGTGTAATAGAGAGATAGAAAGACGGAGTATTCATGATCCCTGTAAATGTTTGCAATAGAGCATCGATTAAACAGATGATTTGATAGGGTCCAAGCACGCTTTTAGCTCGTGCTAAATAGAAAAGAAATGCCGCCCCCCCCCCCAAAAAAAAAAAAAACCAAAAAAAAACCAAAAAAAAAAAACCACACACACACTAACAAAACAAACAAAAAAAGAAAATAATTGAAGAACATCGACAAAACCCATGTCTTTCAGAGGGTTCCTTGTGGAGGATATTCCTGAACGCTGGCCGCAGACTCCTTCCCCGTCCCGAAGCAGCCACCCCCCCCCCCCCATCCCAAACTAAACACGCCCCGCAGCCAGTGCAGAGACTCCAACCCCAAGCACCTTCTGATCGGGAGATTCTCCAGCCTGAAACCCCTAGCAAACAAGAGACTCCAATTTGATGCGCGCGAAGCGCACATCACAAGCACAAAGCGCGAAGTTCCTTGCGGCCGGAGTCCAGTTGCTCTAGGGTTCTAGATGCTCTCTCATGCTATCTAAAGCTTATTTTTTAACATACAATGATATTAAGTAAGAAATCATTTCAAGCGGGAGACACAGAGCCAGGGCGGGAGAAATTAACTCTCAAGCGGGAGAACGGGAGATTTTGCAAAAATGGGCTTTTGGCGGGAGATCTCCCGTCGAAAACGGGAGAGTTGGAGTCTCTGCCAGTGACAAAGACAGTCCACACTTAGAACAAAATAGAACTGAGCAGGGATTATCATGAATTGCTAATATGTTGGTTACATAGAGTAGACCAACTCTTCACATGGGGGAAGATTTCCGGATACTTGGTATAATAAATGGATATATGCGGGTATGCAGGCATGATATCGCTCCCATCAAATTTGTAAGAAGATATTAAACACTGTCTTGCTATTTCATGTGTGCTAACTCTCAACAGGAGACATAATACTTATATCTAACATTTTTTTTTTTTTTATGGAGGCCCCTTCCAGCAACTAAAATTCTTGAGATGTGAAATTTTGGTGGCTTGATAAAGCAACGCAGTGGCCAGAAAGAAGAGGAAATTGACAGATCAATTCTGAATTTTAGCAGTCCAATCGGGGTACCACAAAATAACGTTTTCGTCGAGCATATAATACACATATTATCTTAATGTAAAAGCTGTCACCCGTTGATACTGCCTTGACTCTAGTGCGAAAATTATTTTGTATATTATTTCATTATGTTAGTTATAAGAAATACGCATAAAAGAGTTAAAGTTTTGTATTCGACGGGAACTACCACGAAGTCTCCGTGGCCGAGCAGATAAGGCGTTGGCGTTCCATGCCAAAGACCCGAGTTCCATTCCCGGCAGAGACATTTTTTTTTCAACTTGTGCGCTTTTTCTGAAAAAGGAGGAATTGTTTGGAGGAATACTAATGTATGGTTATTGCAAACCTATGCGTCATTTTCTCTTTCATCATATCTCATTATAACACACACACACACACACAAACTGTCTGACGTCGCTGGGGCGACAAGACCTCGTATCTACGAAATGTACAATGTTCAGGAGAGCCAAAAAACATGGCGGCCAAAGCCGAATAGAGAATGGGATAGCCTTTCTTTTGACATACCGTGGTGGCTTCATTTTTGGACTAAGACAGTTGGGAATTGGACAGAACATCACTTAACTCATTATTGACTATTAATTCACAAAAGTAATTTTCACCAAAATTGCAGATACAAGGTCTTGTCATCCCTGGGACTATATATTATATATATATATATATATATATATATATATATATATATATATATATTACAGAGAGGGATAGAAGGGGTCCCGACGGTGTACAAAACCAGTGTAGCTCCTTCATTATTTATTCAGTGCGAGAAGAAAAGAGCATTCATGGACGTAGCTAGTGATCAACGTGTGTCGTTTTATTACTAAAGGCCGTGTCACACCTTTGCGAGCAAGCCTTGCGTGCGACTTGCAAAGAACCATTTTGACTACCCGGAGGTCCCCGTAGATGATCCGCACATGACAGTACCTAGCACGTATCTCAACCGTATTCGCCCAGAGGTGCGCACGCATATTTTTTTACCCGCAACCATGTTAAGGCCCTGTCACACCTTTCCCGGCAAGCTGCTCGGGCTTGTTACGTGTAGGGATTTTCTAGCATACCGGACATTCCTGAGGGCGGAAAAGGATTTGAGCGAGTCAGCGCATGTGTCTTACTTGCTGGACGCGCTCTACTTAAATTATACTTGCGAGTATACTGTGTGACCTCTGTACCAGTCGCGTGGGGGCTGACAACTCAGTGAAGGAGTTCCTCTGATGGAATGGCTGAAATCCCACAGAATTTCATTATCTCGGCTGCGTACTGGACTGCGAAGTACCTGCGTGGGAGTTGCATGGAAAGTGCTGCCGCTAAGGGCCTCCTACTGGCGTTCTGCGTGGACCTCTCCGGGCATTCCCGCGACTTACCCGGAAAAAGTTTTGGTCATGCTCAAAACTTGGCTGCGGTTAAATCGGACTTGCGTGAGCACCTCCGGGCAACTTAACTACAGGCGAGATACGTGCTAGATACTGTCAGGTGCGGAAAAACTGCGGAAAGCTCTGGGGAGTAAATTTGTTTCCCCGCAAGTCCATCCGCAAAACTTCCCCAGATTCGGTATGACAAGGCATGAATGAAAATTGCAAACATTCTTGTTCGCCCGCTGAAAATCTTGTACGTGCTGGAAACTACCTCCTCGCCACAAGCCCGCGTAGCTTGCCCGGAACGGTGTGACACGGCCTTTACCAAGTTTTCGGTCTGTTTAAGACCTTCATCAGGGCTGTGAAATGATACACAAAATGACTCACTCGTATGGCTGCACTCGTAACAGTACAAATATGACTAACATGAGTCTATAATGACCATGTCATCAATGGATTGGTAGTTGTATAACAAAATACAATAATAATATTCATAATTAATTTCATGATAATACAGAACATAAATATGTTCTGTATTATTGTCGGCGACAAAAAAATGTTTAGTTTTATATTATTATAGTCTTATGTTATACAGCACACAACAAGAGGATATTAAAGTGGCGCTATTGTTGCACATCCCCAAAATAACCAATAACACGGGAATGCTCATTTGGATATGACTACATTTTGATGAAATGCACGCAATAATATGAAATTAATTATGTATACTATTATTGAATTTTGTCATATAACTACGAATTCACTGATAACATGATCATTATAGACTCACGTTAGCCAGAATACTGTTACGAGATCAGTGCAGCCTTCTCCAATCAGTATCCAAGCATTGGGTTTCGTCAATTTCTATAGACTGTCTCCCCGGCTGATATTTATGTCGGATGTGGTGGCTTAGTCCAAGCCGGTTATGGAAGAGGTCCCTGCAGAATTTGCACGGGAGTTCGAGGTTGTTCGACACGTCCTCTACAGTGAAGACGATGGCGAAGAATGGTGGCTTCCACGCTTGGTAGTGAGGCGCGGCGACAACCTCATTGTTGGCAATGTGATCTTCCCATCAAATATTACCGACCTGTGGTAGTTTACATTGTTCTTAGCTTTCGAGATAATTGCTGTCTCAGCGTCCAGGTCTCAAGCGTCATGAGCGTTTAGAAAAGAGTAAAGCAGGACAATTGCATGGAATATCATGATCTTTGTCCGGATGATCAGTGCGTGATTGAGGAAATTACCACTCAATCTACAGAAGGCGGAGTGGGCTGCCTTGATCTGGTTCTCACCTTTTCACATGTGGCTGTCTTTAAAAGGATGCTCTGAAGATATGAGATAATCTTATGTTCAACTTCTTCAAGGGCTTGGTTGTTGATGCAGACTTTTTTTTGGGGGGGGGGTGGGTAGTCATTCTGACTAACTTCTGGAACAGGGTCTTGGTCTGCGATGTGTTCACCTACATCCCAAAGCTCTTTTATATTTTGTTGATCAAGTGGCTCACGCAATTGATAATCACTCTCATTTAATTACTATTTTCTTGGACTTCTCCAAGGCCTTCGACACAGTTGATCATGATATTCTACTCCACAAGTTATCACATTACGGAATACGTGGGAAGGCCTTGGAGTGGTTCAGCAGTTATTTAGGAAATAGAAGGCAATTTGTTACAATCAAATGAATTTTGGCGTTCCACAAGGAAGTTTATTAGGGCCACTATTATTTATTGTTTGTATCAATGATTTCTGTCAGGCATCCGATGTACTGTCCTTTATCCATTTTGCTGACGATACCAGTGTATTTTTTGCCCACAATGATGTTAAGTTTCTTGTTCAAAAAGTCAATACTGAATTACAAAAAGTGAATAATTGGGTAAGAGCCAATAGATTATCACTGAATACCCAAAAAACGAAATATATGATTTTTAGTAATACTGTTGACACTTTGAGTACAGCTATAGCTTTGAATGATTTTCATTTAGAACGAGTTTCACATTTTAAATTCCTTGGAATTATTGTTGACGACAAACTTTCCTGGAAGTCTCCCTTCATGAAGATGGTGATAGCAGTGACATCATGGAAGTCGTTCTGAAAGGATCTTGTTTTCCCAGATCTTGAGGATAAGATGCATAAAACGATTTCTAAGCTGTTAGGGTTGTATTTTTCTGGTCCTAGAGCTTATCTGGCAGGGACATACAAAGGTGGATTGGATGCTGTGGGATGTTGCGGAGGAGGTCGTGAGGAGTGCGTGTGTGGTTGTTAAGCAGGCTCTCGATGTCATATACATTCATATATGTCCATAAACATATATATATTTCACGCATTGACTTTACGAAGAAAAAAAAACTGGAAATGCATTTTTACTAGTTTTTTCTTTATGTATTTATATATATATATATACACACATATATATATATATATATATATATATATATATATATATATATATCTTGTATACACATGTTTTACGTAAGTCATTTTTTCGAATATTTTAGCAATGATATATGGTCATGTTAAAATGCTGCTTCAATCAAAAATGATCTCTACAGGTGGCTGTATGCCAAACTCCACGACAAATGGATATTACCAGATAGCTTTCCCAAAGGACGAGGAATTCCAGAATACGTCATTAATGGGCTACACCAATGGAAGCGAGATTGCCATCCGAGTGGAGTGTGATACCGGTTTCCGCCCTGAGAGTGAACGATATACCACGTGTGTGAATGAGGCTTGGTCCGTACAGTGGCCAACATGTCGTAAGTTAACTTTGCTCCCAGGTGAGTGGGGAGGGAAGATATCGTCAGGAAGGTGGGAATTAAAGGGATCCCTCCCCCTCCCCCCGTCTCCTTTCCCTGAACATGCTGAAACACAAATATTTTGAGATTATGTTCTTATCTTATATACTTTTTATCTTCTCTTTCCCTCTATTTTTTTCTCTCTAGCTCTCTCCGGCATTACTCATAATGCGGTAACATCAACGCTGAACAACGTGTGTCATGAAATCAGCATTTCTTTAAATGTAGAGCCTATAGAAGTACAGTTGTATTGCGGATTGAGTTAGCTCAGCTTTTTACATTTGACTTGAGGTTTGGTATGTATGACCAGAACAGTTTACAATGTAAAGATGTGTGAACTTTTTCACTCTTCAGTGTTAAACAATGCGTTGCCATGGTCATCATATTTCTTAACATCAAAAAAATGCAGATAAAATGGATTGAGCAACTTCCTCAGTTCTTCAGCGTATGATTTGAAAGTTGATACATGTGACTGCTTTGCTATGAATATGCGCAAACTTCATATTTTGTCATTATCAAACAATGTGTTACCACGGAAACTCAAACTGCATTCTTTAGGAGAAAAATACCAATAAGCAGTGGATTTTTGCTCACTCCATTAGTCTTAGAGCATCTAAATAAAGCTTTCAGCAAAATGTGATCAATTTTGAATGAGCAGAACACACCTTTAATTAAACATGACAATGTATTGCCATGCTATTTTTTTTTTTTTAAAGAAACATCAAATTCCAGTTTTGGTTATGAGCTAACACCATCAGGTTTAGGTGGGGGTATCAATCACACTTAGTGATAGTTATAGTTACCTTTGTATTTATGGCATTTAAAGTGCACATTTCTTTTGCGTAATAGTGCACTGTTTGCTATTGCTTGTAACAGTTTTACCTTGATAGATGATTCTGGGTGCATGCACTGGTCGGGGAGGAAGGCCTCGAGCCTCGGTGATTAAGTTTGGGTCGATACGGTTTTAATTCCTTAAAGGACAAGTCCACCTTCATAAACATAAGGATTGAGAGAATGCAGCAATATTAGTAGAACACATCAGTGATAGTTTGAGGAAAATTGGACAATCCGTTCAAAAGTTACGAATATTTTAAGTATCTGCGCAGTCACTGCTGGAAGAGAAAACTACTACAGTGTATGATGTCACATGCGTACAACTCTATAATCAAAATAAAAAGAGAATTTCATAAAACTTTACTTTTTGAATAAAATGCACATTTCTTCGACTTGCTACTGACGTATGTTAAGGGTAATATCATTCCCCCTGCCCTCTGAAAGAGAGAAGTCGAGTGTTCTTTTCTTATGCGAGAAAAATTGAAATATGTTGAATTTTCTTTATTCTTTCTTTATATCGTTGTACTCATGTGACATCACAAGCTATAGTCGTCTTTTCATCCAGCCGTGACTGAGCAGAATCTTCAAAAATTCATAACTTTTTAACGGATTGTCCGATTTTGCTCAAACTGTCACTGATGTGTTCTACTAATATTGCTGCATTCACTCAACCCACATGTCTATGAAGGTGAACTTGTCCTTTAAGCTGGTATCTCACTGAGCGGCGAACGTTTGTGAATGTAGCGAATTTGAGATTCGCCAACTTTTCTGACGAATCGTTGCGAAAAATCAAGGTTCGTTTCTGCCATTAGCGACAGTTAACGACTTTTAGCGTTGTTTAGCGACAATTAGCAATACTTGAGCGAATGTTTGCGAAAGTGTTTGCGAAACACAGGCGATGACTATTAGCGACTGTTAGCAAATCCCTTGCAACAATTTGCGAATGTTTTGGGACCTGGAAAAGTACCAGGCGATTATGTATAGTCAGACCCATAAAACGAACGTACAACCTTCCACTGCATTCAGATCTCTTGTTGCCACCTTTCAACATGGATTTCCAGAATATGGAAATGAATTTCTGCCAAGGAGAGCATCAACGTGCTGCTGTCCTTGAAGAGCTGCTTTCTGGCTGCTGCTACAGCTTTCGTGCAGCTTAAAGGGGCCCTGAAATCCAAATGCATGTTGATTTGTGTTGATTTATGATACCCTCAACATCACTTTAGCGGTGAAACGAATATCTGGAAACATTCCATATATTTTTGATGATTTTTTTCTTCTATTTTTCTTCAGATCACTTGGGAACGCCCACAAAAAAAAATCCTTCCAAACCAATCAATATTCATATTCTTCAGATGACATCATCTGTCAATCATTGCTAAAGTGCTGAAATGTTTAACAAAAGACATTGGAATGCACCTTCCCCTCGACTCAGCATAATTTGCATGTTTCTGTCATATTAATGTGACTAACAAAAGACATGGTGAGGGAACATGCAAGTTATGCTGAGTCGAGGGGAAGGTGCATTCCAATGTCTTTTGTTAAACATTTCAGCACTTTAACAATGATTGACAGACATGCTATCATCTCAAGAATATGAATATTGATTGGTTTGGAAGGATTTTTTGAGGGCGTTCCCAAGTGAATCTGAAGAAAAAATCGTTAAAAATATATGGAATGTTTCTAGATATTCGTTTTACCGCTAAAGTGATGTCGAGGGTATTATAAATCAACACAGATCAACATGCATTTGGATTTCAGGGCCCCTTTATTAAGAGAAAGAAGATGAAGAAAAAAACAAAGGAAGAAGAGAAGAAAGACTGTTTGGGTCAGGGAATGGTTGTTGCAGAGGACAGACTTTGGTCAATATGAAAAGCTTTTGCCGCAATTACAGTTATGATGGAGATGTCAAGAGCTTCAAGATCTTTCTTCGAGTGGAACCTTGCCTGTTTCAGGAGCTTTTATATAGGAACCATAATTCTTGTTCGCTAGCAGTGGCGAATCAAATAAAAATGTTAGCGACACCGTATTACGACCGTTTGCGAATTCTTACGAGTGCTTTGCGAATGTTTGCAACTGTTAGGGAAAATACAAATTCGCAAAGAAATTTTGAACATGTTCAAAATTTCTTTGCGACAAGAAAAACTGCTTGCGACAATAAAAACCGTTTGCGAACTATCTTGCAACTGTTAACGAACCTTTTGCAACCATTTACGAACCCTGGCGAAATCCCAAATTCGCTACGTTCGCAAACGTTCGCCGCTCAGTGAGATAACCCCTTATATGGACCCGGTACGAAATCCGACCGGGTGTGACTCTAGTATTACACACTCAATTTGAAAATCAAATTTATCGACCCTTCTGTGCCTGCTAAAGTCAGGTAATAGTCCTGCGGGAAAGAACACAGTATCCCACAATGTGTTCACAGTGTGTTCACATATTCGACAATGTAAAAAGGTTCGAATTTCTACAGAGTGAAGATGATTTCACACTGTGGTGTGGTTTTCAACGGAGAATTCACATATCAATGTTCTGTTTTATACTATGAATTGATGACTCACAATATGTTCTCAATATTAGCCGTGAGACTTGTGGGGGACTGAAAAAAACATTCATTGAGACTGTGTCATTTTATAGATTTTAGCTTCATCCCGAGGTAATTTGAGTTCCGGTTACTGACTCGTGCTGCATTGGATCCACTCAAACTTTTGATGGAGTTTCGTGGCCATACAAATATTCTGTAGGAAAGGCGCGCAGAGAATTCTTTATACCATAGGGTGTAAGCAACGGTTATTATGACTTTGATGCTGACGAAATCTCTGCAATCTCTGCTGCTTAAAGGAGCTAGAGCTCCGGGTGATTTTCAGATTTTTACATTTGAACAACTATAAATTATCTATGTTGAGGACAGAGTTTCAGAATATGTGATAATTGGAAAGAAGAATATGAATATTTTCAACATTTAGAATACATTGCAGTGAACAAGAATGATGACATGGCAGTGTCACCATAAGAATGTATGAGTTGGGGCTCAAGGAATTAGAACAAAAGAAGAAGGCATGCATAGATAATATACAGGTGAACTCGCAAGCAAGCGGTATTGTAATGAAATTACACTGCTACATTTCTGAACTATATGTGAACCTCCTATGTCATCATCCTTGTTCAGTGTAATTTGTTTTTTCAAAGTATTGTTTCTCTGCTCAAGAACGACAATAAGTTCCAGAAATATATACATGGAGTTGTCGATTTATGTACTACATGATGTGAAATTATGAAAATCGTCTGAAATGTCCCTTTAATGCGTTTTATATTTCCATTTTCTTTTCAGGTCCCAGTCCGAAATGCATGCCACAGAGTACGACGGTAGGATGGTACACCGTGACGGTGAGAGGGCAGTCTGACCAATTTTCGACTGCCCCGGATGAAGAAGGATACACTGACGGAAGTAGTCTCAGGGTTCGAGTCACGTGTGTTGCGGGTTACCGAGGTCAGTCACGTCTCCGGACAACTTGCCAAAACGGGAATTGGTCTCCACCGTGGCCGACGTGTGGTAAGAAGTAACTTGCGCCATCTGGGCTATTCATACTTACCCTCCGTACAAAGTCCATGAAGTAATACCAGCATACGTAGAAGGTACTATCCTATTTAGGGGCTGTTTGTCATCCTGCGAGCATAAACAACTGACAAAAACGGCAAAACGAAATCAAATTTTTACACTGCAAAAGGACTATAGTTAAAGGCCTACGTACTTTGTAGAAATTAAATTGAACGACTCTATACCAATGTGTCTATACTAGATACACTGAATTAAAATGAAGGCCTATGCAGCTTCATGTCCGACTTAAATGCTGGGTTCGATGACAGAAAAGCAAATGCAACAACAAACAACGAAATACACGAAACACCAAACAAGCAAAACTCTACAAAAGTAGCAAGAAAGCTCACTTAGTCTATTATTTCCTTAAGAAGATAAATTGACTTTGCACTAGCTGGATATAGGGAAGCTGGTAGGTATAAGGAGATAGAGTAATTGATTCTCTGTACCATTTTGGTTATCTCGTATATTATAGGCATATCGCGCAATCTCGTTTTCTCGGAACGAGTAGTGGAGAAGACGAGATCTCGGACTAAGAAGAAGAAAAAAAGAGAAAAAAAAAATGCCGCATGGTAAAATAATACGATAGAAGCACAGTAGTTTTGATACTGATATCACTATATTACGTATATTTTTGTTACCAATTTACAGATTTCCCTCCATCAGTCCATTTTCTCAACATTCTCACTCATGCTCACACATTGCCTTTGCAGAAGTTCTGAAATGCCGGCCACCTGCTAACCCAGCTGGAAGCTATGATGTTTCCACCATTGGTAGCAACATGCGGACCCCTCCGACTGACGGGTACAGACATGGGGACGCCCTCAATGTCAGTATCTCGTGCAACAACGGTTATCACATCCAACCCAATCAGGCCACAGTTTCTACGTCTTGTCAAAATGGTAACTGGATGGTTCCATGGCCATCATGCGGTGAGACATGAATCTCCGACATTATCACCCCTTCAGCAATTGTTTATTGAAGCGTAATTTGTTTTCACTTTGTGTCGTGTATCTTATATTTATGTAGATATTACTTTGTTTGAAGTGATATCTGGCACTTCTATCATTTAATCTGATTGCCTTTGTTGTTAATTTGTTTATTCTTCGTCGATCGCCTTCAATTTGATAACAACATTACAACCCAACCTACTAATGAGACATACAGCAAAGACTTCCACGTAGTTTTTTGTCACTTTTCTTTGAGCAATATTTTTTTTTTCAGATTGTTAACAATGAATTGTGAATTGTATACTATGTGTATGTCTAATCATTTGTTGGAAAACGTCTTTGAATTTGATTAAATTGAAGTAAGGTAAACTGAAACGAATAGAACTGAATTGACACGACTCTAAAACCACAATTATTTTTGTTTTTGTTTTGTTTTTTTACTCTGATGCAGAGATTCGTAAGTGCACACCACCTACCACACCATCAGGACGCTACAGTGTTTCTCTATTTCGTTCCAGCGAACAGGTTAACGAGTACATACACGGGGTCGCATACGTCGTCGACATCGAGTGTAATCCAGGTTATCAAATTCAGAGTCAGCCAAGTGTGTGGTCGTGGTGTAACAACGGTGAATGGTCGCGACAGTGGCCGACATGTGGTAAGACAGATGTAGGCGCCTTTCAGATTCGGATTTAATGTTGTTGTCATGCACAAATAAAAAAAAAAATGTCATTAACATGTACAGTTTAGATTTTTTAAAAACATTTTTACATTTGGATTACAACTAAAAAAGAACAAATATAAACCGTAACAATTTCTAAATATCAAACATAATTTCACAAATTCACTTGCAACATTTAGTGCATGACTCAAATTTTACAAGAAGACACACACACACCATCGGTGTAAATCCGTAATGAGGAGTGGGGGGGGGGGGGGGTGATCGGCGATAGTCACCATCACCACGATTACAAGCCCATAACCAGACAGGCGCAGCTCGGGGGGGGGGGGGGGGGGAGGGGGAGAGAAGTTTGGTCCACCCCCCCCCCCCCCCACACACACACACGCACACACTTTACAGGGATCGAATGTCCCACTCTTGCAGCACTCTGGCACTCTGGCAGCAAAGATATAAAGACTTTTTGTTCTTGTTTTTGTTTGTTTTGTTGGTTGTTTTTTGCTTGCCAGCCGACTTTCGGCGAAAAATCACACCTTAAAAGTATGACGACATTTTTGGGGTGTTTCCCTTGTCTTTTGATATTCTTTCTTATCAACTGACAGGCGATTTTGACACCCCCTCCCCCTTTCAAAAACGTAGCGCAGCCCTGAATAATGCCAAAATGAATTCAATAAAATGATAATATGGATATCCATTTCTTTGTATGTCATAACGTATAGTGAATATTTTTCCTGTAGCTATTAATTGTATTCTTCAAGTTTTTTTATTTAAGTCAATAAAGCAATCATCCCAGGGGCATCGTTCCGGTTTAAGGATGGTGGGTGGGGGAGGGACTTGTAGTTGGAATATCTGTGCGAGGGAGTGGAGCGACCTAACGGGGGGAGGGTGTGGGACGGGGGTATCCCTCCCTCCCACACGAGGAAGATTTTGCATTTTCAGACCTGAAATTCAGCGATCTGGTGCACACTTTTGGTGAAATTTGGGATTTTTCTCCTATCAAAAACAAGTAAGAACTAGAGATTGGAATTTGTCAGCACTGACAAGGTAGGTGATACGATCTATTTGGAAATCAATGATTTGAGTCCTGATCCCAATAGGCATGACCATACCGGTTTTATTTGTGTCGAGGGGACATTGGCCGTGTGATGTTTGGATTCTCATTTAGAAAAGGGAGTCAGACCTGCCATCTTTGGTACCGAATTCCGCATACACTAAAGAAAATACAAAATGAAATATATTTGACCTTAGACCTCATTTTCCACACCCAAGATGGCATCTGAGCAAAAAGTGGTTATTTTGCGAAGTGATTCTTATAACATGGTCTTTGCTTGTGCAAAATATGGGAAAGATAAGACATGTATTCATCAAGATACAGGATGAAATATAAATGACCTTTGACCCTAATTTATATACCCAAAAGATGGTGTCCGATCAAGTAGTTGTTATTTTATGAAATAATGTACGTGACATGAACTAAACATGTGCAAAATATGGGGCTGATACGGTCTTGAGTTATTGCAAAAAAAGTTGCAAAAAGAAAATAATATGAAAATACATCGAAGCTAAGCTTTAATTTTAGCCAAGTTTTTCGACGTGATTTCGACGCCGTATGAAAAAACGAAGGACACATAACGATAGCAAAAAGTCTCAGCTACAACATATTGAAATCTGGGAGAAATTCACCGAAGGGTAAGTGAGCTAGTGCTCGATAAAGACAATCGAGTCAATTTTCACATCTAGAAAAATTTCCTCCCTTAGAGATAACACGTCATAACGAAGATACAGAAAGAAGTACATATGACCTATGACCCCACTTTGCACAGACAAGATGGCGTCTGAGCAAAAAGTGGTTATTTTGTGAAATGATTCTTGTAACATGGTCTCTGCGTGTGCAAAATATGGGAAAGATCGGACATGTATTCACCAAGATACAGGATGAAACATTTTTTAACCTTTGACCCTAATTTACATACCCAAGATGGTGTCCGATCAAGTAATTTTTTTATTTTATGAAATAATGTACGTGACATGAACTAAACATGTGCAAAATATGGGGGTGATAGGGGCTGTTTTTCCTGAGTTATTGCAAAGAAAGTTGCAGAAAGAAAGAAATACCTCAATACATCGAAGATAAGTACGGAAGCTTTAAAGTGCCATTCGACTTGGAGACTTGGCGAGATAATTTCTCTTGTCAAGTCAACATAATAGCTCTATCATGTCGACTTATCAACTTTATAAGTTGACATGGAGAAAAAAATCATGTCAAGTCGACATCTAAAAAGTTACATGTCGTCATGGTGAGATAAGGTATCTTGCCAAGTCACATCGAAAAAAAGTTACATGTCGTCATAGTGACATAATGTATCTTGCCAAGTCGACATCTAAAAAGTTACATGTCATCATGGTGCATAAGGTATCTTGCCAAGTCGACATCTGAAAAAGTTACATGTCGTCATGCCTACATAACGTATCTTGCAAAGTCGACATCTGAAAAGTTACATGTCATCATGGCAACATAAGTTATCTACCCAAGCTGATATCTAAAAAGTTACTTGTCGTCATGATGACATAAGGTATCTTACCAAGTCGACATCTAAAAAGTTACATGTCGTCATGGTGACATAAGGTATCTTTGCCAAGTTGACTTACAAAAAATTACATGTCGTCATGACGGTGCATGGGTCATCAAGTCTACATTGCATTCTCTGTACATAAGAATTTCCCATTTTCTAAATTTTCTTGAAAGCTACATTTTTTTCTACACTATACTCTAGGGAGCTGTTTGACAAAGAGTGACAACTGTTCTAAATATACTCAGAGTTTAAGATGTAAAAACACATACTCTGAAAAATGAGAAATTTTGTGTAAAATGTAAATGGAGAACTTCTCCTAAAAATACTGTGATTTCATCAGCATTGCCATTTTGCATAACTGACAATGAAGTACTAAATAATGTTAATGAGTGTAGTTTCCTTATTCACTTATGATTGGATCAATTATTTTTTTTTAATTCATCGTCTTCCATACAGTGTGTTCCTAAAAAGGAAAGGCAAATTCAAAAGCCAGCTGAACAATACATATCTTTTTTTTTGCTTGTAATTTGTATAATGGAATAAAAAGTAGCTCTCCAGCTTTAATTTGACACCTTGCTTGCGTCAACGTTGAAATGAGTTAGAGAGTTAGGGTTCTTTGAAACTTGGAAAAAGTAGATGTTGTATCATTTTCCTTCAAAGAAACCTTACTCGATCTGTAACAAAACCCATGGCAATGTTGACGCAAGCAAGGTGTAAAATTTAACTTAATGAGCTACTTTTTAATCCAGCACACAAATTACAAAAAAAAAACAACTATGCATTTGTGATATAATTTACATTTGAGGCTTGGTTTCCCTTTCTTAGGAACACACTGTAGAAACACCGCACTGACTTGGGTTGAATTCCCCTTTTATCGAGGACTGCCACATAGGCATGAACTGGGAGATCATTATGCATTAATGCACCCCTTTCCGACACAAACTAAGGATCTAAGGTAGCTAATAATACAAACTGCGAACAGACTTTATTTTCTGCTTGCAAAATGGGCAATCTCTTCCTTCATTCTCTTCAAGGAATAAGCTGCATGGAAGGCAGAGTGTGTGCCCACATGGAATGAAAAAGCTGTCTTTCTTTCTATCACAGCATATCCCACACAATCCTTGTGATTTTTGCTGGATGAGGACCTATAAAAAGGGTGAGAGAAGATGAGGAGGAAGATGATCAAAATTAATACCATGGTATATTTTACCAAAAAATGAAATCAAAACCATCAAAAACAAGTGAATGCGTGTGTGTGTGTGTCCGTCCATGCGTCCCGGCGTCTGTCCGTGTGTGCTCAAATGTTAGAAAATGCTACTTCTCCGTTATTTCATGGCCGATTTTGATTTTGATTATTTTATCTGATAGGGCTTGGTGAGGGCTTCTAAACTTCTAAACGAAATAGTGAAATTCATTAATTATGCTAATTCATGCTAATTTATTCAGCTTGGACAGATAACTTATGTCACCATGGCGACATGTAACTTTTCAGATGTCGACTTTGGCAAGATACGTTATGTAGGCATGACGACATATAACTTTTTCAGATGTCGACTTGGCAAGATAAATTATGTCACCATGACGACATGTAACTTTTTTCAATGTTGACTTGGCAAGATACCTTATCTCACCATGACGACATGTAACTTTTTAGATGTCGACTTGGCAAGATACATTATGTCACCATGATGACATGTTACTTTTTAGATGTCGACTTGGCAAGATACTTATCTCACCATGACGACATGTAACTTTTTAGATGTGACTTGGCAAGATATGTTTTGTTGCCATGACGACATTTAAATTTTTAGAAATCGACTTGACATGATAATTTTTGTCTCCATGTCAACTTATAAAGTTGATAAATCGACATGATAGAGCTATTATGTTGACTTGACAAGATAAATTATCTCGCCAAGTCTCCAAGTCGAATGGCACTTTAAAGCTTCCGTAGATAAGCTTTAATTTCAACCAAGTTTTTGACGTGATTCCGACGTCGTATGAAAAAACAAATGACACACTGGCGATAGCGCAAAGTCTCAGCTACAACATATTAAAATCTGATAGAAATTCATCGAAGGGTTAGTCAGCTAGTGGTCGATAAAGATAGTCATGTTAATTTTCATTTCCAGAAAAACTGCACTCCAATAGAGATAAAACGTAAACTGGTCAAACTTGACAAGATTACTTTCAATCCATTTTTGAGAGGTAATACCGTTGTCCAATCAAAATGTTTTGTAGACAACATGAAAGAACATTTTATAAGCTACAACATACTGAAACCTGGGTGAAAATTGGAAAAGGATAAGTGAAATACGCTCGAGTGAACTTTAAATTTGATGACGTCATTTTGAAAATTTACCTTTTTTTTATTTTATTAAGAAATTTGATATCTTTTAATCATTTTTCCAGCATCGCCAACCCATGAAAGGATATGTACAACTCATCAGCTTTTACAATATGCAAAGAAAATGGGGGGGTCACTGTCCATCCTGACAAGTAAAATCGGATTTTAAATTGGCGGTTTTTTGGCATAGTTGCACTGTATATCGCCATTGACGCGGAATTTCAACTTTGACGGGCCCGTATGACGTCATATAGTGTCGGATTGACTTGAAACTTGGTAGAATCATTCCTTGACATTTCAAACATCCGATCCGTCTGAAAAAAAACGGAAAATTTCTATTGCATATGAGATGTGCGTGCGTATATGCGCGCGCGCGTACGCGTCTGTCCAATTTTTTTCAATTTTTCAAAAAAATGCTTCAAATGGTCTGAAACGTGTGCAAAAAAAAAAAATTGAGCTCGATTGGAGCATGTAAATATTTCAACCCGCGCGTACGCGAAAGAAGGGTTGAGATGAATTTTGAGAATATGAGTTAATTTAACTTAACTTGATATATATTTGACGTAAATTTCATTGAAAAATTCTATTCCATTAATGAGATATGAATGAAAATGTGTTTTCATATAATGACGTCGTAGTGACGTCACGGTCGACTGATCACTATGATTTTATTTGATCTGTCATCTTTGGGACATGATACATATATGGTCTAAGTTTGAAAGTGATAGGCATGTGACTTTCTGAGCTAACCTCTGCACAACTTTTGAGGAGAAAGAAGAAAGAATCCGTACAGATACAGAAGGTGATCCGAGAGGATACTCGGATCACCTAAAAAGAAATATTCATAAATAATTGAATGACTACATCGTGGTATTTCAGCTCTTGCCCCGCCTACTGTGAAGGCCTACAAAATAGTGGAGCCTATCAACGGCGTAGCCAGCATTTGATCTTAGGGGGAGCAGTTAGATGCGGGGGAGCAAAGCGATTGAGGGGGGGGGGTGAGATGTGGGAGGGGGTTTCCCCCTTCCACAGTGAAAGCTTTTTGCATATTGATGTTGTAAATGGTGCAATTTGATGCATTTTTTTGCATCGACTTGAAAGAGTCACACATGTTTAAGGTAGCAGCAATGGCGTATCTAGGGAAAACGGCGCCCGGGGCAACCGTGAAAATTGCGCCCCTAATTTCTGAAAAAGTGTTCAACCCCAGCCCCATCCCAGTAGGGACTTTAAAGAAAAGTCCACATGATATGCTTTTCCAAGCACTTAAAATGGGTCTTATTGAGGGTGATTTAAATGTAGTAAATTCTTGTATTTCATCCCACAAAACATGGAATTCTTGTCTATTTTTGCTTACTTAAAATCTTACAATTCTAATAAAGATATAGTGACGGCCCTATAGATAACGATTTATAACAACAAACACAGGGATTGAAAAAAAAAATACTCTTAATTAGTACGAGAGAGTGAACCGAAATTTGTATATTTCTGCGTCATCACTACGCTTTGTTCTTATCTAATTGTTTGATTTGGTTTTTTGCGCTCCCCCCCCCCCCCCGTATGTTCGAAACCGTGGGTGCCCTCTTTTGATCCAATCGGCGAGAAATTGCAGCCGCTGCATAATCCGTGTAACATTTTGCTTGCCTAATATAAAAATATGTATGAACGCAATAGACATTGCCATTCTGTCCGCGTCATTATGACGTTTTGTTCTTATCTTTTTTTATTTTTTGATAAATTTTGGCGATCGAGCGCAGCGAGCGAGCCGAAAATTGTTGTATTTCAGCTTATAAAACGTGGAATTCTTGTCATTGTTTTGCTCATTTAGACTAAAATTCTAATCAAGATATATGTGATAATAGATAACGTAGCTATACTCAAAATAAGTACGCGCGAGTGAGCCGAAATTTGTATATTTCCTCGTAATCATCGCGTTTTGTTCTTATACTTTTTGTTAATATAAATTTTGACGGAAGAGCGCAGCGAGCGAGTCGAAAAAAATTGTATTACAGTTTACAAAACATTAATTTCTTGTCATCTTTTTGCTTGTTAAATCTTACAATTATTCTAATCAAGATAATAATAGTGACGGCAATATAGATAACGATTTATACCAACAAACTACGGACTTGAAAAAATACCCTAATTTAGTACGAGTGAGTGAGCTGAAATTTGTATATTTCCGCGTCATCATTACGTTTTGTTCTTTTATTTGATTTTTTTTTTGGGGGGGGGGGTTTGCGCCCCCTCCCACGGAGAGATTTTTTTTGCATTTTGATATTGTAAATGGTGCAATTCGATGTATGTTTTTGCGTGTTTTATATCGACTTGGAAAAAACGGCGTAAATCCGTGCTGAGGTCTTACCTGGAGTGGGGGATGATCGGCGATAGTCACCATCACCACTATTGCAAGCCCATAACCGGACGGGTGCAGCTAGTGGCGTACCGTGGCGGGTTGGTCAAGACATGGGGGGGGGGGGGGCACCTCGTGGAAAAGTAATTTTGAGGATGTGTATGCATGCTTGTGCTTGTGTATGTGTGTGTGCGCGTATGTGCGTGTGCTGTCAGTCTGGAAACTGTAATGGGGACTGCAATACATAACGGAATATGATACATTCCACTGCGCAGTCATTTTTTCCTTATGGATTATGGAATGACGGTGTGAAACAGCAAATTACTGGCATCAGCATCAGGAGAATTGCCTCACAATTAAATGCGAGAGAGAGGAGCGAGCGAGCATGAAAATTTTGACATTTTCAGTCCCCAAACTGCCGTTTGTAGCTATATTTTTTCGCTTTGGAAATTAAGGGGGCGCACCGGACGCAACAGCTTGCAATTACTGGCAGCGACATCAGGAGAATGACATAGCGATTACATGCGAGCGAGCTTGAAAATTTTGACTTTTTACAGTCTCCAAACTGCCGGTTGTAGCTATATTTTTTCGCTTTGGAAATTAAGGGGGAGCACCGGGCGCAACTGCTGGCAATTACTGGCAGCAACATCCTAGTAGAATGGCATAACGATTAAATGCGAGCGAGCGAAGCGAGCGAGCTTGAAAATTTTGACATTTTACAATTCCAAAACTGCCGTTTGTAGCTATATTTCTTCGCTTTGGAAATGAAGGGGGGGGGGGGAGAGGCACCGTGCGCAACTGCTGCTGACAACTACTGGCAGCAACATCAGGAGAATTGCATAACGATTAAATGCGAGCGAGCTTCCAAATTTTGACATTTTACAGTCCCAAAACTGCCTTTTGTAGATATATTTCTTCGCTTTGGAAATTAAGGGGGCGCACCGGACGCAACTGCTGGCAATTACTGGCAGCGACATCAGGAGAATGACATAACGACTATATGCGAGCGAGAGAAGCGAGCGAGCTTGAAAATTTTGACATTTTACAGACCCCAAACTGCCGGCTGTAGCTATATTTTTTCGCTTTGAAAACTAAGGGGGGGGGCGCACCGGGTACAACTCCTGGCAATTACTGGCAGCAACATTAGGAGAATGACATATGCGAGCGAGCGCAGCGAGTGAGCTTGAAAATTTTTACATTTTACAGTCAAAAAACTGCCGTTTGTGTAGCTGTATTTTTCACTTTGGAAATTAAGGGGGGGGGGGCACCGGGCGCAACTGCTGGCAATTACTGGTACCAATATCAGGAGAATGGCATAGCGATTACGTGCGAGTGAGCTTGAAAATTTTCCAGTCTCAAAACTGTCGTTTGTATAAAATAGCTATACTTTGGAATAAGGGGGGCGCACCGGGCGCAACTGCTGGCAATTACTGGCAGCAACATCAGGAGAATGGCATAGCGATTGAATGCGATCGAGCGGAGCGAGCGAGATTGAAAATTTTGACATTTTGCAGTCCAAAAACTGCCTTTTGTAGCTATACTTTTTCGCTTTGGAAATTAAAGAGGGGGGGGGCGGATCCGCCACTGGTAGTCAAGGGTGTCGGTTTATGTTCATGATTTGGGGAGGTATGACCAGCGAGGGGGCGTCGAAGTGACCAAATAGGGGAAGGATATCCAAAATCTGCACTTTAGAACATCCTCTAATATTATTGTTTGTGTTTGTGTGTGCGTTTTTTTTATACACATGAAAAAGTTAGGAAATAGCCCAGGTCAAGTCTTATTATTGGCAATGCATGGCATTTTGATATAGACTAGTATGTAAAGCAACACTGCAAAATCATTAATGATCTAGCTTTGATGTAACGAAGCGTAAGGTACAAAGGTGTACAATCTACATCACATTGCGCAACATTGCAGCGACTCTTTTTGCCGTTCGGATGTTCTGAGTACATTGCGCACATCCTGCTCATATTCAGAATGCCCACCAGGAATCACGCTGAATTGCAATATTTTGTCGTCTCCGGACTTTTTGAACAATGTTTCACGCTTTACCTCTTTCATGATGATTAAAAGAAATCTAAGAAAAATATCTTATTTCTTGATCCCCCTTTCATGTCGATTTCAAAAGCAGATTACTAACTCTTGAATTACCATTTTGGTAAGTTTTTTTTTTTTTTTTTTTTTTTTTTTTTTTTTTACCAGCGGATGGGGGGGGGGGGGGGAGGGGGGGCTTGACGCCCCCCCCCCCACACACACACACACTTAACAGGAATTGAATGTACCACTCTTTTGCATGAAATATAACGTATGAGGGAAGTGGCAGCAAAAATATGAAGACTTTTTGTTTTTGTTTTTGTTTTTGTTTGTTTGGGTTTTTGGTTTTTGGTTTTTCTTTGGCTTGTCAGCCGGCTTTTGGCGGAAAATTAGACCTTGAAAGAACGAAGAATTTTTGTTGTTGTTTCTCTTATCTTTTGATTTTCTTTCTTCTTGACTGACAGGTGATTTTGACCCCCCCCCCCCCTTTTAAAAACGCAGCATAGCCCTGAATAATGCCCAAATATATTCAATAAAATGGTAACATGGATCTCCATTTCTTTGTATGTAATTACGTACGGGTAATATCTTCCTGTAGGTATTGTATTTTTCTATTTTCTTGATTTAAGTCAATAAAGCAATCATCGTTTCAGGAATGATTCAGGAAAATGGAGGGGGTTCAATTATGGCTGTATGGTTTTTGTTATTGTTTGTTTGTTTTCGTACATAATTTGCAGATGGTCCCGAGTTGCTCGCGTCATAGCATGTTTACATGTAAGCCTATGCTATTTGACGTTGTCAACGTCTGGACCATACCTTATGTCGATGTTACTTTCTTCGCGAGCGAGCAAAGCGAGCGAGCGCTCGAGAAAATTATGTATACATTATCCTACAAGATAGAATACTGTTCAGCTCTGTTACCTGAAGGCGGGCGTAAGAACGTCATGCAATATGCCAAAAATTGATACAATCACATTACTGCTTCGTCCATTTTTTTTCTCAAATTTCAGGGAGGACGATTGTACAGGCCAGCCTCCCTCCTCCATTTCGGGGGGGGGGGGGGGGGGATATACCCCCACCCACCCCCCCGGATATACGCCCATGACACACTCACACACACACACACACACACACACACACACACGTTATAAAGAGGTGGGCCTACTCAAAAATATATACAAAATAATGAATATAGAGAAATGCTCATTTTCACTCATTTTGGAGTGACCTCAGGGATCACTCGAAGATTTTGATTTTCACTCAAAATTCACTCCAATTCTATTTTGAATTCACTCTTTTTTGTATTCACTCCTTCAAGGTTGTAAAATTTTCACTCGATTCTTTTTAGAGAGTATATAGGACAGTATACCAAGGCCCACATCAGGGCAATTCCTCTGGCCCAACCTCCCCATATTTCTCCGTTCTTTTACACCGGCATAAAAAGAACTCTTAAGCATCAAGGCAGTCTTCACTGTTCCGATGACCTATCAAAATCTTTCATCCCTTGTATCGGGATTTTTTTTTTTTCAGCAAGACGTAGAATTAGAGCACTTGAGTTGATTCCTTGGGTAACACCGTTCCTACATGTAATTGTTGTTTCGTTGTTTGTTTGTTCTTTCGCGTCGTGGAGAGGTGGGGGTGATGGAGTGGAGGACCCTGAAGTTTCTCCGCGTAAGATTCTGTTATTCGTGATGCACGTGATTTGATGTTGATGGCACGTTCATTCAGTCCCCCCCCCCCCCCCCCCCACACACGTATTTACAATTTTTGTATCTTCATTCTTCAGCTTTTCTCACAGAATTAGAATCCCTCAGTGTTACCTCAGCAACAATGTTGAACGTATTGCAGAGCTGGTGTTGCAAACGATATTCCTTTCTAAGTTTCTGGGATATCAATTCCATTGTTTTTCACAACGATGACTACTCGTTCCATATCTACAAGAAAAATTCCTTCCCCAAATTCTTATTTTCTGCAGAGGTCCTGAAATGCAGCTTGCCACATGTCGCATCATATGGACGCTATAGAGTTTCACTCAATGAGACCAGCCCATTTCAGACCCCTTCAGCTGACGGGTACAGACACAATGTTACCGTTAAGGTCCGCGTCGAGTGTGGCGTAGGTTACCGCAGTCAACCAAGGGAGTCTACGGTGTCGTCGATTTGCCAAGACGGTCAGTGGTCGGCACAATGGCCAACATGTGGTAAGACAGACCCTATAGCTTTTCATAATCTTTGAAATTGATCCATGTAAAACCATAAAATCCAATAAATCCTATCGTGGTTTCTAGGGATGGCTTCGGATGGGATGAGACTATAGCTTTCTGGCGTTGTTTGAAGATAATTTTTGAGATAATGAGAAAGATATCTTAGGAAATAATAATGATAATAATAATAATAATAATAATAATAATAATAATAATAATAATAATGACGTTTTTATAGCGCATATAACAAATGAATGTTCCCTTTGCGCTTTACAATGTCATCACAAAACATACTGTAATGAATAATTTATTGAATTTAATGAAACGTTTATACATCACAAGCCAATGGAAAAAAAAAACACAACTATTACAATCAAGTCTGGGAGAGATAAAAAAAAACCTCTCTAACACACACACACACACGCACACACACACTATCACCTCGACACCAGTACACCAGCACCCACCCAGACGCATACACATGGCAAAAGCGCACAGGGATCAGTTTAAATCGGAAACATCGTAGCAGCAGCCTTTGTAGTTCGGGGTTATGGGCATCTTTTCAGATCGGGAACACATTTTGAACATGTTCAATTTTTTTTTCCTGATTTCCCCGACCAAAATTGCCCCATTTTAAGTCGGAAGCAAGATCAGAGTGGAGGGGAGGTCATGATGACTGTGTAAACACGGGGGCATGCGCGTAATAAATTCGTTCTGAGCGTAGTAACATTGGTACAAGATCAGGAAGTAAACTAAACATCGATGTGGTCCCGCTGCTGCGCTGCTCTTCTCTGATCAGAGCATGAACTTTATCGCTGCTTTCAATACGTTCTCAACTCTCGTAATTGTATGCATATATATATATAAGGCTCTTTTACCATTAAGCTCTAAGTACGCTGCGTTCCCGCTTTAATTACGATTTTTCTGCTTTAGTAGCGGTTTAGCTACGCTGTTTTTATGCTTTCCCAGACTTATTTACGCGCGTCTTCCGCTCTGCCACTCTCAAAGGGACGCAGCCGACACGCTGGAAAATTTGCAGTCAAAATAATTATCTGCCAGAAGAAGATCAAGAGGCAAAACTGTTGAGGAGGAGGCCGGGGGAGGACGTTGTCGCTGCACCTGTCGAGGCAGAATATGAAGGAGAAGGAGCGCAGAAAAAAAAAAGATGTAGTCAAAGAAGAGAGAAAAAAAGGAGAAAAGCAGCTACCCACAAGGTGAAGAAAGAGAGACTGCAGGTGGTTCTAACAGAGGAGGAAGAAGAGGACATGGTAGAATTGTGAAGAATATGAAATAATGTACAACAGGAAAAAGACACACTTTAAAAGCAGTAAAGGAATTCAGCACGTTTTTGATAACTCATAAATTGCTGCTGAAGAACCGTGAGTTTCTGAGGCTCTCCGAGATCCACAGTAAATCTCTTTGCTCTTAACTCTCCTCTAAATGCTAATAAGTTGACAGACTGATGATGGGCAACCGAATCGGGGCATATCGGGGCTCAAGCCCCCTCTCCACTATAACGATCTGGACCCCGATCTGTCCCGATCTAGCAGATCGGGAGAGAGCGGCAAAAGCGTAAGGGCATCGGAGGCATCGTAGCAAGCAGCGTTTGGAGGTCGGGGTTGGAGCGGGATTTTTTTTTTTCTTTAGATCGGGAAGAAATTTTGAACCTGTTCAAAATCTCTTCCCGATCCCCACGATCAAAATTGACCCATTTTTAATCATATGGCAAGCGGGGAGAGCGTAGTGGCAGCGTAAAAACCGCGGTATGAGCGTAACAAGGTCTTTCTGAGCGTAGTAACATCGGCACAAGAACGGGAAATAAACTTAACCGTTCCACTATGCCGTTCTCGCTACGATTTGACAATTTTCTCAGATCGGGAAGGATCGGGTAAAACCTGAGCCGATCTGGACACAGTACGATGTTAGAACGCTGTAAGAACGCTGCAGTTACGACTACCACGAGCTTGCTACGCTCTTACTACGACGATCGGGAATGAGACATTACGATCTCTGCCGCTGCAGTTGTGTAGCTACGCTGTCAGTGCTATGTTGCCGATGTTATCCGATCGATGCACGCTGTATTTACGCTCTGAACGATCTATACGATCTTATCACGCTGTTACCCCGTCGAGAGAGCTGAAAAGTGCCCGATGTGCCACGATGTACCCCGATTCGACTGTCGATCCTCAGTCAACCTTAGCATGCAGAACCAAAGAAGTGTGGACCTCGAAGAGGTTCCTCATCTCACTGTTCTTTTGCAGCAATGCATTGTTAATAAAAGACGTGCTGATCTTTCCAAGGCTTGTTCTTGATGTCCTTGCTTTTATAGTCCGTCTTCCTCTAGTTGTAGATGAGTTCATATTCTTCAAAATTCTATACTTTGTCCTCTTCTTCCTCCTCTTTTAGCATCACGCGCAGTCTCTCTTTCTTCGTCCTTTGTGTAGCTGCTTCGCTGCTTTTTTCTCTTCTTTTCCTTCATTTCTTCTTCTTTTTCGAAAATTTGAGCTCCTTCTTCATATTCTGCCTCGATCGACAGGTGTAGCGACAATGTCCTCCTCCTCCTCAACAGTCTTGCCTCTCGATCTCTTTGATCTTCTTCTGTCAGACAATTTGGCTGCGATTTTTCCAGCGTATCGGCTGCGTCCCTTTTAGAACGGCGAGAGCGGGAGACGTGATTTATTGAGTCTGGGAAGGCGTAGGAACAGCGTAGCTACAGCGGAAACAGCGTAGCTAAAGCGGGAATGAACGTGCTGAGAGCGTTGTAAGAACGGGCCTTGATCGTTCAAAGCGTAAATACAGCGTGCATAGATCGGATATAACATCGGCAACATCGCATTGACTATGTAGTTACATCGTTTCAAAGCGTAACTGCAGTGGCAAAGATTGTAGTGTCTCATTCCCGATCATCGTAGTAAGAGCGTATAGCAAGCACGTGCTTGTCGTAAATATAGTGTTCTTAGAGCGTTCTAACATCGTACTGTGTCCAGATCGGCTCTTTTAATACCCGATACTTCCCGATCTGAGAAAATTGTCAAATCGTGGTGAAAAAGGCATAGCGGAACAGGGCTTTAGTTGCATGTGCACGTGCGCGCAGCAAAGAGAGGGAGAGTTGAGAGAGAGAGAGAGAGAGAGAAAAAAAAATATGCGCTACACTAACAACTCGGACAAATCTGCAGCAGTATGGTGTCTGCCGTTATTAGGGGCGGCCAATTTTGTTCTGCGCCAGAACGATACTATAGTACATGTATTCGTCGATTGTAACCAGAACTGCCGGCGGATTTTTATTATTATTATTATTAGCAAAATACGCCGCGGAACGCTATGTCTGTTAAGACCAAAGAGTTTAGAAGCGCACGCAGTAGCTTTTATGCTCTCTGGTTAAGACGGGGCTGCAGAGAACGAGGCCCACGAGATCGACACTACACAAACACAAGCTCGATGTGACATCACGGAGTTTAATGTAAGTTGTGTCGAGCTCGTGGACCGTTTCTTTTTTGCCTTTATGAGCCCGTTGGCCTTACTTGCCACAAAAAGTGTCTAGATCATGAGCCTGTTTTACCTAGTGTCTACTATAGCAAGTGGGCCTGCTGTAGACCTACTGGGTGTCTAGCTCGTAGGCTGCATATGATTCGTGGATATATGATTTATGGACCTTTTTTTCCCCAATGTCAGGCTCGTGGACCGTATGACTGGTGGGTATTAAGCTCGTGAGAAGATCCCATCTAAACCAAGACATATAGGCCTACGATATTACAAATATTGATCATAATCGCTTTCTCTCTGGTTTTCTCTCTTTTAGTTCAGCTGGCACAATGTCCGCGACAAAGTGAACAAGCTGGTCGCATCACTGTGCAGCCGCGGAATGACATCGCAACTTTTCGGTCTGGTGCCTGGGAGCAGTATCGGCACGGCAGTATGATCGAAGTCACGTGCTCATTGGGCTATACTCCCAAAGACCGGGTCACGATGGTCTGTGACGATGGGCAGTGGTCTGAATCCTGGCCAACATGTGGTGAGTCAGTTTGACCCTTTCTGTGTCAGGGGCTTTGGACAACTCTTTTGGGTTTTAACATCAAGTCACTGCAGATGGTATATGGGTTGTATTGATATTTGGTGACTTTGAAAATGGTTCTCCCAATTGTAAATTTAATTACTTCTCTATATAGCAGCTGATCGCAAATATAACTTCCTGGAAACGTTCATAAATTTATGTTCCAAATATGCATATCTTACTTTGATTCATATTCTACGTCAAAAGTGGAAGTACATATAGTTGATGACATTGAATTATAATCACGTTCGCTTAATCACCGAGTGACCATATTTCTCACAGAATATAGTGGGTAGAGATTGAGGACTGTAATGCGCAGTACATTTCAATGCTTAAACCCTGTACATTCTAATTGAAAACACAGAGCAAAATTCACTAGAACATTATAACCCACACCTGCACTCCAGACTAGTTTTGACCTTTTGAGTAATAGGGAAAAAAATAGCGGAGCATCCGCGAAGTACTTCTGACAGAAGGACAGGGGCGGATCCAAGAAGTTAAAAGAGGGGACGCCTTTGCAAAAATAAAAGGAGGATGCACGCACCCATCCCATTTTCTTTTTAATTCTTATATCTTTTGTTTTAACACACACACACAAACACACACACACACAAAAAAATAAATGAATAAAGGGGGACATGCCCGGTGCGCCTCGCCTGGATCCGCCACAGGAAGGGTGTCACTCACAGTACATGGCTCTGTATGAAGAATTGAAGGATGTGATGGAATATAGCAGAGTATCTAAATTCATTCAGACAATAATATGGCAAGGTTCATTATCTGCAAGATGACAGGAAGAGGTATTAAAAACGTCTCTGATGAGTATATTATAGTCATTTCATATCGTCTGGTATGAGTCCACTGTAAACGGTCACCTAATGGATCCTGCACAATAAGATCAGTCATGTCTACAAGGATTGAACAATTTCGTAAAAAGTGGGTTAATTTTTGGATCTTGATGAGACTGTCTCCTGGCCTTAAAATAATACATAAAAAGGCACGAGGAATGTTTCCGATATTCCTAGAGAAAAAAAAAATGATCCAAGGCACTGGCTTTCGTTAAAGAGAGGATTTAAGGCAGACGAATTCACTTCAGTCTCTTCTCACTCATTGCTGAAGGTATCTCTACCACGTTTGAATGTTTAAGACAAATTCTAAAGCTTTCTGTATTTGGGATTTTATAGATCTCTATAACGATAAGATTTTGGTTTAATGACAAATAGCAATTATTAGATATAACACAATAAACAGATAAAAAATAATTAATAATGATAAGAATATCATCTAGAATAATCTCGACAAGTAGAGGACCAACACATTAAAGGACAAGTTCACCTTCATGAAGGCAACAATGTTATTAGAACACATCAGTGAAAGTTTGGGGAAAATCCGACAATCCGTTCAAAAATTATGAATTTTTGAAATATCTGTGCAATCACTGCTGGAGGAGAAGACTACTACAGTGTATGATGTCACATGCATACAACGATATAAGGAAAATAAAGAGGGATTTTCACAAAACTTGACTTTTTGAATAAAGTGCACATTTCCTCGACTTGTTACTGACTTATGTTAGGGGTAATATTTTTCCCCCTGATTTCTGAAAGAGAGAAGTCGAGTGTTCTTTTATTATTTGAGAAAAGTGAGAATATCTTGAAATTTCTTTATACTTTCTTTATATAGTTGTACTCATGTGACATCACAAGCTATAGTAGTCTTCTCATCCAGCCGTGACTGAGCAGAAACTTCAAAACTTCATAACTTTTGAACGGATTGTCCGATATTCCTCAAACTCTCATTACTGTGTTCTACTAATATTGCTGCTTTCACTCAACCCACATGTTTGTTTGTTTGTTTGTTCTATTTTATTTAGTCACGGGATAAAATGCCCTCGATCAGCCAGATGAGGCTGTTTTTCAGAGAGGCCGTGAGTACAGTGTTACAGCAACAACAAAAACAACACAACAGTTAACAAATCAATCAAAGTAAATTAACAATAAAAAAACAACATAAAAACAACAAGCATAACATAATGAAATACATTTAGCAGAAACTAGATACCAAGAACAAAAAAAAAGAGGAATATAAACGTAACCACTAAACACAAACGCTACAAAAGAGGGTGACACAAACAAGTTCACGTAAATTCAGACAAATTAGCTCAAACATAGTTATGAAATCCACACTATAACACATAATCTAACATTCTTTCAAAAGCCTTCAAATTACTTAGTATTCTTACATTTTCGGGGAGGCTATTGAATATTTTAACACTGGAATAAATGCATCCAAATTTCATGAAATTTGTTCTGGGTTTTGGAAGTATAATGATGTCTATGAAGGTACATGTCTATGAAGCTGAACCTGTCTTTTAATTTTTGTAAGTACTATCCAGAGAGTACTCTGTTATACAAACACACACACACACACACACACACCCGCGCGCGCGCGCGCGCGCGCTTTGTCTCCCTTTTTCCGTCCAACTCCTTCATTATTTGCATTCATTCTGTTAATTTAAAGTAAAAATGTGCGTTTTCTCATCCATCCACTCATCTGTTCTTTCCACTTGGTCCTCCAAGCAGTTAAAATAATGAAAACTTTGGGCAAAACAAACAAGCAAGCAATCAAAAACAAAAAACAAATAACACCATCGTCTCAAAATACCCATATGTTTTGTGTTATGGAAGGATTCCTTTCACGTTTATTTAAGTTGATTTCTCCTTTGTATTACACTTTTTCTTTCTGTATGTTCTGTAGAGATTTTGCGATGCATGCCACCAACAACACCTACTGGAATGTACCGTGTTGCGACCTGGACATATTCATGGTCCAAACAGCCACCTTCGGCTCAAGGGTACATACATGAAGAAAGCCGCTGGGTCAGCATCGAGTGCAACGATGGTTATCGCTCTCAATCCACCGAAAGTCAGGACGGGGTGTGGGTGTCATGTCGAGACGGTAATTGGTCGCGACCGTGGCCGATGTGCGGTAAGAGAGATGGTCAATTTTGTTTTACAGAATTCCTATACTTAATAAAATGTTTCCGAGATATGGAAATGTGTTTGCACTTGTGTTCAAGAAGCAGAGGAAGGGGTTGTACATGAATGACCATATATATATTTTATGGACTCATTCACTATAGTCAATTTCAATTCAATTCAAAGGTTTTATTTTCACTTCTTTCAACAGAATGTACGAAAAGTAATTCGACATGCGTTTGAAGGAATGATACATAGATAGCAAAGAGTAACATTTGTCAGTAGTCATTACAAAGTGAGGCATTTTTCATACAAACATATTTATACATTCTGCGAAAAAAAAAAGTGGACGTACCCACTCAAAAGAATGTGCTTGTACTATGTGGGCACCTCATAGGGAAAAAAAAAATAGGTGAATAACTTTACTACAAGTGTGCGGAAAATGAGAAAAGAAGGGGAAAGGGGGAGAGAAAGGAAACAAAAATAGAAGTAAAGAGACGAGACAGCCACAAATAAATAGCCTAGATCAATCGATACGTTAAAGATCAAGCCCATAGAGATTTATTAGCCATATTAGAAGTTAAGAGCGTTGAAAGCGACCGAGAAAGTGACACAGAGAAATGGAATTGCTGATAGCGGAACATATTATCTGTTGTGTGAAGGCACATATAATAGTATACAAGTTCGCAATAAAGTAAGCAAATGAAGTGATGTGGAATGTATGCCTAACATGCCTATAAGAATCAATAGCATTCTGGTGCTTACAAAACCTACATGCTTAATAAAATATAGACAAACAAACTTAGTTTCTTTCTGTTAAATCATAAGACTTAAAGAGGAGTGATTTCTATCTCTCTTTTTTTAACGAATACAAAGAAGGAGCATTTTTTATGTCTGGACTAAGGGAGTTCCAGAATATTGGGCCTGTATTAATGTCTGCTGAGCTAACACAGTTCTAAGCAGGGGCAAATTAGACGGTCTTGTTGGGTAACTATGGTATTTCAGGTTCGAAGAAACATGGAATCAAATATAAGCGGAAGACAGTTATTATCATAACTATAAAGTGAAATAAAAACAAATCTTTAATTTTCAAAATCTTATTTAAAAAAAAACAAACAAACAAAGAAGCTGTATGAGAGCAAGGAGCGGCATTACAAATGATTCGAAGTGTCTTCTTTTGTAACAGTAAAACCCTAACTAAAAATGTTTGATGCGTGTTTCCCCATTCTAGTGGGTTATGAACCTGTTTTAATGATCATGCATTCCGTCGTGTCCAAACCACACGATGTTTCATGATTTTGTCTTGTGACAAACATAATTACTTCAGGCTCATGCAAGAGTTGATTGGAAAAGGACCAGCATGCAAAATACTTTTCGTGTACGCACACATGTGGTAATTCTTATTGTCGACATTATAAATGTATATTCATCTTGGGATGCATCCAATGCTTCATGGTAGGCCTATAAAATGCATATCACTGCATTGGACTCAAGAGAGGCAGTGCGTTGCCTATATAGCGCGGAAAGTGACAGAGAATGTGATCACAGTGAGGTTTTCACTTAGATAATGTTCACAGAAAGTGGAATACATATAAGAAATTCAAAGCGAGGGTCGTAAAATGGTTGGGTTTTTTTTTAATTGGTGCCTTTTCGATGATTACCTAGGAGAGTCAAGAAAGAAATAATTACTCACTCTTTTTTTGTTAATTGAGATAATCAGAAAGTTATTTCCACGAACATCACTCATGATACCACGGTTGGTGGAGGTAGCAATTAAAGAAGAATTGGCCAATTTGCAGGATGGATTGATAATTTCATTTGTAGAGAACAGGGTGATATTTTCTCCCGTCACAGTTGCAATTTTCTGTCTTATGTCGCAACATTAGATCGGTCTTCACAGAGAATTAGCACCAGTAACGTTATATATAACTAACGTCATGGTGGGCCAAATCCTTCTAGCACACCCATTACTCAGCCTAGTGTTCTTCCCTGAAAGGATAAGTTCACTAAAATTGTTTAGTGTGGATTAAGTGACTGCAGCAATATCAGCAGAAAACAATCCCGTGAAAAAATTTGAGGGAAATCAAACAATCCGTTCAAAGATTATGAATTTATAAAGTTCTTTGCTGACATCACTGAAAGAGAAGACTATACTGGAGTTCGTGATGCCACATACATTGTATAGTATGTTCAACAATATAAAGACGACATAAAAAGAATTCCACATAATTCCTTTTAAGGAAAATTACACATTCTCAAGACTTGCTACTGATATAATATGCTGTGGGTGATATTGTTCCCCCGGCTTTTTGAAAGAGGTGAGTCATGGATTAAAAACATTATGTTTTCCACTTTTATAGCAGAAAAAAGAATTTTCATCATTTTCTCGTGCACGATTTTGTAATGAAAAATTGTAAGGTGATGACATCAACGGCGCACCAATTACATATTACATATCGGAAGTCATATAACTACATTGAAGAGGCAACATTGAACTTGTCCCTTAAGCTAGATTTATCCTCTATCCTACGGGATTTTCGTTATCTTCCGAGCTGAGGCATAGTCTGATAGTGTCAGAGTTTCAAGGGTATAAGGATGAAAAGAGACAGAAACGAAGACAAAACAAGACAGACAAAAGGAGATAGAACCCCATAGCAAAGATCATCACAGGTCCCAACCATCAAAACCATCATTAAGGTGTACAGAAACACACATCTTCAAACAATATTGTAGATACAAAAAAATGATCATAATTTCTAGTTCTTACAAATGCTATCTTTCTTTCTCTCTTTCAGTTGAGCGGGCACGATGTTCGCGACAGAGTGGCTTCACTGTGCAGCCACTGAATAGCATAGCTTCTTCTCGCTCTGGTAACGATGAGGACTATCGGCACGACAGCGAGATCGAAGTCACCTGCCCATCGGGCTTTCTTCCCGAGGAACCTCTGAGGACGAGGTGTAGTGATGGGCAGTGGTCTGAGTCCTGGCCAACATGTGGTAATTCAGTTTAATCATTTCTGTGCCGGGGACTTTGGATAACCTTTTGGGTTGTTGTTGTTGTTGTTGTTGGTGGTGGTGGTGTTGTTGTTGTTGTTTTTGTAACCAAAACTCAAAGAAAACAAAGGGTAAAAAAAAAACAGGGAGGAGAAAAAAAAGAAGAAAATTTCATAAAGACAAGAGGGAAGATGAATTCATCAAAAGAACAGGAATTAAGGTTTGATAGATAACTATGTGATTATGGTTATCAAATTTTGCGTGTCTGTCACTACTTATCAGATAGCATGCTAAGTTGTTATGCAGCTATTTCCAATTCACTTTCTTATTTGCCTCCTGCAACAGTTGAGGCTAGACCATGTTCATCACGAGTCGTTCGATGGGGTAGCTACACGGTGAACTCGGTATCGGAGGACGGTTACCCCCATGGAACGGAAGTCAGAGTTTCAGTGACATGTGACGATGGATATCGCCCACATCCTCCTCAGCCGGTGAACATAGTTTGCAGAAATGGCGACTGGTCTGTTTCCTGGCCTCAATGTGGTAATTATCGATATACAGAACTGAAAAAAAAGTTAATTGTTGATCTCTTTTACATTTGTATTGTACAATGAGGATGGCCTGTGTAGAAACTGTATGCAAAAAGGTATACCATATGAAATGTATTTCCAATTTCAGGTCTACGGTAATATCGTTAGCGTTTCTTGTCAAGTATATGAAAATGGGAAAAGACGGCACGGTAAACATGAAATAAAATATAATGATAATTTCAGAACTATACAGATCCGCAAATTGAAAAAAAAAAACTAGATGTATGATAACACAGAATGGGATTTGCAAGCTTCTGCTTGCAATTGGAGATGTTCTTCAGAACGTTGGATAGAAGTTGATTGCGACAATAATATGAACATTCTAATTTATTAACTTAACACTTACAAGTCTTGGAAAACGATTAAAAACGGTAGGAAAAAAATCCGTCACCTGCCTACGCGAGCGCAATAGACCAAGTGGCTTCCGTCATGAAATTTTCAAGCCATTCATATATAGGTAATCTCGAAATGGGGTTTTGATGTTGTTTTTATTTTTTCTGCAGTGATAGAGCACTCGAAAACAAAGAAACTTCATTGTGTACATGGTGTGGAACGATAACTATAACACGATAACTTTAACCTCAGAGCTGACAAAAATTAGCTCCGTGCTCAACTGCAATGCAGCTTAGATCATTTTGCAGTTTTACTCAGATGACGCTCGAAATAATCGAATGTAAACGTGTAGAATAAATCTTTAATCCTTTCTGCGCCACATTTATTTCTTTATGTCCATAGGTTTGTGCGTGGAATTTGTGCACATTTTACTCTTTCCCCGGCACAGAAAGGGTTAATATAGGCTGTTATATAAAGCGTTTTAAGTGCTAAGCCACTCTCAATACCTTCCCCCTGTATCAAAGAAAACATTGCATGATGTCTTGGTATGGAGGTTATCTAATAGATTCTTATTTTTTTAAGGGGGAGGGGGATGAGTAACATCCATTTGTTCAAAAGAAAACTGGTAAATCAGTTTTAAGTTAGTCTTAAAGAAAGCGTGAAAATCACTGAGCTCAACAATATAAACCATAGAGGTTGATCAAAATTGAAGGAAACTTAGAAAGTCATATAATTGTCAATTTTTGCTAATTTTCATATCTGGAACAGTCGATATGAATATGCAAGTGGTGAACTGATGATATCATACCCCCACAACTTGCCACACAGTTGGCATAGTATACCATTTTAAATTCCAAAAGCAATTATGTCCCACTCAAAAAATTCTGATAGAGTATCTGGCTGATATTTACTTTGAAGTTATTCAACCATGAAGGAATAACATTGTTTAAAATCTTTATAGCAGGAAAAAATGAATTTCATATTGCTTAGCGTGATCAATGTTGAATTGTGAGGTGATGACATCATCAGTAGCTCACTCATTAAACTTTATGCTTACATATTCAAATCTATATTGATCAAGAACTGTTTTGCAAAATCTAGCGAATCTTGTATCTTGTACGTTGAGGAATATGTATCTAGAGCTGTAATCGATCATTATATAGGGGTTCTGTATGACCCCTTATAAGCCCTTATATGAGCCGATAGCACTATTGATGGCCTAGGTATTTTTTCTCCTCTCTCTCTCTCTCTCTCTTAACGTTGGTATGCTAGACTATTACAGGGAACTCAAATTTGAGAGCGAGAGAGGGAGAGAGAGAGAGGGAGAGAAAAAAAAAGAAAAAAAGAAAGAAAAACGTAGAAGTTATTGATGTTCGTATGACGTATCTGATTGTCATTCATGGTCCTGGGGCAATTACCCTCTGGGCAATTACCTGAGACTCGTCCCCTAACCCTAACCCTTATCTTAATCCTGATCCCCGAATCCTAACCCTCACGCAAACTCTAACCCTAAACCTAACCCTAACCCTATCTTTATTCTAACCTCATCACTAACCACTATTATAGCCGGAGGTAATTGTCTGGGTGGGTGGGGGTGGGGGCGGGTGGGGGCGGGGTACCTGCCCTGATACGGTGATCGGCAGAACCAAGTATGGCATGGTTATATGGTAGTATGGAATACTGGAAACACGAGAAGAACAGGGGCAAGAATATGAAATATTTACAATAACATGATTTGGTATTCTAGGTTACCTCATTCTTTTACTGGCTGCCAATTATTCCCGTAGTGGATGTGAGACGGTGTATTCCAGTAACTACTGAGAACGGGGAGTACTCCACTGAAATTCTACGGGGAACTTTTGGCGGCGTCTGGGATGGGAACTACGCGCACAACACCAGGCTGAGAGTGTCCGTCACGTGCAATCCCGGCTATCTTGCAGAACCATTCGTGAGGCCCACGTGTGAGAACGGCAATTGGAACCAACCATGGCCAGCGTGTGGTGAGACTACGAAAACGAAGGAAATATCCTTTTATTCTGTTCTTTTCGTCCTCGGCAAGGCATTAAGATCCAATATAATGAAGTCATCAAACTTGTGTTTAGGAACATTTCGATTGACTGCCGGTTGACAAGTCACGTCGAGTTGTTCGAAATAGTTTCCTTTGTCTACTATGACAAGGGGCCATAGTCGATATATCACTACGTTTTTACGACAGGTCAGTGGCGTAACTACGGGGGGGGGGGGATGGGGGGGGGGGGGAACGTGCCCCCCTCCCCCATCCGCTGGTTAAAAAAAAAAAATCAGTTCAAGATACTTAATAACATATTACCACTAAACTATCAGTTGTCTAAAATGAAGTTAGTATATTCCCCTTTGTGTTCATATATGGATGTATTGAGAATGAAACGATTGAACACATTATATGGAACTGTAAGGTGTCTCAAACATTTTGGAGGGAAATAACATCTTTTCTTACGATTATAGATTTGTCATCCCTTAATGTGAAGACGGTATTAATTGGAGTTATAGAGATTGATATAAACAAAACACTGGTAAACCATATTTTACTTATAGGAAAAAGATGTATTTATGCAAGCAGAAGTAACAATACTATTCCCTGTTTGTCCTCTTTTAAGGCTATGTTATCAAAATCATATCGTGAAGAGTGTTATATTGCAAAGAGACAAGGAAAGATCAATGTGCATAACCGGAAATGGGAACCACTCAGCGGTATAATCGAGCTGTAGTTATTTTTCACTGAATGTTTACGCCATGGCATTTTTATGTTGTAGTTTCTCTCTCTGTGTCGATATGGCATATATTCAAAATAATTAGATTGTGTATATGCGCTTCCCACTCTGCATGTCGTTGGCTATGTCAGCTTTTAACATTCCTTTCCGTTATAAACCCACACAGACAACATACCTCAAGAGAAAAATGTGCATGTATAATTAAGAAACTGAACAAAATGTATTCTTTGTTATGTATCTCTCAGCTGTGATTGCTTCAAGAATGTTATATGATGAGTACCAAATAAAACATCACTTGGATATAAAAAAAAAACTATGCCATTCTCCTGATGTTACTGCCAGTAATTGCCAGCAGTTGCGCCCGGTGCGCCCCCACCCCTTAATTTCCAAAGCGAAAAAATATAGCTACAAACGGCAGTTTGGGGACTGTAAAATGTCAAAATTTTCAAGCTCTCTTCGCTCGCTCGCATTTAATCGTTATGCCATTCTCCTGATGTTGCTGCTAGTAATTGCCAGCAGTTGCGCCCGGTGCCCCCCTCCCCTTAATTTCCAAAGCGAAAAAATATAGCTAAAAACGGCAGTTTTTGGACTGTAAAATGTCAAAATTTTCAAGCTCGCTTGCTCCGCCCGCTCGCATTTAATCGTTATGCCATTCTCCTGATGTTGCTGCCAGTAATTGCCAGCAGTTGCGCCCGGTGCGCCCCCACCCCCTAATTTCCAAAGATATAGCTACAAACGGCAGTTTTTGGACTGTAAAATGTCAAAATTTCAAGCTCGCTCGCTTCGCTCGCTCGCATTTAATCGTCATGCCATTCTCCTGATGTTGCTGCCAGTAATTGCCAGCAGCTGCACCCGGTGCGTCCCCCCCCCCCTTGAATTTCCGAAGCGAAAAAAAAAAAAAAATAGCCGCAAACGGCAGTTTGGGGACTATAAAATGTCATGTCAAAATTTTCAAGCTCGCTCGCATTTTTATCGTTATGCCATTCTCCTGATGATGCTGCCAGTAATTGCCAGCAGTTGCGCCCGGTGCGCCCCCCCCCCCTTAATTTCCAGAGCAAAAAGATATAGCTACAAACGGCAGTTTTTGGACTGTAAAATGTCAAAATTTTCAAGCTCGTTCGCTTCGCTCGCTCGCATTTAATCGCTATGCCATTCTCCTGATGTTGCTAGCAGTAATTGCCAGCAGTTGCGCCCGGTGCGTCTCCCCCCCCCCCCTTAATTTCCAAAGCGAAAAAGTATAGCTACAAACGGCAGTTTTTGGACTGTAAAATGTCAAAATTTTTAATCTCGCTCGCTCCACTCGCTCGCAATTAATTGTTATGCAATTCTCCTGATGTTGCTGCCAGTAATTTGTCGTTTCACACCGTCATTCCATAATCCATGTAAGGAAAACTTGTTCCTCAATGACTGCGCTGTGGAATGTATCACATTCCGTTATGTATTTTAAGTTTGCAGACTGACAGCGCACGCACACACGCGCACACACACATACACACGTACGCACGCACAAGCATACACACCCTCAAAATTACTTTTCCACGAGGTGCCCCCCCCCCCCCATGTCTTGACCCACGGTACGCCACTGCGAGAGGTAGTTAAAGTCTGATACAACGCAATATTTGTGAGCTTACACCACGTTACTCTGATGCGAACAAACTTGCACACCAAAGGCGAAGAAAATAAATTTTAAAGCAATACGGATATTGTTCAGGTGAGAGTTTCTTCACTATGTCTCCCTCTACAAATTAAATTTGTTAGGATTGCAACTGCTGATCTGTAAATTAACATGTCGAAAAAAGGAACCGGTGGGACTCGAACCTGTCATCTACTGCTAGATGAGAGTAGATGACAGGTTCCAGTCCCACTGGTCTCCGTGGTTCCTTCTTTCAGACATGTTTGTTGATTTACAGATCAGCAGTTGCGATCTTAACAAATTTAATATGTAGAGGGAGACAAAGTGAAGAATCTCTCACCTGAACCTTCACCCCTCTGAATAATACCTTTCTTTCAATACGGAACAAAATTCTTGATATACTTGAACCTCGAATTTTGCAACTGTGTTTTGATTGTGTGTTTTTTTATTGTTTCAAAGCATGCTACTTTGATGTTTTGATTTAACTGAATAATGCAAAGTGGCCTACAATTCAAAAATGAAATACAACTTGACTGCATTCACTAATCACATATTGTATCTTCATGGTGGACATTTTCCGTGCTACTCTTTTCTTTTCGTTCCAAATAATCAAAACATAGTTCCATCTCCTGAAAACTTTTTTTTTATTATTATAGAGTAAATTAGCACAAGATATTTGAGTTAAAAAAGATCCACGGTTAGAGACTTAATTGTTACAGCTTTATGATAACACGTCTTAAAGGTATTAGCCCACATTTTTTGTAAACCTGCAGCAATTGGTCTCATAGTTAGCATGGAGTTTGGGTATGATTGCAGTAACACCTGTGCAAAGTTTCGTTCTTATTAGTCCATCACTTTCATAAAAATAAATGAAAATGCACCGTAATCTGTATGCATACGGTATGCATGCGTATAACGCTCGCTAGCTCCGGTCCACGTACGTGTTACATGTACAATGTACGTAGCTATAGTCCGCGCTTGTAATTCGATTTTTTGGTCGGGTCGACCCGGTTTGAAAATTGATTTTAAAACGATGATTTTCTCTCTTTTATCGAATGGTATAGACAAAGAGCGACAGGTGAGGTATGTTACTGTTATAACTTGTACTTGAAGTCATAGTGGACCTGTTTTATGCAGTTTTGATATTCGTGGGTTTGCAAATGTGGGCTAGTACCTTTAATGATTGATGTTATAGGGTCACATTGTTAACATGGCTGATTGTATCAAAGGTAAGACTCTCCCTCTCTCTCTCCACCAACAGTGAGGCAACAGGTACCCTGCTCGGTGCCGGAGAGAGAAGGCGATAGCACAATGAAATTCTTCCTGAATGGTGAAGAGACAAGAGAGCTCCACCCACGTGATTTGGTCCCCGGTGGATCCTTCCTGGTGGCCCGGTGCATTGACCCAGGAAAAGCTCGACTGCTCGGTGACTCCCGCAGGCAATGCGACTTTGGAGAGTGGCTCGGGGAAGCACCGAGATGTGGTAACTTAGGACCCCGTTTACAGTGCGAGGCTCGGCCGCGGCTCGGCCGCGGCCGAGTCCAGCCCCGCTTCAGTGTAAACGCGCAAAAGGCCAAATGCGAGGCCAAAATTGGCCTCGCATTTGGCCTCGCTCTGGAGGTGGTCTCGGCCGTGGCCGAGCCGCGGCCGAGCCCGGCCTTTTCTTGGTGTAAACGCAAACTGGGCCAAATGCGCGGCCAATTGCGCGGCCAGTTTTAGTCTGGCTTCCAAACCCTCTGCCTGTATCTTTCGCTGTTCAGGATATTAACCCCCTCAACGTCGAAAACTAGTATAGTTTAAGGTGGTTTTGTCCTGCAAAGGATTCTTTCCTTCGGCAAAGGCCTTTGCCCGAACGGCGACTTCGTCGCCACGGAATTCATTTGGCAAAGGGTCTGAAAACCAGACAATACCAAATTGCATTTGTTTACAAGCAGAGCGCCACTACGACAAAATATTGAAAGGTTTGGCCCGGCCTCGCACTGTAAACGAGGTCTAGGACCCCGTTTACAGTGCGGGGCCGGGCTCGGCCGCGGCTCGGCCGAGGCCGAGTCCGGCCTCAATTGCGCGGCCGAGCCTCGCAATTTTGTCCGTTTACACTGCTGGGCTCGGCCGCGCTTTTGATTCAAACCTTTCAATATTTTGTCGTAGTGGCGCTCTGCTTGTAAACAAATGCAATTTGGTATTGTCTGGTTTTCAGACCCTTTGCCAAATGAATTCCGTGGCGACGAAGTCGCCGTTCGGGCAAAGGCCTTTGCCGAAGGAAAGAATCCTTTGCAGGACAAAACCACCTTAAACTATACTTGTTTTCGACGTTGAGGGGGTTAATATCCTGAATAGCGAAAGATACAGGCAGAGGGTTTGGAAGCCAGACTAAAATTGGCCGCGCAATTGGCCGCGCATTTGGCCCAGTTTGCGTTTACACTGAGAAAAGGCCGGGCTCGGCCGCGGCTCGGCCGCGGCCGAGACCACCTCCAGAGCGAGGCCAAATGCGAGGCCAATTTTGGCCTCGCATTTGGCCTTTTGCGCGTTTACACTGAAGCGAGGCTGGACTCGGCCGCGGCCGAGCCGCGGCCGAGCCTCGCACTGTAAACGGGGTCTAAATAGCAGGAAATAATTTATTCTGTATGCGAGTTACTGCGTACAGTGCACTCCCGTTATAAACGAAATCCTCGGGACGGGCAGGTTTGTTTTGTGATAACGGAATCTTGGCATGACGAACAAAGGTAAAATAATGATGAAAACACTCAAACTATACGTATATTGTAGGCCTATCTTGTTTATTGAATACTCATGATACGCTAGAAAGCTATGTAAAAACGAGATGCTACCTCTTTATTTTTTTTAGATGTCATAATTAAGAGAGCATAAAGATGTTTGTAATTCCATGCCTAATTTGAAAATACACGTATAAAAGTGATGGTAGTGGATTCGTTTAGAGTTCGTTATTCCAAAGGTTGTTAAGTCCGTCATTGCAAAGATTTCTTATTCCGAGGTTCGCCATTCCCTGGATTCGTTATTCCAAAAGTTCTGGAATCCGAAAAATGAATTAAGGTTCGTTATTCTGAAGTTTCGTTCTTTCGAAGATACGTTATTCCGAAAGGTGTTTATTCATTAAATGAAATAAGCTTTGTTGTTCCGATAATTCGTTAATTGATCTAAAAAATGAAATAAGGTAGGTTGGTTGGAAGGTTTGTTAATCCAAAAAAAAAAGGGGGGGGTTCGTTGTTCCGAAGGTTCGTTTATCCCAAATTGAAATGAGGTTCGTTATTCCGAAGGTTTGGTGATCAAAAATTAGAAAGTTCGTTCTTCCAAAACTTCGTTTACACGTATCTTCGTCTGAAGACGATAAAGTTTTTAATTCCAAAGTTTTGTTTGTATATGCTTACCAATTTTTGTTACGCTATTTCTAATTTTCGTTATAACATAGCACATTTATCTTGTTTTTCTTTAACAATGGCGCTCGGAAAAGACATTGTTATAACGAATTTCCTTATAAACGTTTTCTTTTCAAGCGAATTTTGTACCAAAGACTTTAATGACGATAATTTTGGGACCTTGATTTTTACTTCGTTATAACCAAAATTTGTTATAACCGTGTTCGTTGTAACGGAAGTGCACTATATAGAAGTCGTTGTGACTCAAAATGGTGACCAGAAAGAAAAAATATAAGAACCCGATTCCTATACATCATTATATCCCAGTAAACTGCTGTACTATATTCACGAATGTTCTCCACAGTGCCCGATAGGGCTTTCCTTTCGTTTATATCTTTCATGAGCTTCTACCACACTTTATTCCATTTTCATGTCCATTGCATTATTAGACTATGTTTGGCTTTATTCATAAAATATTCCCCAAGGCTTCTCCTCATCCCTCCACTAATCAACTTTAAGTTCTGTTTTGTTGGGGGTTTTTTTCGGGCCTTTTTTATTAAAGCATTTTACATTGAAGTGTCATGTATATTCTACCAATTTCAGTCCTACCATTCAGTAGCATATCTTCCAATGTTCATTAGTACTGATTATGATGAAAGCTTTGTTCAAACTAAACCTTTCCGTCAAAATGTTAAACCGATTTCCATATATTATAGCAACGCAAGTTTCGGTCTTGTATTATAATGTACTCGGTCTTTACATTAACAAAACCAAAAAACAAAAATGAACAAAAAATTAATAGTTCATTACTGTCTACATAAGACATCTCTTAAATGTCCCTTGGCATCACTGTTATGTATAATCCAGTAATGAAAATAAGGGTTGCTGATCCATTTGGTGCATGTGACGACATAGTAAGATTGTAAGATTTGTAAGATTGTAAGATTTTATTGACTCTATCGACCCCCTCTCGGGGTATGAGAGTACAAACATATTTACAATATATGAATACAAAAATATAAGTGACAATGTACATGTACGTGTGAAAATAACAGATATAAATAAATATGTTTACAAAACAAGGCGTAAAGGGAGTTTAACTACTCTACCACTACGTGTACAAACATTCACATCTACTTTACTTTCTACAAAAATACTGTCTTTCTTCTTTGGTATTGAAGACAACTGAAACATAATAATTCTGACAAATTTGGCTAGTTTTTTTCAAATGGCAAGCATTAGCTGAATTGAATAATTTGGCCATATGTAATGCACCTGGTCTACTGGCCGTCAAGCTACTTGGTAAATACAATAATCTCTCTTTGTTGAAAAAGGGACAAACAAAAATATAATGAAATTCATCCCCTATATCGTCGGATGAACAAATAGTACAATGCAATTCATCTGTCAGGCTTGCATCAAACCTGCCCTTATTAACTGGTAATCCATTAGATCTACATCTGAATTTACTTAATGTAATATAATCTTTCTTACACAAGACTTGTAAATACTTCTCTAACATCAAATTATCCTTAAACATTCTATAATTTGTACAGATTCTATTTGACCATGTTGCTGCTCTCCACTCTTGAATAAACATATCAAAAATATCTATAAAATATAAAATATCTAATTTTTAAGGTGTGTGAAATCCATGCAGCACTAAATCCACTCCCTTGTGCTAACCACACATCCCCTAGCCCTGCATAATAAAAAATATTTGCGATAGATAATAACCATTGTGATTTTGACGGGGAGTGTATGTCTCCTTGTAAATGCAGAAGAAATTTGAAAATTGTACGTGAGTGTTTGGTTTCTTTTCCCTTGACTAATCTCAACCAGAATCCAATTATTCGACATTTAATATGGTTCAAAATTACTCCACGTCCAGTTTCGCCATAAACCATACAATCAGGAGTACATTTGTTCACAAGCAAAATTTTTCTTAAGAATTTCCTATGGAAAATTTCAATTTGGTCTATGCACTCATAACCCCAGACTTCACAACCATAGAGTAAAACAGGTAAAACGAGATGATCAAATAGGTGGCACTGTGTGTCCACAGAGAGCTGTAACTTTTTAGCCTTGACCAACATGCTATAAAGTGCTTTTCTAGCTTGTGTGACTTGTTTAGAAATCGCCTTTTTAAAACTACCATTATAATTGAATTTAACTCCAAGGTACACAAAGTCATCTATAACCTCAAGTGGATCACCAGCATAAACGAATTCAGGAATTCTTCTAACCTTCCTACGGGAGAAAATAACAATTTTAGTCTTGCTTGCATTTACAGTCAAGCGCCATGTCTGACAATAACTATCTACAGCATCAAGAGCTTTTTGCAACTCCTCCGGAGTTTCTGTTAAAATTATTGTGTCATCTGCATAAAGTAAACAAGAAAGATTTAAAGCTTTTTTGACATTATCAGAGTCCAGGTTGTAAGAAATCTCACTTTCCAAATATTTAAGTCCACCATACATGCCATACAATGAATTTCTAATGTATTCTTGAAAATCATTCAGATAAATGGCAAATAAAAGCGGGGAAAGGTTTTCACCCTGTCGGACACCAATGCTACAAGTAAAAAACTCTCACATCTCCCCCCTAACCGCCACACATGATTTAGCACTTTCATAAATATTCTTAATGACAGTAAACAGTTTACCCCTAAGCCCCATCTTCAACATTTTGTACCATAAAGATGATCTATCAATTAGATCAAATGCTTTCTTGTAATCAATAAATGCACAGTATAAGCGTTTTTTATTTTGCAGATAAACATCAATTATAGTCTTCAAAACAAAAATATTATCAATTGTAGAATAATTAGAACGAAAGCCAGCCTGTTCTTCACCTAACATTTTAGCTGCTTCGAAAAACTCTGAGATTCGATGATTCAAAATGGAAGTAGAAAGTTTTCCTAGACAACTGAGAAAAGTTATTCCCCTATAATTATCAGGATTTGTGTCTATACCCTTATTCTTAAAAATAGGAATGATAATCCCTATGCACCATTCAGTTGGAACAATACCACTGTCCAGTACCACATTAAAGAACTTTACCAACACATGAAGCATCTCTACGGGACAATTCTTAAGGAATTCATTTCTTATGAAATCTTTTCCACAAGCTTTTGAATTCTTAAGTTTCTTAATCATTAGTACCACTTCTTCCAAAGTGACTGGGGCATCCAAGGGACCATCTGCCTCAACAATTTCTGAAGTACCAATACTATCTTCCAGGCCTGTGGGCTGGTCATCTTGGCTATTACATAAACGACTAAAATGATTAACAAAATCCCCTAATGAAACATTTCCTGTTTTCTTTACTTTGTGTTCATTATTACTGTTGAGAAATTGCCAATATTCTTTCGGATTTGATGTCCTTCTTTTATGTCTTAATAAATTCTTATAAAGCTTTCCTGTAGACTCATAATGATTCAATAGACAAGTAGCCCCTGACCTGCCCAGAAATTTAAGCTCCCTCTTTAATCGAATAGTTAAATTTAATAGTCAAAGTACCTCAAAGATAAGTGATTACTGAACTTAGTCATATAACTGCTGTAGCTGTTTGAAATCGACTTTGATAATAAGAACAGTGAAAAATTACATTACTATTATCATAATATTGGCAATAGTTGTTAGTATGATACATGACGCCAAACCAAGGATAAGTAGAGTCTGCAAGAAACGTGGTCCTTCATGATATGTGCGATAGTGGGCCTCTGCTACAAATATTGTGTACCACATCACCTGCGAATCCTTGGATTTCGTTTTCTTAACCTGTCCATCTTGCCAGTGAATGTTGCGTCCAGCGTCCTATTCCGCGGTTTGCATCGCGAAGTGGCATCAAACGGGACTGTGGTAGTATTCCCTACCAACAAGCCTGGCAGTCGGTGGGGTGACAGACTCAAGGTCTTTTGCTCGTATGAGAAATGGAGATTGGCACGACCAGTTATCACAGCACCAGGTGAAACTACAACACAGGTAAAGAATAAAAGTATCCTGGCAGTAGTTTTTCTCTCCATTGAACTAGCTTTTCTGGTAATAACTCAATGGCTAGTAAATCGTCATCAAATTTCCATACGAATTATCATAGTAAGAAATGTCAATGCCATTAAAGGGAACGCAAACCCAAAGAGCAATGTGAATTGAGTGCAAGCAGCAACATGAATAGAACACATCAGTGAAAGTTTGAGGAAAATCGAACAATCGATGCAAAAAAAAAAAATAAATTTTCAAAATTTTGGTGTTGGAACCGCTGGATGAGGAGACTACTAGAGGTTGTGACGTATGAGTGGACAACGATATAAAGAAAATATAAAGAAAATTCAACAACAAAAAAATCACTTTTCTAGCATTATGAAAGAGCACTTGACTAACCGCTTTCAGAAAGCAGTGGGAATAATTACTACCCTTAACATATGTCAGTAACAAGTTGATGGAATTTGTAATTTTCATGAAAAATGAATTTTTGTGGAATTTTCTTTACATTTTTATGCCTCCGCCACGAAGTGGTGCCGGAGGCATTATGTTTTCGGGTTGTCCGTCCGTCCGTCCGTCCGTCCGTGATAAATTTTGTGGACAGCGTAACTAAAAAACTGTTTGAGGTATCCTAATGGAACTTGGCATGTGTGTGTATTAGGGTCGAAGTTGTACCTATCAACTTTTGGGTGCACATGCTCAAGGTCAAAGGGCAAAAGGTCAAGGTCAAATGCTCAAAATTTCACTATATCCCTCATATCTATGCAATGCCTTTAGATGTTTTCTTGAAACTTAGTGTATACATGTATTACCCAATTAAGACTCTCTGGTGAGAGTTTGGGTTCATGAAGTAAAAGGTCAAAAGGTCAAAGGTTTTTCTCCATATCTTGGAAATGGTTCGAGGTATCTTCATGGAACATAGTATATGTATGTACTAACTGACAGCGATTATCTAGGGAATTTTGGGTTCATCGGGTCAAAGGTCAGGGGTCAAAGGTCAAGGGCAACACTTTAAAATGTTGCTATTTCCCTCATATTTATGCAATGCCAGCAGGATTATTGTTTTAAACTTGGTGTATGCATGTATCACCCAATAGAGATTCACTGTGATTTTTTTTTTTTTTTTGCAAAAAAGGTCAAAGATCAAGAAGGAAGAGTACATACAAAAGTACATATTTATGCATGTTCTGCCTGACGGTATTCTCTTATGAATTTAAGGGTCAAAAGTCAAGGGGTCAAAGACCAGATGAAAATGGTAACAATTTATTATTCAATACAGATATTGCACTTTTTCTCCGTACCTTGAAAATTACTCAATGCAAAAACTTATGAAAGGGTCAAGTCAAGTAAAAGTCCTAAAATCCCCAAATACATGTTCTCCCATTCAAGGAAGGTCAAGGAAGGTGGACATTCAACACATTATGTGACAAACATGCCATTTTGATATTTTGCCAATTTTGTGAAAATGTAATCACACATTGTTCACATGTAGGCCTACTATAGACCTATTAGGAGAATCATTTATAGCGGAGGCTTCAGTCGCCATAGCGACATTTCTAGTCCTTATATTGTTGTCCACTCATACGTCATAACCTCTACTTAGTCACCTCATGCAGAGGTTCCAACACCAAAAATTCATAACTTTTGCATCGATTGTCCGATTTTCCTCAAACTTTCACTTATGCGTTCTACTAATGTTGATGTTTTCACTCAATGCACATTGTTCTTTGGGTTTGCGTTCCCTTTAAGGACGCAAATGGCAGGAGATGAAAATTACACTTTCAATCACAGGATTCATGATCACCATGTTACCGCGTACACTACGGAAGGACATGATTCCTTGTATAGCATTAATTACCAGTGATTTTATATCTTCAATTTCATGAACGATTTTCTCTACTACGTGTATGACATCTTCTTGTCCCGCAATACACGATATACAGCTTTATGACATGTATCTATCTAGAAAAGTTGTAACATCTATGTGCTGTTACCTCCGCCACGGGAGGAGGTTATAATATTTTCTTCGTAAATCGTTTTCGTTGTGTTCATGTGCAAAATAACTCAAAAAGTTGTTAATGCATTGAAATGAAACCTACAGGAAATGTTGAAAATGATACAAGTGACAGATGATCACATTTTGGTAGTGATCCAGCAATTTTTGTGGATTTTATGAAGGATTTTCGTTATTTTAGCAGGTAGGGTCAATGAATTTGGGAATTCAAGCTGCGTATATTTTAAGTTTTCATACGCGCACTAAAATACGTACTCTGGTTTCTGCTGGGCGAGACGCGCCTGACAGCTGGAAGTTGATGACGAAGAACATATAAGGAAATAGATTATAATATAACGTATTTACATTTTCACAGAAGCAATTTAGTATGTACATATTTACAGGTTCTCATAGGGGATCATTTATACATTTTGTGATAAGAGATGCTTTCGTATTAAATGATTTCCGAAAGCGTTACAGGTGTTTATTTTATTTTTTTTTTACTTCCTGTGGAAATCCTCTCCAAATTACACTGTCCGCATATGACATGGAGTCATGGAGTGATTACCAGTTTCAGACCTGTTTTTTGTTGGTTTATACTTCATGATATATTCAAACCTTGTATCATAATCAAGCTCAATTTTAAGACAATAACCGGACACATTGTGCGATAAAGTATGATGGATTAGGTCAAACATTACAGTTCCAATTGCAAATTAATATAGTCTATAAACATCTAGCATTTTGTAAACTATGAAATAAAGGGCTAGTAGGTCCAGAAATGTAGATTGACGATATGAGTTGTATAAGTAGGCCTACATCCACAAACTTCTAGCAGTGTCTAGGGTGGTATTCTGAAAATCTTCCCAAGTTCTTCCTAAGTCAGAAAGTTAGGAAGTACCTAGGAAAGACGGAATTGATATTCTGAAATGTCTTCCTGGGAACTTCTTAATGCAAAGTAGGCCATCCTTATCCCTGCCAACATTCTTTCTTAAAGGCGAAACATAGTTCTGGTACGACTGAAAAATTGTCAAATTTCGCTCCAAAATGTACACGTATGCCTAAAAAGTGTATGGAATAACGCTATAATGACAAGATATTCGTTGGGTAACGACGAAATGCGAAATATTAACCAAAAATGTTTGCATATCAGAAATTACCCCATCAGAGCCGGGTTAACTCGGACTCGGGGACAACTGGGCCTCACTTTGATGGCGGGGTCGAGTTGTCCCTCTGGATTGTACAGTGTTGTACTTTGGGAGCACTTCGCGTTCTGGCTGGTCGCAATTATAGGCCGAGTTGATACAACTGGTGCACGTCACGAGACCGACACCCACGAGTCATACAACCCATAAGTCATACAGCTCACAAATCAAGCAGCCCAGGAGTCATACAGCTCAAAGTCATACAGCCCACTAGTTATACAGCCCATGAATTCGACAATGAGTAAATAAAGCCCGCGAGTTCGACATCAAGTAAAATAAGCCCACGAGTTATACAGCCCATGAGTTCGACACTACACACAAAAGGCTCGCGAGACCGACACTATGCAAACAAAGCCCACGAGACCGACATTACGCTTAAAAAGCTTACGAGACCGACACTGGGAAAACAAAGCTCACGGGACCGACACTAGGCAAAAGAGGCTCACGAGACCGACAGGATGAACAGCGCCATCTATAGACCAATTAATTGTATAGGGTGTCCAGATAATGGCATAAGGAAGATGTGAGAGATGGAAAAGTAGAGCTGCTAGGGGATTACCCCGTCAGCTGCCCTCCCTCGCCCTCTGAACTGCTCAAGTTGTTTTTTTTTCTGTGTGTGTGTGTGTGTGTGTGTTTGCGCGTTGAGTGTTTGTGAAAAAAAAAATAAACAAAATTCAGTGAAAATGCATGAGATGTTTCAACATTGATTTCGAAAATGCCAAAACACCCTCGTTTCCCTTTCCGCAAAACATATACCGGTATACATCTGCTTAAAAACAAAAATAATAAGATAAAATAAAATGATGTGGACATTCAGATCATTTTAGTACAAATTCACTAAAAATTATATAATTGTCTAAGGTAGCTTTAAGGATTCGGTAAAAGAAGATGCATCCATGAAAACATAATTTTACAAATACAAGTCAAAAATCGATGTGAATCGCTGCGATATAAAACGTATTCATTCTTTGAAATGTCAGCATTAGGCTGCGTTCACATAGAAGTATACTATTCAGGTATACGGTGCTCGTTTTCGAGAGCACACGAATAGGATTTCCTAACACCGGTTCACATAAGAGGGCACTATTCGAAAATGCCGAATAGCATAGAAAAGTATAGCATAGTGGGAATCGTGCTTGTTCGATTTTCGAGCAGCGTATACCATCTCTCGTTTATGAAATGATGACAATTTTTGTCTGGATTTGCCCTTTAGCAAAAATAAGCATGTAGACTAACATTCTGATGCAGTTTAGAAATTGTTAATAAGATTGCTGGGATGGTTGTGTAGGAGGAAGAAATCCGGATGGTGCGGGTGATGGTGTACTGGGTCGACTTGACGGCAAATAGCGAATAACGAATAGCGAATAGCGAATACCGTATACTTCTATGTGAACGCAGCCTTATAGTGACAGAAAAAAAAAACAACAAATTGAACTCTAAGCAGGCGGGTATAAGCAGGAGGATATGATATTTAATAAGGAATACTTAACTAGTAAAGAGAGAAAGAAAAGGGGGAAAATACATCCTGTCCATCGTCTATCTAGAAATTGGAAAAGCCCATAAAAATGGCATCTACAATCAAACCATGCACATTTCTTGTCCTCTTTTATTTTTTTCATACATTTTTTTTTTTTTGGGGGGGGGGGGTCCCCATGAAGAGGACAATTTCATTTTTTTAAAGAGATAAATTGGTAACAATGTGGCTCCCCGTAGCGTGACAGAACTGCCCTCTAAAAGCCACACGTGTAGAAATGCATAGTTACTCGATATCGTTCATCTGTTCATTAGTTACAATCTCTCGCTCGATAGCGTGACGAAATTGCACCCGCCAGTATGTAATTTTCCCCTTCACGGAACACCCTGTAATTGACATGTGGATAGTGCTGTTCATCCTGTCGGTCTCGTGGGCTTTCTTTACCTAGTGTCGGTCTCGTAAGCCTTCTTTGTATAGTGTCGGTCTCGTTATATATTATCTAGCCTCTTTTGCGTACTGTCTCGGTCTCGTGGGATGACCCCGATACAACGCGTGCATCAAAGAACCTTTTTGGCGCACCTACAAATATGTGCGCCTATGTATATTATATGGCGATGACGATCTCGAACTGCGTATAAATTGTCTGAAATAGGGCCGAGTTGTCCCTGATATCGAGTTAGCCTGGATCCATCTGGAATAAAAGTCGGTATTTATTTTTGATCTCAAAATAATCCGAAACAACTCATAATCCCGGCAAATCGCGTCAGCCAGGTAAGTTTCTCGGTAGACTCTTTCGATATTGGAAGCGAATATGAAATGGGGCAAAAACGGTTTCTCAAACCCATAAGCCCCTTTTACACTTTCACAGATTGCTTCACGGATGACCACGGATCGTCATCCGTGGTGTTCCGGCATGCAAAATATCGATTTCCCTGTCAATGACGGTGTGAATACGATCCCATCTGGGTGTCTAAACGGATAAGTACGGCGTCTAACGGCCAAGTACGGTGCCTACACGGACAGACAAGGAATGAACGCGGACCACAGCGGAAACGATACGGAGCTAACACGGATATCAAGGATTGAGCACAGATGGAACTGGGTGCCTTCGCGGTCTTTACACGGATACCCCCAAAATTTTGACATCTCCTTTTGCTTTTGATACTTTATCATTCTTGGGTGACATGTTTCCAGAGCTAAGTACAGTAAAACAAGCACACCAGATTTACAGCAGCCTCCTTTTATACGCCTCTGCTTGCTGCCATCATAAAGACATTTTTTTTTTTTTTTTTTTTTGCCACGCTTGTTGGAAACTCTCATTTTACGGGAACATCATGACATAAACAAAGCAAAACAAAACAAAACAAATCAAATACACACACACACACACACACACACACACACAGACCAACGTGGAGATGTGTGTGGATCACTGAAGCTTCTCACGCGAACACTTTATACACGAACAGTATGAAGGGTTGATGGCTGTACTGATTTGGGAAGATGTGAGCACATTTTCGTGGACTTTATGAACTTGTATTGGCAAAATACATGCATTTTTCATCCCGGATGGAGCCGATGCTAGTACGGACGTCTCGCTGTCTTTACGGATTGTCCCGGAATGAGTACCGACTGGTACGGACAAAAAACACGCATTGTGGGTTACCTGGGCAAGCTGTTGACTTATTGTATTATTATACTGTGTCTGAATTAATTTGGCTCTTTTTGAATTAATGACTCTTGCGTCGAGTTATTAATTTGAATAAAAATATGCAGTACTCGCTGCTATTAAGGGATTCGGACCAACACTGGCTATCGGGCGAAAGCTCGGTAGTCTAGTGGATATGACGCCTGTCTAGTAATCAGGAGGTCGTTTGTTCGATTCCCATCCGAGTATGTAAAGCCCATGATGTTTTCTTTTTTTTTTATCATCGCTTACTCAAAACACACTGAGTAATCGGTGTTTATACATGCTGAGAAGGGCGATTTGTCAATCAGTTGCATCTAATTTGGCTCTTTCAACCACTCCAACCATATTTAACCCAGTGACTTCCTGGGATACTACATTACATCTATAAGTTACAGCAAAATTCAGTGTAACTCGTAAGAAAAAGAATCAAGACAAATTTCCTTCATAACAACAGGGCTCTGGCACTGTAGAGGCGTGGGTTTGCCGCCTTCGACGGCCCTTCTAGTTCATAATTATTGCCCATGAGTCGCATTGGCATAACTACGGGAAGGGGCATGGGGGACACATGTCCCCTCAAATTGGCTGGTAAAAAAAAAAAAAAAAAAAAAAAAAAAAAAAAAAAAAAAAAAAAAAAACATTTACGAAAGTAGGAAAGGAAAAGAAAGGAAAATAAAAGGAAAAAGAAAGGAAAGGAGAGCAAACAAAAAGAGAGTGGAAGAGAAATACCCGGAAGCGTTCGCTCCCTTCGCTCACTCGCATTTTAAGTATCTTAAACAATGCAGGTTATATTAATAATTATTATTCTTATAAAAGGGAATTGGTTTGTATCATGTGTCTCTATCTAATGTCATATTATTCTTTTACTTAAATAATAACTGCAAGGAATCGGGCGGAGGTTGACCTAAAATAGATGAATTTCAGTGGATAATGGCCTGTGACCAATAGCCTATTCCTATCATATCCACTATGAGAACGGAAGATGCCGATAAAATATACACCATCACGAGAATGGAGAAACAATACACTAGAACCTGTTCTCAGTATACAAAATTCCAAATTTTTATCGCTCGTAGAATCTAGGAACAAGATGGTTTCCAGTAGCGTGATGCCTAAATATCATAATATTTGGGTAACTATCCTCGAATGCGGCATGAAGATGTACTTAATAAAAATCTATTATTGTATTTTGATGACGAATCTACGTTTTAAAGAAAATAAAGTTTCTTTTCGTTCGCTCGCTCGCAGAATGGTTACGGACGGCAAGCGAAGTGCCCAAACAGAGTCATATTCGGCTGATAGCCTAGGTGATGGAATTATCTTATAGGCTTATAGTGAATTTTGGTGACGAAATCACACTTCTATACCGTGAAAAAAGAGAAGTAAAGTTAACAATGAAATTTCACATGAGATCACTACGAACACTATACAATACAATAATAATAATGATAATGATTGATAATAATAATAATAATAATAATTGTAATAAAAATAATTATGATGATAATAATAATAATAATAATGATAATAATAATAGTAATAATAATAATAATAATAAACAGAATGACAGAAATAGTTAAGATAGATATGAAATAATTAAATCTGACATTGCCTTTTCCTTGTTTCCTGTTCATGTCACTTTCATTTGCATGTTTTATTTTTATGTCTACATGTCTCTGTATCTTCTGAATGTGTAATTTCCATTGAGTTACATGTAAAGAAAACGAATACCCATATGGACAATAAACGATAAATTGATTGAAATCATATTATTATCATAATTGTTATTGTCATTATTAGTATCGTTATTATTACCATTTTTCAGGCTCATCGGCAAAACTACTTTGAGCTTCTTCCCGCTTCCCACCCCCTCCCTCCACCACACTTCCAAAGCGTTCCCGCTACTCCTGTCAATCAATTATTTTCAGTTAAAATGAAGAATAGATCTAATCTTAAACACCCCCCTCTAAAAGATCCTGGGTACGCCTATGATCATGACTATTCATGCCTAATTATGAATATTCAAATTAAGGTGTGTGTGTGATCTAATTTAAGTAACCATGCCTTCATACATTACAACATTTTGGTGGTATATAGAAGAATGTGACACAGATTCATCAATTGTGAATAGGGTGTAGGATAGTTATAGGTGGTAGGACATTAGGAACAGGATAGGATTAGGATACATTAATCTCAGATTGCTACTATATAATCTCATTAATATATTTTTTAAATAATTTATGTAATACCCTTATCCTTTATACGCGTATGTCTTATTAACTAGGGGTGGTATTTTAAAATCCTTCCTAGGAAGAGTATTTCTTCCTAAGACGGGATTTTTTCCTAAATAGTATTCTGAAAATCTTCCTAAGTGTCTTCCTAATTTTTTCCTAAACTTAGGAACTTTGGGAGATATATAAATGAGGATACGATATGCAAATTTCTGACTTAAAAAGAAGTAAAAATTAGTATTCTAGAATGCACTTAGGAAAGAATTTTAGGAAGATTATGTAGAAAAGCCCCACTCCTGTTCTGGTTGATATCCATTCGTCTCGAGAAACAATGGTGTAGCACTCGGCAAGAAGTTTGCACCGCCTCGAGTGGCTGCATTACAGACCCACTCTTTAGTGACAATCTCTGGAGCGCGTGCAGCAGATGAAGTTCGTTGGGGCTAAGACTGAGGCTACCCTTGCCTTCCTCCTGGCTCTCTTATCGGTCTGTTGTACCTGCCTTGCATCTTCAGCCTTCTTAACGCCCTCTCTGATAGTGCCTCTCCACATCATCTCTGACGATTGTCGGCTGCACCTTCCCAGATATCTTCATATCGCGTTTGCACACGTCTTTGAAGCAAAGATGCAGCCTTCTCGTGGGACGAGACCCCTCGCAAAGCTCTCCATACAGCATGTACTTCTTGATTCGACCTGCCCATCTAACATTTGGACGTTTTCTGAACGTTCTTGAAACGTTCCAAGTTCTTTATTTGGACGTTTTGTCAAAACGTTTTCAGAACGTCTTTTTGAAGAGGTTTTCGACGTATTCAAAATGTTTCAAATGGACATCATTAAAAACGTTTTTTTTTTTTGTTTTTTTTAAGACAATAAAAATCTTTCAGAATTTTTAAGTACCTGCAGAAAACCTTTTGGACGTTATAGACGTCTGTAACACCTTTTAAGAATATTCAAAACGTTCTGTTGATGTTCTTCGGTCGTCCAGAAAACCTTTGGAAAACGGTCTAGAACGTTCAAAAATGTTTTAAGAAGGTCTAAAATGTCTTATGACCCGTTCCAGAATGTTTAGAGAAACTTTCATATCCGTCTAGAACGTCCAGAAAACCTTGAAAGAACGTCTAATTGTTTATTTTATATTGGGTATTTTAAAAAAAGATATATATAGAGAGAGATATAGTTATGAGATTATACAGGCACAATCTGAGATTAATGTACCCTATTCCTAATCTTGTTCCTAATGGTCTACCACCTACACCTATACTACACCCTATTCCCAATTGATGAATCTGTATCACATTCTTTTTTATACTAGCAAAATGTAGTGCATGTAGGTATGGTTACTAAAATTAGATCACACACACCTTAATGTATTAATCATATTAAATACCTCTTCATAACACAATGCAAAATTGTGAATAACTGAACAATAACCTAGCTAAGCTTATTTTTAACACATGAAGTTTGAACCCAAAAGAAATCTTTTGATTTCAGTGTCTTTTATCTATTTCAACTAGTTTTCAACTTATTTGAATATTCATTGATAGGCATGAACATTCATGATGAAGAAACCAATGACGAACACGTAGCGAACCAAATAAAAGCGCTTTTTTTTTCTTACCGTCCATTAAAGACGAAGTCGACGTAACAGACCTATTAAAAATGTTTTGTGGACGTTTATAAAGTACGAAGACGTAGCAAACATAATGAAAAGTTTTGTAACTTGCATTGACGTTTTTAAAGCGTTTTTTGTTTTTTGTTTTTTTACATGTGCTTTGCGGTAAATGATAGGTCCCAACTTTAACGTTGTGTTTTAAGGACGTCCATTTTATACGAAGACGTACGGAAACTCCAAAAACGTTTAAGAAACGTTTTGAAAACGTTATGTGTTTGCTGGGTAGTACGTGTTGGTGCCCGAAATCGATCACTGATCTCTATATGGAAGAAAAAATGGGTAGAAATGAGCTCCTTGGCGGAGGTCTGCGGCTCTCAGAATTCTTCTCTAGCCGATGCAGACCAGCTGAGAGCGAGACGTACCATCCAGCTTGCTGTGACCGGATCTACTTTTTGATGGTACGGAACCGAAATGCGGACAAAAACGTCTGAAAGAAATCTCTTTTATGCGCCGCGAGCATTCACAAATTTCATACTTTATGAGGATGAAATGTAAGGAAAAAACTGTAAACTACAAGGACACATGCAAGAAAACTGCTAATAAACTAAATAATTGGACTTGCTAGGCTCCTAAACACAACACTGAAAACAATTCACGGTAGTAGTCTATGGAGCGAACGTGTACTTTCAGAGTACGAATCCAGTGCGTGACGTCATCGGGAAGGGGTATCAGCAGACCGTTCATCGGGGCATTTCTGGTTCACTTTTTCGTCCGATTTCAATAATTAATAAAAATTAGTTGGGATTGTTCTTTTCTCTCGATATTTTGTGTACACCTAGGACAGATGTTCAAATTCAATATTTTTTTATCAAATTTGTGTTTCGTGCTCTTTGAATTTCTACTTTAAGATAGAGCCATAACGATCTTCACATTGATTTGTAGACCTTCCTGAGTTTCGACAAGGAGGTTAGGGCTTACGCTCTACGGTCAGCACAAGTTTCTGAATGTATTTGCCATATCGTCTCAGGCTACGTTTATGAGATTTTGCTGGTTTTGAGACAGTTTTCAAACGTGGTTTGACAGAGAAAGTTTATAACTCGGACCGCGTCATTGTTCATCTCATTATTTTCAGCTCCTCACGCCGAAAACTATAATGACGTCATAATATAATCACGGCTGCATCTTATAAGACTTGCAAATCATCGTTTGCTTGTGAAAAATACATTCACAACGTGTTTCAAAGTAATGTTTCAAAACCGTATTTGTAACCATGACTACCGTTAATGGCAAAATCAAGACCACAAAACACGGTTTCTAAACAATGCGTCTCTCCAGACATGTAAACGCGCCCCTAGGTAAACGCACCCTTAGAAATAATTTTTTGGCAACCAACAAAGGAATTTTATTCAGTCACTGCGTTGTTAAAAAAAATGAGAATAGTTTTGCAATCGATTTTCACTGTTTCACTCTTTTCATCGCTTCAACACATACGTTGCCGAAGCATCTTCTAACAACTCTCTCTCCCTCTCTCTCTCTCTATCTATAATTACATATATATATATATATATATTATATATATGATATACATTATATATATATTTATATATTTACATATAATTATGTTGTGTGTGTTTGTGTGTGCGCGCGTTTATTAAAGGGAAATGAGAAGACAATTCTCTTTGACAGTAGAAGTACCTGACATCTTTCTGAAGGACTGTTCTCCTATATAATTATAACAAGTGTGCAGAGCGTACATGAACAGTGTGTTTATGCTCATGCGCGTTTGTGGGTGTTGTACAGATATGCGATCTACACTATGTGTGCATGTGTGTGTGCGTGTGTGTGAGAGAGAGAGAGAGAGAGAGAGAGAGAGTATGCCAGTGAGAAATGCTTTAGGTATGTGTGTGTAGTGAATGTGTGTACATCTAATTACGGGGGGAGGGGGATGATCACCTGTGGAATGTAGGTTGTTTACGCGTCTTTCCAACCACACTGCAAACTCCTGTACTCCCTTATGTATCTGTAGAAGAGTTTACATTCTTTTTTCTTTTCTGTTCGGCAATGTGCTGTGTAGCCCTGAGTGTTTCTTCCTTTTTTTCTGGGAAAAAAAAAATAGGAGGGTACCGTTACCAGGTTACTGTTTATAAAATGTGCATTCATTTTTTTTTTCCTTTTTGTATTTATATGACAATTTGTAGCGTTAAAACTGTATTAGTTGTGTATACAGAATGTTTGAATGTAATGTAATTTTTTTATGTATTATGATTATGTTATTATTCTATCTGTTTTGCTGTATAATCTTTGTATATCTGTGTAATTCGACTTTTAGTCGCCGACTCAGATTTTATTTGAATGAAGACCTTTTAAAGGTCCAGTTTACCTTTGGGAGCAGTGATTTCAAAAATTTTCAAGATATCATATTTGATGCATATGTGTAGGTCTGTTGTATCATAAAACATCCTACCATATGAAATATTTGCAATAAAACCTAAAATATAAGGAGATATCAGGGTTTTTCTCAAGAAACCGTAACTGTATACGGTTTAGTCTGGACATTTTTTTATTATAACTATTGTTCACATTTTGTGTATTTAACAACACTTAACATCGATTATACGGATTCAAGTTTTGACAGTGGTTGTTTCTATCCCTAACTCACATTTTAGAACTATTTTATAGCACTGATGCTTTCATCTGCAAATGGTAAATTATGCCTTTAATCAATCAATCAATTTTAATCAATCACAAGTGCTTCGAATGTTTTCATCCAATATCCCTCACGTATAGAATCAAGGAGAGATCATCTTGCGTTCGCCCACTTGGAGGGATTCTGGAAACTTCACATGTACGCTTGATGGCAGTTCCCATACAGTTGAAGTACTCTTCAATGGTATATGCACCTTTCATAGTAACTTTCACCTTTTCTGTATGTGAGAGCATGTTTGCGTGTGTGTGTATGTGCCTGTGTGTAAGAGCAGCATTTATTCTGCTTGCTTTGACATGACAGTAAACGCTCATGAATACTTTAAACAAAAGCAAAGAAAAAAAAATCATCCCGCAACGCGTGAAAGTGGCGACAAAGAGTATTCCATGTGCATAATAAAACAGAGCACGTACAAAAAGTTTCCTTCTGTCCAAGAATGGGGTTGACTAACAACTATTATACGGACCAGACGGACACTGTTTTTTTTTTCTATTTTTTTTTTTTTTGCTTAATTTATGAAAATTAAAACGCATTGACTTAGGTATATTTGCCTTTAGCCAAATCATGCAAAATCTATTAAAGTCTAAATGTGTTACGAAAAGGCGACTCAAAGGGAAAAGAAACACCCCCCCCCCCCCGGAAAAAAAAAACACCCACGCATAATTATGATAACACAAATTTATACAATTGTGTGTGTGTGTGTGTGTGCGTGTGTGTGTGTGTGTATTATGATAAAGCCCCTCAAAATAAGTCCTGGAATTCTAGTTTGATGTATGTGGTTCTCCCACAACTCACTTGCTTAAACGCACATTCCCAAAATGCACAGTACGACTCCTTATGGAAATGTCAAATAAGAATTGTTGATAAAAATGGAGCAAACGTGTTATGTCCACAAGCATAATCCTAATTTGTGTGTGTGTGTTTTTTTTTTTTTCAGGGAAGGCATGTGCTTGAAAAGAATACATTGTGAGATTATCATTAGATTCCAGGCTTTATCCATGAATCAAAACAGCAGTAACTTCAGATTAGAATTAAACGTAAAGGTTGACCAAGCAATCATCTACAGTGTTTAGGAAGTTGGAGTCCTTCAAACTTCTAACATTTCAGCATTGCTTATCACAGAGTTTGTTTGTTTGTTTTTTTCCATCAAATCAGTACATCATCAATAGCAGAATTGTTGCGACTTTTCACTTTCGATCCGTCCCCATGTTCAGCTGTTTCACATATTCCAGGAACACCCAATCGTAACAAGTTCGGTGGCATTTTAAAGATAATTAAAGGAGCATTCCAAGTGATTTTCATAATTTCACATCATGTAGTACATAAATTAACAGCTCCATGTATAGATTTGTGGAATTTATTGTGGTCCTTGAGCAGTGAAACAATACTTTTAAAAACCTTAAACGAATTACACTGATGAACAAGGACGATGACATAGGAGGTTCACATATTCCAGAAATGTAGAAGTGTAATTCACCTGTGTATAAAAATACACTTCGAAAATACATAAGTAAATTTCGAAAATATTACTTTTTTTCATCCCATGTATCATTAATTCTGAATGGTGTCCTCATTATTACTAATTTATTGTGCTTATATGTAAAAATCTGAAAATCATGAAGAGGTCTTCTTTAATCAGTCTTTCTGATGATGTCATAATTAATGAAGGAAATGCCTTTATAGAAGAAATATATCCAACTTTAATTGCTTGACTTATCTTGAGGTGTATATAATATAATATGTAAACACTGTATGCATGTATCTGTATAAACTATGTGTGTGTGTGTGTGTATTTGTGTGTATTCAATGAATGCAAATATAATGGTAGAACAAATACTCAGTAAAGTTAAGGATATTTGGAGTATCCCTCCTACAGGTAAGTTTAGGTTAAATCCGTTTATTGTATATTAATCGCTGCATGTGAAGGCTGCAACGTGGTGACATGATAATCGCACGATATGAAGAACATTTGAAAACAACTCCACTGAATTTCATTCCGTATGAAAAAAAAAAACATTCCATTAACTTGTTTGTACTCGCAAAATGTTAAAGTTGCATTACTTTCAATTCATGCTAAAGAAAATGTGAAGACGATTCCACAAAATGTCAATTTAAATGAAAAATATCATATACCCTCGACTTGGGAGTGGCATAATGTTCAGGGTGATATTGTCCCCCCCCCCCACCCCCCTTTTTACTATATAAAAGAAATCAATAAATAAAAAAATAAGTAAATGAATAAATCAACAAAATTAAAAAATAGATAATGATAATAATAACAATAATAACCGATCGTCTAATATACTTCAAACTGCACTGACGCGGTGTATGCTGCATTCACTCGTGAATTCAATATGTAGGGTTAATTTTCCTTATCAATCTTAACTGGTACAGGCTCACAAACTCGCTTATTCACCTTCTTACCAGAATAAGTCCCCTTCTCACTTGTGCCTCTAACTCTCCACTATAAAATGTATTGTAGCTCAATAGGTGCTTTGTTGATGTCCAATGTGAGAAAAAAAAATCCTTTGATTTCCGTGAAGTGCATGAAAGTTAGCAGTATATTTGTACCTCTGTAAATGTATGTTAAAACAGATGTGGATGTTTCAACACGTAAGAAACTGCTGTCAGTCGTAAAAGCGAGACAGTGAAATCAGGATGTGTAAACCTCTCGAGAAAGTGCAGAAGAGAAAGATGAGTACGAGGAGCTTAAATATACATCTTATAGAAACAGATAAACAGTGATGATAGTGTGTATTAGGAAATATCTCTAATACAATTACTATTATTTAAGCGGGAATTCCCCCCCCCCCCCTTTAGTGTAAATGTGGAATAAGTAAGCGCAAAAAAAAATATATATATGTATATATATATATATATATATATATATATATATATTAGGAAACAGTGAAATTTAACGAAATGTGGACAATCTTTGCAAAAGTTGGGGATTTTTAATACTTTGTATGGGTGGATTTCATTAACAGGACGTCGTCATTGGATGGAAAAGATATTATAGCAATGCTTGGTGTCATGATAAAACTAAAACACTTGAAGAACATTATGAAGAGAACTAACGTTATGTTAGGGTACTTTTACTTTCCCATTATTCTGTCGGGGGTTGGTAGAGTGGTAATTTACTCTTCTGTAAAAATTAAGATATTATGTAAAATTCTCTTGATTTTTCTGCCATCATAAAATCCCACTAATTTGACAGTAGAAAACTGCTTTCGTCTTCTTTTCCAGCGATTGACCAATACTTGTGAATTTTGTTTTAAGTATTTTTCTCCTTAAAGAGAACTTTTCATTTAAGTCTATTTTCCTGCAAAAGGAGGCATTTCGTTAAGGGGATGGATCAACTGAATAAAATGAGGAGCCATCAGTAAAAGAAAGAAATATGATTGAACAATAATAATGAAATTTCTTACAACATTGTATATCGATACTCAAACGAAGTATAAGTTATCCTACAAAAGTTAGGTGTAGAGAAGAATGTATTCTGATATGATACTGGTATTTCATAAATAACAGAATAACATCAATATAACTCATTTGAAATCAAAATTATGTACGATATCCGCGTTGCATATTGCTCACGGGAATTGCAAGCTGCCGTTGTAACGTTCTTTGACTATTTAGTGAACAGTACTTATACAATCGATCCCAGGTATACCAGCTTGGAATGGCACTGACCATATTAGCTTCGTCACTGAGAGGGTTCTTCTGTTCTAAAACTGACCCCCCCCCCCCCAAAAAAAAAAAAGAGGCAGGGTGTGCGTGTCATTCAGCAACGAGTTAAGTACTCACTAAGAATTGATTATAACAAGTAAAACAACGCATCGGCGGAAGTATATTTCTTATATGTGAACAAGATGATTTCGCCAGTCCGTTTCTTTTAGTTTAAGAGGGGGAAGAACATACTCTTTTCGTGTGTACCTGGTGAGGACTGGAATAGTTTCTCACGTTTTACGAGATGTACAGCTTTCATGTGATATTCTGTCTTTAAAAGAATTACATCTATTGCATGACATATTCTGCAGATTTATGTCTCATGTAAGTTCCTTGAAAAGGCCACCAAACCGAGAGGGACGGTCCATAAAAGGGTTTCATATGATTTTACGAAAGATCAACCTGAAATGATGATGTTACGTTCGATATGACTTATCTATTCTAACTTCAAAATGAGAACGAACAATTGTAGACTTTTTCATGCAGCCTATAATATACAACAACAAAAATATAAGTGACAATATTTTACATAAAATATATATATATAAACGGAACAGGGAAATAAAATATGGCATACTATTATTTACAAGTTAAGCTCAAAGGCCCTGTATACCTTTGGACGCAATAGTTTAAGAAATGTTCAAGACATCATTTTTTATGCATATGTGAATTTCAGTTGTATCGCAAAACATCCTACTATATAAATATAAAAGTAAATATATAAGTAAATATCACTATTTTTCTCAATAAACCATAACTGTAGATGGTTTAGTCTGGAAACTCTTTTATTATAACTATTGTTCACATTTTGTATAATCAACAACACTTAACATCGATTACAGTGGTTCAAATATTATCATTACATTGGTTGTTTCTATCCTTAACTCACATTTCTGTGAAGCACTAATGTTTGGTTTTTGTTTCATCTGCAAATGGTAAAATCATGCCTTTAAAGGAAAGCCGAACCCAAAGAGAAATGTGGATTGAGTGAAAGCAGCAACATTACTAGAAGACATGCGTGAAAGTTTGAGGAAAATCGGAAGTTACAAATTTTTTAAAGTTTTGGTGTTGAAGTGGAACCGCTGAATGAGGAGACTACTGGAGGTTAAGGCGGCAAGTGTGGGCAATGATATAAAGAAGATATAAACGGAATTCCACACACACACAAAAAAAGAAAAAAAATTCAGGAAAATCAGACAATTGATGCAAATGTTACAAATTTTTTTAAGTTTTGGTGTTGGAACCGCTGGATGAGGAGACAATAATATTAAGAAGATATAAACGGAATTCCACAAAAATTCATTTTTCATGAAAATTGTACATTCCATCAACGATACTGACATAATATGTTAAGGGCATAGCAATATCCCCCTTGCTTTCTGAAAGCGGTTAGTCGGGTGCTCTTTCAATATACTGGAAAAGTTGATTTTTGGGGAATTCCCATTATTATCTTTTATACCCCCGCCAAACGAAGTTTGAAGGGGGTATATAGGAATCAGCGGACGGTCGGGCGGTCGGCGGTCGGTCGGGCGGTCGGTCCGTTGCAAATCTTGCGTCGCGAACTACTTCCTCAGTTTTCAACCGATTCCCATAAAACTTGGCACAGATGTGTGCCTTGGGTTGTAGATGTGCAAGACGTATTTTTTGACAGTACCCAAAAGTACGTTGCCATGGTAACGGCATATTATGGGCAAAAATGGGTACAAATCTTGCGTCGCGAACTTCTCCCACAGTTTTTGATCAATTTTTATGAAATTAGGTACAGATGTTCATCTGAATATGTTAATGTGCAAGACACATATTTCCGCAGTGGCAAAAAGTGCGTTGCCATGGTAACGGCATGTTACTGGTAAAATATAGGGCAAAATGCTTCATGGCAAAACGGCTTCATCAGTGTTCTTCCAATTCTCATGGAATTCATATTGAATGTTTGTCTTAGGATATAGGTCAGCATGACACATTTCTTGACAGTGACAAAAAGTATGTTGCCATGGTAACAGCTCACATATTATGAGCCAAAATGATGGAAAATTTTGTGTTGCAAACTACTTCCTCAGTTTCTGCCCAATTTCCATGAAACTTGGTACAGATGTGTGCCTTTGGTTGTAGATGTGCAAGACGCATTTTTCGACAGTACCCGAAAGTACGTTGCCATGGTAACGGCATATTAATGGCAGAAGATCAAGGAAAGATCTTGCGGATTTAACTACTTCCTCAGTTTTTTGACCAAAGCTTATGAAATGTTGTTTTGACCAAAGATTATGAAATGTTGTTTGGCGGGGGTATAACCAGTCGCTGTAGCGACATTTCTAGTTTTATATTGTTGTCCACACGCCACGATCTCTAGTAGTCTCCTCAACACCAAAATTCATAACTTTTGCATCGATTGTCCGATTTTCCTCAAACCTTCACGCACGTGTTCTACTATTGTTTATGCTTTCACTCAATCCACATTGCTCTTTGGATTTGGGTTTCCTTTATAACCTCATGATCATTCTAAATCCTTTGTGAACACTTTCTATATACATGTCAAATTATCAACAACTTTGATCTTATCTGTAAACGTAAGCAATAATTTGTGTGGAAGCAATGTCATGAAGTAAAACTTGACATCATTTTGCAAGACGTTGATACATTTCCTTATTTTCCTTATATTTCTTCCTATAGATCTATACTGTCCTGAACCACTTGTTAAAAATGGAAATGTGGTGAAATTATTCGAATGGATTCCTAATCGTTACCCTTTCAATAAAAATAGATATTATCTGAAAACGTTAACAAAATGATGAAATGAAATGAGATGAAATTTATAATCGTTATGCTCAACATTGATACATGTACATTTCCTCTTTTCACTGCATTTCTTCCAACAGATCTGTACTGTCCTGAACCAATTATTAATCATGGACGTGTAGTGAAATCATTCGAGTGGATTCATGGTCGGTACCCTATCATGCAGCGAATCACATTCGAGTGTGACGACGAACACCGCTTAACACCATCTCAGGTCTACACGTCTTATCATACATGTGTCCTGGGCCGATGGTCGGATGAGATCCCTCGATGTGAACGTGAGCATCTGGTTCCTTATTTGTGGTTGTAGGGAGATATCTGTTAACTCACTACATCAGGAGCATTATTCTTGTCATTTTTATTTGCATGGTGCCTTTATTACGTGTTTATGGTGAGGTGAGAAGGGAACCCAATCCTTCATGAAGACAAAGTTGGTGGCGTGGGACACACACACTCAGCGAATATTTTACTAAGCAATCCTACAGCATACATATAAAGATTAACAAATATTTACACGAATTCAAAGAAATAGCTAAAAAAAATATTCAAGTACTAGCACATAATAATGATTCTTGTTATCTAACGCATAGTGTAACGAACCGTCTTGTCCCTATTAACCCTGCCATGATTTTAACCACGCCTCTCTCATGACGCGGACAGGGAGAGAAGGAATACATGTATCTCCTGCTTTTTTTTAATAGAGATAAGATCAAGGTAAATGATTCCTTGCAATATTGATATTTATACCATTTGATATGAGTTACATCATTTCATACCATTTATGTCACTTGATATCATCATAAATCATTTGATATTTGATATAATCAATATCATTTGATAACATTGATATCATTCAAGATCATTTGACATCATTTATATCAATTGATTCCTTTTCAGAAACAAATTATAAAGTCTTCTCAATTTTCAATATAAACCAAGAAAATCTGCGTTGCTGAATTGTGGTTGGGTTGACCCGTTCTTCAATGCAATATATACGACAACATAAGGGAATTTTATAATGGCGTGAATAGGACTGTGCACAGTCATTGGCACAGACGAATATTGTACGGAGTACACCAATTCACATCGACTAATATGTGTTATTGAGTACAGGCAGTCAACATTTGCACATATACATCTACAACATAAGTTTGATTCTCTATGACTTTACATGATTGGACATTTGTATATTAAATGAAGTTATCTAAAGAGAGAGTATACAGGCAAACAAGCGAAATGAGACACATGGATGGGAGAAGAGCGAGACTAGTCACTCAGCAATGCTCAGGGCGAGTGGCCGATATCCTGTCTACTAATCCCGTGAATGTAGCCAAAACAAGGTACTCAGGCAAGGTGATAGAGATTAAATTGAAGTCGGACCACATTCATTATTATATCAGTGTATAATGTACTGAAGAACGATGGAGGCCGTCATGCATTCGTAAATTAAAGGACAGTCTGTCATGCAAGATAAACAGGTCTAAAGGTGTAACTATGGACATAGAACGCCCGAGATGACATGGTCTGAAACCAATACACGACCTTGAATTGGAATTTCAGGAAAATGCATACATGATAAGTAAGATACTGTAACCACCTTAGCCCTTATCCTGGCGTAATAAAAGCCCGCCCTCACCAAACAACAGCTACAGGAGAGGAGAGACCAAAATAAAAAAAAGGAAACAAAACAAAACAGGTTAAAAGAGAGCAATAAACACGTTACCGAAGCTTGCTTGATTTTATCCCGACATTCGTTCCCTTCTTTATAGGAAGAAATTTCCTGTATCAGTTTCTCTGAATGTCAATTACTTTACAACCTAATTTGCACATGAAGTGACAGTTTACCAGCTCTATTCCCAGTCTCTATTCTATTTCGAATACCGAGCAGTCTCTCAATGTCACCATCTTATTAATTCCATTACTTTAATTCAACAATTAAAGTCAAACTTATAAATAAGAAAATGATATATTTGACACATGCAAAACGAAGTGAAAAAGAAAGTTCGTTCCCATTTCATGTCTCCGGCAGTAAATGACAAAGATTTAACTAACTTCGAAATTTGAAAGCTGCCCATTTGTATATTAATGTCTCCACTCAAAAGCGCACACATTAATCTTGTTGGATACGATCTTTATCATTTAATGACACTTTCTTATAGTTAGAGGTTTTCTGCCATCATTAAGCATGAATTCTGCATTGCTGGTTTCCGTTGTCCATATCACAGCCTATTTGTGTCCCGAGCCGGTGGTACCTTCTAATGGGCGTATACACGTAGTGACGAGCAGCAGACGAGCAATTGGTGCACGACTTGAATTCTTTTGCAGCTCGGGCTACTATTTGGTCGGCCTAAGCAACGAGCGAGAATGTGAAAGTAACGCTCAGTGGTCGGACGATTTTCCAACTTGTGAAGGTATGTGCAAAATCAAAATCAAAATCAAGATAGTAAAGAGGATATCGCTGCATGAATATCATGATAAATCTGCCAATTTCACGTAAATTGTAATTGTCGTACCCTGCTCAACAAATTATGGCCTGAAGAGCTTTATATTTCGGATTTAAATCGGACTTTAAACACAGTAGCTGCACTATTTACCATGCATGTTGCAGGGTCGACGGAGCGCTTTCAAAAGGGAAGGGGCCTACTTCCGGGTTTCATGACCTAGCAAAAAAAGAATTTATATATATATATATATATAGAGAGAGAGAGAGAGAGAGAGAGAGAGAGAGAGAGAGAATATAATTATATGTTATATATGGCCTTCAGCGCAACTTCTGGTGCCACTTACGGGTTTCTTCAGGACACCTCCTTTGTATGGTACAAAAAAGTGGAGGGAGGGCGAACCCCGCAGGAACCCCCCCCCCCCCCCGTCATTCGTTGTATATTGTGACGTCATTTCACGATCCTCCCATTGACTAATATATATATATGTATATATATACGACATATATATATATATATATATATATACGAGATATATATATATATGTATAAATATATATATATACGCGAAGAGGATTGTTACGATGTTATGTTGTTATGATTCATGTTTGCAAAGACTTATCATTTTACTACAATACACTGACGAATTAAAGGCCCAAGGCGGGTTGAAAATTTGATGAATAAAAATCTTCTTGTTGGATCTATACAGATGAAGAATGAGACTTATTCTTCTTATAATAATACATATAAATATATCCATAATATACATACATGTACATTGCTGGTAATAATTATGTATTTATATACATATAAAGGCCTACATATTTCCTTTCTTGATATAAAATGGGGAAATACCATTTGTCAGCCACTTGCACGGTGACTCAGTGTTCCTTATTTGCGAGAAAAAAATTACATAAAAAATTGAAAATGAATTAATTTCAAAGCAAATTTTGGGCATGATGAGCATTGCAAAATCTGTTTAGATTTATCATGAATTATACATTATTTTGTGTGAATATCATAATTACATTATGTATTATACGATACCTTTGGAACAAGTGAAGAGGCGACCCACTTCCCGACCAAAGATTATACGGATTAATACACATGCCTTACTTTTTTTTTATGCCTCCGCCACGAAGTGGTGCCGGAGGCATTATGTTTTCGGGTTGTCCGTCCGTCCTTCCGTCCGTCCTTTCGTCCGTCCGTCCTTCCGTCCGTCCGTAATGAATTTTGTGGACAGCGTAACTTAAAAACCTTTTGAGGTATCCTAATGAAACTCGGCATGTATGTGTATTAGCAAGGAGGTTTAAGAGATGGAGTTCCAACTGGCTGTAATTATTCAAACAGTTGTCACTTTTTTATTGATGTACAAAAGAATTCCACAGGTGCATCTGTGCCTTTGGTGACGGGGTTTGATGCCGCTGTCTTGCTGAGCAATCTGAAGATTCATTTTGAACGTTAACTTAATGTTGGCTCTATTTTGCTTGTTTATCTATCAAATGAAACGAAATCTCACTTAATGTTAAAGCTCATTAAACAAAGGTCAATCCCTTCAAGAAATATGTGCAAAAGTGTAAATCAGAGCTGTATCATGTTATTCATTTATTTATTTATTTATTTATTTATTTATTTCTAATCTTTTGTCAGGGTAGTCCATTCACCAATAAATAGTGGTCTTCCATGGAGCCCTGAATAATACTGATGAACAAGATGACATAATACAGTGTAGATACATACCAGCATACTGTACATTGCAAAGTAACATAAAAAGTACATGCCACAGCAAGAGTTCATCAGAATGCCGAAATAACAACGAAAAACGCTATTATACAGGAATGATAAAGCCCAGAATGAATTTCGTGTGTTACTTACAAATAGCAGCTTTGCTTAAACAATCTCTTAAATGAATATATGGAAGAAGGTGATCTAATTGAATGATCTAGCCTGTTCCATTCAAGTACAGAGGATATGATTGGGCTGCACTTGTGACAATCAGAGCGAAATCTTGGCACACATAGATTTCCACTGTCTATTAGCCTTGTATGATGTTCATGTACATCACTAGGCTTAACTAAGTGCACTTGAAGGTACGAAGGTGCTAAGTTATGGACGCATTTATATATCATCATAACGCGGCTGAAATCAAAACGTTTGTCTAGTGTCATCCATTTAAGACTTTTGAATAAATCAGCCGACGGTGTGTCATTATGTTTTGTCCAAAATTATTCTTGCTGCCCTCTTTTGAATTTTTTCTAGCTTAGTTGTATGGTATTGAAATCTGTTTGACCAAACAACGGAACAGTAATCAAATTGTGGTAACACTAGACTATTATAAAGTAATTTTAGGGATTGTTGGGGCAAAAAGGCCTTCGCTCTCTTTATCATGCAGACACTTTTTTGGGTACGTTTACATACATTTTCGATTTGTTTAGACCATTTCAGTTCTTCATCTATTAAAACACCTAAACATTTAGTGAACTGAACTCTTTTAATCCGACTACCATCTAATGAAATACTGAAATTTTCAATTTTCCCGAGATTAGCACGGGAGCCGATAATCATGACAGAAGTTTTGTCAGTGTTAAGGACGAACCGATTTTTCTTAATCCACCCCATTACTTTATTTAGTGCAACAGTTATCTTTTCTTCTAAAACTGTTGCGTCATTAGCACTGACAGTGAGGGTCGTATCATCAGCGTACATATCTATAACACCTTCTGAAGTACACTCGGGTAGACTGTTGACATATATTGAAAATAAAAGGGGACCAAGAATTGACCCTTGAGGTACACCCAATTTAATAATTGAAGGGTGGGACCTGGCTCCTTTGAATTGCGTCACTTGCTGTCTGTCACTTAAATAGGATCTAAACCAATCTACAGTCGTCTTACTACACCCTATACACTTTAACTTATGTAAAAGTAGGTCATGATCTACAGTGTCAAATGCCTTCCGAAGATCTATGAAGGCAACTCCAGAAATTTGATTATTATCTATATTCAAAGACCACTGATTCACAAGTTTTACAAGAGCAGTTGATGGGGAATGAAATGGTCTAAAACCAGATTGATTAGGGTGTAGTAAATCATTCGCATTCATGAATTCGCTCAGTTGTTGATGTACGGCCCTTTCGATAATTTTACTCACTGTTGGTAAGATTGAGATGGGGCGGTAGTTATTCAACGAATAAATATCTCCTGCATTAAATATCGGTACTACCCGAGCCTTTTTCCATTCACGTGGAACAACTCCCGTAGACAGGGATTTGTTGATAATATCGCAAAGAGATTCTGCAATAACATTCTTTGTCATCTTTAAAAGTTTGCAGCCGATGTGATCTTCTCAGGTTGCTTTATCTATACCAAGAAGCTCGATCTGTCTCAATACAAAATCTCTTGTTATCATACTTAAATTAAATTGAGAATGAGATGGAACAAAGCCTTTGTCCTCATCAAATATCATTTGCGAAGTATTCCTCTGCAGGTCTTTTGTAATTTTAGTAGCATTAGATATGAAAAAAAAATTGTTGAATGCTTCAGCAATACTTGCGTTGTCCGTTACTTCTGCATCATCAACCTTTATGGTATTGGGAGAAATGGGTGATGATTTAGGCGTAAGTTCCCTCAAGCTCTTCCACATTTTCTTACTGTTGTTACGATTTTGTAAAATTTGGTCAGTGTTATACTGTTTTTTTCTTATTCTCATGAGATGAGTAACTTTGTTTTTTAGATATTTATAGGTATTCCAAAGATCATCACTATTGTTAGATTTAGCAGCTTTGAGAACTTTATCACGTTCCGTCATGAGTTTAACAATCTCATCAGATATCCATGGACATGCATGTTTTCTTATCCGCTTTTTGCGCAAAGGTATGTGCTTGTTGATAACATTATTGAAAAGAGTCAACCACATATCCCACGCATCATCAACGTCGTCTATATCTTTTATGACCTGCCACGGAGCACTTCTCAAATCACTATAAAATTCCTCCTCATTAAGATTTTTGAATGAGCGAAATTCCGCACATTCAGATTTTTGATGGATCTTTGCACTGAAGTCCCGAATAGCATATACCAAATAATGATCGCTAATGCTAGTCTCAAATATTCCCCATTCACTGTAAAGTTCTTTGTCTGATACAAATATCAAATCAATTAAAGTAGAAGCAGTATTTGTAACTCTTGTGGCAGTATCAATTAACTGACTTAGTCCGTACATATTTGCATAAAACATAACTTTTTCGGCATTCACATCATATTGGTGTGGCATATAATTACAATTGAAATCACCTAATATAATGCAACTCATATGTTCCGAGAGAGCAGAGTCCAAAGTACTGTCTAATTCGTCAAAGAAATCGACGTGAGAATTCGGAGGTCTGTAAAATTCCCCTACAAGGATGGAAGGCTTATTTGGATAATGCAATTCAAACCAAAGGCATTCTAAAGTAGATGAATTCAAATCGTCTCTTATTTTATAGTTGAATCTTTTGGAAATATATACAGCCACGCCGCCACCATGTCTTGTACGGTCTCTACGTAATAGGACATAATCATCGATATGCAATTCAGAATCATCAATCATGGAATCACAAAATGTCTCATTCAAACCAATGACATCAAGTGATGTATGTCTCAGAAGTAATCTAAGTTCATCAATTTTAGAAATTAAACTACGAATATTCAAATGGGCAAATTTTAGACCCCTCTTTCTGAGCGGAGGAATTGAACCATTCATCAAATTATTAATTTTACTTTTGATTAGTTCATGTGGTCGCTCCTGAAGAGTATTTTGTGCTTCGTCAGTGTTAACATTATCATTGCAATTCAAATTTTCGGTACAAACTTTCAAAGCACTGTTAGAAATTGGTTGTGATTTTGACTTCAATAAACGAGAACCCGCACAGTGTTCACCGAAGTTAGAGCGGGAGGTTAACAGCATGTTGCCGTCACGAGACGTAGATGCTCGTGCCACCCCTGTTGAGCTTTTGTCAGTGGAAGCCACGGGTGGGTGGGGGTCGATTTCAGCCGCCCTCGAGGTGGAATCATCCTGAAATTCGGTGTTGAGGATCCCACCACTTCAGCATACGATCTCTGTTGAGAAGATGCAGAAAGTGAAAGTGAAAGTGTTTTATCACTTTTCCACTTAATTCCTCCAAATAAAAGTGATATGGAATAATCTTCGTGTATAATTCTATATTAATAGATATATCAGATTAGTGGCCAGTAATTTTCATTTTCATTTCATCATTTTTTGCGCAATTTCTATTTGCGCATCCCCGTGTCTTTACCATTATATACCACCTATCTTTTATATAGGGATGGCGAAAAGTAATTACCATCACAAAGACATATTTTCGTTAGAAAGTGGCTGATGATTATGCAATGAGACATGAGTCAATTGTCTTCCTATCTGCGCGGCAGATCCAGTTTGCCACATGCTTCAAATACTTTCGAGTGGCGGCATCAAACGTGACTTCAAAGGAAATACGACAGTTGTGACTCCATTCTCTTGAACCTCCTTGGTATTAGGGGGTGAAGTTGTGCCTATCAACTTTTAGGTGCACATGCTCAAGGTCAAAGGTCAAAAGGTCAAGGTCAAATATGTAAATTTAATTATTTCCACCATATCTATGCAATGCCTGAAGATATTTTCTTGAAACTTAGTTTATCCATGTATTACCCAATTTAGATTCTCTGGTGAAAGTTTGGGGTCATGAGGTCAAAGGTCAAAACGTCAAGTAAAAATCACTTTTTTCTCCGTACCTTGGAAATTGTACAAGGTATCTTCATGGAATATATGTAATGACTGGCAGTGATTATCCAGAGAATTAAGGGTTCATGGGGTCAAAGGTCAGGGGTCAAAGGTCAAAGGCAACACTTCAAAATTTTACTATTTCCCTCATATCTATGCAATGCCAGTAGGATTATTATTTTTTTTTTACTCTTGGTGTATGCATGTAGACCTAATAGAAATTCTCTGAAAAATTTCTTTTTTTCCCCCTCAAAGGTCAAAAGGTCAGATATCAATTGGAAGTGCTGAACTAGCTTTTTCCTGCATATCTCGGAAGTGGCTCAAGTTATCTTGAAACTTACTACATATTTATGCATGTTCTGCCTGACAGTGATTAGTGTATGAATCTTAGGGTCAAAGGCCAGATGAAAATTATAACAATTTACTATTCAATACAGAAATTGAGAAATTGCACTTTCTCTCCCTACCTTGAAAATTACTCAATGCTTAAACTTATGAATGGGTCAAAGTCAAGTTAAAGTCCTTAAATCCCCAAATACATGCTCTCATATTCATCCAATTAAACCTAGGTCAAGGAAGGTGAACGTTCAACACATTTGTGACAAACTTGTCATTTTAATATTTTGCCACTTTTGTGAAAATGTAATCACACATTGACCACACCCATGTACTATAGACCTATTAGGAGAATCATGCATTATGGCGGAGGCATACCAGTCGCCATAGCGACATTTCTAGTCCCTTATGCTATTGACTCCCAAAACAGTTGCCTTCTAAACCTATGTTCATGCAAACAAGCAAACAAGTCTTCCTTTAACACCCAGAATATTGTTCACTCGAAGCTGATTGATATTCGCTCCATATTCTCTCCACACATCAACTATTGATTCAAAGCATTATATAAAAAGAAAGCTTTCTCATATATATGAATCTTAATTATTTTTGTTTCTTTTTGACGTGTGTTTTTGACATCTATGTTTGATTTTTAGCTGTACCGGTTCGTCCCCGCTCGCCATGCGAATCTGTGACGTGCGAGGAGTCATGGAAGAAGTGCACGGTTCTGTACTCGGGAGAGGCCGCATGCACCTGTATCAATCCGTTTGATTGTCCGTACGAGCCTGACGCTGGCATCATTTGTGGAACAGACGGTAGAAACTACACCAGTGTTTGCCAACTGAAAGCCAGGGCGTGCCTGCTCCGTCTCATTGTTGAAGTTGCTGCTGACAATGCGGTCTGTATCTATGGTAAGTCTGAAAAAGAAACCATTGCTCTCTTTACAAATTAGTTGGAAAGTTAACTGGTTACTAATTCTCTCTTTCAATTTGTTTAGTCTCCTTGTTTTTATAACATCACCGAACGCAAATTCTTATCTAGAACCATAGGAACATACACGTGTCTGTTAGTCTAGAATTTATTTCATACAAATTTTCATACCAAATCTTGTTGTTAAAACCCAACATTTAGGTACAGTCAACACAGCGTTCAAATCGACGTCAATAATCTCACTCCGACAGACAATTAAGCTTCATCAAATTGAACCTAAAATGATAAAGATCGGAACTGTTTACGTAACGTTCTTGCAACGGCTATTAGTTATTCTAGCCAGGCAGGTATCTAACCTCCCTATTCTAGCAGCACATGTCAGATCACATGGTGGTATGATATCATAGCTATTACACACGTGTCCCACAAATCTACAGAAAAATCCATTGATAAATTTTTGGATTATATATGTTGCTCAGAATCGACTGACTTGGTTTTTATGATACTTTTTTTTTGTGAATAAGCCAATTTGATTTCATCATACAATATAGGCTAATTTCCAAATTTTTATGTAGTTGCAAAAAGAAAATGACCATTCGGAGAAACATGTCATGGAACTTTAAAATTTTGCGTTACTGTTTTCTTTTTTATGCAATTACAAACGCTTGATGTCATTAATTTTGTTTGACATGAACCTGCCCATGCAATCAATGTATATAAGTATATTTGGCACAAAAAATATGAAAAAGTATGAAAGGTTAGAATGTGTAATTTTCCCATTTTTGCTGTAAATAAAGACAAATATGAATTTCTCGTATAACTTGTTCTTTCCAAACAGAAAATCATTATGCATGTAAGTTGTGTTTTCCCCCAACTAGTCCGCTTCCTCGCATTTTGATTCTATGATATTTATGCATTCATGAAGTTATTTATTTTCATTATATAAATTCCTTGTCCAAGTGAAGATAAAAAAATAGTCGATACTCAAAATATCTTTGAAATTGAAGCGTCATCCCCCTCCCCCACCACCCCCACAAAAAAAAAAGAAAAAAAAAAGGATTTGGCTGCTTTTGCAGGCCTGAAAGAAATGCCGTTCTCATTGCACTCAAAATAATGAAGAAGTTTCGAAAAATATTAAAATGTCAGCTCTTTGCAAATAATCACTACCCAAAAGTTTCATTTTGTATTTGAAAACCTTGCTTCCAAAAAGCGCTATATATATCTATCAGTTTTCAATGGATTTAGCGCTTTCTGGAAGCAAACATTCTTTTTAAAAATGTATTATTATTCATGCGTTATATATAGCGTCTCCTCTTATCTTTACAAAATGTATTGATGGCAGGGTTTAGTTAATTGTATTATCTTGTCGCTGTGTAGCAAGTTGGAGACAACCTAATTTAATATTAGTTATCATGATATCACCATGGATTATTTCGAATATTTGCTTCATTTCGAACTATCGTCATCGTTCTTACTAAAAAAAAAAAAAAAAAAAAAAAAAAAAATACTGCTTATGCTCTTTGTCGAAATACGTGTTTTGTGACGAAGGTTTGCCCGAGGGTGATGTCGTAGACAGGTTCAGCGATTATTCAAACTCAGAATCCGGCTCCTTCTCCTGGGATGATAGTGCAGTTACCAAAGGTCAGCAGTCATCCGTTACCGAAGGTCAGCATACATCGAGAACGCCCACGGTTGCTCATCAGCAAACTCCTCCTCAAGGCGACGGCGGCGAACCAACCCAGGAAGTAACTGGCGCTGCGGCATCAGTCGAAGCGACCAGGACTCCACAAACAACAGCTAATGGCGGAGGAAGTGCGAATAATTTGTTTTGGGATACCACTACAGATATTTGGGATAGGTTCCCCACTGATTCTCACCGGGAAGTAACCACTGAGAGTTTAGAAACTACACAATAAAAAGGTGGCACCACACAACCATCGGCAACCATCCATTGACCAATGTATTGTCCTTCTTGGTTTATGGGGGGGGGGGGGGAAGATGGGTTAACGCGTCCTACACTATGCATTGCCAGCGATAAATTCGAAAGGTTGCCCAATAATTTTGTGTAACATGCAATTCCAAAAACCAATCTATTTTCTTCCCCCACCATTTCTTTGGTGCTCATTACGAGATATTTTGGTGACGTTTGTAATAAATTGGTGTAAAATGCCGGTATCATCTTCATTAAAGTTTGCAACTTATATCTATTAGCCTTTCTCGTTGAATTAGAATCAGTTTAGTGCTTCAAAGAAATGTAATTTGTAATATTGTGTCAGTGAATAATTATAGACGTCACAACTAAACACCTCTTCACAACTAATCTTTTCTAAATTGTCATTAATATTATTTACTTATTCTTGTACACAGCTGCTAATTTGCCTTCACAAGAAAGATATAATGATAAAATTGAGGAGTTTATAAGTCCTGAACCGTAAGAAACCATCTGTTTATCTTGGAAAGGAGAGTTGTTTTTGTTGTTGTTGTTGGTTTAACGTCATTCCCTCCTCCCACTTTTTTTTTTTCAACGACAAAACGCATGCCCTTCGTGAGATAACACTCAAGTCGTAATTTGTTGTTTTTGTTTTAGGGGCTTTTCAGCATATGACTTGAATCTCTTCAAATTATCGACTATGACAGTCATTGACAACAATATTATGAGAGTGTATGTGACAGCAATTATAGTGACAAAGGATACTGATGAAAGTAATAAAAGATAACTTTACCTGGGTCAATGTCATGAATACCCCGATTCCAGTGTTCATTATACATAAGTAGGCTACGCGTTTTTGAGGGGGTAACGTATATTTACTATACGTTGGTACGTTATTATATTATAATAACTTATCACAAGAGTGATACGTTGTCAATCAACAACAGTGCATGTTAGAGGCTTATCAGTGAGTGGCATGTCGCGTCTCCATGCAATTAGGGAGTTCACGGGATTTGCGCATGTGCAAAACAAAGGTCAAATGAGAATGTACTATTTTGTATTTGCCACTGACTTTAAAACGTAAAGAAGTCTCGAGCAACTATGAGAATCTGAATTATGTCAGTACAATGTAATTGTTTCAGACTAAATTATAACATACAGGTGTAAGTCATTCATCAACACTGTTTAGCAAAATCTCTCCATGCATTTTCTCAACATTGATAATTCAAAAACATGATGACATGCTTCAATGTACCCATTCATGCATATACGACAAGCCCCATCAGTAGAATCATTTAAGGCACTTCTTAAAACCCATCTTTTCCCATATTGATTGCTTCCCTAGGTTAATGTGTTGAGTGTAATTCAATTATTGTATGTGTTTAATGAATGGTACACGTTGATTTATGTCATGTTATTCTTACTTGTGTTTTGATATGTCTGTTTTCCCTCATTTTTCATCTTTCCTTTCGTCTCTTCCCTGTGCGATTAGGAACATTGTATTAAGCGCATTACAAATGTAATGTATTATTATTATTATTATTATTATTATTATTATTATTATTATTATTATTATTCAAGAAGGAATTCTTGATCACAACACATGCCCACGTTATTTCAAAGACTGTGGTGTAGGGGTCAAATGAGACATGCACTAACGAGGAACTTCCTTATAGAGTAAAAGCATCAGAAACTTGAGAACTGCGTCTTATGTCATCATAGTAAAGAATGGGCCTATGTGATCTGACGTGCAAACTCAAGGTCTGGATCTCTTTATGAGTACCTACCTAGAGGGTAAATTCGTGAAGTGTTGATAATTTTTCCTACACAAAAGGCGCTAGAAGTGTAGTAACTATAACATTTTATACAGTTACATAATCATGGTTATTGCAACATTGTGTAGAAACACGTATCTATTTTAACGTGATAATGGGTGATGTCCATTTTCTCTTTGTATCTCATGATTTTTATTATTAAAGCGAAAACAGTAACATAATCCATAAATTTTAGGCGATAGTTCCTTAAAAATTCAAGGATTTTAGTCTTACATTTATAATTCTTTAGATGAAAAAGTCACTTGCGAAGACATTTTCTATAGTATCGTTAAATTTCATTGTTACTATAAGTACATATGCGGAAGCAAAGATGCTGCTTCCATAGTTTATTCGATTAGCGGTTAGATTTATATCTGTTTCTTGCTGTGTTTGTAATGCTTGCATAAATGTACTCTGTCAGCCCTTCTTGACAATAATCATATTTTTTGTTGTAATCATGTCAGCAGACAATCTACATTCTTCACAAGTAACTGAACGAATGATATCTATACTTGAGAGTCATGCGTGCTAACTAAACCTTGTTCTATGTTTATGGTAGATATGCCAGTAGACTAAGGTGTAAGAATTATGTCGTGTATGATCCTCCCTTTAAATTAACAGTCATGCTATGTATTTCACATGAAATAGCCTTCGTAAGTTGCTCCAGTCCAGCTGAATTTATGATCGAAATGTGTGACTGTTTCGATGATGAGCGATGTAGCCTCCCAATAAACATTCGTTGCTTTCAATCCATATACAACTAGATTTTTGCCTCCATAATTTATGTTTGTTTTTATGGGTGCACGTCACGAGACCGACACCCACGAGTCATACAGCCCACCAGTTATACAGTCCACGAGTTAGACACTGAGTAAATAAAGCCCACGAGTTCGACATCAAGTAAAATAAGCCGAGGAGTTATACGACTCACGAGACCGACACTACGCACAAAAGGCTCATGAGACCGACACTAAGCAAACAAAGCCCACGAGACCGACATTACGCAAAAGAGGTTCACGAGAAGGCCCACGAGACCGACACAGTGCCGTATACATGTATATACGGCACTGGACCGACAGGATGAACAGCGCCACCTATAGACCAATATATTGTATAGGGTGTCCTGATAATGGCATTTGTGTTAAGGAAGATATGAGAGATGGAAAAGAAGAGTTGCCAGGGTGTTACCCCATCAGTTGCCACCACACCCTGAAATGATCAGGATCTTTAATTGTGTTTGCGTGGATGTGTGTTTGTGAAAAAAAAAGTGAACAAAATTCAGTAAAAGTGTGCAACAGATCTTTCCACATTAACTTAAAGATGCCAAGACACCCTCGTTTGCATGTTAACCTTTGACCTCTTCTTTATATTCCTACTCCCCCCCCCCCCAAAAAAAAAGAGAGAGAGAGAGAGAGAGAGAGAGAGATATCTGCCTTCGGTGATTGTTATTATATTCTAGTGGGATCATCGAGAGGCATTTTATAGAGTGAGAATCGGCGTGATTCGAGTATGCTTATGGGTTTAATTGAGAAAAAACGGCTTGTAAGGAAAATTCTTAGTGCAATTCTATCTAATCTGCATAAACGATGTGGCTACCAAAATCATTACGTTTTTATTCAATTCAATTCAATTCAATTCATTTATTTTTCATTCTTCTTTTTCCAACAAAACATAACGCATAATGAATTTGGAATTACATCATAAACATAAACATTCGACTTTGCAAAAGATAAATGATACAGATAACGAAAGAACACATACTGGAAAAAAAGTACAAAGTTATGCTTCAGTTGAGAAAAAAAAAAAGAACTGAGAGGTCCACTAAAAAGCAAGCGTGTATGTTGTGAACCACTCAAAAAATGAACAAACTTATGAATTACTTATTTACAAATACTTATCACACTACGACAGAACAGAACAAGACAGGAGAAATACAAAAGACATGACACGACTTGACAAAAAAGACGGAAAGAATGGAGAGAGAGAAAGGAAAAGAAAAAAAGAGAGAATGCCTACACGCTGAACTAGGGAAATAGAACAGGGGGTGATTGAAAATGTGCTTCAGAGGGCTGGTACTGGACGCAGCTGTGCAAGGATTTGATGGCTATTACATAATAAAACACGTAATCTATTACGCAATAATGAAGCCAGTGATCGAAAGATTGGTGGATGGATGATGAACCCTGAGGTTGATGAGATCTAACTAATAAAGAATATATCAGAGAGGATTTAAGAGAAATGATTTCAACTTGCGCTTAAAAGAATGCAAAGAAGGGGAATTTTTTATTTCACAGCTTAATGAATTCCAAAATCTAGGACCGGTGTATATAAATGTACTCTGGGCTAATAAAGTTCTCAGGAGGGGCAAATGAAACTCATTAGATTGCCTAGTGGGATAATTATGAAAAAACTGGTTCCGTGGAAACATTGAATTGAAAATACTGGGAAGTGCATTTGCATTGTAATTAAACATAAACTGACCAAGCTGTAAAAAATACAAATCTTTAATTTTCAAAATCGTATATTTATTAAACAGTGGCTCTGAATGGGAACGTGGTGGGACGCCACAAATAATGCGAAGTGCCTTTTTTGCAGTAACAGTAATTTATCTAGCAAAGTTTGATGGGCACTACCCCATGCTAGGAGTCCGTAATTAAGATAGGGTAAAATTAGAGAAAAATACAAGGTCAACAAAGAGGACATTGGAATATGAGACTTGAGTCTATTTATGATACCAATATTACGAGAAATTATGGTACTAATGTTAATAATGTGCGGTCTCCATGAAAGTTTATCGTCCACTGTGATACCAAGGAATTTTATATGAGATACACGTTCTAGCAGAGTGTCATCAAAAATGATATTTGTGCGCAAAGCTTCTACGGAATTGCTAAAAAGCATATACTTAGTTTTCTGGAGATTAAGTGATAATTTATTAGCTCTTATCCACTGAGTAACATTTTTCAATTCGGAATTAACAATGCGTACGAGAGTATCTGGATTTCGGTGAGAAAAGAAAACGTTGGAATCATCAGCAAAAAGTATAAATGAGAGTATATCAGATGATCTACAAAAGTCATTAATATAAATGATAAAAAGTAAAGGTCCTAATAAGCTACCCTGTGGGACGCCACATTTAATAAATTCTAGATCTGAGTCATTCCCGTTCAGAGATACATATTGTTTTCGATTTTGTAGGTAACTCCTGAACCACTCCAAGGCCTTCCCCCGTATTCCATAATGAGACAATTTATATAATAAAATTTCATGATTTATCGTATCGAAGGCCTTGGAGAAGTCCAGGAAGATGCCAATAAGATGAGAATGATTATCAATAGTATGCGCGGCGTGGTCAATAAACTTCAAAAGGGCATGAATGGTACTGTGTTTCTGACGAAACCCAAATTGAGAATTTGTAAAAACATTATGAAAATTAAGAAAATTAATTGTTCTTACAAACACCAATTTTTCCAAAATTTTAGATGAGGATGAAAGCAATGAAATGGGTCTATAATTACGTACATCAAATTCATCTCCTTTTTTAAATAAAGGAAAAACCTTAGCTATTTTCACAAATTCAGGAAAAACAACACTTAGTATAGATTTATTGAAAATATGTGAAAGTGGGTCAGCAATTGATGATATAATTCCCTTTAAAATAAAATTACTTATATCATCATAACCAGCACTTCGCTTATTATTCATTGCAGTAACAATATCTATTATTTCATATTTGGTTGTTGGAACAAAAAAAAAAATAGAACTAGAATTAGGTTGACCTAAGAATGTAGAAAAATGCGTATTTGACTGTGGTATTTTTTCTGCCAGATTTTCCCCAATCATTGAAAAATAAGAGTTAAAAATATTAACTATATCATTAGGATCTTCAACAATTTTATTATCATGTTTTAACTTTGTAATATTTAATTTCTTTTTTTATATATTCATAGCCTGCTTCAATACCTTCCATGTATTCTTTATATCATGTTTATATTTTTCTAACTGAATCATATAATATTTCCTCTTTTCCAACCGTATAATCTTCGTTAAAATGTTTTTATACGAAGTGTATTTATTTTTTGACTTCTCAGTTTTTTTTTTTCATTTTGAATTTATAGTATAACCTATTTTTCCTATTTATTGCACGAAGAACAGATTTTGAAATCCATGGAAGTTTAGGAGACGTTTTATAATTAACTGACTTATCTTTTAATTTAGGAATATATTCATCTAAATATTTATTCATACTCCCTGAAAAATTTTCAAATGATGCATTTACATCATCATTATCATAAACACTGGACCAGTCAGCCCTATCTAAGCAAGCACCAAGACTAGCCAAATTTTCCGGTGAAGCTCTACGTCTAAATGAAGAAAACTGAAACCCATTAACCAAATGTTTAAGATCAAAACATTTTATAATAGGGAAATGATCAGTTATATCAGATAAAATTATAGCAGAATTTAAAATCTGCACAGAATTAGAAAAAATATTATCAAGGAGGGTTGCGGAGTGATTTGTAAAACGAGTTGGCTTCAAAATTAATGGCAAGAAAGAGGCTGACAAAAACATTTCTAGAAATTCTTGAGATGTGTTATCATCATTCTTAATCAAATCAATATTAAAATCACCCATTATGAAAGTGCTTTTATTAATAAATAGAGGACTTTTTAATAAATTTGTCATACAATTCAAAAAATCTTTGGAATTAGAACTTGGGGGTCTATAAACAATACCAATTATAATATTCTTACTTCCACAAACAAAGTCTCTACAATTTCATTTATTACATTTAATTCATCACAAACACTAAATTCAAATTTTTTAGATAAATAAAAAGCGACTCCACCACCCGTCCTGTTTACTCTATTATTAACAATAAAATCATAACCATTTAATGCATACGGCAAATTAACGTCAAATGATAACCATGTTTCAGTTAAACCTATTACTGAAATTTGTTGTTTATTTTGATTATCTAATAATATCTGTAACTCATCAAAATGTTTATTGATACTCCTTATATTTAAATGTAACATGGAAAATATACTTTGTGGAAAACTTTTTGTATAATCTTTAAATTGGTCAACAGTTACATATTTAGAAGGAATTTGAAGGGAGTCATATTCAAAATCAAATTCATTGTATATATCTTTTGAAAATGAGTTGACATTATTGGCAATAAGATCGTCAAAAAAAGCAGACGATTGTGACTTATTCCGACTCAATTCCGAAGGGGAACGTCTAAACAGATCAAAGAGTTCATCATCATCAAGGGAATCAAATGCTACATTAAGTCGATTAGCCATAAAAAGAGGCATAAGGTATATGAAGGCATGTCAACTGACGAGTTAGCAGAGGAATGAAAATTTTTGGCACAAAAGATGCACGAATAATTCCGGGTTCACGGATAGTACAGCGAGTAGGCAAATTCATGAAAACATAGACCTTAGGCAACATAATCAAACAACATAGAATACATTAACAACACAGGAAGAAAGCGTACACACAAATAGTCAAAGCCTGTAAAAGAACTTTGACAGAACCAGTGCAAGCATATAAACGGACATGGAGATATTCTTGTAGGCGGTTGCTTGTGGAAAACTCGCCACAGAACTGGCAAATTAACATCACTTAAATTACATGATGAGAAGGTGGGGCTGCAGACAAGAATTTAATACAAGTCAACGGATTAGGAAGAAAATAAAGCTTGACGAATCAGATGATCAAGGAAAAAATATCACGAAATGTAATGGCAGTTTGATTAAAAAATGACAATTTTTCATGCAGGTCCTATATATATATACATATTCGATTCGGATTCGGAAACAACAAGATGCATCCATGAAAACAGCTGGATTTCACGCAAAATGTATACTGTTTGGAGGAGAATAACACAAGCCACAAATCGAGGTGAATCCCTGTGATATAATGATTATAAAACGTTTTATATAATCAGTTGAATTACATACATTATAGTTACAGAGAAAATTACAAATAGATCTTACTTCAAAACGTCTTAGCAGGAGGGTAGGATACCTAATATAGCCTAAGTAACTATAGTGAATCGAGAAATAGAAGAGGTAAAAAGTACATCCTGTCCATCTTCTAGCTATAAACTGGGAAAGCATATTAAAAATAGCACGATGGCATTATCAAAGCTCTAATATTAATCCATACATCGTTCTTGTCCTCTTTTATTAATTCATTTGTGGGGTTGTGGTTTTTTTTTTTTTGGTCTTCTTTTTTTTTTGTTAGGGGGGGATGAAGAATACAATTCTATTTTCTAATTGATAGCAATGTCACTCCCTGACAGATCTGTCCCATAGAAGTATGAAGAAATACATATTTGATGTCGTTCATATTATGTAGATGGTTAGCATCTCTCACTTGATAGCTGACGAAATTGCACCCGCCAGTATGTGATTTTTTTTCCGTTCGTGGAACACCCTGTACATGTGATTGACATGTAGATGGCGCTGTTTATCCTGTCGGTCTCGTAGGTCTTCTTTGCCTACTGTCGGTCTCGTGGGCTTTCTGTGCTTAGTGTCGGTCTCGTGAGCCTTTTTTGCTTAGTGTCGGTCTCGTGGGCCTTCTTTGCCTACTGTTGGTCTCGTGGGCTTTCTTTGCTTAGTGTCGGTCTCGTGAGCCTTTATTGCTTAGTGTCGGTCTCGTGGGCTGTGTTTGCTTGGTGTTGGTCTCATGAGCCTTTTGTGCGTAGTGGCGAACTCATGGGCTGTATGACACCTGAGCCGTATAACTCGTGGGCTGTATGACTCATGAACCTATTATTGATGTCGATCTCGTGGACCGTATGACTCGTGGGTGTCGGTCTCGTGGGATGACCGCGTTTTTTATACAGACATTTAAGGCATTGTTTACCATTGGGAGCAATTATCTAAAAAAGAAAATATTCGAGTTATCACATATCGCATATGTGAAATGTCATTGTTGTATAAGAAAACAATTAAAGATTTAACCATAAAGCCAGACATAAGGAGATTTTATCATTTTCCTCAATCAACGACTCGATTATGTCAAATGACTGTAGATGGTTTATTCTTGAAACTGGCATTAAACTTTTGTTCATATTTTGTCTATTTTACAATACTTAATATTGATTATACTTTTTAATTCTTTTTTTCCGATGGTTGTTCTATCACTTTCTCACCTTTTAAAAACTATTTTGAAGCACTATAAAGCTGAGTTTCTGTTTTATGTGCAAATGGTAAACAATGCCTTTAAAACACAGAAGACTTTAATTCCACGATGTGTTATCCAGAGACTTTTCCAATCGATTTATCCATCGAATGAACCATCTACCGTAAAATTGAAGAATATGACATTACCCCTTTGATGTCAAGGAATCAAGACGGCTTTAACACTCTTTCAAATTCTTTCAAATATGCATGTTTTTCTCATAAGTGCTTTTTTTCCTTTCCCGGCCTCATTTGTACTTTGCCTGTTGGTCAAGAAACGCATCAGTATTGAACATTGAATAAATTATTTCAAGTTCGAATCTTGACTATAACAGGCGTCAGGGAAAATTCAAGAGTATTGTAAAACGCAAAAATCCAGTTTTGGCCACGCCTAACGTACCAGTCCTCTGAAAGACAAATTTCAGTAGAAAATTAGTTACCACAGGTATTCTGTTTGCCAAAAATCTTCCACATCCATTGACTCAGCACCGACACTATTATAGCATTCTGTCCAATGCGGAACGAAAGTTTGAAAATAGACCCAATATTCACTTTGAAGTTTTATCTATAGTTTAAAGAAATTATCTATAAAAGGACAAAGATATGGCAGCCACTGTAAAACAGACTTCTTGGTACAATTCGGAGAGCTTTTCAAAGAAATTCGATGGCGGATGATATAAAACATTGTAAAAGAAATCTTATAGAATTCTTTGACGAGTGACTATGATATTGACGTGCACGACGTAACGACTCACGGTAACATCAACAGATTCGTAAGCGTCCTCCATAGCAGTCAAATGGATTGTATGACGAATCAACCAACCGACGAAAATTTCGTATGAAATAAGTTACGTCATAGTAGATGACTAGTTCTCCGACGTGTTCTAAAAATCCATCAAGAGTATAATCTACTACCACGTTTTAACCTTTCAACCAATTTTGTAAAAATATCATTTGTGTAAATATCTCAGCACTTCAGTGATTCAAATTCGACATCCAGGAATAACCCTATGAAGTACTTCCCCCGCCCCACTCCCCCCAAAAAACAACAATCGAATGTCTAAATTCAGGGTCTGAATATATAACATCTCAGTGGCCTATCTTTTGCAGAAAACCCGAATCAGTTTGGTTCAGTGGTCACAGATAATTGTAAATCGTTGTAAAGCATGTCACGGGAATGTTTCTTCCAGGTTTTATAAGGTATTATATTCTAAATCGTATGTGAACAGGTGTTATAATAATAACTATAATCTTGAACAAATTAATGTTTCACTTTGTCCCGCATATCCCTGTTGTTGCTAGGAAAACCGAATAATGCCGTGGATTACTAAAAACGGTTCTATAGGCCACTTACCCCCTGGACAATTACCTCAGACCCTTCCCTTGACCCTATCATGTATAATCCTGAACCTAATCCTGACCTTAACCCAATTCTAACCCTAACCCTAATCATAACCATAACCTTTGCCCTAATCCTGTAAGCCGGGAGGGGGGGGGGGAGGTATTATTGTCCTTAGGGGTAACTGTCCTGATAGGACAAATGTCCCAACGTGCTGTATACACAGTGTACTTGTACCGAGAGTGCCGAAATAATTAGTTATACGAATGACATAGGCCTACAGTTTCAGCTGAGATGGGTTTTGGGGTTCCCAACGTTATTTGATGATGATTTTTTGATATAATGCGAAACCTCCTATCTAAAAAAGCATGTAATTAAAACAGGATTCAAAGTTTATTTGATAGAGATGTGTTTTGAGATGGCCAAGATATATATATATATATATATATATATATATATATATATATATATATATATATATATAAATCTTAATACAAGGTGAGACACATCTTTCACTATGTTCGCACTGTGTTACTTTGTTTTTGGATATCTCAGCCATTTCAAAACCGATCTTCATCAAATAAACTTTGAATCCCTCTAAGAATTGTAAACAATTTAACATTTCATAAAGTGGTTTCTAAATATCTCGCAAAAAGTTGAACACTAAATTCTCACCTCAACCAACACTACACCATCTCTTTGATTTATAGCGTAGAGATTGTCATTCCTATGAACTCCTAGGAAAATTGAAATGAATTGGACAAACCATAAACGATGTCTTTATAAACATTAACCCGTGTTTTCATATACATTTTTTTACCAATACTGGTTCTGGGTTAACCTCATCAAATTATTGATATTGATGCCGGCCGTTTCAAGGGTTAGTATAGAACTGAACATCCTTATTTGTCACTCGTTATATCAATAAAAAGGATATTTTGACTGTGTATTTCTATTGTTACAATGACAAAGTCAGAGTGAACCTACTTTAAGAAAGCAACAATAAAGAACTTATAGATACAATTTCCAAGGAAAATATTTCAATTGTCATTGCTTTTAAATTAACGCGTTTAATATAATGCTTGACCACTATATTAATAATTCCGCAATTAAGTTAAATTAAGCATAAGGCATTCTACACTCTCCTTTTGAAGGCTATCTTTCTAATCGTGAACAGTCTTTTATATTCTAATTAAAATATAGTCTCTTCCCGCTCTGGGACCCGTTGCATAAAACTGGTTCTAGGAACAGTACCCCCTGGAAAACCACCCTCCGGATAACTACCACCCGGATAATCACCCCCCAGGGAAATTCCCCCTTAGGGCAACTGCCCCCCGGACATCTACCCCCCTAGGGCAATCACCCTCCAGGGCAATTACCCCGTAGGACATCTACCTCCCGGACAACTACCCTCCTAGGGCAATCACCCCCCTGGGCGATTCCCCCTTAGGACAATTACCCCACGGATAACTACCCCAAGGATGACTACCCCTGGATAACTACCCCCCAGGATAACTACCCCCTGGATAACTACCACCAGGAAAATTACCCCCTGGATAACTACCCCCCCGGATTACTACCCCCTGGATAACTACCCCCCGGATTACTACCCCCTGGATAACTACCCCCCGGTTACTACCCCCGGGATAACTACCCCCCGGATAACTAACCCCCGGATAACTACCCCCCCGGATAACTACCCCCCCCCCCCCGGATAACTACCCCCCCGATAACTACCCCGGGGACCCCGGTAAACTACCCCCCCGGATAACCTTCCCCCCGGGATAACTGCCCCCCCGGATAACCACCCCCCCGATAACTACCGCCGGAAAAATACCTCCTGGATAATTACTCCACTCCCCCCCCCCCCCCCCCCAAAAAAAAAATAAATAAATAAAAAATATGAAATGAATAAATAAATAATAAAAAAATAAATAAAAAGACCTGGATGCCCCCGGAATACTACCCCAAATTTACCCCCCTCCCTTGAAGAATACTCCCTGGATAAGTATGACCTATACCCCCTAGATAAAATATCTTCCCTCACCATGAAAGACAGTAGGAGTTATTGCCACGTTCTTCGACATTTTGTGTGCATTTCGTGCGATATAAGACTTTCATGTACTAGTATATCCTAGACGTCGGCCTACGCACACCGTTTGTTTAACCCATTGAAAAATGCTGGTTATTGAGCTCTTGCAGCATAGAATTCTGTCAGGATTGGCAATGGTTATTGGTTATTAGTTATTGGTTATTGGTTATTGGTTATCTGTTATTGGTTATTTGTTGTTTGTTATTGGTTGTTGGTTAATGATTTTCGGTTACCCCAGGGTTCTGTTGGAGGCCCGGGTTTTGTGTTTGTTGTTTGGTCTGTTTAGGAAACTAATCACTAAAATATTGCGCAAGCATTGTATTGGTTATTAATTGCTATGCATTGATACACAGCCTAAATTTCTTTAAACCTCTTTTGTCTTCACTGTCACCCGCCATAATTGCAAAATTTGAAGCGTGTAGGCAAGACATGAAGAATATTGTTGGCATCCAATGGTCTTAAACTGAATGATGATAGATTTTGAGTTTATTATATTATCATTATTATTATCATATGTATATATTGGTTTCAAGAATGAAATGTTAAGTGAAGTTGATCATCAATGATATTATATCCACATCAGTACTGTCTGTAGCACTGGTATACTTCATCAAAAACAGCCCGTAACTCCAATAGGTGTTATAATTCATTATGAAATCTCATTTCGAAGTCATGTAACTCAAGTTCAACGGAATGTTAGAGATGAGTTGTTGTTGTTGTTTTTTTTTATCTGTAGCTGATATGCTTAATCATGCTTTGACTTCTTCGCGGTTGGCTTATTTAAATTGTTTCTGTGTATTCTTCAAAAAATTCACAAACTTTCAAACATAGACGGTGAATGTACGTATCATCGACTCGGATGCGGCTCGGGCATACAGAAATCATCGAAAATAACAAAGAATCACTGTGGTTGCTAAGAACTTCGTCGATACCGGTTATTTTTCGCTGTACAGCCAAACATTTTATATTCAATAACATCTGTCAGATGATTTATTTATTATTTGTAAGGCATCATTTACAACATTTGGTATCAAATAATAAAATGTAATATATATACAATAATATGATTCTCATTATAGCTAGTTTCTTCAATTTAAACGATATTCATTTTTCTTCAATTTAAACAATATTCATTATCCAAACATCTGTGACATAATCACAGTACATATATATGAGATTACTCTACAGAATATGATATTATATTCTGTCGGAAGAGAAAATACATAATTATCTGAATGTATAGGTAAGCCAGGGCTCGACACTAACGGTGGCCCGGTGGCCCGGGGCCACCAAAAATGAAAGTCGGGCCACCAAATTTCAAAAAAGGGCAAATTTGGTGGCCCGTCTCGGGCCGCCAAATTTTTTTGAAAAGTATGTCAATAAATTCGTAACTTTTTTGCGCCGGAAATTAGCAGTTAAATTTTGTTCAAAGGATGGATGAAAAGGACTGAATGGATGCCTGAGAGTGTTGCAAGTTTGTTGAAGTTTATTTATGAATAGAAATGTCCAACTTCTAATTCTTACTATCATAAATCTTAAATATTTGACTCATTAAAAAAAGGACTGTTTTATTGTTGTTGTTTTTTCGGGACACCAAATTTTTCTCTCGGGCCACCAAAAATATGAAATTTAGGATTTTGGTGGCCCCATTGGGCCACCAAACAAAAAAGTAAGTGTCGAGCCATGGGTAAGCATATAGCGATACGTATTTTGCACACGTGTGGTTCTCTCTATAGGCCCGAATTCACGAAGGTGGTACAAATGAAACCATGGTTTAAACCAGGGACAAAAACCATGGAGTGCCAAGTGTCGCATGGAATATTTCGTTACGAAATCAGTCATTTCGTCGATGAAATGATTATTTTGTAACAAAATGGCAACATTTTGTAACTAAATGAACATTTCGTCCGCGAAATGATAATTTTGTTTAACAAAACGGTCATTTTGTCGACGAAATGACCAATTTCATAACGAAATATTCCGTGCGAGATTTGGCGCTCCATGGTTTTTGTCCATGGTTTAAACCATGGTTTCATTTGTACCACCTTCGTGAATTCGGGCCATACAGGGAGGCCTACGTCGTTGATACAGATCGGCATGCTACATTACACAAAGCCATGGGCGTAAATCGGGGGTGGGATGGGGGTATACATCCCCCACCCCTGAAATGGAGGAGGGGGGATTGCCTGTTCAATCATCCTCCCTGAAATTTGAAGAAATAAACAACAACAACAGAGGAAGCAGAAATGTGATTATATCATTTTTCAGCATATTGCTTGACGTTCATACACCCACCTTCAGAGCGGTAAGAGAGCTGAACAGTATTCAATCTTGTTGGATGATGTATAGACTATTTCAAAAAAAAAAATCCTGAATACTTCTGAGTGTACAACACTTATATCACTTATATAAACTTTAAACTCGAAAGTTATTTCATGTACAAAAGGAAATTCCCTTTTAATTAACACTTTCCTCTCTTATTTTCACAAGATCAGTTGTTTATATCTTAGTTTCCCAAATATTTCATCAAACCGTATTCGAGATATCTAATTGTAACTTTAAAAAGGCAAAAGCTCCCTCGAACCGGAAGTGTGGTGATAGCTCGCCCCCCCCCCCCCCCCCCTCCATGCATGCAAGGAGACTGAACATAGACAGTTTTCCAAAATATGCCACAAAAAGGCCCCATGTCACAGTGGAAATTGACAAAAGTTGCCAAAAATTGACAAAATTGACCAAAGTTGCACAAAATTGTACAAAATTGCATAAACTTTTCACAAAGTTGCTCAAAATTGCGCAAAGTTGTACAAAGTTGCATAAACTTTTCACAAAGTTGCACAAAATTGCGCAAAATTGTACAAAGTTGCACAAACTTTTCTCAAAGTTGCACTAAATTGCGCAAAATTGTACAAAGTTGCACAAACTTTTCTCAAAGTTGCACTAAATTGCGCAAAATTGTACTAAGTTGCACAAACTTTTCTCAAAGTTGCACTAAATTGCGCAAAATTGTACAAAGTTCCACAAACTTTTCTCAAAGTTGCACTAAATTGCGCAAAATTGTACAAAGTTGCACTAAATTGCGCAAAATTGTACAAAGTTGCACTAAATTGCGCAAAATTGTACAAAGTTGCACTAAAAATTGCGCAAAATTGTACAAAGTTGCACTAAATTGCGCAAAATTGTACAAAGTTGCACTAAATTGCGCAAAATTGTACAAAGTTGCACTAAATTGCATAAACTTCTCACGAAGTTGCACAAAAATGTGCAAAGTTGTACAAAGTTGCATGACCTTCTCACAAAGTTGCAAAAAATTGCGCAAAGTTGTACTAAGTTACATTAACTTTTCACAAAGTTATGCAAAATTGCGCAAAGGTTCACAAAGTCACATAAAATTGTACTAAGTTCCATTAACCCGTTGAAGACGAGCTGATTTTGCTATTACACGCAATTCTTATGACCCCAGCCCGATTATACCCGGGACTCGTCTTCAACGGGTTAACTTCTCACAAAATTCCACTTTAATTCTTCTCCCTTCCCCAAATGAGGTCCAAATGTGCTTGCTCCGTGCATTCTGTGCGCTTTCCTATCTTGTTAACTCTAATATCTTTGGTACTATCAAAGAGTTAACAAGATAGGAAAGCGTGCAGTATGCATGGAGCAAGCACATTTGGACCGCAATCGGCAGTCAGGCACAAGATCGAAATACCGTTCTTCCCCAAAAGAACGGTTTATGGCTGTTTTGGGGCCTGATGAATAATACATAAACCTTAGTCCCGTCATGCTTTGCGATGCGTTGCGTGTTATACCTATGGCCAACAAATGTTTGGTTTGCAGTACCGTTTTTCAAAAAATATTTAAGGAAAATGTCATGGCTCAATATTTTTTACAAAGCGCATGAATCATGAAGAATACATAATGATACTTCTCTGTTAATATAAAAGAAAATGAGCCATGACATTTTTGAGAATTTCCACTGGAATACGTAATTAGGCTCGATATTTTTGAAGATTTGAACGAACCGTTCCTTATAGACGTGTTCGAACAGGCGCTTTGTCAAATAACGCAATCTGGTAAGGGTATTGTTTGTTATCAGTTGGGTTGCAACTCGCTAATGTTTATCAATGTAACATCTTATCGTGAAGCTCAGAGACATAGAGTAGAAGGGGGGGTGGAGCAGAATAGATGATTTGGTAATGTAGACAAACTATGTATTCACCTGTCAAATACAACCACATCACAATAGTCAGAAGGCGAACTGCATACATTAGTATTGCCAAGTCGGACAAACATTGTAGCTTGTCAAACCTATAGCAACATTCACTGCGGGTGACGATCATTCCATCCATTACAATGTTATTGTTTGTTATCAGGTGAACAAATGTTTGCTTATCGAAATTTAACAAAGGTGTGTGCATAAAATTTGACATTACGAAACCCCTCTATTGAACCGGGGGGTAAGATTATGTAATTGTACTTGTTTTGATTTCTTATATACCAAGATATGCAATTGAATTATGACAAACGAGCAGGGGAAAACATTCTAAAACGGTACTAAAAACATCTCCCGCTCTGCGTATAATTATGGGTCAACACCCTGTTTGGTTTTCAAATTATGGGGTTTGCTTCTCCTACTTGACCCCCCCCCCCCCCCCCCCCCACCAAGCATGCACATCAGGCCAGGTAGTTTTTGGACCATAGTAATCACGAAATGGAACTGCATTGTCTTAGAATAAAAGCGCTACATATTGAGACACTAAAAATATGTGTGTTTGTGTGTATGTATGTATGTATGTGTGTGTGTGTGTGCGTGTGTATATACTACTAATAACGTAACAAAACTGCAATACCTTCAAAAAGAAACTATACTGAGAAATATTCTGTGCATGTGTGTGTGTTTGTGTGTGTGTGTGTGTGTGTGTGTGTGTGAGAATGAAGTTACCATGTCACCCGTTCACGTATACGCAACTCCTATCATTCTTGGGTGCAGATCGATTAATAATTTTGATGTTTTTGGTTGTTTTGAATAAACGACTGCGTAGAGTCTATGTAGCACGATCTCAAAGTCTACGCCATCACGCGGCGGGTGATTGAAAACAGCCAAAAACCATTCTTTTCCATAAGATCGGTAAATCGATCTTGCGCCTGACTGATCGGGCAGAACTATAATCACAGAGCTAAGAATACAACTCCAGTCCGCCCGCAAGCATTGATTATTTATAAGATAAATGGTGTTAATATCATCTTAAAAAGATTTTAAAATTATACACGATTTTTGTGATATAAAGTGCTTGAATCGTAACAAAATATTTTAGAAAAATAAGGATTAATTCGTGTACATGAAAAATAGGCAATGCCACAATACGCCAAAACACAATCAGTGACAAAAGAAATACGCGCATCAATCACCAATCAGTTGCGTCGAATTTATTGATCACGCGCCTTGCCATGATCAAGTTTCACTGCGCAATATATGGGTGATTGCGCACGCGTCCATTTGTATTGTACATTAATTGGATATTGCGTACCACTATAACTGAGAAACTACCCACTATTAGTGCGACTGAGTATACCCGCGTATGAATTAATTAGCACGCTTGATGACCGCGCGCTGTCCATTTGTTTTGTACATGAAAATCGCGCAGTTTCCAGTCTTTTCAATTAAGCGTCTTTGGTACTATGCTATCAGTGGTTAGAGATCGAAGGATAAAACCCAAACAAACTAAGAGATGACGTCATTTCGATTCATGGTGCGCCGGACGTGTCAAAACTTGAACTACATAATGTACTTGAAAAACGATTCTTTGCAAATTTGCGGCTGTTTCATTGGTTGAAAGTTAAAATTAGGTCTGTATCGATATTCACAAGAGATATCGATACGCCATCTTCATTCTTTTTCTCAAGTCGAATACTGTATAGTCGAGTCGAGTCAAGATACAAAAATATGTCGTCAAAAGCGAGCCCACTGCTGAAGAAACTCATGGCCCGTATTCTACTGTAGACCAAGGTTTAAACTCATTTTAGACTCACCTATGGTTTAGCTAGACCCGAGGTTTAATTTTGTATTCTGCTAGCGAGGTTTAGTTAAACCCAAGTCTATTTCGGGTTTAAATTAAACCCGAAATAGCCTTGGGTCAAGCCATCATGGTGCCCTCTATGGAAGAAGAAATTCTCCCTCTCTGAGTACTTTTCTCTCCACAAATCCACTTAAATTTATTATTGGCAGTGTATCAGCCACATGAGCGTGACTTTCTTGGATTCTGAATAGTTTTTACGGGTATTTATGTCAAATAAGGGCATGCTGTATTTTTGCTTGCGACGACTCGTGAAGCACTGTGATTATACTGTACAGTTTGTGTACGTGTGCGACGCACATCACAGGATACATAGCCTTTAAACAAGGCGACTCGCTCTGCGTGCCCCCGTATAGCGCGTTTACCCCACAAACCTGTTGGCCGGCGAGTAGTGGAGCGAGCCGCCTTTATCCACTCGTTCAGGGATGTGTACGCAGAAAATACACACGGCACCAAGGCAAGCCGCGCGCGCTTGCTAACAAATTTATATTCTTTGACAAATTTGCGTACAAATTTGTTAGCAAGCGCGCGCGGCTTGCTTTGGTGCCGTGTGTATTTTCTGCGTCAAATTTGTACGCAAATTTGTCAAAGAATATAAAGCAACAACAACGACAAAAGTACACATCCCTGAACGAGTGGATAAAGGCGGCTCGCTCCACTCGCCGGCCACCAGGTTTGCGGGGTAAAGCGCTACACGGGGGCACGCAGAGCGAGTCGCCTTGTTTAAAGGCTACAGGATACATGGTAAGCGTCTAATAGCGTAGCGCTATCATATTTTTGGCTAGCTATCTTTGAATGCTCAGTACCAGCAGATCCATTGCGCCGCGCCGGCCGGCGGCACGGTTGCTGTGTGCGCTGGATGGGACATGGCTTTTTAGGTCGATTGAATCGTGAATTCGGAATGGACTGGCAATTGATCAAACCAGGACTTTGAGGTAGGAAATTGAATTAAAGCTTTTCTCTTAAGATTGTCAGTTAATAAAAATAGAAACCATTCTAAAATTTAGAAATAGATCTAGATCTACTATCAACCCTGTCTCGATAGAAGTAGGCCTAACGTTAGATTTTACTACCTACCGTAGTAACCGTACCACACTATTACCTAACTTTTAATAGATCTAACGTTAGTCCTAACGTTACAATAATGTACTCTAGCTATTCGAATAGGTTCTACTAACGTTAGTAGGACCCTACTCCTACTAACTAGTCCTAACGTTAGTCCTACGATCGATCTAGGTTCTCGATCTAACAGTTAGAAACTATGCCAAATCGACCTCTAGGCTCTACCCTCTAGTCCTACATTGAGTTCTTGGTCTAGTCTTCAGGTTATTTTCATCGTAAAGCTTATCTAGACTAACGTATTAGTACAGGTAGTATACTAGGTAGTAGTATTGCTACCATTTAGATCTCGAGTCTCTTCTAAGTGTACAATTTGTTACAAGTAGGCCTACTATCCTAGATCTAGTATGTAGTAGTAGGCGTATCTCGTGTGTACTCGCGCGTGGCCGGCAAGCTAGCTGCTGTATCCAGCCAACCACTCGTTTTGTGTCATTGGCATTGATCCGTCCGTGTGCTGGTACCCTTACCAGTCATCGTTAGACTCGATTTAAACTCGAAATAAACCTCCTCCAGGGTTGGTTTAATTTAAACCCAATTTAGACCACAGCTGGACTTAGTAGAATACAAATCAAACCTGGGTTTAAACCTGGGTCTAAACTGGTGGTTTAAACTCAGGTTTAAACCCCAAAAACCCACTTTAGACCCATGCGTGGGTTTAAACTCGGGTCTAAGTTTTTAGCAGAATACGGGCCCATGGAGTCTCATTTAGATATTAGACCAAGTGACTTGATCATTATTAATGATAAACACATAAAACAAATTATTTCTGATTTACGCGATTTCTTTAATTTTAAAGTGTTTATAATTCCATTTGATCAATTATTTTTTGGGTTTTTTTTTTAAATCATGATGATTATAATTTCATAACCCACATGTTACCGGAACAAGATAACACAGGAAGCCATGTACATGGCATCTGATATAAAGGTAAGCCCTAAGATTTATATTACTATTAGTCTATTCGAATTTGGAACAATTTAAAAAAATATATTTTATTGTTTTGTGTTTGCTTTTATTTACATTTTTTTTGTGTGTTGTGGTTGTAATAGAACGTGGCTCTAAAGGCAGTTTGGATTATTTAGGAATGGGGTGGGGGTTTTTCATTGCATTAGGCAGCTTTCTAACGCCAGACTGAACGTCAAGCTTAGTACGAGGTGACGTCTCAAATTCTTACCCTCGGGTCGTCTTCTAAATCTGAGGACGGGAGTCGGTGGAGATTTCCCCGATTCCACGTCGTCGCGACTTGTAACGACGTGAGTGACACTATTTCTTTGTAAGGCCTAGATCTATATGATTATGGATAATAATCTAATTCTGCTAGTTTAATCTTCACGGGCCTAAAAGATAGATTGAAGTGTTAAAATTCACATAAGTTAGAGAGAGAGAGAGAGAGAGAGGGTGGGGGGGGGGGGGGTTATGAGGCATTTCCCCCATCAGAAATGTTCCCCCCCCCCCCAGTTAACCCAAACACTAACTAGATATATCGCTACGGCGACTGATATGCCTCCGCCATCATGCATGGTTCTCCTAATAGGTCTATAGTACAATGTCTTGACAATGTGTGATGACAGTTTCACACAATTGGCAAAACATTAAAATGACAGGTTTGCCACAAATGTGCTGAATGTTCACTTTCCTAGAACTAGGTTCAATTGGATGAATTATTCAAATGTCAGAGTGCAGGTATTTGGGGAACTAATGATTTCTACTTGACTTTTGACCCTTTTATAAGTTTATGCTTTGAGTAATTTTCAAGGTATTGAGAAAAAGTATAATTTCAGTATCAAATGGGAAAATAGCATTATCTAAACCTGGTCTTTGACCGTTGACCTCACAGTTCCACAGAGAATCACTGTTAGGTAGAACATGCATAAATATGTAAGTTTCATGATGATACCTTGAGTTACTTTCGAGATATGGAGGAAAAAGTGCAATTTAGCACTTTCACTTGACCTTTGACCTTTGACCTTTTGGCAAGAAACTTCCCAAAAAATATATATTGGGTAATACATGCCATACATCCAGTTTAAAAAAAAAAAAAACCTTCAGGCATATTGCATTTTAAGGAAAGTAGTGATATTTTGAGGAGTTGACCTTGACCTTTGACCCCTGACCTTTGACCCATGACCCCCAACTTCCCTAGATAATCACTGCCCATCGGTACAAGCATATATACTAAGTTCTATGAAGATACCTTGAACCATCTGCGAGATATGGAGAAATATGTGGAATTTCAATTTTTTTTTTCACAAAATAACCTGTGACCTTTGACCTTTGACCCTGTGACCCTAAAATCCACACAAAGTATTATCCCCCAAGGATATACCCTCATACCAAGTTTGATGTAAAACCACCACACGGTTCTTGAGATATCGACAAAAACAAAACCGGACGGACGTACGGACGGACGTACGGACGGACGGACGGACGGACGACCCGAAAACATAATGCCTCCGGCCACTTCGTTGCGGAGGCATAAAAATGACCTCTAACATGTTGTTAGAGACTTTAGAGGTCAATGACTGTCTAACATTGGCAGTCGCCAATTCCCCCGAAAATGTCAATCCAACTTAACACCCCAGGTTCTTCCTTCCCCTTGGCCTTCTTCTTCTTTCCTCTTTTTTTTTTTTTTCTCTTTTCCTTTCCCCTTTCTCTTCTTCCATACCTAAAGAAAATTTGTGACAAATTTTAGACAAGTTGTCTGATTTTACCACACACTGGTAAGTGGCCTTATATTTGTTATATTTCAAAGTTTTTCTTTCATTTTTATATTACCCTTTCTTTTGAAAGCAACATCTATTGGTGAATCCATAGGATCTCATGAGCTCTCATAATAGGCGGCTGCCACGCTAAATGAGCATATCCTATAATGTCAAATAACAGTGGCGTATCTGGGGTCACTTGTCATGAGGGGGCAAATCCCGGTCAACGGGTAGATTTTCCCGGCCAGAGGGTTAAGGGAAAAGGGCTGATTTACTCTCTAAAAAAGAAAGAGTGAATTTTCACTCGATTTTCACTCCCCTTGGTAGTGACGTCAAGGATCACTAGAAGTGGAGTGAATTTCGAGTGAACAGAAATTTCACTCCAAAAGAGAGTGAAAAAAGACGGAAATGTTTTTGGTGGGATGTTCACTCCTTTCTCACTCTAAATTCACTCCTGACGTATTTCACTCTTTTGTCAGTCGTTTTTCACTCCTTTTTCAATTTTTTTTCAATCCTTTTTCAATCTTTTTTTCAATCCCAAACGGAATTACACTCTACATGAGCACACATCTCTATCACAGCACTCAGTGCACTAGTTATTCAACCCTGGAAGAAAAAGTGACAGTGGTGATGAATTTGGGAATAATCTAGGTGGTCTGGAGCCATTTCTGGAATAATGAATACCAATCAAACTAATACAAACAAAAACAGCAAGAAACGTTCATAATATAGATATTTGTTGATATTGATGCATGTATTTTGAATCCACCACTGGTAGCCCAGTGCATTGCCAACTTTGTGCTCCAGTTTTGAAAGTCATTCCTACCCGAGCTGATCAATACATGAAACTGAATAAATATAAGCTAGTAATCCAATTGGCTGTTGTTTCATTCTTTCTTATTAATTTATTCTTTCTTTAAGTAGCATTGAGGGGGATATAAGAAGATAATGTACTAAATGCTACGCATGATATGTTTTTTTTTATGAGCTGATTCTCTATATTAAATAAATGTGTGATGTCCACTGGATCACCTGAAATAAAAAAAAAAGGAATATACCTCTTTAAATATCTAAACACCATTACAAACAGTCTTCATGTGCTGAGTATCTGGTTTTCCATGAATTATGTGGCCAATAATAATTATACATATTTTTATCATTTAAGAACAACTGTCACCATAATCATCACAAGGTCCTTGTGAATATGCTATTCTAGCTGTCATTCCCAAAGCTCTACAAATTAAGAGTTTGTTTGCAAAAACTGATATTAGACAAAGTCCATTTTGTGTGCCAAATGGAGATATTTGCAATTAAAGGTCAAGAAAAATACAGATAATAATAAGAAAATGTTTGCTTCTTTTGATCATAACTTCAAAAATGTACCTTTATATGTAGTGACCAATATATAATTCAAAAGGTATTAATTTGTACTTTATGACAGAGACTGTACTTCAAAATCTTCAAAAATGAACATATCAGTTTTTGAGAACAAACTCTTCAAATATTAGCATCACACATTTCCCCGAAAATATGCCAAATTCATAAAGTTTGTGCAAAAGTGAAAAAATTTTACAAGTACCCTTCCTGAACATGTTTAATTTTCGACTACAAGTGAATATAATTATTGCATGTTCAATGACAAGCTACGAAAGATTTGCAAAGTATAGTCACCATTATCTATACTATAAATACAAAAACAATTACACATGTACCAGGAATTGTGATTGCTTTGAAAAATTGACAAAAATACAGAAATTTTCAATACTGCATGGTTAATCAAGTTTGGATCCTCTGTCATGTAACACAGTGATGCTCTACAAGTACACTGCACAAATACCTAAACATACTCGATCATAGAAGCATGGTCTTGACTAAGTAGGCTTTAGGTGGGGTATTTATGTAGATGATAGAGCCAGAGGGGGGCCTCCCTGAAACCCCCCAGACCTCGGCTATCAACCGTGCGATCATTACAAAATCCACACACAAATTGCCTGTGACGTAATCTATAAAACGGTAATGCTGATTTTCAACAACAAAAAAAAAGTCACTTGGCTAAATTATGCTAATTTGAGCATGAAATCAGACCATTTGCCATAACTAAAGTTCCAAAAAGGCACATTTTTTGTTTTTTGTGTAAATATTCTTTCTAGCGTCCATAGCAAATGAAAGAGAAAAAAACTGTGCCATCAAAAATTTCTGAAGTATCTATTTTTTTCTATTTACTCATGTATTTCTTTGTTTCTTACTTTTTGTTTTTCATTGCCTTTTCAATGAAATTTGTCAGCGACACGTCCAGCATGAAAATATTCATGTTATTGATTACAATCAATAACCCCCCACAATAATCATGCCTTCATTAAATTTGGCATGGAATGTCAAAGGGGAGGAGGGCTCGTAGGCCCCCCCCCCCCCCCCCAACCGGGCCTACTATTTATGGAAAAAGAATTGCAATCAATACAGTTGACACAACATGTATCATATCATTGATCTTCTTCACCTAAATAAGGCATCATTGTACAATATTGAACACTTGTAATCCTTACAAGTTTTGCCAGATGTAGCAACAACTAATGCATGCAAACTGAATTTCTTATAGAGTGATTTCATGTGACGTCATGTTGGCCACCATAATGGTGGTTTCAATAGCAAAGGCGATCAATATTCATTCATGCATGCCTCTCTAACAAACGTGTTCTTTTCCCAGCAAATCTTATTAACAATTTCTAAACTGCGCACATCAAAATGTCAGTCTACATGCTTATTTTTGCTAAAGGGCAAATCCAGACCAAAATTGTCATTATTTCATAAAAAAAAATTCAGGAAAATCGAACAAGCTCGATTCCCACTTTGCTACACTATTCTATGCTATTCGGTACATTCAAATAATGCCCTCTTATGTGAACCGGTGTTAGGAAATCCTATCATTCGATTCAAGCTATTCGCGTGCCCTCGAAAACGAGCCCCAAATACCCAAATAGTATACTTCTATGTGAACGCAGCCTTATGGTGGGCAATTGTGACATCACTGCTAACACTCTATAACAAAATATGATTGTCAGTTGCAGGTTATCTTGATAATTTGTTATGAGGTCAAGGGAAGAATTATCCATAAGTTTGACTTGGCACATTAGTGAACTAATCTATTTGGCTCCATCTACTCTAATGCCGTGGATTTATCAATGATTGGCTGCAGATGTTTCGTGGGAAAAGAAGTTAAACCAATTGAGCTTCTACCCACAAGTTTTTCAAAGTACAGTACATCAAGTACATAAAGGTGAAAATGTACAAAATAACTCTGGGTCCCATAACCGTAGGGATCAATGATTCCCATCAATTTTTTATATTTTTTTTTTAGATTTTTTCCTCTACTCCAAAGAAGATGGATGCAATAAATTTCAGCACATGCATATTGTACTGCATCACTGTTAATCAAAGGGGTGACAAATGTATGTGGTAACTTAATCACAACATGGAGACATGATCTTCATCCCAAGAGCATGGATGACCATTGGAAGACTCTACTATTTAGCTGCTATTTGTAGCATTCCCCCCCCCCCCCCCAAAAAAAAAAAATGAAGGAAAGAAAAAAAATACATACGAGTGCCTGTCAACGGATACATACGAGTGTCTGTCAACAGTTTTCTCTCTTGAATATTAGACCATAAAAAGGTTTTATTAAAGCAAGTCAGAATTGCCTGGAGAGAAGGGGGTGCTTAATCATGAGCGCAGCCAGATTCGTATCATGCGGAATGCCAAGCTGTGCGTGGCCAAACATTCTTTCATATGCTTGGAACACCTTACAGATGAATGTATTGATTAACATGTGGCCATGAAGAGGAGATTTTTTTCTTGACTATACAAGTCAAAACTATTTTCAGTTACTAGTATATACAACAATCAACAATTTAAAGCATTAACAATCACACATTCTATGCAACAAACTCTTTTCATCGGCGAGCCCCGTTCTACTTTTAATGTTGAAGTGCTGCAGTACATCCTGGTAACAGCTTCATGCTAAACTACCGCTGAGCCTGATGATGAGGCTGTCTCTTCAACAAGAATGTAAGTTCCAACGTCAGAGGAGCATGTACTGTATCTCAAAAGAGGAAAAAGCAAGGGTATTTAGACCTATACCCGATGGTAGCTGTCTCTTCTCATTGGGCTTCTAATCTAACGATGGAATGGTGCTTGGTCAGGGGCTTGGTGGGAGCTGCAACTACTCTCTCTCTCTGCCTGAGGTGATGAGTGGTGTCATAGCTCCTCAAGGTCTTCAAACGATACTCAATGAATCCATGATCCTTGCCATACAGGTATACTCCTGAAATATAAGAATGCATTGTAAGTCAAAGCTTTTTCTTGAGTCTCAACAAATTTGACTTTGGCACAAAGTTGACTATAACTGATGAAGATCTGATAGCAGTAGAAATACATGTAGTGGCATTCTTATGGAAGAAAACGAGAATAGGTTTATTATAAATGAACGGCGCAATTAACTGGCATGTTGTAACTTAAGTTACATTATGTTGCGTGGAAGTTAACGTTTATCGAACCTAAGTCATGGAATCAGGCCAATCTGCACACAATTTTATTAGACATCTATGAGAAGGTACATCAAAGATTATAAAAAGTCCCCACATTGCCTGTATATTTGCACGATGAGTTAATTAAGAAATAGATGCAATTTCCCTGTAAAGGCCATTTTTTTTTCTTTTTTTCTTTTTTTTTTCTTTTTTTTTGGGGGGGGGGGGGGGGGTCATGCCCATAACCTGAAAAACTTTGGGTCCTTGCCCCCTAACTAAACAAGGATGATCAACTCCTCGTTTGGTTGCTTAATTCTGTCCACTAGCTCTGGAAAAAAGTTGAAAATGTTGAAGTTGTTGCAAGCTAGATAAATAAGATACCATGTTACAAGGTATGTCACTTAAGCTTTCTGCTGAAGAGGGCTTAAAAAAGTTGTAGATCACATAAACTTACGAGTATAAACTTACATGTCCTTTTGCACCTTGTGTGGTGTCTCACAAAGTGGGGTACTGCATCGCAACAGCCTTGGCTACAACATCCTTTGCTCACTACTTGTTATCTGAATTTAAAAAGAAAGCAAGAAGAATGTTAATCATATTCTAGGACGCAAATATATAACATCAAAAATTTGGCCCTCATTTTAATCTTTGAAGGGGCTGAACTATTTTTATGGTTTTTTTTTTCTTGGCATTAATTTCTATTGCTATTCAGTACCACTGTTTCAAGTACATTTATTGCTACTTGAGCCAGATATCAGTTAATACATATGAAAATTTCATGCAGATAGGTTAAGTGTGAATGTGCACAGTTAGTAGAAAAATTTATACAAGATGTGATTATCCATTGAACTTCATGGCACATCAACTCCCACTTTTTTATAATCATTGTGATGATTAAATCATAAGTATTAGGACTATTATCAAATCAATATACATGTGGCCCGATGGGGCTACCAAGAAAATAAGTCAGCGTGGAGTCTACAAGCTTGTACGTACACTCTGTTTACATGTCTCACACAAGTATACCAGTCTTTATTTTTAAATCTATAACAATCACTTCATTAACAATGTTATACTTACCTGTCCCTTCTACTTTCTTTCTTTCTTTTCTTTTCTTTTTTTTTTGGGGGGGGGGCAAATTTTAGTCTGCTTTTCTCTATACTTGAGAAGACCAAAAAAAAAAAAAAAATGAACAGGCAAATTACATGGTAATATATTGGATGGAAATGTAGCACAAGACATGACAATGGGAAACTGGTATTCCAGACCGATTTTCAATAATTATGATAACATAATATATGAATAATAATGATATTTTAAATAATTGAACTTACGCTGTACAGTTTTCTGCTTCCATTTTCAACAACAAATATGCTGCAATGATCTGGGTGTGCAGATGTCTCCTCGGAACACTCAGAACTCCATCCCTCAGCTTTTGAAGTATCTCTTCCCCCTTGAAGTGATGTGTGTGTTGAATTCCTGGGCAAATAAGTAAAATTTAATGGTTTTATGAATAATAAAAATGGCATGAGGATAGTAGGTTCCTCCAGTTTACATTATAAACTTGAAGAGCAAAATCATTTAACATACATATTTGACATAAGCAACAGCTCTACTTACACAACTCAAGACTGACCATAACATGGTTTTCACTTCTGTCGACACAGCAAGTACACGGTACACATTCTTCTTAGATACAAGTACTAACCTGTCAAGACATTCATTTTCAGAGGGAAGGACAGCTCCAAAACTGCTCCATGAAGTATCTTGAAAATCATTTCTTCAAACAAAATAAAACCAACCAAGCATTCAGTCTCTTAATGTAGCCTCTATGTAATTACTACGACTCCAGAATGTAAAATAAATATAAATCAATTTCAAACTACTCTCCCTTCATTAATCATAGTGGAAAACAACAGAATAGCTTACAGCAGGGTTAATGCAATGGAAGTCCATATGTCAGCGTCTCCTTCGCTGATGTTGGCCCGGTGTTTCCAGCATTCGTCAACCCTGAATTCAATGGCTAGTCGTTGACCACATCTGGTACTTTGCAATCTGGTGATCTGCACCCTCTTCGTGTGACAGAGACTGTACAGCTATTAATATCTGTCTTTGTTCTCCAAATGATGACCCCTACACCGAGTTCCTTTAAATCACCATCACTCCCAGAGAGCTGTCATGTCTACGTCTTTATCTGGAGGAAAGTATGAAAACACAAGGTTCAGAAATGGATTTAGAACTCATTTCCACAAGACAATAATTATGCAGTTGTTTTGTCCACACAAATACTAAGTGAGCACCAATTCAAAAGCTAGTAGGCCTAATTATTTTTTTAGCTACCCGTACATCAGCATATTTAATGTTAGAATTAAAGACCCAAAGATGATCTCTGCCTAATTTCAATACCGGTACCTAAGGTCACCTGTAACTTTCATAAAAAAAAAAACAATGTTGAAAATAGTGCCAGTCATCGTCTGCTACAAGGGGGATCGATCTCCATGATGTGTGAGCACCCTGATCTTCAGCTAGAAGTGTGATGTCACAGTGGACCAACACTTAACACGAACAGTACACGCATCATACTTCTTACCTAGTACAGTACGTAGTAGATGATCACGACACATGACGTGGAAACTAGTGTACGTGGTATTCTCCCAGCTGTTTGGATGCTCCAATGTAGCGGCAAATAAAAGTCCTTTTTACTACATACAGTGTATATAATGAACAATAATCATACATTGTAAATCACCAAATTTCACCATTCTTTATTACCGTACTGATCGAGATCACCATCTCATCTGGCAACACTGACCAGTGTCAGTGATTCGGCTGTCAACTCAACAATATAGCAATGTAGAGTACGTGTCTGGCGCAGCTAGGCGCTTCTAATCTATTGCTTTAATTAGCACAGCTTAGTAACAGTTAAAGTTCGATATCTCTACACTCGACCACAGTAATCTCTGTGTGATGATCAACTATACACAGCCCAGTCGCTGTACATTAATCAAGACGTACCTATAAATGCTATATAGGCCTACGTACAGCGACTGGGCTGTGTATAGTTATGTGATGATATTATGCTTACGAATGTCAATTCAATGGCTAACGACCAACGTTTCATTTATCACTCATTTTTTTTTTTTTTTTTTTTTTTTTGTTGAATAGTTCAAGCCCTAGATCCCAACGTGTACAATTAAACTAAAGTCTAAAGACTCCACGTATTATTAGATCCCAACACCTAGTGTGTACCAGTTGAGTTTCGGCCTCGGATTCTAGCTGTTCGTAAGGTGTTTTATGGTATGACCAGCCCCATATAGCTAACTGTGCCACGGGCGGCCCGGGGTTATTCGTATAGAACCCTACCTAGGTAACTTACTTATGGTCGTTTACGGAGAGGTATAACGTTAGACTAGCCCGTAAAGCTTTACAAAAAATTTCAACAAGTTATAATTAAATCGATCTATGGTTTGCTTACCTTCAAAAATGTGAATAATATCTCCGCCCCACACATTTTGAAGACAGACATTTTCTCACGTCCATCACGACATCCAGGCTCAGATTCTCACGATTGCACTATACACGCACGTAAATTTGTGATCCTATGCATAATACACGCACAGCTAGCACACAGCACGCAATTGCACACAGTCCACGCACAGGCGACGCGTCGCTGTTCAGGTAAACCTGCTCGCGCCGCGCCCAAGCCAGGGGAAATTGCGGCTGGTGATTGGCTTAGAGTAAACACATGACAGGGGAATTCTCGATTTCTATTGGCGTAGCCAAATACGTTTAATTATGTATTCACTCGGAATTCACTCGGCTTAATTTTCACTCTGAATTCACTCGGCGAATGGGTTTCACACAAATTTCACTCGTTACAAGAGTGAAATTCACTCGACAACGAGTGAAAGTCACTCTTAATTGAGTGAAATTTTATTCACTCCTTCCGAGGAGTGAATTATTCACCCGAAATTTTTTAGAGAGTAGCAGAATTTCCCATTTTTTCCTTCCCGGTCATAAAGGCATTAATAGGTGATGTGATCAAATGAATTCAGTAATTTGTCAGATGTGTTGGTTTTGAGATATAGCCAGTTACAGTGTTCAAATCCCTTTGTATTTTGTTATTTTCAGCTGCACTAAATTGGCCATACCATTACAACAGTAACTCAAATAGTTTTAGTTGGGTTTACAGCAAAATCCAGCTCCAAATATGCTTATTATAACTTAAGACAATGGAAAAAAAAAATTAAATTTGAGGTAAACTTAAGGCTACAGGACCTTTTGACATAGGAGATTTGGTCGTTCGTCGTAACTTGCGAGTCCTAATCGGCTATAGTGAAATTTGTAAAGATTTTAAATCAGGTGTGATGCTGAATCCAAATATCCAGTTACAATTTTGTGGGTCTTGTTGTTCTTCAATTTTGATGTAAAAAGAGTTGAAATGGACCATCTTCATAAAATGACATGTAACCCGAATGTTACACTCCCGAGTTCATAAATAAAGAATATCACACCTGGGATTAAGTTTTGACAAAATAATCCAATGACAAACTTTATTAGCTTGTTTGTCGTTCAACGAAGTACATCATTCAATTCAATTTGTTCACAGACTCAATTGTAACCTTTGTTACAGTAGCATAACTAAATATTTGCCAGTGTACGACGATAATTCGACTCGTTGCTGTCTCTTTGTTTCTCTCGCCGGTTATCCTGTCGACGAGCCCAGAGCAGTCACAAACCAGTCGTACACGGTAGCTGTTGCAATGCTCAGTAGCCGTCAGTCACGCTGAACCAAGCAAAGGCGGGCCAAAGCTCTCATCCAAATATGTATCTAGTCAAAAGAGTTTATAAGACACAGGACTTTCCTAATATTGTGTCTATCTGATTCAATAATATTTCTTCAGGAGTATGGAAGTCCACTCCAAAATCTGATCTGATGTATTGTCTATATACATACTTGCCTCATAAACCTATATGAGCGCAGTAGACAATACGGACATAAATTCCAGTCGCATACATTCAAATGTTTATCAATTCACTTTGACATACATATACAAGTGCTTATACGGTCAATGTAGTTTCTCAAACTTCAGTTTAACGTTTAAACGTTCTGAATTATATTATGCAACGCTGCTGCCACAAATAAAGCTTTGATCTATCTGATCAACTGGCAGTATAGTTGCTTCATCTGGGGTCATCAAACATTTGTGACTCCAATTCAAATCTCACAATTTGAGTGGAAACAGCGCTCCACGCACACAATAATTACACTGAGCAGTTGTACACTTCAGCACGCATGTACAGTTAACATGTATACATTAAAAAGAGCATGAATATCTCCATTCATATATTCACAAGCGCACAGCTATTCCTCACATTTAGTTCTTTGCAAGGTTCTTCGCATCTAGTGGCTATTCCTCCCCTCTAGAGTTAAACATTCCACATTTCAAAAGTGCAGTGACCTCTACCACTCACAGCGAACGGTCAGTTGACATAAATCTGTCAATCCAGACGAGGGGGGGGGGGGGGGTGGTCATTGTAGACCTCAATGTTTATGAGCATAGCCTCACTTTCTCTGAGTGTGAGGGTCTACAAGGCATTTTAATATGCATGTATGCAAACATCTGACTTCTAATTCCAAGTCAGCTTCCCAATTTATGTCTGCCTGTTAATGAACTTTAGTATATGCATAATCATGTCCATTCATAAAACATTCAAAGCGCAAATACCTTGAAGTACATTGCAATGATCTTCAAATAATATACAAGCATCAATCATCGATCATCAGTACATTTAGCATAACATATACTAGCTTCGGAATTTATATACATGATATCAGAGTCTCTCAATACGCAATCTCCAAATCTATTGTTTAGAGTTCTTAATTAACAAACACTCTGCAATGCAATACACATTATGAAAAAATACAATGACTTACCTAGTCAAAAGAGCCAACACTCGTTTTCACTACAAGTTGCTCCACACGGCAGTCAGTAGATGTACGTGCCACAACCAGTTGTATCACAGGCACATAAAACTTGTATATAACAATACAGCTGATGCTTGTAAGGGTTTACCAGTTATTTTGTGGTAACCTCTCGGCAGATAAATGTGTGAGAGAACTTTCTGGATCACACAGTCGATGTAACAAGCAAAGTGGGTGCAGGCCTCAAAGCGCTGGCAGGAAGCAGATATGCCTATTTGCTCCAAAGCTATGGGCTTTTATACTTTTCTGTCTCTATGTAAGATGTTAATATTAAAAACTTTCTTGAGAAAATCAGAAACTTCCAGGAAGTTAACTGACCAGCAGAAATATCATTGGTTCATGTTCCTATGACATTCAAAGTCTGCCTCATTGGCTAGAGGTCACTCATTCCCCTTGACTTCCAGGAACATGACTGACGTACTGACCATTCCACTTGGCCAGACAAGAGTCTTAACATTGACCAAGGGCAGTAACGACAGGCTTTCCAGTCACTCTCAAGCCTTCTGGCTACAGGGCTTTAAAGTTGCACTCCTGTGACCTTGGTCACTAGAGCTGCTGCCTAACCAGCATAGCTATATAACACATTGTTTATACTCATACAAACACTGATCTAGTTAACATACTAGACAAATCATATAGCATAAGTCATAAAAAGAACTCAATTAGGGTATAGAGACATAATTATACCTTATTTGCATAAATGATGTATTAAACTTAACCACTGCACATACATATCTCTTATGCAGAAGTGCGTGGATCACACTTTGTTCTGAACATATGACATATAAAATAATAATCTTGCAAACAGTCATACCCTTACAGCCATTGATAACATATATCAAAGCAGTATCTGTAATACACAATGTAACACAGGTAGAATATTCAAATCTATTAATGTATGGAGCTACTCTACTTTAAGGCACACGCAGAGTTAGCCTAAACAGTTCATTGGAAATGGGGGGGGGGGGGCAGAGAAATGGGAAAGGAAAGGAATAAGAGAGAACAGAATTTGGGGTAGACGTGCACTCTACGTCATTGTCACAGAAAATGTTGGTCTACAGTTAGAACCAATCCACTCTGTATAGGCTTTGCCCATGATAGGACAGTATCCCTAAATCCCAAAGCAACTAAAACAATATCCCTAGACTGGCTAGCTTGCTCTCACCTTGAGTTTTATTACACCTACATAGTCTAACACCAGCAGGGGCGTTTCACAGGGCTTGACCAGTCTCAATACACACAGGCTTACAATTGGACATTGGCTACTGGGGTCAAAGGCTGAAGGGGAAATCTTAAGACTAATCATGGGGGTTACTAGTGCACTGATCGAGGGGTTGTTGGAAAACAGGTGGGGTATGGACGTCAGAGGAGGGATGAATGGAGGGGGTAGTAATAACAGTGACCACGGGTTTTCCAAGGAAGTAGGAATCTAGTCTGACGACATTCTGGAGAAATCTTAGTAACTCAAATTTTGGTGGGGTTACATCCTCCCCTTTCAAACCAGGGTTCACTCCTGTGAACCTTAGATTAATCAAAGCCAAAGATCTTACGCTTAAGGTCAGCAAAGAATCCTGATGAAGTTGCCTGCCTAGCACGAGAGGGTTCACCAAGGGTATCGTACTGCATGCGTAGCGGCGGCCTTGAAGATCGAGTCGAGCGCCTGATGGATTGCGGGGCAGGCTCTGCATTGATTGCTTGGTTTGCATTTTGCGTCTGCTCAACCTCATGCTCTGCTAGAGTATGAGGGGTGTTACCTCTGGACTCTGTGTCTGGGGGTAAAGGGCTAGTGTGTCTACTTTCTTCCTCCATGCTCTCCCCTCTCAAATCGGGGACTGCATGATCTGGTGTTACTCTACCAGAACTAGATGTAACTGTGACATCTATGCTGATGTCACTGCCAGCCTGGTTCTCTAAGTCTGAATCGGTTGATGTCTCCTCAGTAATGGGGTCAGGGGATAAAACGGAACCGCCGGAAACACCTGTGTCACTCAACACATCAGCTGTGTTGACCTGTTCAGGGGTCTCGCTGGTAGTCTCAGAGGGAATACTGGGAGGTTGGGAGGGGCCCAGGTCGAAAAACCAGTTGGCTAACTGGTACTGGTACCAGTTGATTCCAGTTAAGGCAACTGGTTTCAATATGGAAAATGGGACCTGGAATCAACTGGTATCAACTGGTATTCATCCAAATGGAATCAACTGGTACCAGTTGGAATCAACTGGTATCAACTGGAATCAACTAGGATCCAGTTGACAAAATTAATTTAGTGTTGAATTATTTGATGTATGGGTTCATATCAGAACATGTGTATATGTCACGACATTGTTAATATCTACCCTATCATAATCCTACAGCTAGACTTAAAGCCTATACCTACAAGTACATCTAGGCTTAGCCTATGTCCTAGACCTAGTTAGTGCAAGGGATATTTCATTCATATATATAGGGCCATCTAGTTGCAATACTTTAAGACATGGTTACCAAGTAGATTACATTTTTATTATAAAAATATGAAAATACCTCATCAAAGTCACAAGTGGAAATTGTGAATATCACGGCAATAATATTAGGTAAATTTCTAATTACATTTCAGACATTTAAGAGTTTATGGAAATCATAAAACAATAAATTTAACAATATTCTATCTTTTTCACATAGAGGATTTGAATAGCTTATGAATATTCATGCGCAATAGAACCAGTAGAAACCAATAGAAACCAACTGGTATCAAGTGGTATCAACATTTCAATGTTTTAGTTACTGGGTTTTAATCTAGAATGAAGTGGTAAGCAAGTCTATGCAGTCAGGTACATGGGTTTCAAATTGTGTCAACTAACCATTTGCACACAAACCGACACAAACACGCACACACAAACACACACACAAACTGGTAGAAATACAGTCTGTCAGTTTAAGTGTCAACTGATCTAAATTGGTTCCAGTTGAATTAAGTTGAAGTCATTAAGAGTCCAAGTTCAATCATGTCAAATGTTTTGCATCATTTTGTTTTGTTTACTTTTTAATTTGATGTTTTAAAACAAGTTTAATTTACTTTTTAATTCAGTTTGATGAACTGATCGAATTCAAAAAGTAGACTCCAGGTAAGACTCAAACTGGCATCAGACGCAGTTACCATTACCTTAAGATATCAACTGGTACACAATGAGACTTCAACTGGTATCAACTTGTGCCAGTAGATTGCAATTGGTATCAAGTGGCACCGTGGTACACATTGAGACTTGAACTGGTATTAACTCATAGACCAGTAGAGTAGACTTTCAGTTGATATCATTTGGTACACAGTGAGACATGAACTGGTATCAACTGGTATCAGTAAAATTTCAACTGGCAGGAACTGTTACCAACTGGTACAAAATGATATTTGAACTGGTATCAACTGGCAAACAGTAGACTTAATGGCTCCAACTGGACTGGTAAGTAGTGCAACTTCAACTGGGATAAACTGGTACCAGTAAGACTTCAACTGGTATCAACTGGTACAAAATGACACTTGAACTGGTATCAACTGGTACCATAAGACTTCAACCGACAGAAACTGTTACCAACTGGTATAGTGATACTTGAACTGGTATTACAACTGGCCATCAGTAGACTTTTACTGGTTTCAACTGGTAAGCAGTGCAACTTCAACTGGTATAAACTCGTACCAGTAGGATTAAACTGGTATCAACTGGTACCAGTATGTCTTCAACTGGTTTCAATTAGAATTGCTCATTTTGTTACTGGAAAGTTGGAGTTACCTTGCTGGTTTCAACTGGTACCAGTTGAAACCATTTAAGACCAGTTGAGACCAGTTAAAACCAGTAACGACCAGTTAAAAATGCTTACTGGTTTCTACTGGTTTCTACTGGTTTTTTGACCTGGGGGACAAACTCTGGCGCATTGACATTAAGTCCTGAATGTGGGCGGTTAATGTGCTTGCGTACATCGAAAAGCAGAGTAATTTCTTCATCACTTGAGTCTGAACTATCTGACTCTTCCTCACTCGGAGGGGCAATGGGCTTTTTGGAACGAGTCCGATCAGCTGGACTCCTTTTCTTACCTGGTCTCTGGGTCTCCGAGTTATGGGCTAGGGCCTCATTCAAGTATTCTATTGGTAGGAGAAGGTTGCGGTGAAGGGTGCGTGTCCTACCAACCCCGTTTTCAGGTGCAACTTCATAAACTGGCATATCAGGGTTAAGTTGCTTTGTGATGACATAGGGGTTTGCATACCATCTATCAGCTAGCTTCTGTTTTCCTGTCAGTCCAACATTCCTAACTAGGACGCGATCGCCAGGTTTCAGGCCATTTGCTCGCACTTTCGCATCATAGCGGACCTTGTTGGCGTTAGCAGACTTGTCTGATGCTGCTGACGCAAGTTTATACGCCCGCGTTAGCTGATCACGCAAACCACTGACGTACTTCACGTGGTCAGTCCCAGTGAAGTTGTCAGGGCTAGTGCCAAATCGCAGATCAACAGGCAGCCTAGCCTCCCTGCCGAACATGAGGAAATAAGGCGAGAAACCAGTGCTGTCATTCTTTGAACAATTGTAAGCGTGTACAAGTGCACTTACATACTTGCTCCAGTTCGCCTTCTTCTCCTCCTCCAGGGTCCCTAGCATGTCCAGCAGAGTTCTGTTGAAACGCTCAGGCTGCGGGTCTCCCTGGGGGTGGTAAGGAGTTGTCCTTGATTTCTTAATGCCAAGGAGCCTTGACAGCTCATGGATCACTTTACTCTCAAAGTCCCTACCTTGATCAGAATGAAGGCGCTGGGGCAGACCATAATGTACAAAGAAGTTCTCCCATAGGACCTTGGCCACAGTGGCAGCAGTCTGATCCTTCGTGGGGAAGGCTTGTGCGTATCGTGTGTAGTGATCCGTCACTACCAAGATAGACTTCTTGTTTGAACGGTCTGGTTCAAGGGAGAGAAAGTCCATGCAGACCAGCTCCAGGGGGCTGGTTGTATGGATACTCACCAATGGGGCTGCTGGCTTTGGAGGAGTCTTTCTTGCAACGCAACGAGGGCAATGTTTGACCCATTCCGTGATGTCAGCACTCATCTTTGGCCAGTAGAATCTGTCTCTAGCCAACGCTATGGACTTCTCGATGCCAAGGTGGCCAACACCATCATGTATGCCCCTCATTGCCTCAACACGGCGCTGGGCAGGCAATACTAACTGGTGATGCCGGTTGCCTAAGGCGTCAGTGAAAGTTCTGTAGAGCACTCCTTTGCACAGAACTAGCCTGTCATACTCACGGAGTATCAGGGCAGCCTCTCTTGAAAGGCCGGTATAAGACTGCGGCCTCTCCCCACGTTCAACATAATCCCTGACTAGTTTCAGTTGGGGATCTGCCTTTTGAGCCTGTGCCCAGTCTACTACATTCAGGTCTGAGCCCTTTGCATACAGACCTGGGATAGACTCTGCACTGGCACACAGGGTCTCAACGTATGGCTGGCTTCTATGAGGAGAGTTGGCTGAAACATAATGCGTCTGACAGAAGGCAGAGAGTGTGGACACTTTCTCACCTGAGTCTGGCGTCTCATGCAGCCTTGCCTCCAGATCACTAATCTTGCACTGCTGGCGAGCCTCAAACTCCTTGTCGAGACCGGGAGGATGTGGTTTCCGTGACAGTGCATCTGCTTCAATGTTCGTCTTTCCTGGCTTATAATGGATGGAAAAATCAAAGCAGGAAAGTGCAGCAAGCCATCTATGTCCTGTGGCATCTAGTTTTGCCGACGTCAGGACATATGTTAGTGGGTTATTATCAGTCATAACCAGCGTACCTTTTGCTGCATACAAGTAATCCCTGAATTTGTCGGTGACTGCCCACTTAAGAGCAAGAAATTCCAGCTTGTGGGCTGGATAGTTCTTCTCACTGTGGGACAGTCCCCGACTTCCATATGCCACTGGACGAAGCTTACCTCCATGATCCTGATACAGGACACCACCCAGTCCATCACGGCTGGCATCAACATGGAGCACAAAAGGCTTTGACAGGTCTGCGAAGGCTAAGACTGGGGCTGTGACCAGACAATGCTTCAAAGCCTGAAAAGCATTCTCACACTCAACAGTCCAAGCATCATCAAGGGGTCACTTGCCTTTCGGGCATCCGGGCTCGGAACTTTCTTTGGAGGTGGACGTCCTCGCTTCCTGGGGTAAACGCACCCACTTGTGAGTGCGTTCAAAGGGCGGGAAATCTTGGCATAGTCCTTTATGAATCGCCGGTAATAGCCAGCGAATCCCAGGAAAGATTTCACATGCCTCACTGTCTGTGGCCTTGGCCAGGTTCTTACATCGGCCACTTTGTTTGGATCTGTCTGTACCCCAGCCTCGGAGACTACATGACCAAGGTACCTAACCGACTGACAGCAAAATTGGCATTTTTCTGGTGATACCTTCAAGCCAAATTGCTGCAGCCTATCCAGCACCCTAGCCAGGCGCTCCTCCATTTCCTCCAGCGACTTGGAGAAGATTATCAGGTCATCCATGTACACCAGCACCTCTAACATGTTCAGACCTGACATACACTTCTCCATCAGCCTTTGGAAGGTTGCTGGTGCTCCCTTCACCCCTTGGGGCATACGTTCAAACTGGTAGAACCCCAAAGGGCAAGTGAAGGCCGTCTTCTCCTTGTCAGTTTCACGCATCGGGATTTGGTAGAATCCCGACTTTAGGTCGATAACAGAAAACCATTTACTGCCACTCAGGGAATCAATGGCCTCCTGTATCAGGGGCACTGTGTACTGGTCGGGGATGGTACGAGAATTGAGTGTGCGGTAGTCAACGCACATTCTTAAAGTACCATTCTTTTTCCGAACCAGCACAATTGGGGAGGCATAGGGACTCTTAGACTCCTTAATAATGTTGTTCTCCAACAGCTGTTGGAGATGTTGCTGCAAGTCCCTAAGATCAGAGGGAGGCACCCTCCGAGACCTCTCACGGAATGGCGTGTCATCATTAACACGAATCTGATGCTCCGCATAGCCTGTACTGCCTAGGTCAAATTCATGCCTGGAGAACACATCACTCCTCTGTCTGCACTGATTGAGCAACCTTTCTTTCCACTCCGAGGAAATCGGGCCCCAATTGATGGGCAGCTCACTAACGTCAACTTGAGGGGAAGGGGTGTTATCGCCTACATCAGCACTTACTTGGGAATGGGTTGCCTCGGTGTAACTGTGAGGCTGGGTAGGAAAACTACTAGGGGTAGGGAAACACTTGTCGGGGACATAGGCATCTACTATTGGGCAGTTGCCAGGGACAGTGATAGACTCAGGGCTACTATTGGTCACCAGCACCCTTACCTTTCCAATGGCACCACCTGACAATTTCTGTACTCCTGGGGCTATGTGTAACCCACTTGGAAATTTGCTGTGGGGATTACACTCTAAGAAAACAGTTGTTTCTTCTTTCAGGGGATTCCTAATTTGGGCAGTCATTACCAATTTGGAGTGGGGAGGTATTTGAGTGCTATGTCCTTTCTTGGTCCTAGCAGTGCCCAATTTGCCATCTGGGGACAACTTCTCTTGTTTTGATATGCTGGCATAGATATCCCTGCATTTAGTACTAATCTTCAATGACTGGGCGAAGCGCGCTCCAGCCATCCTCCTACAAGATTCAAAACAGTGCCTGAAAAGTCCTGAATTCGTGCCAATAATCACTCTATGGTCACAGGTACGCTGGGGGTCTGGTACTACAAGAGCCAATGTACTAAACTCAGTCCCTGTGCCAGCAAATGACCGTTCAAAACCTATGTTAACGTAAGCCCAACCCAGATAGGGCATAGTCCCATCCCCTCCATGGTATAGGACTAGGTCACTCAGTTCATGCAATTCCCTATCTAGTGTGTCGAAAAGGCTCTTGTGTATAAGAGTGACTTGAGACCCACTATCAAGAAGGCATTTTGTCTCCTTTCCATCTATCCAACATTTTGGATTGATAGCATCTCCTACTAAACCTTCAGGAACATCGTTCTTGGAAACCTCAACTTTAGAAACAAGTGGGGGAGAATCTAATTTTGGGGCCCCTGGTTTCCCCTTCCCAGGCGCCCTTTCTCGTTTCCCTGGTTGCCAAGGATGTAGTTGACAAGTCTTTTACTCAGTACGTCAGGGGGAACAGAATTCTGACAATTTCTACTGATGTGGCCCTCCTCTCCACACTTGAAGCAAACAACACCAGTATTACTTTGCTGGTACGACTGAGGTTTGGGGGGATTTTTGGTGGATTGGGGTGCTGGTGGGGGAAGGACATGAGGTTGAGGGGCTGGTTGGGGTGGCAGAATAGAGGGCTCTACCTTACTGTGGGCAGCCTGTTTGGGTTTCGTGCTGACGTGGGGTCTTGAGGCAGACAACGATTTCTTCACCCTCTCCTCTTCTTCCTGCTTCCTCACCGAAGACAGGAGTTCCAGGAAGGACGGTGGTTTCTCCAGGCGTTCTCTGAGCTGTAGGTTCACCAGGAGCATTTCATGGTAGAGAATGCCCCTGATGAATTGTCGGAGTCTCACCTTATTGGCGTCGTGTGGCTTGACAACTCCTCGCCTAACCACATGGCGCATGACTTCCTGTAAGCGAGAAAGATACTCAGAGGGAGACTCACCTTCAGCCTGGACTGTCTGATGAAATCTGACAAACAGTTCATCATCCGTGTCAGTATCGCCAAAAGCCAGATCCAGAGCCCTGAGGTAGTCTGCAGAGCAGGCCTGGGAGTTCTCGCGCCTAAGGTCTGTAATGATGCTCGACGCAGGCGGACGCAATGACTCACGAATGCGCTTGCGCCGCTCAGCATCATCCAGAGTCTGCCACTCCTCCATCTGGCTCTCAACATGCTCTATCCAGATGGGGTAGCTATCCTCATCACGCGCTGCTGTCTTTGCACCGGAGAAGCATCGCAGTTTCCGATACCCTGTGGTCAGCCCACACCATGCTAGTGAAGCTGCTAAAATTGGGATGTCTCGATCAGGGAAGGACATGGATGGTTCACTGATACCAGGGGAAGGGGGTGGAAGGTTGTTAGTAATGGGGATGTCTTGAGACTGGACTTCCTGAGCTCTACGTCCTGCTTTTCTCCATTCCCTAACTAAACCTCTCTCCCTCAGGTCCTTGACACTGACCCTGTTTCCTCTGACTGGTCCTAAACCGTCCAACCGCACTACTCTGCACATAGTGTCCCCATCTACTGGAATGACAATCTGTGCCTGTAATCCTAACAGAGCAACTGCATCTTCGAATTCACACAGGAGCAATGTTTCCCCTATATCAGGATCATCCCGCCTTAAAAACCTCAAGTAATGTGGGATATAACTCTGACAGTGCCAGTGCAAACACTTCTGTTGGCACTGTCTTTACACCTGTTGCAAGTAGGAGGGCATTTTCTACTCTAATCTCCTCCTTCTTGCACCAATCCTGTCCAATCTGCTTCAAACTTTTACCTGCCATCGCTTTGTTTCCTGCACACGAGTGTTGGCTCTTTGGTACAATAAAACGAAAATGGTGAATGTAACAGTAACAATCAACAATAATAATCAAGACTCAGTTTCGGTAACATGTGTCACCAAACAAATTATGCAATTATACAATTAAGAAAACGATGGCTCCCGGACAAGCCCCCAATTTATGTAACCCGAATGTTACACTCCCGAGTTCATAAATAAAGAATATCACACCTGGGATTAAGTTTTGACAAAATAATCCAATGACAAACTTTATTAGCTTGTTTGTCGTTCAACGAAGTACATCATTCAATTCAATTTGTTCACAGACTCAATTGTAACCTTTGTTACAGTAGCATAACTAAATATTTGCCAGTGTACGACGATAATTCGACTCGTTGCTGTCTCTTTGTTTCTCTCGCCGGTTATCCTGTCGACGAGCCCAGAGCAGTCACAAACCAGTCGTACACGGTAGCTGTTGCAATGCTCAGTAGCCGTCAGTCACGCTGAACCAAGCAAAGGCGGGCCAAAGCTCTCATCCAAATATGTATCTAGTCAAAAGAGTTTATAAGACACAGGACTTTCCTAATATTGTGTCTATCTGATTCAATGATATTTCTTCAGGAGTATGGAAGTCCACTCCAAAATCTGATCTGATGTATTGTCTATATACATACTTGCCTCATAAACCTATATGAGCGCAGTAGACAATACGGACATAAATTCCAGTCGCATACATTCAAATGTTTATCAATTCACTTTGACATACATATACAAGTGCTTATACGGTCAATGTAGTTTCTCAAACTTCAGTTTAACGTTTCAACGTTCTGAATTATATTATGCAACGCTGCTGCCACAAATAAAGCTTTGATCTATCTGATCAACTGGCAGTATAGTTGCTTCATCTGGGGTCATCAAACATTTGTGACTCCAATTCAAATCTCACAATTTGAGTGGAAACAGCGCTCCACGCACACAATAATTACACTGAGCAGTTGTACACTTCAGCACGCATGTACAGTTAACATGTATACATTAAAAAGAGCATGAATATCTCCATTCATATATTCACAAGCGCACAGCTATTCCTCACATTTAGTTCTTTGCAAGGTTCTTCGCATCTAGTGGCTATTCCTCCCCTCTAGAGTTAAACATTCCACATTTCAAAAGTGCAGTGACCTCTACCACTCACAGCGAACGGTCAGTTGACATAAATCTGTCAATCCAGACGAGGGGGGGGGGTGGTCATTGTAGACCTCAATGTTTATGAGCATAGCCTCACTTTCTCTGAGTGTGAGGGTCTACAAGGCATTTTAATATGCATGTATGCAAACATCTGACTTCTAATTCCAAGTCAGCTTCCCAATTTATGTCTGCCTGTTAATGAACTTTAGTATATGCATAATCATGTCCATTCATAAAACATTCAAAGCGCAAATACCTTGAAGTACATTGCAATGATCTTCAAATAATATACAAGCATCAATCATCGATCATCAGTACATTTAGCATAACATATACTAGCTTCGGAATTTATATACATGATATCAGAGTCTCTCAATACGCAATCTCCAAATCTATTGTTTAGAGTTCTTAATTAACAAACACTCTGCAATGCAATACACATTATGAAAAAATACAATGACTTACCTAGTCAAAAGAGCCAACACTCGTTTTCACTACAAGTTGCTCCACACGGCAGTCAGTAGATGTACGTGCCACAACCAGTTGTATCACAGGCACATAAAACTTGTATATAACAATACAGCTGATGCTTGTAAGGGTTTACCAGTTATTTTGTGGTAACCTCTCGGCAGATAAATGTGTGAGAGAACTTTCTGGATCACACAGTCGATGTAACAAGCAAAGTGGGTGCAGGCCTCAAAGCGCTGGCAGGAAGCAGATATGCCTATTTGCTCCAAAGCTATGGGCTTTTATACTTTTCTGTCTCTATGTAAGATGTTAATATTAAAAACTTTCTTGAGAAAATCAGAAACTTCCAGGAAGTTAACTGACCACCAGAAATATCATTGGTTCATGTTCATATGACATTCAAAGTCTGCCTCATTGGCTAGAGGTCACTCATTCCCCTTGACTTCCAGGAACATGACTGACGTACTGACCATTCCACTTGGCCAGACAAGAGTCTTAACATTGACCAAGGGCAGTAACGACAGGCTTTCCAGTCACTCTCAAGCCTTCTGGCTACAGGGCTTTAAAGTTGCACTCCTGTGACCTTGGTCACTAGAGCTGCTGCCTAACCAGCATAGATATATAACACATTGTTTATACTCATACAAACACTGATCTAGTTAACATACTAGACAAATCATATAGCATAAGTCATAAAAAGAACTCAATTAGGGTATAGAGACATAATTATACCTTATTTGCATAAATGATGTATTAAACTTAACCACTGCACATACATATCTCTTATGCAGAAGTGCGTGGATCACACTTTGTTCTGAACATATGACATATAAAATAATAATCTTGCAAACAGTCATACCCTTACAGCCATTGATAACATATATCAAAGCAGTATCTGTAATACACAATGTAACACAGGTAGAATATTCAAATCTATTAATGTATGGAGCTACTCTACTTTAAGGCACACGCAGAGTTAGCCTAAACAGTTCATTGGAAATGGGGGGGGGGGGGGGCAGAGAAATGGGAAGGGAAAGGAATAAGAGAGAACAGAATTTGGGGTAGACGTGCACTCTACGTCATTGTCACAGAAAATGTTGGTCTACAGTTAGAACCAATCCACTCTGTATAGGCTTTGCCCATGATAGGACAGTATCCCTAAATCCCAAAGCAACTAAAACAATATCCCTAGACTGGCTAGCTTGCTCTCACCTTGAGTTTTATTACACCTACATAGTCTAACACCAGCAGGGGCGTTTCACAGGGCTTGACCAGTCTCAATACACACAGGCTTACAATTGGACATTGGCTACTGGGGTCAAAGGCTGAAGGGGAAATCTTAAGACTAATCATGGGGGTTACTAGTGCACTGATCGAGGGGTTGTTGGAAAACAGGTGGGGTATGGACGTCAGAGGAGGGATGAATGGAGGGGGTAGTAATAACAGTGACCATGGGTTTTCCAAGGAAGTAGGAATCTAGTCTGACGACATTCTGGAGAAATCTTAGTAACCCAAATTTTGGTGGGGTTACAGACACATAACTGAAAAACCACAATACATTAAGAAATTATTTAAAGTGTACAAAATGTACGACTTGTATTCCATGACCAAGAAAAGCATTCAGGGTTTATTTGTCATTAATCTCCTATATCTAAACCATGAAAATTGTCTTTTTGTAGCTGCGCTACCAAGAAAGCATCCTGTACCCTTAACCCTATTTCCATTGGGCTATTTCAGAGCAGATTTTTACTGGGGGGGGGGGGGTCAATTTGACCCCCCCCCCCCCTCAGATCTCGGTCGCGGAAGGTCCGATCGGCGCGAAAATTTGCACGCACGTGAAGACACGTGTAAAGAACGTCGATGCATTATTTTTTTTCGCAAAAGTTCTGAATTTTTTTAATTATTATAATTTATGCAAATGAGGTGCATCAAATTTCATAAAATTCACAAATATATCAATATTTCCTTCAAAAATTATAATTGGATTCTAATTCTTTGCAGAAAGTATCCCAGAAGCATTGTCAACAAGATTATATGGTAATATTTTCAAATTTCAAACAGTTTTCTTTGTATTGTATTGTTTTCCGAATTTCTTATGTATTCTACTGTTTTTATTTCTTATGTATTTCTTTGTTTTCAAGATTTTTTTTTGTTTTCTAATCTAAAATTAGTTGATGTGAAGTCACATAACATCTTTTAAATGGCCTAGAAGACTGAAAAAGCTGTGTTTTAGAGCAATTTATGAAATATGCTGCTTTGCACACAAACGTATGGGAAAAGCAGGTTTTTGCCAAATTTTGGGCAGACATGCACTTACGAAATGTCACGTGACCTCGCGACCGGTGGTCGGATTTTCGCAAAATTTATTTCAAAAGAAAAAAAAAGTCACCAAAAATTATCACGCGATCAGCGGCGGTCGCGCGGCAGCAGAAAATTTTGTACGGGGGGGGGGGTCAATTTGACCCCCCCCCCCAGTGGACATAGGGTTAAGGGAATCTCTTAACCATGATTAAGTTAAAGGAAGCACATAGTTTAAGGGACTCATGGCGAGTGTTTTATTACACAAGTGTTAATGGTGAAAATGGCCACAGGACAAAAGTTCCTTCTAAGTCAGCAATATTTAATTCTCCATTTTCAGTGCCACAAAAATCTTCTTAATGTGTGTAATTATGGAAGTTATATCTCACTATGATAAATGCTTTTTCCTGACCCCCCCCCCCCCTACTATACTTCATGATCAATTTTGCCAAAACTGGTTTATGTCATTAAGAGACAATGCCGACGAACTGTTCAATACAGTTAGAGGAAGGGTAGTAAACAAAATCCAGCAGTCATATCACATGTATCACATTTTTAAGTATAATAAATTGTTTCTTCCATTACAAAATATTTTTGCAAGCAGGTCTTTTTATTTTGTTCACTAGTACCACATAAAATACTCCAGGCATTGCATGTCATCGTTAGATTTGCGATAGTATATTTAATTAGTTAATGCTAGAGTTCCATGTAATTATCTCCCAAAGAATTTAAAAGATGGGTGATCCGTTCCACAGCATCATCCCCCACTTTACCGTATTGCATATATGGAGATTTTGGAACCACATGAATGTTAATATTTTCTCCATGATCCCTTTAGATATGAACAAAATATTATAGAGGGCTAGAGGATTAAAAAATTAATAAAAAATATTTAAAGAAATCTTTTATATACATGCACATCTGACATTGCACCATTCTTGGTGTCCTCATACTCTGTGACTGAAGTACATGTATGAATACAGAGTTTCAAAGATGATGTTCAACTATGTGATTGTTTGGCAGAAGTGCATGACCACAGGAAAGATGCAATAGTATTATTATAAAGTCCTGATATTTGAAATCATATACAAGATAAGATTTTGAGACGAATGAAAGAGAGCAGGCACCAAAAGTCAATATATTTTGAAAACCTGCTCAAAGTGGCATTGTATTGTGTGCAGGTGCTAAAAATTGCTAAAAAATGTTTGATATTGTGCAAAGTTCCCTTAAATTGTGCAAACTTTTCTAAAGTTTCCTGAAAATGTGCTAAGTTGCACAAAATTGCTGGAAATGGCGCAAAGTTGGGCAAAATTACCTAAAATGGCGCAAAGTTGTACAAAATTGCCTGAAATGGTGCAAAGTTGCGCAAAATTGCCCGAAATGGCGCAAAATTGCACAGAAATGCCGGAAAATGGCGCGAAGTTGCGTAAAATTGCTGGACATGGCGCAAAGTTGCGCAAAATTGCCGGAAGTTGCGGAAAATTGTCAGAAATGGGCACAAAATTGCCGGAAGTTGCGGAAAATTGCCAGAAATGGGCGCAAAATTGCCGGAAATGGCGCAAGGTTGCGCAAAATTGCCGGAAATGGCGCAAGGTTGCGCAAAATTGCCGGAAATGGCGCAAGGTTGCGCAAAATTGCCGGAAATGGTGCAAGGTTGCGCAAAATTGCCGGAAGTTGCGGAAAATTGCCAGAAATGGGCGCAAAATTGCCGGAAATGGCGCAAAGTTGCGCAAGCAAATGCAAAGTTGCCTAAACTTGCATGTCAACTTTGCATAATGTTGCGCAATCTTTGTCAATTTTGTCAATTTTTGGCAACTTTTGTCAATTTCCATTGTGACATGGGGCCTACAAAATATTTGCATCAAAACGTTTAAATGCAAGCAGAAAATACAGAATGTCCCTCGTGCGAGAGGGGGGGGGGGGCTGGATAGCGCTTATCCCCTTCCACATTTTTTGATTGACAAATTTCCAGACATTCAAAGAAAGTGTGCTACAGTTTTTTGAATTTCAGTTCTAAAACTAAAAAGAGCTCCCTCGAATATGGGAGAGCTACTTTGCCACCCTCCCATTGCTTGGTCCCCTCTATAGACTTAATACACTTCGGGGAATGACAATTTCCTAATTCTGCACAAAAAAGGGTGCTTCGGATCGCTTTATTTCAATTCTAACAACGCAAAAGCTCCGTCGAGCGGAAGGGGAAATCCTTCTCCCTCACCCCAACCCTAAACTCTACTTCACTAGATTTTGTTCATACAGATGACTCGGAATAAGAGCTAAATTCCGTGATTGTAACACTTTCCTGAAAGAGCCCTATTTATTCCATTATTCCTTTTTTTTTTGCACCAAAAGTTTGCACCAGATCGCTGAATTTCAGGTCTGAAAAGACTAAATCACCTTCGTGTGAAAGGACAAATGCCATTTATGTACCCCCTCATGTGCTTGCTTTTTCTTTTTGATTGTTTGACAGACACCGTTCATGATATTCATAAAAATTAGTTATCCTGGTGGTAGTTATCTGGGTGGTAGTTATCCGGGTGGTAGTTATCCGGGTGGTAGTTATCTGGGTGGTAGTTATCCTGGTGGTAGTTATCCAGGGGGTAGTTCTCCGGGAGGTAGTTATCCAGGGGGTAGTTATCCGGGTGGTAGTTATCTGGGTGGTAGTTATCCTGGTGGTAGTTATCCAGGGGGTAGTTCTCCGGGAGGTAGTTATCCAGGGGGTAGTTATCCGGGTGGTAGTTATCTGGGGGGCAGTTAACCGGTGGGTAGTTATCCGGTGGGTAGTTGTCCTAGGGGGAATTGCCCTGGGGGGTGATTGCCCTAAGAGGGTAATTGTCCGGGGGGTAGTTGCCCTAGGGGGTAATTGCCCTGGAGGGTAATTGCCCTAGGAGGGTAGTTTTCCGGGTGGTACTTGCCCTAGGGGGGAATAGCCCTGGGGGGTAATTATCCTTGTGGTAGTTATCCGGGGGGTGGTTGCCCAGGGGGTAAGTGCCCGGATACGCATAAAACTTATCATTGAATTTCATTGGTAATTAACGTCAAAATTAGGCATCACAGCCAATCAGCATCAAGGATTATAAAATTTACCACTAATTTGAAGACTTACCGCTAGAAAGGAGCGGTAAGTCCAGCGGTAAGGGTTTTATGCAACAGGGCCCTGGTGTTTCATCACCTGGTGTGCCCCATGCAGGGTTCTACATGTTCTATTATATAGGACTGGTTGTATAGTCCTTTTTCTGATTATATATCATGATATATGATATATATATATATATATATATATATATATATATATATACATATATATATATATATGTATATATAATATATATATTGTTTATAGAGAGAGATTATATATATCTATATATATAAATATACATATATATATATATATTTATATAGATAGATAGATAGATAGATAGACATATATGAAGGGGTAGGTGCAATATAGTGCTAACCCACACAATAGTCATTTTGAGATAATCACTGTTTAATGTTTGGAAAGTCCATATATTGTACATTAATAAAACATGAATGCATGCATTTTTTACCATCTTATTGGTTGAATTCAAATATGATATTTTCACGGAGGCTAGAGTGAAGGATAAGGATTATGAAAATGCATGTAACTCAATTTTGACAAAGGTGTGGGTTAGCACTATATTGCACCGAGCCCTTCATATATAATATATATATATATATATATATATATATATATATATATATATATATATATATATGTGTGTGTGTGTGTCAGTGTGTGTGTGTGTGTGTGTGTGTGTGTTTGTGTCTGTATGTGTGTGCGTGTAATTATGACATGATCATTTTGGTCACATCTTCTCAGTTTCATGTTATTTGCTGTCGTTACAGATGCATTTTGTACAATTTAATACAGTACGCAATACCCTCATCAACGATTTCAATACAGAGCTTGGTTTAAATGCATTTAACTATCTTAGAATGTTGACAAGACCCGCCTGTTTCATGCCTTTTACTTTAAGTTTTCCTGGTCATTTTTATTCTTTTGTTTTCCAATTCATGAATGAGCAGTCAAATTCACAGAATGATTTGATAAAACTTTAGTTATCTCTTCGTCTTCAACGTGTCAGTGTTTTGTCTCATAGAGATGATGCTGATACCACCCTTTTCAACATGCGTTTAAATACCCTTGATGGGGCTTATATTATGGGACATTTTTAGTAGGCCCCTACATATTACCACTGTGACTGTCATTCTTAATCACTTATGTTTGACTTCACAAATTCACTCAACTGAAATATGTACAAATACGAATATTGTAGGCTGTATCACCTCGCTTACAATCTCCCTCTCACTTTAGCGCAAACGTTTTCAATACTTAGATACATTGGTATTTTATATGAAAACCCTAGATTTGGTGGCCATTTTGAATATCTCAAAACCCTCACAGGATGTAGATGTTGAATCATCATTTATCATTTTCTATCATGGTGGGAACTAAGTTGCATATCATGCAAATTTAACCCGTCTTATTATTTCGCACAACTATAATAGTTGACTTTTCGACGATGGTCTTAAAGAGGAAATCCACCTCAAAAATTGAATAAACTTCAAAAGAAGGATAAAAAATATTTCCTCAGTACAGAATGATACAAAACTGACAAAAATCGGATAAGAAATGTCAAATTGTCTCAATGCATCATTACTATAATTTTCACGACTCACGAGGGGACTGCATTTTACAAGCTTGGCTTTTTAGCAGTCCCCTCCATTTCCGGCCTTTTCTTTTTTATGATTCAGTCACATTTTCTCCATGTATTTCTTTAACTAGTATGTTTATTGATTCATGTAAACAAATGACGTGTATCTAGATTTCATTTGGAAATGTAAAAGTTACATTGTACTTAATTTGTTTATATGAAATTGTCATACTATATATGCTTTGGCCGGAAATGAAATAAAAATGAAATGAAAATGAAATGAAATAAATAAGATTTGACATTTGGAAAGTGCACATTTTTTTCGGAAACACATTTCTTGACCGGTCCAGTCGTTATAAATATTCACATCAGCAAGTTGACTTGTCATGCTCTCACAATTTCTTAAATCATTTCGCATACATCCAGAAATGACAAAAATCTCATATTTCAGCTGTATGAATATACAACCTGCCTTAAAGGGATCGTATAGTTTTGGTTGAGACCTAATTTCAGGTTTCTAACATTTTTGGTGAGATAATGAGAAACTCTTATGAAACATGAAGGAGCATGTAATTCTATGAGGAATTCAACATTTATTTGATGAAAGTTGGCTTTGAAATGGCTGAGATATCCAAAAAAGAGCAATACTAATAATGTGTGGGACCTACATTTTATTACAATCACTTTGTTTTACTTTGTTTTTGGATGTTTCAGTCCTTCCAAACCCGATTTTCATCAAATAAACTTTGAATTCCTCTTAAAATGGTATGCTCTGTACTATGTCAGAAGTGTTTTCTTGGTATCTCGCAAAAAGTTAAAAGCCCAATTCTCGTCTCCACCAATACTGTATCATCCCTTTAAAATCACCCGAAAAAGAAAAAAAAAGATGAAACCTCAGATATATTTTGGCATGGTAACATGTTTTTACTTGTATTACCTAAAAATAACATTTTTTTGTGTTTTTTTTTTCGAATTTCACATAAAACATCACACATGAAAATATTGTGAGGGTGTGACATCAAAGTTTTGCGAGTACACGTTATGTCACATTTGGCTTGCCATAAGCGCACTTAACAGCTGAGTCGCCGATACAATGCAATGACTAATGTACTGTAATGTATGTAACATACACATAATCATATCGGTACGTGTGTACGTGTGTGCATTCTCGCTACATACAGTATGAATGTACTTTCTCGTGCTGGTTGTTAACAAAACCTGTAAAATTATCGACAAGTAGTGACGCTAAATGTATGTATAACACACAAGTGTTAGTCACGATGTCGTGGTGTGGATCTGCAAGAAGGAACGTCAAGGAAAAATATTTTTAGAATTATTTCAACAGCAAAGACAAGTGCTCCGGCGCCAGCCTCCGGTCACTGTGGACTGCTGACAGTGCTGTGTTGCATGTGACATTGATTGGGCTACCCAACAGTAACATCCAAAACAATGGCAATGCTGGGCCTTGAGACAGCATTTGTGCTGCTGGTCACCTGTGTGTTTGAAACGGCGACAAGTACTGGAACCCATCATCTTTACACTTTGCCACTGAAGAGAGCCCGAGAGATAGGTCTGGAAGAGATCTTTGCTGAATCGGAAAAAGACGTCTCAAGTATTAATGGGCAGAGAAACAATATTCGCGGTAGACCAGGCCTCGGCTATTATGTGGAAGTTGGAGTTGGTACACCGCCGCAGACGGTACAACTAACATTATAAACAATAAACAAGGCTTTTTTTTTTTTTTTTTTTGAATTGTAGGTCCTATAGGTGATAGGCTAGACCTAACTAAAGTTAGATCTACTATCGTATGAGTATGACTATGACTATTGACAATGACATGATGTGAAGCATGTTATGCTTGTATTAGTTGTAATTTAATTGATGTTAATTAAACTCTTTATTCATTTAGGAATGTTGCAGTAGAAACGATGATCTAGTTTACAACCCTGAGTTGAGATGCTCAGCATACAAAGATTGCCGGGTTAGACAGAAAGATCTAGTACACTGTACATCTAGCTGTTTGTCCGGAGCCAGCGGAGGAGTCTTTTTTTCATATTGTTAATTTCCTCCGTGTATAGGAGGGGATTCCGTGAAGCAAGCCAGACGCAGTCTCCGCAGAACATAGTCATAGATCTATCCCCAATAATGACCAGATATACAGACCGGTCTTTCGGTCAAGCCTATTATTGTATGATGGCTATGAGATGACCTAGACCTATATTGTTATAAATTGTAATATTACACTGTAGGTCTAACGTTGTGCGGCAGTAGGCCTACACTTATCTCTTCTTCATTTAACCCCGGCCCCAGGGTGCAGGGACTTGTATTAACCAGTAGCGAAGGGTTGGGGGTACCACCTATCGTCACCCTAAGGATCTGTAGCTTGTTTATTCTAAAAATATAACACAAATTTGCCTAATTCTTACCTCAAATATGCCATAAATACTGCAGTTTTGAATGTCGTGACCGTCTCGTTGATTATGAATCTCCGTTATAAAATAGCGCAATTTTAGTGCGTGCGTTCCGTTTTCTTCGCGCAGCTAAAAAGGGTACCTTGCGGTCGGCACCCCCTCCCCTCCATAGGTATAGACGTGAATTTCACTGCATATAAAAAATACATGTGAATTTCACAGCCATGTGTCGTTACTGAGCGGATGTGTAATTTTTAGCTTGGTTTGTTTGAGTTTGATTTTCGTTTCTTCGTTTTTATTGTCTTTATAGCTAATGACACTTAATCCCGTGCGTACCTTTTCGTTCTATACGCAAACAGCCATGATACGCTGGGTGCCGATGGGAAGGTGCCCTGCCGATAGGTGGTGCCCCAACCATGTCATTTGTTGGGGTTGCTAGTGCGGCTAGTCTTCACATGAATAAAATAATGTAGGTGGTCTAGTAATTTTGTTCTCTTTTAACCATTTGATTTCAGCTGAATGTCCTGATTGACACTGGAAGCAGCAACTTTGCTGTGGCAGCAGCTCCTCATGAAGCCATCGCCACCTTCTTTCAGAGAGAAGAGTGAGTTTGTACATGTTCCTTAATTGCCCCTGCCCCCCCCCCCCACACACACACACACTTGCCCCATAAAACATTGGGCTCTAAAAGTTCATTGACCCCTGCCTGTGAGCTTTGACCTTGAGGTGACCTTCATTCATGGTAAAATATGAAACTTTGTATGACCCCTCTTCCCTTGAAGTTTGATTGCGGCGTCTGTCCGTCCATCGTCCGTCCGTCCATCCGTCGTCTGTCCGTAACGCTACAAAAACTTCAATAACTCTTTACTCTGGGCTTCAATTGCAATCAAACTTCACTTCTACATGCAGCCAGTACAACCTGTGTGATAGCAGCTGTATGATTTAGTGATTAGGGCTTTGGTGTGTAAATCTATGACAACCCAGAAGTACGATGAGCGTCTGCCTAGTATCTTGTTGCAGCCAATTTTAGATGTTGAATATTTCTAAGGGGCTTGGGGGGAATGTCGAGTGTTTAAAAAAAGGTTTAAATATTACATGGTTACTGAATATTGTCAAAACAAAATTTTATTAGCGTTATGTACCTACACAAATGACCACTTTACAACAGCGACCATGCATCTTAAATCCATCAAAGAGTCAATTCATGGTGGAAAATGAAAAAAAGGAGCTTCTAGTTCTATCAGTTTTTATCAAGCCCACCGGAGGTGTGGGGAGACTAAGGGATCGCCTGCGGCGTCTGTCCGTCCATCGTCCGTCCGTCCATCCGTCGTCTGTCCGTAACGCTACAAAAACTTCATAACTCTTTACTCTGGGCTTCAATTGCAATCAAACTTCAAGGGAAGAGGGGTCATCCAAAGTTTCATATTTTACTATGAATGAAGGTCACCTCAAGGTCAAAGCTCACAGGCAGGGGTCAACGAACTTTTAGAGCCCAATGTTAAGTTTTTATGGCGCATTTCTATTATGGGTCATAACTTTTGATCCATAACTCCATTTGTTACTAAATTTTAATGGTAGATGTCCCTTGGGGAGTGGATGATCACCACAAGGTCAAAGGTCACAAGCAGAGGTCTACGAACTTTTAGAGCCCAATGTTAAGTTTTTATGGCGCTTTTCTATTATGGGTCATAACTTTTGGTCCATAACTCCATTTGTGACTAAACTTGGGTGGTAGATGTCCCTAGGGGAGTGGGAGATCACCACAAGGTCAAAGGTCACAAGCAGAGGTCAACAAACTTTTAGAGCCCAATGTTAAGTTTTTATGGCGCTTTTCTATTATGGGTCATAACATTTGGTCCATAACTCCATTCATTTTGTGACTAAACTTGGGTGGTAGATGTCCCTAGGGGAGTGGGAGATCACCACAAGGTCAAAGGTCACAAGCAGGGGTCAACAAACTTTTAGAGCCCTATGGTAAGTTTTTATGACGCGTTTCTATTATGGGTCATAACTTTTGATCCATAACTCCATTTGTGACTAAACTTGGATGGTAGATGTCCCTTGGGGAGTGGATGGTCACCACAAGGTCAATGGTCACAAGCAGGGGTCAATGAACTTTTAGAACCCAATGTTGCATTATTATGGCACGTTTCTATTATGGGTCATAACTTTTGATCCATAGGTCCGTTTGTGACCAAACTTGGTAGATGTCCCTTGGGGAGTGGATGGTCACCACAAGGTCAGAGGTCACAGTCAGGGGTCAACGAACTTTAAGGGCGCAATGTTAAGTTTTTATTGCAAGTTTCTTTTTTGCCATAAATTTTTACCCTTTTATATCTCTTTTCATCTGTTGTATCTCTTTTTTAATCTGTTATGATCCCATTCGCGTACAAGAAATTGTACGCGAATGGGCGAGACACATTATGGCACTTGCCTTGTTAATGTCTGCAGCCTCAAAATTGAATTTGCTTGACCACCTCATAATAAGAGTTTTTTAGTATGAATTTTTCACACATTACTGTATACAAATATGTCATTATGAACTGAGAGTTATTTTTCATTCTTTCCATTGGTTTGATATAAATCAAGTTCAAAAAGTCCCTATAGATGGATGGATCACATGCTTCTAGCCATAACAGAATGTTACTTTCATCATATATAGTGTAGTACATCAGTCATATTTTAAAGTTGCTTTTCTGCCAAATTTCTTGGAATTAGATGTCCCAAGCAAAGAAAAAAAAATGTCTATGTTTGTGCATGCAGTTTTGTTCTTCTCTCTAGACTCCTCTTACATATCACATGAACAGAAAGTGGATTTATCATTAGTGTTATTTTAAATTCTATTTTTGTAATATAACCACTGTAAATTCTGATACACCTGTAGTATACATACAGGGCCTGGATGAGACATACATGTACAATTTGTACAATACTTCAAGGGTCAAATTAGTACTACTACTACCAGGTACCTGTAGCCTTTCAGAGAAAATGTACCGTGTACTTGCTGGCTGTACATGTTGTACCAAAATGTAAACTGCACTGTAGACAGAAAGTTTTGACAAAGCTATTAATCAGATTTAAGATAGGGGAACCGACATTAAGCTCAGTATTAAAAAGGATGATTGCATCTGTAGGGTTGCAGCAAATTATCTGTAGAGCTGTATTATCTCTCAGCTTCAACTCCAAAGCACAAAGACTTACTGGCATTCTCTACTGATAAAGCCCCCCAGCATTGTGTGTTGTGTAATCTGCACTTTTTTTATGGGCCCAGGGTCAGTGGATGGATGAAAGACCTCAAGAAAAGAAAAAAAGAAAAGAAAAAAAAAACACTTGAGCAGGTGATCTATAGATTTCAGGGAGTAAAGCATCTTATAAATCTGGGCAACCATCCATCATTGCTTTTCTGGAGGAGTGCTGTTACTGCACATATAGCCCACAATTTGTACTGGAAAAGCAATTAAATGTGTCGGGAGTAGCTCAAAAAACAAGTACCCTGGTACCGGTTTGGTGACGTAATGAATCCCAGATTGTGTCTGCAATACCTACACTGCAGCTTTAACTTTTTAATAACACATTGTCAAAGTACACCACGTACTGTAGACACAGTGTATTATCCCATATTTTCTCAAAGAAAGAAAAAAGAACTTTTAAAGAGAAAGATGAATGATTGCTCTTTCAGCATTTGTCTGCTATTAAAATTATTATTGTACATTGTAGCTTTTGCTACACATGTTCATCAGTCCTACACTACCGCTACTTACCATCCCTTTAATCTTCAATTGCCGAAAAGTTGGTGTGTGACTGTACCTTACAATTACTACAGCCTAGATGTTCTCAGATGGATTTGTTACTACGCTGTAATTTCTTTTTTCTTTTTTAATGCGTTCTTTTGTTCGTTCATGGGGACTAGGGGGTTAGGCATGCACATCTATGTACCTACAAGCATGAACATGTAATTTTTATTGGCTTCAAGTTGTCCATATATGTATACTATGTGTATGTACATTTACATTGTTTCTCTCATGTTCTCTGCATCTTATGTCTGACCTATTTTAAAAGTCAGTGGAAATTTTCGCGGTGTTGAAATTTTCGCGCATTTCGCACAATGAGAAACTAGCGCAAAAATAAAATCGCACAAATATTTTTGCATGCCATATACTATATTCCGGTAACTGATGTCTTGATTCAGCGGAATTAAAAAAACGGGAAACTCTTCTTATCTGGCCGAGCGCAAAAAATTAGTAACATGAAAATACCCACTTTTACAGTATTGACAAGTTATTCTCCAAGCTGGGCAGATAGATGCTGTACAAAGTAGAGCAATTTTGACCAGTGTGTCCGATCATAAAGTGCCATTTTTGGTTTAACAAGAACTGTGTTCGTCTCATCAGCTCATCATCGTATGAGGACCAGCACACAGAGGTGAAGGTGCCCTACACACAGGGGGAGTGGAGCGGCGACCTGGGACGAGATGTTGTCCAGATCCCGTCCGTCAATGAGACCCTCGTCACAGCAAACATCGCTGCAATCACCCAGTCGGAAGAGTTTTTCCTGAATGGCTCACACTGGCAGGGCATTCTCGGGCTTGCCTTCGCAGACATTGCACGGGTGAGGAAAGTGCCAAGTTGTTTCAGGCAACGTATAATTTCTGTTTTGGTTGATGAAAAATGTTTACACAAAGTACCTTTGAATAAAACCCACAAGGCATAGTGAGTACACAGGTTTGGATAATTGAGAGATTCAGCACTTATGCAGTTCCAATGGGTACCAACCCATGTGAACATTGCACCTGTTACATAGAGCTGAAAGATGAGTCACAAAACTGTTCTCTGTGTGATTTTCAAAAGTAAATCCAGTCTAATTACACACTTTTAATTCCCAATCTATTTTCTAAGAGCTGCAAGCTGACAGTACTTCAGCAGATGCATGTACAGTCAATTATTCATCCTGTAACTGCTGGATGCATTCATGGACAGTGGCAAGGCTGAAAGGAAAATCAGTGTGTAGTCAGTGACAAATGATTACCAGATCACATATTGATGTAAACACTCAAACGGTCGCAGTGCTATTTAATTTCCGTAATGATGTATTTTAGTTGGTCGTACAAAAACATCTACATGTAGCACAATGAAAATGTGTTTCTATTGTGAAGTGACAATGATCTAGTCATGACAAAAAGGGGAAAATTGGATACGATCCCTGTGCTCTGCCCATGTCTGCTGCGCAGGAACTATGCAACACTAGAAGTGCACTACAACGTTATAGTATAGGCATGTGTGTAAATGCCAAAAGCGTGACACCACTTGACCTCCGCCTATTGTGCAGGGGTGCTTCAGATCGCCTCATTCATTTTGCACATAATGTACATTAAGTATGGCAAGTGTATAGACCTCATCGAAGCTGGAATGTTAAATTCTTCTATACTTATCGTTGTGATAGGGAGAGATGACCAATCAAATGTGGAAGAATTCCTAATGCATTTTACAACAGCAATTTATATTATAGATTTCCCAATTAAGATGTATTCCAAATGCAGACTTTTTTACTATGGAAGAAAAGTCATAGATTTTGTATCACATGTGATTGCTTCTAGTGCAGAAAAATCAAAACAAAACAAAACACAACACAACCAAAACAGACAATATTTTCTGACTCAGTTTCGCCCAATGTGACTTATCATACATTACTATTGTTGCCAGGTTGAAAGTCACAGAAATTAAAGATTTTATTCAGGGTGATCAATGTGCAATTCATTGAAATAAGATGGAAAGATCCTGCAAAAGTTGTCATTTCAATTTTCCAGATGGAAAACACATTCAAACAAACACATTTTTCATAGGGTGGCTCATGAGATCAAGTTTGGAAAGAAACACCAGGGCATGTTGTGGTACTACGTGTACTTGTACATATAGTGAACAAAATGCAATTGGTGAGTCAATGTCCGAAGACATGATATTTATTATACAATAGGAAGAAGTAAAATCTTAACAAGATTTGATATTAGCTGTAGATTTTATGAATTTCTTGAGGCAGTGTTTATTGTTCATATTGTATATGTTTCTATCTCCCTCTCTTCTTTTATTTTTTTACTCTGTAGCCGGATAGTTCAGTTGAGCCTTTTTTCCACTCACTCACCAGACAGACTGACATCGCCGACATTTTTGCCCTGCAGATGTGTGGGACGTTAATGGCCAAGAATGACAGCAAAGCTGCAAATGCAACAGAAGCCCCCATCACAGATGTTATTGGCAGTATGGTGAGAGCTGTGATGTTGCTCGTATTTTACATAGCAAGTGGTAAACTTATCACAAACAGCTCATTACTAGACTTGATTACACTCAAACATGTACAAAAAAAAAAAAAGAATCCCTCCCTGTTTCTTGAACGAAAACAAACAAACAAACAAACAAACAGACAAAGATTAAAAGCTTCTCAAGGCTTGCTTGGCAAAAGGAAAATCCAGCACATGCAGTGTGGATTCCGATAGATCTGTATTAGATGCATTGAGTATAGGTTGGTTGATGGAAAAGCTTGTTTAAATCTTGTTGGGAAAAAATTTCCATAAATTTGGATGCATTAAATATCATTCCAATTTTAAGACACATGTTCACTTAGTGCAAAACAATGTAATGTCTGTTCATCAGCTGGGTCAGAACACTTCATTTACATTGAACTGTTGGACAGATGTCCAAAAAATATAAATGCTGTATGTAGCTTTGTCTTCAATGGTTTTTCTCCCCCTCCCCCGAACTTCTGTTTCTTTCTCCGTCTGTCTGTCTGTCTGTCTGTCTGTCTGTCTCTCCTCTCTCCTCTCTCTCTCTCTCTGCCCCCCCCCCCCCCTTTTGTCCATTTTTAGGATGTAGTATGATACTAGCAATGACAACACCCATTTTGGAAAATTTCATTTTCATGCCTTTGATCACCCTGTCGCCCGCCGATAGCTTATTATATTTTCTAGTAATGCAACATGCCCAACCAAAAATCATTGTAGATATCTGAAGGGTTTATCATTGCACTAGTTTGGCAATGTTACAGTAAACTTTAGTGACAGTGAAAGTTTCACATATTGCAGAATTGTATGTTCAACATTCTGAAAAGCTGTAATGAGAGTTAGTGCGGGGAACACCGTCTTTACTGACATTCTGATGCATTTGATTCATATGTATTACATAATTTTTTCCCCAAGAAGAGAGCAATTACTGTACATGCAGGCTCTAGAAAATGTTATTGATTGTTGCTAATTTTCTCTATGCCCTAAGGATCATGTTGAAGTCTTATCATGGAATGTGCATTTTTTCTTTCTTTCCAAATATCCATTTTCTCTCTGCCTATATCATCGATTTTCAATCCCCTGTTTGTATAACTCTGTACATTGTTTGCTACTTATACCTTTTGTTTACAGTCTCCCTCTCTCTCTTTCTCTTTGGCAACCATAGAATATTGGAGGCATAGATCGGACACTTTACCATGGTGACATCCAGTACACACCAATCAGGAGGGACTGGTTCTATGAGGTCATAATGACAGATATGAAAGTGGATAACACCAGTCTCGGCATGGACTGCAAGGAGGTACACTGCCCAAATAGGGCTTGCATTCTGATAATGATAATCATTATATGATTTATATGGCGCCAAATCCACTCTTTAGAGTGCTCTATGCATGGAAGGAGGAGAAAGTGAAGGAGGTAAAGAACATATAAAATTCAAAATAATGAGTAATCAAAAGGAGGCCATAAAGGGACTGTACAGTACTGGTTGAGGTGGGGATTTATGTTTTGAACATTCCTATAAAGTGAGATAGTGAAAAGCCTCCTATGAAATATGAAAGAGCATGTAATTTGCCAGAAGGATTCAACGTTTATTTGATGAAAATTGGTTTTCAAATGGCTGAGATATCCAAAAAAGTTCTAATAATAAAAGGCGACATGCCACAACTTTATTAGGATCTCTTTGTTTCACCTTTTTTTTTGGATATCTCGGCCATTTCAAAACCGATTTTCATCGAATAAACTTTTGATACCTCTTAGAACTGCATGCTCTTTGACATCTCGCAGAGTAGTGTCTGAATATCTCCAAAACGTTAAAAGCTAAATCCTCACCCTGACCAGAACTGTACACACCCTTTAAACAGGAGTTGGATGAGTGTAGAGATCTAGTAGGGGTGTAATTAAATGGAGTAAGTCAATGTTATACTGAGGAGCAGTGCCCTAAATGCAATGGAAAGTCAACAGTAAAAGTCTTTAAAATCTTTGACTTGTAGCCAATGAAGTGATTTCAAAATAGGGGTATTAATGTGAGTGTGCTTCTTCGATAGTATAATGATGCGTGCTGCCACATTTTGAAGCCTCTGTAGCGTGGAAAGCTGAGTTTGTGGTAAGTTAGATAAGACGGAGTTTCCAAAATCATGCCTAGAGGATATCAAAGCATGAACTAATTTTTCGGTAGAAATTGGTTCAAATATTTTCTAATGAAGCCGATGTTGAGAAGTTGGTATCTTACAGTTCTACAAATGCTAGAAACTTGATGAGACGTACGTAGTCATATTACAATCTAGCATTACACCCAGGTTGCGACAGGTTTGGGACACATTAGTTGACATGCCAGAAAAAGAGATGGAATTTATGCCAATTTTACCTATGGTACTTTGGTGTCTGGGCAGTATTATACAGATATTGCCTTTTTCAGAGATGTAGTGTAACTTGACATCTTCATGGGAGTTATACAGTCGACTCTTGTTATAACGAAGTCATCGGAACGGGCTGTTTTCCTTCATTATATCGAAATTTCATTATAACCGAACAAATAAACAATTAACAGGCACAGAGGGGATAATTTTGCAGCCTGAATTATATTTTGTTGTAACCAGAATTTTGTTATAACTGTGTTCGTTGTAATGGGAGTGCACTGTATTTTCTCAAAGAAATTATATTTCCCAAACGCACACAACACTGAGATGAAATATGCCTGTGAAGGACAAATGAAGGGGTCGGTGCATTATAGTGCTAACCCACACAATGTTCATTATGAGATAATCGCTTTTGAAAGTTTGAAAAAATCCATAAATCAGGTTAATGACTCGAGAAGGCCATTTTTTTCGTATATGAACCTTTACATACTCAAGATTGAATAGTGTCTTGGGGAAATTTACTACACTGATATTTTGGTGGATTCAAGAGGATTTTTCAAGTCACATTTTGAATTTGTGGCTTAGCACTTTATTGCAGCCAAATCCGTCGTGTATACAAATACTCTTTATTTTTTGAAAACTCACAAAATATCAATATCTCTTCGTTAAAAATGGAAAATTAATGTAATATTTGAGTTTCCCTCCTATGTGACGTAAAATTAAAATAAGATATACTTATTTTTAACTGTCTGTATTGTATAATCTGTGTAAATTATGAAGACAAACTTTGCATATATTTCAGACGCACACACGCGCACAGAATCAATCATATACGCATAAAGACATCTTGAAATGTGGATATTAAACAATTTCAACAATTCAAGTTTTAAAAGACAAAGCATTCAGTGTCATACAAAATAATGATATGATTTGTTGGGGGGGGGGGGAGGGGTTACACTGTATGTCTCATTGAGGATTTTACATTTTCCGTGTACCTAAATGCAGGGAAAGAGTCCCTTCTTCAGCATTATGCATATAACGCATTTTAAATTTAGAGTATCTAGATCAGAGAAAATAAAGTAAAATGGTACATATCAACATTATTCCAGAGATTATCATGTCTTTTGTTGAGGGGAACAAACATATAAAGTAGACATTAAGGCCTTGTTTCTTGTTTAGGGTATCAAAATCACCAATAGTTCTCTAAAATCCTTCTTTGATGACAACGAATTTACCCCCCCCCCCAAAAAAAAAAAAAAAGTGTTGTATGAGAATTATGACTGTACATGCCTCAATTAATCCTCTTCATGTTCGTTGGTAAATGCAGGCTGTGTGAAATTATGCAGGAAAGTTCTTATCACAAAATGAATGACTAACTCTTAATGGCCAAAAATATATGAAGAAAAAAAAATAAAAATTGGGGAAAAATCTCTTTGGAAGCCTGAACAGTTATAGATTTCGCATATTCGGACAGACCATACATGCTGAAATACAATGTGCCGAATAAGACCAAAATAGTCTACGTATTATACCAAGTTTTCAGACTACATTTGGATCATGAAGATCATTTAGGAACAAGAAAAAATGTTCTCATGTCAAAGCTGTTACGGTGACAAAAACATACACGAAAAAGTGAAAAATTATGCTTTCAAAAGTTTTATCAATCACAAATCTCCAAATTAATTTGAAGGAAACTTTCTTTTTTGTAAATTAATCTTGAAAACAACCCTGTGAAAAGAAAATAACTCTGAAATTTGTAACAGAATACAGCAAATACATTTTCTTTCCAACATGGACACTTCTTCATAAAAGTGCATGATAAATACCGAGTTTAAAGGGTAAATTCAGTAGTGGAAAAAGGGAGCTATTGACTCACAATTAAATTACGTTAAAAACACTATACCATCAGCATTGATGCTTTAAATTTCACTTTGATTGCTTTTAACGTTTATTGATTTAAATTGAGAAACCGTATAGAGGTATCAACTGTGGATTTTATACGACAGCGTTAGATTTGAAAAATAATGTTTGCAGTTATATCATAAATGTAACATCCTTTCAAAGGATGTTAAATATGTAAGTATCGTGTCTCGGTTATGCAAGAAACTACAGGGAAGCACAGCTGTATTGACAGCGGCAGGACCTTTTTTTTTTTGAAAATTTGAGGTAATTTAATCGATATTAAAAATGCATTTTGTTTTCATCCATTTTCTACTGTCTATAGCTAATCCCCCTAAATATGGCTGTGAAAGCATAGCAAAATTGCACTTTATTCAAAAGAAGTTACAAATTAATCAATGACAATTTCAAATGTTGTTTCACTAGTGATCTAACTCTGTAAGAATTACTAACAGATAAGGCACATGTCCAAACATCCAGCTATCTGTACATTTTTTTTACCCATATGAACGTTTTCAGACATGTCAGATCACACTTGCATCGGGAAAAAAAAAATCATAAATTTAGAGACAATACACTTATTACAATAAGAAATTTCTATGAAAAAACACACATTACAAATGAAGATTTATATTTTGAATATATTTCATCAGTTATTTAACTACTGATTGATTTTGAGGAAGCTTTCCTTTTGAAGCGAAATGTCAGCATGAATAAAGTGCTAACCCACTAATGAAACTTTAAGGTGCTGGGACAGACCATGAATGTTGATTAATTTTCTTATAGGTCATAATGCACAATGCTAAAGTACTCCTAAAACCAGTGATTGTGGTATTTTCCTGATAAGTTCAAAAAATATAAAAAACTGGCGAAAAATGTCATGATCAGTAGAATTAGCATGAAAATAGTGCTAACCCCAACAGTACAAAAAATAACAAAAAATACTCATTAAATGCTTAAAATTTCATTAATGTTTATCTCATCTCCATTTTCATAACTGGCAGAAGAGTACAAGTTATGTTATGAATCAGAATCACTCATTTTTGTAGATGAAAAAGTTTCCTCACTGTTCAGATTTAGATATTTTTATGACATCCTTCTGTCTGCTACCATGGAGGTCGCCATCTTGAAAAGTGTGGCTTAGCATTATATTCCTGCCTATAAGATGTGATTAATTTTCGGGGCAAAAAGATGCCTGCATTAAAAACCCATTTATTGCTTAAATTTCAAGATGACATTTTTAGGGATTATAGAGCAGTGATTCAAGATGGTGTAAATGCATGTAACTCAATTTTCACCAAAGTGTGGGTTAACACTATAATGCACCGACCCCTTCAAATGTAAGCTGGCTAGCTTGCATTCTTAGATAATATGAAAAAAATGGCAAAAAGTCCTGTTTGAAAAGGAATTGGACATACTGCCCTAACGTAGTGAAATAGTAAGTTGGTGAGAGAAATACACATTTGTGTTTTGTCACATAGATGCCTCACTACTCATCTAAATTTCCTTCTCTCATACCAGTACTAAAAGTTTGCAATGTTTTTATGCACTTCAAATTCTTAACATTTTAATATAACTAAAGGATTCAAAGCAATTGCAACTGATTAACAAATTATCCTACAGTTGTACGTCAATGTAAATAAGCACTGAATTGATCAGTGTTTTAGAAGTAGCCGTGATAAAAGAAATCATGGGCGTACATACTCGAGCAGGATTCGAACCTACAACCTCCTGATCTCCAAACAGGCGTCATCTCCACTAGACCACTGAGCTTGAATAATTTGGTATCTGTGTGAATAATGAAGACTGAGTGAAGTGTGTCTGTACAAATTGACCTTTTTCTTTACAGTACAACTTTGACAAGACCATTGTGGACAGTGGCACAACCAACCTGCGGCTTCCAACCAGAGTCTTCAACCAGACCACAGCAGCAATAGAGCAGTATGTAGAAAAGGTATGTGCCTGTAGCTGGACACACATGTACCAATTTGTCCTCTGAAATACAGATGTGTAGGTAGTCAGCTTTCAGATGCACAGTGACCCAGGTTGAAAGACCTATAGGATCTATAGATAATTGGTCCACTAGAAATCAATAGGACTAGAGGGCCACTAGTATGTGGGGAATGGTATGAGAGATCTGCAGAGTCTATGTAGGAATCTGTGGGTCCTATAGTCTGTAGGGGCCTTACAGAAATCCTGTTGGGGTATATAGAAATCATACAGGTGTCTGTTTCGGGACTTGGATAAGTCCTATAGTGTAGATGTTTCTGTGGGACCCATAGAAAGCCTGTGGGCAATTCTGCGGTTAGTAACGTTACATTTTAGAGACATTCTCATGATTTAGATTAGACTCATTTCTCTATCTGTGGATGTGAAGTGTCATTAATGTCACCAGAGATCATTCTAGTGTAGACCTAGAACAGAGCAAAGAATGAAATCATTTCATGGATTATCTTAGAAGAAAGGTCTGCTTTTAATGCCGGTTAGTAACGTTACAAAAAAAGGACATGAAAAATTGATGAGCATCTTTGAACAAAAAGTTTGCTAAAACTGGTATAGCTTGAAATATATCAACACTTATTTTTCATTTCTAGCATTAAGGGCAATATCTACCCCAAATATCCTTTCTCATTATAACTTTGTTTGAAAATTAAGTTAAAAAATCATGGTTAGTAACGTTACGGTTAGTAACGTTACGGTTTGTCCAGTGATTTCAGAATTGTGTGTTAACTCAAATCATTACATGTTTCCCCATGAGAATGCAAAGTTAAAGCTAAGAAACATCAGATAAGACATGAAACTCTTATTTCAATCATCGAACTCATGCAGTATAGTACCATTGTACTTGCACATGTTAAAAAAGACTAGAAAAAAAGTTTGCATAAATTACAAACTAAAAAAAAGTACCACTTTTAAAGACTAGGTCAAGTGATATCCACAGTTTCATAAATTTGCCAATCATTGTTCATCATGACTCACAGTAATTCACAAAGGCAGCCTGTTTTATTGAGCAAAACAGTTAATGTGTTCCTTATCAAGAGTACCTTTAATAAAGGGGAAAGAAATCAAAGAGCAAAAACTAATGTACCGGTATGTAGTATGTACAGTGTATGGCCAATTGTGGTGTGCGTAGTCATTGCACAATAGGAATCCAGCATAATGCATTGTTTTATTGTGAAAGTAGTTTAAGTCATATGACAGTAACTCAAATGATACAGTGTATTAGTTGAATTCATGTTTATTCAAGTCTAGAGACATGTATTTTTTTCTTTTAGACCAGTTTGAATGTCTAATCTCTGCATTGTTCTGAAAACAGAAGTCTGTTCGCTGTACCTGAAGCGTAATTAACCCCGACAAACCATTGTATGATAATTTCAAATTGGGACAGAAAATTTGAAGTGATGGCCTCAATTGTTTTTAACACTACTTTCCACACAAAACGCTCTGCTGGCCCACAGATTCCATCAATTGCCCCTTCCCACGGGAAGTGGTTAAAAAAAAAATCGCTCAATGTGCACCTTGTGAGCCTTCTGTAGTGATGCAAATGCTGTAGACCCCCCCCCCAATATTTCCCACGACGATTCCGCAACACGCAAAGATTTTGCCGCATCGTCTCATGACTTTTTTCATTGAAGTCTCCCACATATTTTGAGACCAAATTTGCGACGTCCAGGTACACCGTTTTGCAAATATGTAATGTTTTGCATAAATGCATGTTGACCTGAAAACAGCTCAAATTCATGATATCATGTGCAAATCCAATGCAAATTGTGTTTTTTCGTTAATTTGATATTAATTAGATTGTTTCAACCTTTGACCAGTGAAATTAATCAAGTGTAATGTAGATAAGCTTGAAAAAGTGCCTGCAACAAATTTTGGCAAAAAAAAACAATAGAAAACAAAAGGTAAAAAGACATTGAAATACATAAGAAATTAACAAAACAATAAAAAACAAAAGAAACTGATTTTGATTTTGCTATTTTTTTTTGCAAGAAAATTGTTTGATGTTTCTTGAGGAACTCTTACACAAAAATTTAGCAATCCTTCAGTTTTTTTATGGAGTTATAGGTGAAAATATGATTTCATGCGTAATTTTGCATAATTAATTTACTAAAAAAAAAAGCCAATATCTTTTTACTGTATGACCACGTAATCTTGTAGTTGATATCTGGCTCTATCATCAGGCAAAATTTTGCCAGACCAGGACCTGTCCATTGGAGTCTTATTCACTTATTTCATGGTTAGTAACGTTACAATACACACAGGCTGTGGTTAGTAACGTTACGTGGTCAGTAACGTTACACATTTTGACTGCTGTTATTTCTAACTTCTATAATGATTAGTAATACTTATTTTTATATTTCAGTTAGTCATTGGACACAGCAGGAAAAATTGAAATATTATCATTCATAGACACTTTATACTCTCTGGAGGTAAATAATTTCACTTTTTGGTTAGTAACGTTACATGACTGTCCGATGGTTGGGGAAATGCACACATGTTTGCATTTCGAAGACATGTAAGTTGATTTTACTTAATCTATCCATGGAAGGACTGCATTGCCTCTATGAATTCAATATTTGTGGCTAGAAAATGGCATTTAACTTGACTAGCTATCTTCTTTGCCATTATGGAGATTTTGCTGATGAAATTCAATCTGAAAGATTATTTGTTCAAAATTGGTGAATTCAATACCTAAAACTATCAAGATACCCTGAAAAATAGTTTTTCCTGAATTATCAATGTGTTCTTTCTGAAGTCAAACACAAAAATCAAGGAAAAAACCAAATTGAAATTTTATGGTCATGTCCCTCTAACTGCGGAATTGCCCCTATAGATAAAAGATCATTGATCGGTTGTTAGTGTGTTTGCCCTGTACACTGTAGTCTAATGTCTTGAAATGGAGTCTCAGAATGTAGTCTAGCTGAGCCATGATGTCTGTTGCTGCATTTGAGCACTCAAAAGCAAACCGAACCAATCCAAACTGATGCATAACAAACCATACCATACATGATTCTGAGTATTTGTGCACTATGTGGAGAAAGCATACCACATGAGTTATTCTACAAGAGGTGTTACATGTATTTTTTCTTTTTTTTTCCTCTCATATAACATGCCTTTTTCTTATCCACAACTAAGATGAAAGGAAACAGTGGAAAAACAAGAATAACAAAAACAGAGAAATACAAACATGGAATGTACTTCATTAAAAACAAGGAAATTCATTAGAAATTAAAAAAGCAATTACATGAGAAAGTCAGTTTGATACCACAATTTATTTTCCTTGTAAATTCATCTATGTACCACAAAAAGTATTTAGACAAAAACAAAAAAAAAAGGTGTTCATTTGGTGCTTTATTTAGGGATTTATAGCTTAAAATCTGAGGCCTTAAAGTATCATCTTAACCCTGAAAAGGCTGGGGGGGGGGGGGGGGGGGTTGAATCAAACCCCCCCTCGACATTTTTCGCGACTACTCCGCCGCGCGAAATTTTTTGACCGCGCTATTCGCTGACTTTTTACTTTCAAGTCTCGCCCATCTTTTGACACCATTTTCGCCAAAATCGCGCATACCGTTGTGAAGCTGCACGACCTTTTATACATGCCTGTCAGACCGAAAATGGCTCAAAAACGTGATTTTGTGTATAAAGTCTATGCAAATGGAGTTTTCTCTTCTTATTCATAAAGATATGATTATTTTCACTTTCATAGGCTGAAACTAATTAATTTTAGCATAATTATGCTTGAAATAGGTTCTGTCATAAATTTTGCACAAAAAAGGATAAAACAAAAGGTCAAAAAACAAAGAAATACATAAGAAATTCATAAAACAATAAAATATATAAGAAATTGATTTTGATACCAGGGGGGGGGGGGGGGGGGGTGGGGGGGTTGAATCCGGCCACAGAACACCTAAAAAAGCCCGGCCTGGTTAGGGTCAAAGTATATCATTGTATGCATATGCAGTGTATGTGACTTGTAGAAAATCTAAACTGAGCTTTGACTATTAAAAGTACAACTGATACCTGGTACTTCTCATCTTTTGTCAGCACATGCCAAGTGGACCGGACATTCCAGCCGACTTCTGGTCCGGCGATGTTCTCATGTGTCCCATGGACTTGACCCTACCTTACGAGCCTTTTCATTGGTTTCCCACTTTGACCCTTGACCTGCAGTCGACGACGAAGGGTCAAGCTTTTTCCCTGGTCGTATCTCCTCAGGTGACTTTTCATTGCTTGTATAATATTGCATGACAGGGAATGGGATAGTAGAAATATTGCACAACCCAGGCCTCATGAATATAATACCTTGTAACGAAACCAAAGCCCAAAATGTGGACAGAGTTAAAGCAACGATATTTATAATGAAACACATCAGTGAAAGTTTGAAGAAAATCGGACAGTCCATTCAAAAGTTACACATTTTTGTACGTTTTGGTGCTGTCATTGCTGGATAAGGAGACTACTATGCTTCGTTATGTCATTATGGACAGCAGTGTAAAAAAGAAATAGCCAAGAAGAATTCCACAAAATGTCATTTGTAATTAAAAGTACACATTCCATCGACTTGTTACTGACATATGTTATTAAGGTTAGTAATGATTTCCCCCTGTTTTCTAAAAAAAAAAAAAAAAAAAAGAAGAAAAGAACGCAAGTCAAGTTCTCTTGAAAATATGTTGAATTTTAAAAATTCTTTCTTTAGTCTGTAGATAGCCGGTAGATAAACCGATATAACCTCATGACGGGATGGAACATCTTGACCAATACTCTACGTTGATGTAACAATAGTGCAATGTGAAAGCAACTATAAAAAGAATTCGGCAAAAATTCATTGTGAAGTACTCTATGCCTCAACTTGATACTGGCATAATGTTACGGGAAATATTTTTCTCCTTGCCTTCTGAAGAGAGGTTTTTTGTTCATGTGAAATGGATTTTGGGGCACCCTGGGATACCAAAAAGAAATCTGGCACTTTGTTGAATTATGTGTTTGTTTGTTTTTTTCTTTAGTGCTCTATGGAAAAAAATCTATATCAAAACAAATCTTTTGAAAACTTGAAAAGTGCTATTACTTTATTGATCAACATTATTATTGCATAAATTACACTGGCATAAGTCTATAACAGGTCTGAATTAGTATTGAGATCATTATCACCAAGTGTTGAATATAGGCAGCCTTAGGCAGCCTCTGGCCTCATGGAATATGGCACCAGACCGTAGATATTTGCCCGTATTTCGTGAACAAGCAGGGGGTAACTAATAGTATCCCAGGATCTGATTGTACCCTGGGGTACAGCATGGTTCATATGTTATTGAGATTCCACATCTTTATTGAAAACATGTCAAATTTCCAGGCAACTACTGCCCCTGTATTTGTTTGATTTGATGTACTGTATCTGTGGAAGCCACTTCAGAACATGGTTGGGAATTTTTGTTGATTGCTCAGAGTGTGTTAGATCTCTTTCTAGTTTGAGTACTGTAAATGTTGATATTTTCGTGTGACTAACTTTTCGTGCTGAGTGGCCCAAAAACATTTTCGCAGGTTCTTGAATTCGCGGTGTGAAATTGCCAACCCATTCAAATGTGCAGAGAAAATTAAAGAAAATGAAGATATTTTTCACAGGTTTTAGAATTTGCGCTAGCCAGAAGTAGCACGAAATATGCGAAAATTAATGTTACACGAAAATTTCTGTGTTAACAGTATGTGTGACATGACAGCATTTGTGTGCAATTCAATCATTTCTCTTGTATCAATCACCACAGCAATACTTGAGACACGAGTATGACAACAAGGAGAAAAAGAATTGCTACAAATTTGGCATAACTCCCTCGGCAGACTCTGCAGGTAAAGTCAGTGATGCTTTCTACCAACCCTGTGTGGCATCATAGATTAGTGTGGTGAACGTTGAGAGCCCACCTTCTGTGAATTGTGCTTAGCTCTTTATGTGCCATGTTGGCACGTCCTACTCAGTCGACGGTGTGCCAATTTCGCATATTCTGCTCAAACCCACAAATCCGCCCAAGCCGATCAATAAATTGCCAAATACCAAAGTACAATGATAACATTTCTCGGAATTCTGTTCCTCAAATAAATCTTGCGTTTCAAGCAGTGTTCCCTCCTGAATTTGTGTGAAAATATTAGCTTTATCTTGCTGTTTTGTGTGCAAAAAAACCCCAAAAACAATTATACACATAAGATACAGCTGTCAACATGCATTGTTTGCTAGTTGCACTCTTTGACCCTGTGAAGCTGTATTCAGCTTTCGCTTGACTAGAAGCAGAGAGATGGGAAAGAGTTATGAATCATTGCTTATAAAATGCACCAGACAGAATGGCATACTTTAGACAATTAGTTCAGAGCAAAAGTTATGAAAGTCAACTAAGAGAATGAAATTTGAGAACAAAAGAGGGTCATTTGTATGTTTTTCTCTGTTTTTCTTTTCAAAAAGGCTACATTACTCATATTAAACGGTTTATTGCCACTTGGTCTACGTTAGATAGTAAATGTCCCAGTTCGTCTAAGACTACTATAATGGTTAAACTCATTTGGTCTACTGTCAGTTTTGTCTAATGCCTATTTGGTCTAATCCTCACTTTGTCTAATGCCCAGTTTGGCTAATTATCATTTCGTGTAATAACCAGATGGTCTAATCACAATTTTGTCTCCTTGGGATTTTTTCCCATTGGTCTAATAGACTGGGTACAGTATACGCCAAATATTTCGCGAGGCTTTTATTTTCGTGAATTTCGCGAATCTGGCGCTATTCACAAAATTAAAAACATGCAAAAATAACAACTTTGATCCCTATGCGGACGTGATGCACAGGTATACGTTTCTCCGTTCAGTACAGTACTCCATGATCGTACATTTAACCACACGCAAAATCGTCGGCAAGTCCTTTTCGCAAAAATTTAGACTCGCTAGATATATGGCGTATACAGTACATTGTATTAGACGAAATACTAAGTATGCAAAATCCATCTGGAAGTCGACCAACTGGTAATGAGGCTAGAAAAGGGTCAGTAGACGAACTGAGTGTAGATGAAACGGGATAAGACCATGTGGGTTGAGATTAAATGGCTATTGGGCGAAGTGGGAGTACACCAAGTGATAGCTCACCATATTAAAGGGATGATACAGTATTGGTGGAGATGAGAATTGGACTTTTAACTTTTTGCGAGATACCAAGAAAACACCTATGATATAGTACAGAGCATACCATTTTAAGAGGAATTCAAAGTTTATTTGATGAAAATCGGGTTTGGAATGACTGAAACATCCAAAAACAAAGTAAAACAAAGTGATCGTAATAAAGTGTGGGTCCCACACTTAATAGAATCGCTCTTATTTGGATATCTCAGCCATTTCAAAACCAATTTTCATCAAATGTTGAATTCCTCATAGAATTACATGCTCTTTCATATTTCATAAGAGGTTTCTCATTATCTCACCAAAAAATGTTAGAAACCTGAAAATAGGTCTCAACCAAAACTATACGCTCCCTTTAAACTGTTCTTTCCCTCTTTTGTATGTGACTGCAATATTTGCATAACAAATGTCTTGTGATGTTGGACTAGGAGTCTGTGCATGAATGCAATCAAGTGAAATGTTTTGTTTTTATCTGAAAGTTCAATTGTCATAGCCTGATTACAAATGTCACCCTATTTTTTGTTTCATTTGCAGGGACTGTGATAGGAGCTGTAGTCATGGAAGGATTTTACGTCATTTTCGATCGAGAAAACAATCGTGTAGGATTTGCAAAATCATCATGTTCAGGTAGAGTAAATGGAAATAAAAACAAAACAAACAACAAATCAGATTATTTCTTCATGTATTGATTCCAGTGCATTGATTGTTACACACACGTACAAAAACAAAGAAGATGTTTAGAATATACACTATAAGGCCCCATAAACATGGTTATGCCTAAAAGTTGCTTGTAACCAGAAATATTAGCTGAAAAAACAGCCATTTTGAATGTTAAGATGGCAGCCTCAAAAATGACCTGCAATTTCAGGGGGTTTTGACTTTCACTAGGTAAGTCCAATGATATGTTGAAAGTGTCCTATACTGCGACTTAACTTTCACTGGGTAAATGAAGTGATAATGCTAGTTGATGTAATTGGTACGAATGAGTTGTTATAATATTCCCTTTGTGCAAAGACGATTTATGATAAATTCTTAGTGAGCGGTCAAGAGCAGTGAAGAACCAAGTACTTTGGCAGATACAGTGTTTGAGGCATGTGAAAGGACAGACACAACCTAGTTGAATGTTCTGCTGTAAACGGTTTTTATTTTGAAAACAGGGTGATCTCTTTGTACTCAAATTTACTTGAGATCTGAGCATACACTCCATGCTGTACATTCCCTTTATTCCACAGATTCATGTGGAGCTGAGGAATCATGTGTGCATCGCCCTCCTTATGTCTCTGGCACCTTTGGCTTAAATATTGGTGAGTAGTTAAGGGGTTTCACACCAGGTTTTGCATAGAGTTGCATAGTGTTGCGTAGTGTTGCATGCAGTGACTTCACAACTATACGCTGTTAGTACGCAACTCTACGTAACAGTGCACCGAGGGATGCAAAATAATAGGTATCCGAGATAAATTTCACAGCATAACACTAAGTTTTTCCTACCGAAAATGGAATTCTAAACACCCTATGTTGGATCGCACTCGTCAGTTTCTATCTTCTTTTGAACGCCGTGCCACTTTGTGTTGCTATGGCGCGGCATCTCGCGTGTGATTGGATAGTGCGTCGCACACATTTACATAGTTCGGCTTTCGGAGATACGCCTCGCAGCGTGGCGGAAATGTTTTGTCCACGCATGCTAAAGCGCATGTTCCATTGTTGTTGCTACAATAGATACCAGTATGCTCGGTCTTTAGTGTATGCTCTTTGTTGGGCCAGCTTTCTATACGAGCTTTTCCACCACAATGTTCCACAACGGAAGTGAAACAAAAAGTGATAGCAACACTAGGCAACACTAACATTAACGTGAAAATAAATACGATACTGATGGGGAACATGGTTTAAGCGTATCAGAGTGGAAAATCACCACACAAATTGTGCAACATACAATTGGAAACTGACTTGTAAATTGTGCTTGAAGTAAATATGACAGCAGGTTCACTAAAAAAAAGACAGAAGAGAGAAAAGGAGTGGTCATAAATGTCGTGTTTGTTTGTTTGTTTGTTTGTTTGCTTGTTTGCTTGCTTGTTTACAGCACAATGCAACACATGCACGGCTTGAAAAAAAAAAAACAACAGGAAGTGTGACCCTTTTTATCTTTCTGCCTTCGAAAGGGCCCCAATGATGAAATTTACAAGACAAATCAACCGCTATGAAAACGTGATTTGTAAAGATGTCGATACGAATGTGCCACCCGCTCCCGTGACGTATACACACAGGCATAGTGTGTGGATGCCATTGAGTGATACGTGCACCATACACACGTAACCTGATGCAGATTGTAATTATCGTATCCGCCATCTTGAAAGACGTACTGGTAAACAAACCCGAGCGAATCGCATTGTGCAGTCGGCTCCATACCCTGAGTTTTGAGGAAGGTGCCTGGGAAATTTGACTCTCTCAGTGAGCCAATCACAAGCCGCTGTGGTTGCTAGAGGCAGAGCTTAATCTCAATTGGCACCATTGTACAGATAGGTGATTCTCACCTCGCATCGCCGCTGGGCATGGTCTGCGAGCATGAGGGGAATCTTCAAAGCCTGTTTTCTCACAATTTTGTCAGGCTAACAAATCAAAAAGTACATTATATTTCGCTTTATAAGACCACTTACAGTATCGGAAAATACAAATGTTTTACATCAATGTAAAGCTTAGGAAATGGGCAATGTGATTCAATGAAAAAATGAAATTTCAAAATTCCCGACTTTTGCCTGAAACCGTTGTCGCCGGTCACATTTGTGCATGTTCTGCCTGACAGTGATTATCTTATGAATTTTAGGGTCAAAGGCCAGATGAAAAAGGTAACAATTTACTATTCAATACAGAAATTGCACTTTTTCTCCATACCTTAAAAATTACTCAATGCATAAACTTATGAATGGGTCAAAGCCAAGTTAAAGTCCTTAAATCCCCAAATACACGCTCTCCTATTCATCCAATTAAACCTAGGTCAAGGAAGTTGAACATTCAACACATTTGTGACAAAAATGTCATTTTAGTATTTTGCAAATTTTGTGAAAATGTAATCACACAATGTCCACATGTACTATAGACCTATTAGGAGAATCATGCATTATGGTGGAGGCATACCAGTCGCCATAGCAACATTTCTAGTTGAGTATGTTTACTAGGCACTAGTTACTGGTATAATGAGGCAATCTTGTTAAACAGGGGTTCCATTTATGCAGTTGCAGAAATCGTTTGTCTGACATGGAAAGCATTTGCCCTTGAGGTTTTCACAGCATTTCTTGCTACCTGTTTCATTGTTCTCTCACTCAGACCCGGAAGACTGCGGGTACGTCCGGTCCTCGGGGTACAGCCCTGCCCTCATGATAACAGCCTACATCCTTGCTGCCATCTGCCTCCTCTTCCTCCTCCCCATCATTGTACTCACCGTCAACTACCAGATGAACCAGCGGTGCAAAGGGAGACGAGGTCGTGGGGTCGTCAGTCACTCCCGTCTTAACCAGGAAGTCCCAATCAATAACGAAACAGAAGCAGATGACCCCTGACAGTGGTGACTTTAATAGACGTTTGGGTTACTGTATACACCATATATTTCACAAATCTAAATATTTCGGGAATCGGGAATCCCTGACGATTTCGCAAGTGGTTAAATTTGCGATCGTGGAGTCCTGTGCTGAAGGGAGAAATATACACACGTACGTCACATCCACATCGGGATCAGAGTCAATATTTTTGCGTGTCTTTAATTTTGCGAATAGCGCCTGACTCACGAAATTCACGAAAAATAAAAACCTCGCAAAATATTCAGCGTATACAGTATGCTTTCCGTGGTCATATTTTGCACTGAAGAGGAAGACAAAAGTCTGTTGTTACGATGAACTTTAAATACAAAGCCAGTTTATGTTTTGTGATGCGAGTATGAACTGCAGTACAGACATGATGTGATGTTCTCAACATTTAAACAACCCCCCAACACACACACACACACAGAGTGTTACACAGTTGTATACACCTGTAATCTCATCGCAGAGCTTGCTATGTGATCCAATATTCTGACTGACTGGTAAAACTTTGGATTACTTGAAAAGTAGCTTGAAATGTTGTCTGGTTTATCATGCAAAGTTGTGATTCTCCTTTCATGTATGGCACACTTAGCGACTATGACCCGGAACAGAATTCGTTAGTGGCCAACAGTGATCACAAAGCATGCTTACTTGTTTTGTGATGTACAAAAATCAGTACCAAGAGAGTTTTCTTTCAAAATCAGTTTATGTTACTCTGGCCACCAGTATAATTTCATATTTTGCAAATGCCCAGATCACATTTTACATAAGGCGCACCTGGTAAAGTAGGGACTGTGAGCGACGCGGTGCGACGCTTCTGCAAAATTTCTTTCAATTTCCGACGTCAAATGACACCCAGCGACGGTGTACAATCACTAGTTTAGACTGCGTGTCGGCGGGCGCCGCCAAGCGTCGCAAAGCGTCAGCTAACTCCCAAGTATACTTGTAAAAGACGAGCTCTCACAAATGGACCGTTGCATGTATGAAAAGGCGCTTTAATATGCACTACTTCTTTTGTATGTTCTCTCTTCAAGACTTTTTTTGTCAAACATGAAATTCCTTCACATTTGATTTTTCTATCACTTTCTTTGTTTGGTTAGGAACATCTAAGCTTGATACAATAATCACAATTCTCTAAAAAAAAATAAATAAATAAATAAAAAAATCCTCTGTCAGAATTTAAATGTAATTCATACTCTTCTCTTGCAACTCTCTATTGGTTTTTTCATACACGGTCTCGTAATAGGTGAGTTTCTGAATATGTTTTGCTACCATGCTGTAGTGTCTGAATTTATACTACAGTGCACTCCTGTAATAATGAACGTGGTTATAACGAAGTGCCAGTTATAACAAAGTAAGAATTAAGGTCGCCAAATTATCCACTGTATTTTTTATTTGTTTGGTTGTTACAAAATTTTGATATAACGAAAGAAAACTGCCGGTCCCGAGAACTTTGTTATAACGAGAGTCCACTGTACGCGTTGTGTATATGCTAGAAAAAGGTCAGAGTAGTAGGTGTGTTCTGACACTTATCCAGGGCCCAGTAGGGAAGTTTAGTGTGCAATTTGCATTAATGCAAAGGCTGACTTTTTTTTTTATTAGAGCAAGAACACTTCTGTACATTTATTCACTGTTGTTTCGATGTACCATGAACTTAGTGTCATTCTAATTCAGAATACTCTTGCTGCTGAATCTTTCATGAGAATTTCTCTTTCTTGAGATATGTTTTCGTGATACACATATTTGGCAAAAATTACTTGTGTCTGAAAAAAACAGGAAGAAGTACCATAATATGCATTGAACCTGTAATACAAAAGCAAGGAGCTGCTAAAATTCTAGAACTATTTGACAATTGACAAGAAGGCAGTGGTGGGCATTCCTTAACTCTTTATGTGCCATGGTGGAAACCCCCTGTGTGCCACGTTATTCTGAGACACGAAGGTAGTCATGCTTTGAGAAAGAATTCTGTGTTTCCAATTTGTGTAACTTCTTCAAATTTCTGTTAAGCTGTACATGATAATGAGCAAAGTGTTAGAGGAATGCCAAACTTTGCTTCGATATACATTGTATGACAAATCTGTTTTCAATATTTCTTTTAAATGACCAGTTGCTACATTACTGTAAAGGCATGAATTTTGCACATAAAACCATGACAGAAACTTAGAATGTAAACGCAAATCTAGTTAGTAACACCGCTTGATAGTTAACCACCACATAGACTGCAAGCCGTATTAAAGTGAGAGGAACAAAGGCGCGAGAAACGCTTTCATTGTACCGGGGGATTAGCAATTTATCGATCGGTTACGGCGGCTTTGTTTGTTGAGCAGAATATGCGAAGTTGGCACGCCGTCGACTGAGTCGGACGTGCGAACGTGGCACATAAAGAGTTAAATCGTTGAAGACTAGTCCCAAGTATACTTGGGTAGGTGTCTATGGAAAACGTATGTCATGGCAAAATCAGCTCGTCCTCAATGGGTTAAAGGGGATGGCTAGTAACAGATCAGTGGGAATCAGTGGGAATGCTGAGGGATGATTGTTCCAATCCTTGTGGGATTCATTTAAGAGTACATTATATATCTACTGTTGTGTGAAAATTACTTGCTTCAGAACGGTCTCATATTCAAGTAATGTGCAGATTAATGCCCCGTCACTGACCAGGGACGCTTACCTGGAAACATTAAACTGCACATTACTTGAATATGAGACCATTCTGAAGCAAATAATTTTCACACAAGAATAGATATATAGTGTACTCTTAAATGAATCCCACAAGGATTGGAACAATCATCCCTCAGCATTCCCACTGATTCCCACTGATCGGTTACTAGCCATCCCCTTTAAGTGGAAATTTGTCCTCCAGTATTGCATCCTGCGAACAACTCACAAAAGTGATCTTTGCTCATGACCATGATGTATCTTATTCAGTACTCATTCTTTGTTCTAGTTTTTGTAAAATTTGTCTCAAATTTCTAACCATGTCATCTGTAATTGTTAGACTGCACTGTGTGCGGGGTTCTTTGTAAAGCTGTATAAACATGTATGTTTGGTTTACTCAAGAGTTATTGTTGTAACAAAGAGGTGTTTCACACTCACAAAAAGAACTTGTTGTAATCATGTTTTAGAAATGCATTTCTCAGAATGTGTTCAGGTGTTCATGGTCATGGAGTGTGGACATTGAAATGATTACTCCTTTGCCAACAGCAAATGGCATTCCATATCTGTTCAGACGAGTTCCTTTGCTAGTCTGAAAGGGTCTCACCAGTGTGAAAGGGTCGAGTCTCCTTTCTGGAAGTACACTCTCTGTGCATGGTATTGAATCCCTGCAATAGTGCATCTGTTCCTGCAAAGTTGTTAGTGTGAGATGTTTTTGGTATATTAAGCTTTGTTCAATGAGAATGCTCTGATGCACTCTGATTATCACATGAGTTAGATATGAATACATGTGTATATTAATTTGTTCTTCAGTGACTCTGCAATTTTTGACACAGACTGTAATTTATCTAAGGTGAAATTTAATGAAACTGTAATGTTGTTACTATTGAACATTTGTTGTTCTCTATTTCTGCACAATGAAGAAAATTGGCACAATACATGTAGAAACCTACAGTAAGAGCAATCTGGTGAACATGTAGATATATAGTGTATGTACATGAATATATGTGGTATGATCAGGGATTTTGCATGTACGTGTAGTGTGTGTAGGTGTGAGATGTTTACAAGTTGTAATGTAACTTTTAGGTCAAGCTGGCATAAAATGTCAAGATCTGTTTTTTTTTTTTTTTTTTCATACTCCTGAATTTACTGCTGTTGAAAATCATTGGACTTGTAGCTAGTGTGTGTGCTACATCAAAGCCATTTATGGGACTCTATCATACTCAGTCCCATGTGAGCAATATCTTGTATGTTGAAGAGAAGGCATGTTGACTCCGAGGTTACATGTGTCTTGTAAAAACATGCAAGGCCCTGGGTTTTACTTCATTGCTAGGAGGAATGATACATGTCTGCTACTCAACCAGGAGTCATTGCACTAAAGATATGACACCTGGGCCCTATTTCATAAAAGGTGTAAAGATATCAACTCTTGCTGGAATGGCAACTTACCTTAGCAACAGCTAATCAGAAAGCAGGATTCTTGTTGTTACCATGGCAATTGCCATTCCAGCAAGGGTTGCTATCATATCATTTATTTTCATTTTTTTTTTTTTTTTTTATGAAATGGGCCCAGGTGTGTGTGAAAGCACATGGGTGGATATGCCCCACCTTCTTTCTTACCAAAGATTGGAAAAGTGGTTGATGGCACACACCTATCAAACTTTTCTGTGTTGTTATTTATTCACTTATATCTATATATATCCATATATAGGGCCTATGTAGTTCAAACTAGGCCACAAAGTTTGATGTACTAGTCTTGGGAAGCTAGTTTCCAAGAGACATATTCTGCCATGTTGTGAAAGAAAAGGCTGCCTCCTTTTTATACAGACATCCTTCCATAGAAAAGTAGGGCAAAGTGTATACCTCAAATTTTTTAGATAATTCTATTAAAAAGTGGTTGATGTCAAGGTATTATTTTTGGCATATCAGCAACATCATTGATTCACATTATATTGGTAAATGGTGGTACTATCCAGCACAATAGATTCAAGCTTCAACTAACGTTTATATTTGACTGGCTAGCTTATCCATTGCTGTGGATCCACGAATGCTCTTCCACTGCGAACCAAATGAGCAGAATCCATACAAATATACAAATTTGAAGTCATGCAAGTTCACATTATGTTTGGTTAAAGAGGGCCTATCGTTGACTTTGTATCAATATTTTTCTTTTTCCTCCCTTGTTCTTCCCCATCAATATGTACAACTGTTTGTTGTTTTCTCTCTATATATCTCACTTCAGAATAGGTCTGTGCGGGTCAATGGCACATTACAAGTGTCAGTGACAAGTGCTGTATTTATTGTTATTATTTTTACAGTGGACTTTCTCCTGTCACTAATGATACTTCCATACTTTCGCTGCATATCTCCTAATCGTCACTGGGGTGACAAAACCTCGTATCTCAAAATCGTCAAATGTTCAGGAGAGCGAAAAAACATGGCGGCCAAAGCACTATAGTGAATGGGAAAGCCTTCTCTTTGACATGTCATGGTGGCTTCATTTTTGGAGTAAGACAGTTAGGATTTGGCCAAGACATCACTTGACCCATTATTTGACCATTAAGCTAAAAAAAAAAAATTTGACATTTTTGAGATACGAGGTCTTGTCACCCCAGCGACGTAATGCTTTTTGTTCACTGGAGCATCCAATGTATATCCAGAGTACCTATTCAAGCAAGGGTGTAGAAGAATCAGTCAAATATAAAGGTTGGTTAAAGCTTTAAGATGTTGTGATAAATCTTTCCCCAACTGCCGAAAGTTTTCTCTATTACATGCAGCCCTGTATGAATAAGAGTTGCTCTTGATTTTAAAGATTGCTTAATGCACACCAATGCATTTAAAGGTATTATTGGACATGGCTGTACAGTTGCATGCAATGATTTGGGAGTAATCGGTATATGAAATAATGCAGTTGTCAGAATGTTCGTCCCGTAATCGGTATAAGAAATAATGCAATTGTCAGAATGTTCGTCCTGTAGCGTAGTATCAAAGTGATGAAATCTGAAGTTTATACTCTTTGTTGCAGAAGTCCTTTTGCTTCCGGTGAGGCCAAATCACAATTTTACCATTCCAGGTTGATTTTCCTCTTAAAGTTAATGGAAACACAAAGGTTTTATGCATAGCTTTAAGGGATCGTATAGTTTTGGTTGAGATTTAACTTCAGGTTGTTATAATTTTTTGGTAAGATAGTGAGAAACCTCTTATGAAATATGAAAGAGCATGTAATTTCATGAGGATTTCAACATTTATTTGATGAAAATTAATTTTGAAATGGCCGAGATATCCACAACAGAGCGTTCCCAATAACGTGTGGGACCCATATTTGATTACGATCGCTTTGTTTTACTTTGTTTTTTGGATGTTTCAGATATTCCAAACCTGATTTTTATCAAATAAACTTTGAATTCCTCGTAAAATGGTATGCTCTGTACTATTTTATAAGTGTTTTCTTGGTATCCGGCAAAAAAGTTAAAGCCCAATTTTCATCTCAACCAATACTGTACCATCCCTTTGACATTAGGCCCACCGATTATATTGCAGCTGTATTTCTTTGATGCCTTTATATATGTGTACATGTTGGTTATTTGATTATATTTAGGAGAAAGAGTGGTTGATAGAGCTTATAGCAGTGTGTGGCAAGTGTTAGGAAGTTAAAATGATTCATTTTGATTGACTTTTGTCATAATTTATTTGGGGGTTTAATTGGTGTAATCAGTCAGTGCAAATCTGAAGAAAAAAGAGAGCATGGAATTAAATGTTACAGAGGTTCTTAAAACATAACAGTCACCAGGGTACAGTGCTCAAATTGATGACAAATATAGAGTTCCCTTTTAAATTCTGACACACGTCTCAAAAAATTGTGAGTTTTCTTTAAGTCTTGTTTTCATCATCCATCTCATCTGTAAAAAAACAAAAAAACAAAAAAATCTTATTCTTTGCCTTGGGTTTCAGAGATTCCCATTTTTGCCCCCACCCCCCCCCCCAAAAAAAAATAAAGTTGAGAAGCAATGACTTAAAAAAGAGAAGCTATTAATTTCATTAAAAACAAACAAAAACAAGATTTTATATGAATTTTTCATTATTTTCTGAAAGAGTACCATTTCTATATTACAAAGTGTTTTGTGAGCATTGAATCATGCAATCACAAAGTTGAAACTTTTAAGTAGTGGTTAGTACAGCTTTTGTAGATCAGTGTTGCTTTGACTTTTTATCAATTTTTGTACTCAAGGGGTTCATGAAAGTTCTTTGACATCCTAGTAAATCTATCGGCAGTTTTGTATTATAAATACAGTATGAATGAATGTGTGTACTGATAATGAGCCTGTCGAGGATAAAAATAATCTCATAGACTCCACCCCATTCAGTGGTTGCTAGGAGACAGTGCCCTCCAATAGTGCCCTGAACATGAACATTTGTACAGTGTAGAATTGTAATCACTTATTCCAGTCTGTTGTGGACATCTAGTTTTGACAAGTCTTAATTCATTGCAAGTGGAAAACCACCCCCCCCCCTAAAAAAAGAAAAAGTTGTATGACAGCTTTTGATTGGTGTTATTGTTGAAAGTCACATCTAGTGCTCACAATTTCAGTGTCTCATATTGCATAATCAATTATTCTTCACAAGTGAAGTGTCACAAGTGAAGTGTTCTTTTTCTATGTCTTTTGATATTCATAGTATTTGTAATGAATTTGTAATGACTCTGTAATGACTTTTGAAACAACCTTGATATGATACTGCTGTGCTATGATGTCGTATAATGTACACTGTTTCCAAGTTACCCCTGTGTATTTCTTGAGCTTTTGCATTATCTGTTAGATTTATATGTAATAGGCAAAAAAAAAAAAAAAAGGTAAATGAAAACATTTTTTCACGATTGAGTTGATCACTCATTCGTACAGAGCATTATATCAGGGTTACTTCACGTCTGGCATACAATGTATAAGTTGTATGTGTAAGTTCAGTTCAAAGGTGCAATACCTATCTTTTTTTATTGTTTTTGTTTTTTAGAGGGAGATCCATAGACTGAGTGATCTGTTCCTTCATTTTCATGATGTAGAAAGTTCAGTGTGATGTTGCATAATGTAATATACAGCTTACAGCTGTTAATGGTGTAATCTGACATACAATATATGTGACCGTGCATCACAAAACCACAAAAAGTTGCATATTGTGATTTTACATGAGGACTCAAAATAGGTGAAATGGTTCAGCTTAGTCGATCTCTGCGTTTTTCATCTTTCGGAATGAGCAATTCTTCTTTTTCATTAATCTAGAATTTGGGATCAGAAAACAAATGGGAAGTTGTGTTTTTTAGCAGTTTTTATTGAACAATTTTCTATAGAATAGTGTGATTAGGTATGTTTTAGAGGCCCCTTTCCATTTCTTATAGATCCTCTTAATACACACTCTTCACTTTACAACTCTAATAACTTCTGGAAGGATGATGCTACTGCTTCGAAAATTGGTATTGGTAATGAATAGAATGTGTTAATAGAGCATGTATACTACATTGTATTTTAGCTTAATCTGCTCATCCCTTGATTATTGTTTGCTAAGGCGTTTTGCATCCTGTCTTTTGTACCGTTCATTGTACAGCCTACACGGCTTGATAAGATTACTTGCATAGACCCTATACTTTGGAGCCTCTCTTCTCAGTATACAAATGATGCACAGGACAGAGTGGATCAGTGAGAATTGGATGCACGAGTTTAAAGGTCCACCTGTTTACCTTTGGGAGCAGTGATTTAAAAAATATTAAAGATATCACATTTGATGCAAATGTGTTGCAAATGTGTATGTCCGTTGTATCACAAAACATTCTACCATATAAAATCTTTGCAATAAAGCCTAGAATATAAGGAGGTATCAGTATTTTTCTCAAACCATAACTGTAGACGGTTTAGTCTGGAAACATTTTTATCATATCTATTGTTCACATTTTGTGTATTTAACAGTACTTAACATCAATTATGCGGATTCAAATTTTTACATTGGTTGTTTCTATCTATAACTCACATTTTAGAACTATTTTGAAGCACTAAAGCTGGGTTTTTGTTTTATCTGCGAATGGTCAATTGTGCCTTTAACTTTGGAACTGTTTAGATCCACGAGCGCAGCAAGTGGGTTTTAGACTGTTCCAAAGTTAAACGAGAGCATCCAATTCTCACGTATCTACGAAATTGGCCTGTGCATCATTTGTGTTATAAAATGGGCCCGTAAATTCTTGAAATACAACCATTTTCCACATCATGTATCCGGTTCACATAGAACAGACTTGAGCCATGCGTTTGGATTTTAGCGGACGCATGACTCAGTGTGGATCAGTAAATAGTCAATGCATGACAATTGACTAGTCAGATTGCAGAGATTCTAAAGCTCATTTTACAATACATGCTTTTCCAGAGTGTGTGCTTTCTTTCTAGTACATGTATTTACATTGGTAGGAGATCGAGAGTCCATATGAATTGAGTTAATCTGCCCTTGCTTAAAGTTCATGTCTTTGGTGACTTTTTGTTGGTTTTGTGATGCAGGATCAGGTATTATACACCTGACACTATATTCTTAGGTTACCAATGTTTCATGGAAAGACAGAACTTCATCTTTTCTTTTCTGTTCAAGCAGGTCTGTATTTAGGACATACCAACAAAGGGCTTTGTTTGATACCTGTTTTTCATTTAACTGATTTGTACGAAACGTAGCATGAATATCAAATGTAAGTAAACTCATTGCCCATGAACCTCATTCGTTATTGAACACATTGAGATCTGTTCTGTTTTGTTTTGTTCTTTCTTTGTCTTATTTTATGGAGTAGATATTATGGATTTCTTGTACAGTATTTTGTTGCAATTGTTGAAGCACATTTGAGTCGAAATAGAAAAGGTGCTATATAAATATTGTTTCTTATTAACTCCCTCCCCACTCCCCCTTCAAGGCAAGCATTTGTGCAGCTACCAATCAATCAATCAGCTACCAATCAATCGATCAGCTGGGTACACATCAACTTTGCAGTATTACACTTAAAAGGGTTTGTACAGTTCTGGTTGAGGTAGAGATTCATGTTTTGAACATTCCTAGGTGAGATAATGAGAAATTGCTTATGAAATATTGAAGAGCATGTAATTCTAAGAAGGATTCAATGTTTATTTGATGAAAATTGGTTTTCAAATGGTTGAGATATCCAAAAAAAAAAAAAAAGGTGATAATAATAAAAGGCAACAGGCCACGCCTTTTATTAGGATCTCTTTGTTTCACCTTGTTTTTAGATATCTCAGCCATTTCAAAACCGATTTTCATCAAATAAACTTTTGATACCCCTTAGAATTGCATGCTCTTTGACATCTCATAGAGTGGTTTCTGAATATCTAGCAAAACGTTGAAAGCTAAATCTTCACCTCAACCAGAACTGTACATGCCCTTTAAGGACAAGAAGGTTGGTTGTGGCTCTTCATGGCTACTGAAGTTAAAATGAAGGGACATTGCAATAGCAAGAAAAGAGAAGAAAAAGGTGTCATGAACAAAACAAGAAGTAGTTGCTTATAACAAATTCATACTGTAAAAGAACTGCAACTTAAATCAGAGTGCTTAGTGTGCCATATTTTGTGTTTAATAATTGTCTCCTAGTTATGTGAAATATAGTGAAATCGTTTGTGTTTTACTTGAATATGACCCTGATTATTCAGCAGGTTGCCCTGTAAGATTTCAAAGTACATTTACACAGAAAAAAAAAAGATATCTATATGTATATGTGGATTGATAGTCATAGTATGACATTATAGGTTTGTTAACTAAAATTAACCTTGACTCAAGGAATTGTATAGTATTAAATGCTTTTGTTTTTTAGACAACCAAGTTTAGCAAGTCTCCTATAGAGTATGTTGTTGATTATAACATGCCCTCACTTTAAGATTTTTTGACCTGTTAACCAAAAAGCTTCAATCTTTTGTCTTGGGGTTGCACACACACACACACACACACACACACACACACACACACACACACACACACACACACATATATATATATATATATATATATATATATATATATATGTACACACACACACATGTAAAACACATATATTAGAGAGAGAGAGAGAGAGAGAGAGTAAGTTGTCCACGTGTTGACGTGATAATATCATCAAAAACAAAACTGACACCAAGTTCATGCTGTATTCACCTACAGTTTATTTCGGCACACAAATTTTCGAGCGATTCGCTCTTTCAACACTTGAGGAAGAGCGGCGAATCGCTCAAAAATTTGTGTGCCGAAATAAACTTGGTGAATACAGCATGCACTTGGTTTCGGTTTAGTATATACATATAATTATAAATAACCGCAATTGGTTTCTGCTCGGAGTCCAAGAAAGTATAGATTCACAACAGTAGTTCAATATGAAAACTCTGTGAGAGACGTAGTTTGGACGAATTTTCGCCCATAATCACTTATAATGGGGCTTTGTCAAGTTAGTGGCAGATTTTATTTTAAAAAATAAAATCTGCCATTGACTTGACAAAGCCCTATGGGCGAAAATTCGTCAAAACGTACGTCTCTCACTGAGTTTTCATATTGAACTACTGTTTTGAATATATATATGACGAGTTTGTTTGCAAAAACCGATAAGTCCATATTTGCCAAATGGAGATATTTGCGATTAAAGGTCAAGAAAAATAAAGAGAATAATAAGAAAATTTTTGCTTCTTTTGACCATAACTTCAAAAATGTACCCTTTAGTATGTAGTGACCAATATATCATATAAAAGGTATTATTTTGCACTTTATGACAGAGACCGTACTTCAAAATCTTCAAAAATGGACTTATCGGTTTTTGCAAACAAACTCTTCATATATACATATATATATATATATATATATATATATATATATATATATATATATACATAGATATATATATATATATATATATATATATATATATATATATATATATACATAGATATATTTATAAACATATTTGAATTACATATTATTTTATATCGTGAAGTTGCCTTGGCCATGTCTGTGATGGTTGCTGCATTTTGTATAATCATGACAACGGGAAGGAGGAGCCAGTGGACTTACTTAGGTTCGTTAGGTTGATATCGGTGCCAAGCTTTAGACCTTTTGACAGATCTTCTTAGAGCTGAGCTTTGAAAATCAACAACGAAAATCAACCAATTTGGAACAGAACTTGGAACAAAATCATATTAAAGCAAAAACAGCAACATGACATAAATTAACATATGCACTCAACCAAAGCAGCATTTTTTTTTTTTTTTTGTAGCGGTGTTAGAGATAAAACAGCAATGACATGAACAGAAATCAGCTGCAACACAGTGGTAATTGCAATGAAGTACATGTAATTCAAAGTAGCATACAGTGCACTCCTTTTATAACGAACTCGTTTATAACGAAATTTCGGTCACGATTATGGCACGGAAAAATCATGCCCCAACATTATCATTTCTATTATTTTATGTCCATTTATTTCGTTATGGCGAAATCTTAATATAACGAAAGAAAAGTGCCGGTCCCGAAGATTTCATCATAACGGGAGTCGACTGTTACACAATGTATAGGGCCTAAACAACAAAATTAAAATAACCAAACGGAATTTAACCAAGCAAACTGAAATTCCTTTGGGTGCATGGTCGCTATAGACAGGTTTGACTGTACCTTGAGTCTGTGCCAGGATGTACTCGGGTAAAATCGTAAGACTATAAAGAGTGCATGAACAGGAAGACAGACCGTCGGATCCGTTAGCATCAAGGACAGCTGAAGGAGGTACGAGACGAACGTAACACGTATAGTACCCCTTTGCTAACAGCTGTGTGTATAGGCTTCCAATGAAATGGGAATTCTGGACCAGTTTAGTTATAACATGGTCCCACGATTAAGAAAAAGTTGAATTTGATAATTATAGGCACATCATTCACAATTGCATTAAAGTTAAATTAAAATTGAGAAAGTTATGACATTTCAAAGTTTCACTGTAATTCTCAAGAAGTGCTTCTTAAACAATAGGTAATGAATTTTTGCAAATAAGTGAGTTGATGTCATCCCTTCACAACTTGGTATCAAGTGTTATCACCTCATATATTTGGCGTATACTGTACCCAGTCTATTTCCCCAAAATAAGCTTGTAGTACGAGCCTTTCCTTACAGCAGTACCTATGTTACAACATCATCAATTATCAACTCAACTAAGAAAATTAATAAAGAGAAATCAGATTTCATATGCTGTCCATGTTCTGTGAGTATTTTTCTGTATGGACTGTACATCCTGTGCCACTATCCTTCGTCACCATGAGTATGTTCACTAGCTTTTTTTTTCCTCATTTAGCTCTGTGTACTGGTTCATCGATAGTCACAATTGTGTAATCAGGAATAGGGATGGGAGGGAGATTCAACCTTGCGTTTGTTAGGCTGGCCTGGTGTTAGGAGCTGCTCTGTAACCAATTCTGCTACTTCCTCAGGTGGGTTCTTGTGGGGCAGGGATGGGTTTAACCTTGTGTTTCTGAGAGACTTGACTCCAGATTTGAGGGCTGTCCTGTAGTGACAATTGTTGAAGGTTTAATCAAGGCCCTGTTTTATCAAAAGATAAAATCAATTTTAAATTTCCTTACCACACAGGCTGTCATGCATAGACACAGCTGAAATCAACAATATAATCAATTTTAACTCTTCATAAAAAAGGGCCCAAGTGAGTTCGTAGTGCATGGGCGTCACCGGGGGGGGGGGGGGGGGGGGGGGGGCTGCGTTGGGTGCGGACGCACCCCCCTTCAGACTTCAGTCTGCGAGCGACCTCAACACCGGACGCTAAATAATTATTCTTATTGGTTTATTTGTTTGTTTTTTTGTGTGTTTTTTGTGGGTTTTTTTTTTGTTTTTACTTTTGTTATTTTGCACCAATGACAACAAAATCGTGGGCAAAAACAATTCTTATCCTGGGCTCTGTCAGCACTAACTTTATACATATCTACGTATTCTACAGTGTTTACTTTTTATCGACCGTACTGTACATCCGTACGGTATATACGGAGCACGTACACGTTTGCTGTACGTGTGCTACTTACAAGTATGTAGGGTCTATGTACCGCACGTCCAATCCATATCGATAATGCGAGCCCAAGTGCGAGCCTTAGCCTCATAAAAATAGTTAGGAGGGGCAAGTATATCATTTTTTCCACCCCCTCCCCATAATTCCCGAGACGAGAAGACTTTCTTGCTTTTTTGCCAGAAAAAAAAAAGTTTACCCCCATAAAAACATTGGAAGGGCAAGCATGTTATTATTTTGCCCCCCCCCCCAATTAATAATTAGTGAGGTGAGAAGATTTCCTTGCTTTTTTGACAGGAAAAAAAGTTGCCTCCATAAAATGTTCGAGGGGCAAGCGCACCATATATTATCTGCCCCACCCCACATTACTATAATTCCCGAGATGAAAAGATTTTCTTGTTTGTTTGTTTGTTTGTTTGTTTGGTTGGTTTTTTTTTTTTTTTTTGGTTTTTTTTTGTTAGAAATCTGTCCAATTATTTCACCCAAAGTGCGTACCAGATGGCAGGTTGCTGAATTTCAATTCTAAACTAGAGATTGTAATTTGTCATCACTGACAAATTAAGGTGATCCGATTTTTTTTTTTTAAATCAATGATTCAAGTCCTGATCGCAATAGGCATGACCATGCAGGTTTCATCTGTGTTCAGAGACATTGGCCGTGTGATGTTTGGATTCTCATTTAGAAAATGGAGTCATATCTGCCATCTTTGGTACCAAATATGTATACACTATAACGAAGATACAGCAACAAGTACATGACCTTTGACCCCACTTTGCACAACCTACATGGCATCTGAGCAAAAAGTGGTTATTTTGTGAAATGATTCTTGTAACATGATCTTTGCGTGTGCAAAATATGGGAAAGATAAGACATGTATTCACCAAGATACAGGATGAAACATTTGTGACCTTTGACCCTAATTTACATACCCAAGATGTTGTCCGATCAAGTAGTTGTTATTTTATGAAATAATGTACGTGACATGCACTAAACATGTGCAAAATATGGGGGTGATAGGGGCTTTTTTTCTTGAGTTATTGCAAAGAAAGTTGCAGAAACAGAAATATCTCAATACATCGAAGATAAGCTTTAGCTTCAACCAAGTATTTTAACATGATTCCGACATCATATGAAAAAACAAAGGGGACAGGTTCGATAGCGCAAAGTCTCAGTTACAACATATTAAAATATGAGAAAAATTCACCGAAGGGTAAGTGAGCTAGTGCTCGATAAAGACAATCATGTCAATTTTCACATCTAGAAAAATTCCCTCCCATAGAGATAACACGTCATAACGAAGAAACAGAAAGAAGTACATATGACCTTTTGACCCCACTTTGCACAGACAAGATGGCATCTGAGCAAAGAGTGGTTATTTTGTGAAATGATTCTTGTAACATGATCTTTGCGTGTGCAAAATATGGGAGAGATAGAACATGTATTCACTTAGATACAGGATGAACCATTTATGACCTTTGACCCTAATTTACATACCCAAGATGGTGTCTGATCAAGTAGTTGTTATTTTATCAAATAATGTACGTGACATGAACTAAACATGTGCAAAATATGGGGGTGATAAGATATGTTTTTCTTGAGTTATTGCAAAGAAAGTTGCAGAAAGAAAGAAATATTTCAATACATCTAAGATAAGCTTTAATTTCAACCAAGTTTTTTGACGTGATGCAGACATCGTATGAAAAAACGAAGGGCACACTTACGATAGCACAAAGTCTCAGCTACAACATACTAAAATCTGGGAGAAATTCACCGAAGCATAAGTGAGCTAGTGCTCGATAAAGATAGTCATGTCAATTTTCATTTCCAGAAAAACTGCACTCCCATAGAGATAACACGTAAACTGGTCAAATTTGACAAGATTACGTTCAATCCATTTTTACGAGGTGATGCCGTCATCTAATCAAAATACTGTTATCATGTTAATGAAAGAACATTTAATAAGCTACAACATACTGAAAACTGGGTGAAAATTGGCCAAGGATAAGTGAGATACGCTCGAGTAAACTTAAAATTTGATGACGTCATTTTGAAAATTTCCTTTTTTTACTTTATTGAGAAATTAGATATCTTTTAATCATTTTGCCAGCATTGCCACCCCATGAAATGACATGTACAACTCATCAGCTTTCAAAATATGTAAAGAAAATGGGGGGTCACCGTCCATCCTGACGAGTAAAATCGGACTTAAAATTGGCGGTTTTTTGGCATAGTTGCACTGTATATCGCCATTGACGCGCGCGCGGAATTTCAACTTTGATGGGCCCGTATGACGTCATATTGAGTCGGATCGACTTGAAACTTGGTAGAAGTATTCCTTGTCATTTCAGACATTCGATCCGTGCAATAAAACGGGAAATTTCTATTGAATATGAGCTGTACGTGCGTATATGCGCGCGCGCGTACGCGTCCGTCGATTTTTTTTGAAATGCTACAAATGACCTGAAACGTGTGTAAAACAATTTTGAGGCTGATTAGAGCATGTTTAAATTTCAACGCGCGCGTACGCGCTCGTTTACTATGAACGTGACTAAATTTTATGAAATATATCAATAGACCTTGACTTGAAATATATGATATGTTAATTTCATTCAAAAATTCCGTTCCATTAGATACTGATGTAAACGTGATTTCAGATAATGACGTCATAATGACGTCACGGTTAACTGATCACATTGATACACTAGATCTGTCGTCCTTAGGACATGATACATATATGGTATAAGTTTGAAAGTGATAGGTAAGGGACTTTTTGAGTTGACCTCTACACAAGATTTGAGGAGAAAGAAATAAAGAAGAAGAAAGAATCCGTACAGATACAATAGGTGATCCGAGAGGATACTCGGATCACCTAAAAAGCGAAGTCTCTCTCGTGTAGGAGGGAGATACCTCTTCCCACACCTTCCCCTGTTCGAATACACCTATATATAGATTGACAGATTTACAAATATTTCATCGAAAGTGTGCACCAAATCTGTCACTTTACTTAATAAAAAATGCAAATGTTCCGTCGTGGGGGAGGGGATATTATCTCCTTTCAATTAAAAATCAACTCTTTCCCAATGGCGGAGCCAAGACTTACACGATGGGGAATGACAATTTCCGGATTTTCCACAAGAAGTGTGCTTCAGATCGCTTTATTTCAATTCTAAAAACTCAAAGCTCCCACATCCTCCCCCTATGCTCTACCTCACTATACCCCCAACCCTACGGTACATGAGAGAGAGAGATTCAATGGTGTTCATTTGTTACCAAAAAATATGAAGGAGCTCATGTTCGACAATGGCATAGACGTCGCTTCTGTATGCAGACGATACGCTGATACTAGCAACAAGCGAAAATGAATTACAGTTGGCTTTAAATGCTCTCAGTGAATACTGTAAGTTATGGTCTCTCCAAGTCAATATCAGTAAAACGAAAGTGGTTATTTTCTCGAGAGGAAAGGTCAGGAGATTTAAACCATTTATGTTTAACACAGAAATATTAGAAGTTGTTGATGAGTATACATATTTGGGAGTAGTGTTCAGCTACAGAAATAATTTCAAAAATGCCCAAGATAAACAAATCAGTCAAGCAAAGAGAGCCATGTAGGGCCTATAACTTGTTGATAAAATCTAGAAAATTAAGGCTGCCTTTAGATATTCAATTAGACCTTTTTGATAAACTTGTTTTGCCAATTCTTATCTACGGAAGCGAGGTATGGGGTTACGAAAATCTAAAGCAATTTGAAGCCTTCCATACAAATTATTGTAAACAGGTGCTAAGATTAAGAAAAACTACAATGAACTGCATGGCCCTTATTGAGCTTGGGAGATTTGAAATGTTTTACACCAACATGACGTTTATTCCTCTCCATGGTTACTACACATCCAGAAAATATTAAACGACTTAGGACTGTCGAATGTGTGGCAAGACTATGGACACTTGTCTATTAAGTGGCTGAGGCCAGCAATTAAACTCAGGCTTTGTGATTTGTATACTCAAAACTGGATGAATAAAGTTAACACTAGCACGCAGTGCATCAACTATAGGATTTTTAAGAGCTCCTTATCATTGGATTCTTATTTAACTAAATTACCATGTTTTTATAGAACTTCACTTGCAAAATTTAGGTGTCTTAACCACCGCTTACCTGTAGTTTCTGGAAGATATAACGGAATTGAAAGACAAAACAGACTGTGTAGCTTTTGTAACCTGGGTCGGATAGGAGATGAATTTCATTATTTATTTGAATGCCTAAAGATGGAGTCATGCAGAAAAAAGTTTGTCAAACCGTATTATAGGATCCGCCCAAATACATTGAAGATGAATCAGTTATTCAATGCAGAATGTAATAAGGAACTGCTAAATCTAGCTAAATTTTCGATAGAGATAATGAAGATCCATTTAACATAAAACTTTAGTATTGTTCCCTTTTTGATATCTTAATTCTGTTATTTCATTATTGTGTATATACATACACTGTACAGTTGTGTTTCGTCAGTTTTTTCCTTGTTTGTATATATATTTAATTATTTGGATTGTTTTGTTTTGTTTTTCACTCTTTTTTAAATCAATCTCATATTGTAACAGTGTCTTGAATTCGATACAGATAGCAATTATAAATGATAATACTAATACCCGGTGTTGCCTAGCAGAAATTTTGATCAATATAATCTAAGATTTTTTTTTTAACCCATCTGCATACTACATACTCAGTCAAGATTTTCATTCATACATACATGCATCTTTTCTATTGTTGTTTTTACTGCTGATTGTAAATAATGTAAATAGTTTATCAAACGCATTTCGTTCAAGATTTTCGCCAATTATATCAAATGTATATTATCTACTGTGCTTTGCTGTTGATTTGTAAATAATGTAAGTAGTAGTTATGAATTGTATTTTTCTTCGTTTTCGTGTTATTACTCTGTGCTATGATTTGATTTTCCCCAATACTCTATATTTGAGTGACATGGGGAAAAAAAAAAACATTGTCATTGTCATTGTCATTGTCATTGTCATTGTCATTGTCATTGTCATTGTCATTGACCCTACCAGCCAAAATATCAAGAATCCTTCATAAATTCCCCCAAAATTCTCGGATCACTACCAAACGTTAATCGTTTGTTACTTGTGTCATTCTCAACTTTTTCTGCAAGTTTCATTCCAGTCCGTTAACTACTTTTTAAGTTATTTTGCACACGGACAAACGAACGAACTAACAAACAAACCAACGGTAACAAAAACATAACCTCCTCCGTTGGCGGAGGTAACAAACAAACCAACGGTAACGAAAACATAACCAGCCTCCTCCCTTGGCGGAGGTAACAAACAAACCAACGGTAACGAAAACATAACCAGCATCCTCCTTTGGCGGAGGTAATTAAGAGCAGTTGGCCTGGTCTGGACTCCTCTTTTTTTCTCCGGTTCTCAGGAATTGCGTCATCCCTTGACTAGATGTGTACACAGTACGGTAGTAGGTTTAGCAGATACACTGTATCTTAAAGAGTCCGGTATCTAGACTACAGTTGTGCAAGTGTCAATCATGACTATTGCCATGCTTGCTTGGGGATAATTCACTACCAAACTATGTAGAAATGCAGGTGTATATGATTCTGTTCTTTGTGTTACTGCAATGGGGAAAGAACTATGCAAACTTTGAAGATATAATACAAGTAAATTAACACAGTCCATTGTGTGTTTGTGCACGCACATTTATGTGTATGACGTGTGTGTTTGGTGTGTGTGCTCGTACATGCACGTGAAACTAAATAAGATGAAAAAAAGCAACAATGACCAACATACTTATAAAAAAAAAACCTATCTTTAAACCTTGGCAAAAACATCCAACACACAGTAACAAAGTATCTTGCACATACAAAAATATCATTATGAACATATTGTACAGGCTCCCCCTCAGTGGAAGATATCTTTATAATTATGTAGGAAACTATGGCCAAAGCACTATCTTTTAATATGCAGTCTATGAACCTCTTTTGTGCATGCTTTCCAAACATATGTATACATAATGAATTCATGAAATAATTTTCCCAAGTCAGAGTACCTGTATATTTCAAATACACACTATTTAAAATATACACATAAACCTAACTTGGAAAAATTATTGCATGAACTTATTTCCACTCTTCCTATCAATGACTTGTTTCTTTTTTACAATCTATCACCTCATTGTACAATCACATTACAAAAGGGCACATCAAAAACCAAATGACTATGATTCTGATATTTTAATATATGGAAAAAGCTGTTTTTAAGCTTCCCATATAAGTGCACAATTCAATGTGATTCAAACTCATTGCTGAAACAAAATATACAAACATTACCTAGACATTGCAACCTTTATTCATATCATCCAGGCAATACTATGGTCAAGTCAAATACACATAAACTCTTTAAAAATGTGTAGATTAGCATGTGAACTAAAAACAATTCAAAGGGGAATGGGACTAAAGGGCAGTGGGCTACAGCAAACAATGATGGTAATTTTTGATATATAGAATTAGGAAACAGAAATAGCAAGAAGTGTATTCCCATTTGCAGAATCGGACATACCGTTACACAACACACAAAATGCCCAGTGTGTATGATGGCAAAGCAAACATCAATCACATTATGCACACCAGTCTCCATGAACGTCATTTCAGTGAACGATGACCATGCATATCCAACCATAACATTTGTGATTGCAATTTTGTCAATGTCGTATATTACACTGCACCATGATACAATGAAGCCTACATGTGTCGACAGACACAGGACTAGCCCAAAAAAATCTGTTGACTTGCACAACACATGATTTATGCACAAGTCAACAAAACAACAAAAGACAAGGACAATCTGGGGCTTCTCCATTGCATCAACTTGCATGATTTGTAGACTTATGTGAGGTCAGTTTGCACAAGGTTTGGTATTCAATGGTAACTGATACACTGTACATACCTATAACAATATGTCTGTATACTAGCTCTGATCAATGATGCTTCATTTAGCATTGTATTTCCTTCTCTCCAAATATCAACCGATCACATTAAGTCACACACAAACATGTCCAGAAAAATGTGGAAAAATAGTCATAGTGTGCAGAAATGGCCAAGTGTTTAAGAGCAGCCTCACCTACATATTTGACTGCAACTTAACATTCAAAAATAATTTTCTAAAAACTACTTATAAAGACATTCCAGCTTTCCTACCAACACTAAGACAGATTAATGAAAATAGCATTTGGTAAATTATATCACTTAAAAGCTCACCATCTAAAATTAATCAAATATATTTGTTAAAATAAAAATAATAAATAATGACATCAATGTTTTGACGCTCTATTAGGCTTTTGAGGCAACAGGTGACTCAAAGAGAAAAAAAAAGGAAGTTCTCAAATTTATTATAAATTTAGGATCTTTATTACGCAAACCTACAAATGACACACTGCACATGAGTATTCTATGCTTTTCTTCATGATTTTTCACAGGTGTGGCTCACAGTCTCACACCTTGGCCATCTATTCTAATACCGGTTAGAGGTTTTTGTTTTTTATTTGCAACAGATTGATAAATTGCCCTACATCGAAGTAAATAAGCACCAAGTTAACTGGTGTTTTTAGAAGTAGCCATGATAAAAACTCATTGGCATACATACTTGGGCTGGATTCAAACCATTGACCCCCTGATCACTGGACAGGCTTCTCTGGACCGCTGGACAAATACTGGACCACTGTGCTTCCAACCGACAGTCGGTGCTCGTTCAAACGGGTGCTGCATATTTATTCAAATCAATGAAATTCTTACTTTTTTTTCATTACCGACTGATGATTAACAAAACTTGTCCCAGGAGTTTCATTAATTTGAGGCTTTTTGGGTTTGTTGATATTGCCATAGTTGGTTGTTGGTGCTTTCAATTGTTTTCAAACTGAAACCTGAACTCACATGTACACTGATTGACTGATTGATTGTAAGGAACCTACACATTTATAATTACCTCCGGTTTACCGTCGGTTTGTTTGTTTGTTTGTTTGTCGGTGTTCAAAATAACTGAAAAAGTAGTTTAACGGATTTGGATGAATTAAACTTACAGGAAAGGTTGAGAATGACACAAGTAACAAATGATTAAATTTTGGTAGTGATCCGAGATTTTTTTTTGGGGGGGGGGGGGGAATTTATGAAGGATTTTTGATACTTTGACAGGTAGGGTCAATGAACTTGGGAGTTCAAGCTGCTCATTTTTTAGGTTTTCAAACGCGCACTAACATGCGTGCTCTAGTTTTTGCCTACTAGGGTGAGGCGCGACGCGCAGCTGAGGGTTAATGATGTAACAAAGGCTTATATGGGTGGAAATCACTGATCTCTATGGAAGAGCCCAAAGAGCTTTTCCGCAGTGGTAGAGATGACAAAAATCTCTTTGGGAAGAGCAAGATCTTTGGTGGAAAGTAGCTGCTTGGCAGAGGTCTGTTCTCTAAGAGTGCTTTTCTAGTTGTAGATGTGTTTGTATTGACCTGGAGAAGTAAAATGCTATAAGTTTGAAGATTCAGACCAACAAAAAAACCAAGCAAAAACAAAACAACTTTTTTACACAACAATACAATCAACAACTTAAAAATACATTGAATAGTCACACCAACAGCTGGCTTTCCCCTTATGCAACCTTCAAAAGCTATGTCCACGCAATTCTATTACAGTAACAAGAATATAAAGTGGAGTACTCAAATGTGAAAGCACTATGGTCAATAATAACCTGTACATATAGTGCATATACAACTTGTACACTGTATGTAAATTCACTAGGTTTGATCGAGTGGGTTTAGAAAAAACATCAGGAAATATTCTCAGAACTTAATTTCTTTTACTTTCATATAAATATGTTAGTCTAAAAAAAAAGAAGAAAAGAAGGTGCATACTAGTACAGGAAATCTGCTCTATATAAAAACATAAAGCAGTTTCAACACATTCACACACACACACACTAACATATTGTTCTACTCTCACGTCTATGTTACAGATGACGATCTAGCGTACATTGTTTTATGTTTTATGAAATCTTGCTTTCATTATCTTGTGAATTCATAAAATAATCATTCTGTACAGAACAACAACAAGTGCAACAACAACTATGACAGAATCCTACCAATTACGTGTGTATCAAAAAACCCACATGGCCATAATGACTAGCTAGTGCAGCAGTACATGTATATTCATTTCCAGGTAAATGGTCACACAGCTGTTTGGAGGGCATTATCACTTCAATCTCCAGTCTGCTAAGCAAGCAAACTAAATGGAAAAGTGCAATAAGAAAAACAAAATGCTAGATAATATATGGCATAAACCAATGGTATGGCTGAAGGTATACAGAACTTTGGTACAGAGCACGTATCGATTGCAATTGAAGATGAATATGCATCTAGTTGGCAAACACATTTTCCAAGTACCGTATATCTGACCTTTCTTTTTTCTTTTCTTTTTATCTGACCTTTCTTTTTTCTTTTTCTTTTTTCTTTTCAGTATTCATGGCAGTTCAAAATATTGTAACTGTCAAAATATTGATTTTGGTGGCACTCTTTGTAAAAAGCATTACCTGTCCGCATGCTGTCAAGATAAAAGTCTTCTTACATTGATCCATATGCAAAGCTTTAGCACCCTTTGCCTGTATGAACTTCAAGACTACTTGTATGATACAAATACACTTTCCTAACCACAGCACCTTTAAAGTTGCCAGACATGGCCAAAGCTGGGATGACACACCACTAATGCAAATTCTCACCTACACATCTTAAACTTTTACTGGACTCTCTGAACGGATGTGAAAATCTGACTTAAATTCCACGGGCAATTACAGTATCAACATATCAACTTGGTACATGTACATCAGATCAGTACAAATACATTTTGTAAATTTGAAAAGAAAATGGATGATATGCCCCATTTGTACACTGCATCTAAAGCAGTTTTATTCTAGTCTACACCTCATTTGGATACCTCACTTTTAATAGTAAACACAAGTCAATTGCTGTCTCCTTTCCATCACGGGGAGAGAATAGTGATGCGAAGACATATTTTGATGGGTTCCACCCACCTAACGAGCTCCAGATATTTAAGCAAAGATGGTCCCCAGCATTGTTTGTTGTATGTCCAATTAATGTATACACACAATGAAGGCACTATTCTCCATAGGGAAGCCTTACTCTGATTGCCAAGCACAGAACCAATCCAGCAAGAACACAGCTACAAACATCACTATCATTTTCCATTAGTTAATCTTGTTTCAGCACTGTCAAAAGGCTAACCTTGTGTAAGTTAAACATTGTTTAGCCAATTCAAGACCACTGAATTTGGTTGGTGAGTCTAAACCCTGCAGCTAAATCATAAGAAAATGTCCCAAAACAGAATGCAGGGACTCCAACTCCCCCACTTAGAGGTCATTTTTGCAAAATACCCCGCTCCCTTGCTTGAGGATCAATTTGGCCTGCTCTAGCTGTGTCTCCCTTCAAACCATAATTCTGTTTTAGCTTTCTCTTGCCGAACTTTTTCATACGTGTCATAGAAATATGGCTACGACAGCACCAGTGTGCTAACTGTAGCTTCCATGGCCATATAAGCAGACCCTAGATGCCAGCCGCAAGGGACATCAGGCTTGTAATTTGCCCGTCAAATTGTGCACGGCAGCAGAGTCTCAAGGTTGCTATTTAGAGGTCTGCGTGGGAGAGTCTCCCATTTAGATGCAAAAACCCACACTTCCTTCATCAACATGATTTCTTGGTTTAGCTCAAATTACGACATGGCCACGGAAATTAATACAAAATCAGTGCTACGAGGAAAGTACTCAGTGAAGTTAACGCCCAGCATATCTCTTCAAGTACCGAAAATAAGAGCTATGTGTGAGCTTGCCCATAATGTACTAGCCTCCTATGAATGGTCTATGCAATGTGCACAAAATCAACTTTTACTGTACAGATGTACAGTACCCATCCAACTTATTTAAAAGCATGTCATTTCATATTGCATTACATGCACTTTACAAACAGACAGCTGGTCACTCGAGATAAAGGAATGATAATTGACAAATTTGATTTGTGAGATATAACAACACAAAATCAAAAGAATGAAGACAAACAAACTAAACTACAATGGCTTTTGCATTTATAGAAAAGCAGCAATAGTTAGCATTTATGGGAGTGCAAGTTTTAGCCACTAATGAACATACGAAAGACATAATTCTCAGTAACAAAGATTTAATGACCCCAACTCTGCGAGTACTGAATGCATAAGTTAAAAATCAATCTTACAAGTATGCTTAGCCTGCTATCAAAGCTGAGAGCTGCCTTCCTCTCACACCACGCTGCCAGTCTACTCCATGTATCACAAAACTAATTCAGCCAAGGGAATAGCTTTCCTGATAGGCCTATCAGAAAAACAATTTGCAATGCATCTTTTTCTTTTTAATACCACTGCTACAGAATCTACTATGTGGTAGTTTTCTTCCATAGAAGTGTACAGGATACCATATGAGATACATGCATTACTCATCACCTGAAATTACTAATCAAATTTGAGCTTAAAAATTATTCCACACGGTCTGACACAACCTGGATACACAGAATCTTGAGGGTTGGTTTCACTGCTGACTTTGCAGCTCTACTAAAACATGGTAGTGTAATACCTTGAGAGAAAAAGATCCATTATGTCATAGACGAAAGATTGATTCAAGGTCAGGGTAACTTTCACATCATGAACTAGACACATTAACCTTGATGAGAAGAAATGATGCCTTACACTGTGCTCTTACACTCAAATTACGAAGCTATGAAAAAGTGCTACAAATGCTTTTGTTTCCCACTTCATAAGGTACATGTGTATACTCCTGAGAATAATGATTGTAGATATTTTGCATTTCTTTAGCTGTACATCAGTTTTCAAACTTCATAAACTACTCAAGGCACTTAACATAATCTCATGTGGCACCTCGTTAGAGACATCAGACATAACAAAACCTTCTTCAATACAACAAGGTGATTTTGCAGGTCCAAACTCATTTTTCAGTTTTTGTGATCTATTTAAATGCAGTGAAAAACCTGATATAGCAAATGAAAATGCCATCTTGTTCTAGGTACGTCTCTATGAGGTCCCCAAGTGTTTGAAATCTCGCCCACTTTGTAATGTTCAGATTCCTACCAGGTATCTATTCCTACCAACCGGTAGTGAGTAGTAGTTTCAATGGGGTGTCTTGCTGAAAGTCTTGCAGGGATCATACCTTGAAACTTCTAGTAGACTAGTATGCTATTCACATCCTTTTAGAGTGTGAGAGGTAGATTGAGCAGAAATTCAACACATGGCATTCCAATGCCAAATTACAAAGCAATACTGTAAAACCATAAATTTTTGCATTGCACGAAACTTCTTAATTAATTTGTCAAGCCCTGATTTGCAAAAGTAAGATGCAGGCGAAAGTTTTGGTCTACACAATGCATGGTATGCCAGTGGCGAGACTTGCAAATGTTTCACGCCACAAATGGTTCTGGTATTAAGAGTAAATGAAAATGTAATAAAAAGATTTTGTCATATATCGGAAGGTTTTACAAGAGGCGGGTCCTGCCTTTTGAAGACAAAAAGCCAAAGAAGGCAAAGAGGCGAATGGAACAGATGTGAGGGAAGGCAGCCCAAAGCCTGGAAACCAGACTAATGCTTACATAGAATGATTGTCATTCACTCACAAAGAACACATACAGTCTGTAAGGAAGGCATGTTATTAGGCTACATTTCAGTCCCTCTCTGCCAGTGCAGAGGCTGCCTCTTATCTGCGGTCACAGTGCTGCTTCGATGTCATCATCGTTGTTGATGTGAACCGTTTCGCCAAGATCTGCTCTGTCATCGAAGCGAATAGTGTCTGCAGCCTGGTGGAGCTCAAAGATAATAATCTGTGAGGGCGAGAGTTGTTAGACGCATTGTTAACAGTGACAATCAAAGCAAAATAATTATAGTCTTTTTGGCAAATAATGATTAAAATCACATCTTTTTTTAAAACACTTTGCAAAAGGTTCCTCATAATATGTTCTTGTTAAGTTTGCTCCCCTTTCTGTACAGCTGTACAGTCAATCTGGGGAAGTCTATAAAACATTAATTAAACTGCATAGTTAACAAAAAACCCACATACAAGTTTTGTATTGCAAGTTTTGCACAGATATTGTCATTTCATTTTATATTCAATATGACATCATATACTAGTACCTAAAATTTCACAGCAATATCTGTAAAATTTTCACAATCAAATCAGAGACTCAGAGTAAAAGCATGGCACATTCTGTACAACAAAACAAAACCAGAAATGTCACTATGGCGACTGGTATGCCTCCACCATAATGCAGGGTTCTCCTATAAATAGGTCTATAGTACAATGTCTTGACAATGTGTGATGACAGTTTCACATAATTGGCAAAATATCAAAATAACAAGTGATGAATGTTCACTTTCTGTGAACTAGGTTTTGCTATATCGTCAGAATGCAGGTACATGTATTTGGGGATTTGAGGATTCTTAATTGACTTTTAACCCTTTTATAAGTTTATGCATTGAGTAATTTTCAAAGTATGAAGAAACAGTGTAATTTCAGTATTAAATAGAAACTTTTTGCATTTTAGCCTGGCCTTTGACCCTGACCGTTGACCCTATGACCTTAAAATTCCCAAGAGAATCACTGTCAGGTAGAACATGCATAACTATGTACCAAGTTTCATGATACCTTGAGTCACTTTCAAGATATGGAGGAAAAAGTGAAAATGTATTATTCGGCTATGTCAAAATTCTGATATAATGAAAAAAAAAAAAACTGCTGGTCAAGAGACTTTGTTTTAGCGGGAATTGTCTATAGTAACTATCAAGCGTGTTCACTCTGTGCATTGTAATGTGGACATATTTGAGGACATATTCAAGAAACCCTTAACAATCCTGCATCTCACCTCATTCTTGCCTTGCTGAAGGAGGGGACCAGGCAGGTAATAGTTACGCTGAGGTCCAATGTTCCAGTACCTCCCGAGATTAAATCCATTGACGAAGATCACTCCTTTTTCCCATCCCTGCCATCCACAAGGGATTTTAAAAATAATAATCACATCCAAGATGAAATTATTAGGAAAAGAGGGCATATCATGGTACATTCCAAAGTAATGAAGCAAATCCTAATCATATGGTTAGTTGAGAGCATACATGTGACTATCCATGTACTTTCCCTATCACATAATAACTGATATCTGATGGCCCTCAGCATCTCACCTAGTCACTTGTCTTCAAGTAACAAGTTTCAGATCTCGTTTTGCTTATGATTGGTCATTACAATAAAAATACATGACCAGTCATTAGCACTTTGACAACATGATGGTGAGTGGACAAAATTTCATCATTTCATTTACTCTGGAAATTGGCTCCTACAGGATCTAACATGCCCACTTCATCATTTCATAAAACAGATAATGCACATCACTTTGTTCAGGCATTTAAATACAATTACCCACACTCCGTACTCCCAAAATAGTCCAGACACTCTCAGCAACTGCCTCAGGCGAGTTATAGTGTTCCAAGGATACCTTGTGGCGGTAATTCTTACTAAAGCCCATACTGATGGATATTATTTGTCTAATAAGAACTACATGAGGTCCTTCTCACATGCATAGAGACTATCTTATGGCATTTTGTGTTCTAAGAACTAATTATTATCATTACTATCATTATCATTATTATTATCATTATTATTATCATTATTATTGTTATTATCATCATTATTATTATTATTATTATTATTATTATTATCATTATTATTATTATCATTATTATTATTATTATTATTATTATCTCTCCATTCTCTTTCTATTTATCCATCTTTCTATCAATCCATCTATATATCTATCTACTGATATTCCTCTCTCTCTCTCCTGCACAAAGTCACATGTGACAGAATAGCTTGAAAAACTCTTCAAAACCCCCTGCACCAAATATAAAATTCCCCAGATGCATTGAACTCCATGGGACAAGAGAGCTCTGGTGTACCTTCATGTTGATGAATGTGTCCTTTGGCTGGCTGTCTTGAATTTCCAGAGTAGCCCTATAGAGGGCAGGCTGCTTCTCATGGCCACTGTAAGGGGCCCATTTTGGCGATGAAGAGACACTGTGAACCAGACAAAGGGAAACAAAACAAACCAAACAAAAAGTTGTGAATGAGATTTGAAGTGGGCAGTCTTGACCAGGAGGGGACCATGGTTACGTGCTTGCTGCTCTATAGTTTTCTAGTCGGTCCCGCTGTTGGGGCTTCATCAAACAAGCTACATCTTGCAATTTTAGCTGGTGTAAACTAAGGACACCATTTCTGGTTGATGCTAGTAATATGTGATCCTGCATCACAAAACGGACACAAAGTCGCGAGACATGGATTTTTAGTCAAGGACAGATTCTGAAAGAGCAGACTTTAAGCTTTAAAATGATGTATAACTCAATTCAAATGGCCTCTCCTACCCTATCTAAATATTGGAAAGAAAGCACACACTCAGGAAATAAAGAAAAGAGGCTCTGAAGCACATGGTCTATTCAAGTGCTTAATCTTTACCAAGCCTAACTGCGACCAGCCCCAACGCGTACAGCGTTGAGGCTGCGCCGTTTTCGCATTCAGATCTTAATGTTGTTACGTAGTCTCTTGTACAAAATGGGTGCCGTTCCGGCGCTATATTTCCTTAATTTTTCAACAAAAACTACTAGGAATATTTCATGGGTCGATTAAACCAAAATGATTCCAATCGGCGACTGTTTGATGCATTTCATTACTTATGATGCAGAAAATGTTGTCTTATAAGGCGAGTTATCTTCAGCTCACCTTGTGCGCTTGTGCAAGTTATTGTGAGTTTAGTGAGCATCAGTGAGCTGAAGATAATTTGCCTTATAAGACAACATTTTCTGCATCATAAGCAATGAAATGCATCAAACAGTCACCGATTGGAATCATTTAGGTTAAATCGACCCATGTAAGTATTCCTAGTAATTTTTGTTGAAAAATAAAGGAAATATAGCGCCGGATCAGCACCCGTTTTGTACAAGAGACTACAACATTAAGATCTGAATGCGAAAACGGCGCAGCCCCAATGCTGTACGCGTTGGGGCTGGTCGCAGTTATACCAAGCCACGCTAGCTGTGCGATGAATAGGACAAAAAACAGGATGTTAACCACCAGAGTAACAACAATGAAGGGATTATCAGATTAAATTGAAATTGAGCATGTTTTATGAATACATTCTGTCCATGATTAATGCCAATTTTCAAGGCAGTAGCATCATCCTTTCTAAAGTTTATTAGAGTTGAAAGTGAAGAGTGTTTACAGGGTTTTTAAGAACAAAAAGAGGACTCTAAAGACACACCTAATCACAATATTCTCAAAAAAGAAGTGTTGGAGATAAACTGCTAAAAAACATATTTTCCTGTTCATTTTATGATCCCAAATTTTAGTATAATATAGAAGAAGACTTGCTCTTTTAGAAAATATAAAAAAGTCAAGACTGGCGAGGTTGACCCATTTCACCTATTTTCAGTCCTCACACAAAATCAGTGCATGCAACTTTTTGTTTGTTTTGTGATGCACAGTCACATATATATACACCCTCTTTCTTTATTTTATCTTACAGAACAGAAACAAACAGAGTCAGAAAGTCAAATACATGAAGCAAGGTCTTGGTCTTGGGGATAAAAATGTGACAAAATGATGAGGAGCAGAAAAGAAAATACATCGCTGCTGAACCCTGTTCATTTGCTTTTACAAATAATATCCCCCTTAAACATGGACATAGGGCCAGATCAAACCTCTCTTTGTATACAATATTAACTAATTTGTTTGTCAGTATTCTTGTCCTTACGCCTCCATGAAGTGGGTCTTGAATTCCAGTGGGTACATCTCCCATTTCTCTTGCTTTTTCCCATCGAGCAGAACGTCACCCACCAGTCCTGACAAGGCACAAACACAAATTCCATCGAAATGAAATAAATCAATAGACCTAAACTTTGCTTTACATTCAAGGAACTGCCATTACTGCAAAACAGTCACATAACATTAAAATGCCGTGTGAAATTTTCATCCCTTTTTAATCTGTTCCTTATGGAAACCTGGTATACTAGGCTCCCACAATGTTCCCAAAACGTAGACAAGAGTGTCGGTATTCATGTTCTAAATTCATGTTGATTATCATAACTGTGTATTCCAACGTAGTAAAGCACTTGTTCTGCTATAAAACTCATACAAAGACATACCTAGCCATCAAGGCTGAGCTTACTCAATTTTGACTTTCACTGACCCCAGTTTGGTACCCATGTAGTGTATTAAAAAAAAGAGAGTTTGCGAGTCCATCAGTGCACGCTCTACAGTTTGCTATTCACAATCTACCATGAACATGGCAAATTTCAGGCTTTTATTTAACTGTCATAGATTCATTACACAGTTATCAGCATCTATACAAGTCAAATAATATACAATTGTATACTTGTCACCCAAATATGACAACTGCAAAGAAAAGATACCACCATTCCTGTTGCTAGCATTTACTGAACAAAAAAAATACCACACTGCAGTTGAATTATTTTATTGAAGGAACTTAACCATACAATTAAAAAAAAAATGCTCATGTAGAACATGGACAGGGCAAATATTTACCTTATATTAAAAAAAACTAGAAATGTCGCTATGGCGACTGGTATGCCTCCGCCATAATCCATGACTCTCCTAATAGGTCTATAGTACATGTGGACAATGTGTGATTACATTTTCACAAAACTGGCAAAATATCAAAATGACATGTTTGTCACAAAAGTGTTGAATGTTCACCTTCCTTGACATAGGTTTAATTGGACGAATAGGAGAGCACGTATTTGGGGATTGAAGGACTTTAAGTTGACTTTGACCCTTTCATAAGTTTATACCTTGAGTAAGTTTCAAGGTATGGAGAAAAAAATGCAATTTCTGTATTGAATAGTAAATTGTTACCATTTTCATCTGGCCATTGACCCTAAAACTCATAAGAGAATTACTGTCAGGCAGAACATGCATAAATATGTACTAAGTTTCATGATAACTTGAGCCACTTCCGAGATATGGAGGAAGAAGTAAGTTCAGCACTTTCACTTGATCTTTGACCTTTTGACCTTTTTGGCAAAAAACAAAAAACAAAAATAAAAACAAAACTTTCTAGAGAATCACTATCAGGTTAAAAATGCATACACCAAGTTTAAAAAAAAAAATCCTGCTGGCATTGCACAAATATGAGGGAAATAGTAAAATTTTGAAGTGTTGCCATTGACCTTTGACCCCTGACCTTTGACCCCATGAACCCCAAATTCCCTAGCTAATCACTGCCAGTCAGTACATGCATATATACTATGTTCCATGAAGATACCTTGAACTATTTCCAAGATACGGAGAAAAAAGTTAAATTTCACATTTTTTACTTGACCTTTTGACCTTTGACCGCATGATCCCAAATTTTCACTAGAGAATCTTGATTGAGTAATACATGTATACACTAAGTTTCAAGAAAATATCTTCAGGCATGGCATAGATATGGGGGAAATAGTAAAATTTTAAGCATTTGACCTTGACCTTTTGACCTTTGACCTTGAGCATGTGTACCCAAAAGTTGATAGGCACAACTTCACCCCCTAATACACAGACATGCCAAGTTTCATTAGGATACCTCAAAAGCTTTTGGTAGTTACCCTGTCCACAAAATTCATTACGGACGGACGGAAGGACGGACGGACGGACAACCCGAAAACATAATGCCTCCGGCACCACTTCGTGGCGGAGGCATAAAAAAAAAAAAAATGTTTACTAGTTGATATACCTTTACGCTCATGCTGCAGAGTTTGATCATAGTTTATTCTGCCAAGATTTTCGACAAGAATATCAAGCACATTGTCGGATCCTTTTCCCCTCTGTTGATGCAAAAGAGAAGACATTGAAGAAAGAAAAAAAATGCTACACGTTACATTGCAGGAATACGTTCCGACATACATTGAACACTGCTTAAGCAGACCAAGCCTATGTCAAATGATCAGCAAAGTCGGTGAAAATATATATAAAAAAAACATCCCTTTCTACATTCATTGCTTTACACGTTATTCCTCCATACTTGCAGATTAAAGTGAATACTGTCGAAGTCAATATGTTTTCCCCTATCTCATCCATATCAACTTAGGCAGAGTTGACTGTACAAAAAAAAAATAATAAATAACAGCTATTTATATTACATTTCCAGAGTCCCTTGTGATTAACGCCTCTGGCAGGAGATATACGTATCTCAACATGAGACTTTTTAATTTATGATTGACATGACAGACATTGGCAGACTTTGCTCCCCCAGCCCCAAGAAGACGAACTTAGTAAATCAATGACTACACAAGAGGGTGGGAAATGTTTCTGTTTACATAGTCCTGCTGAAGCTTCATCCACCATTACAGACATAAAGCAATATGCACAACGCTGGACAGCTTTCAGGGAGAACCGATTAACTGTTTCAATATTAAAGGGATGGTACAGTATTGGTGGAGATGAGAATTGGGCTTTTAACTTTTTGCGAGATACCAAGAAAACACTTATGATATAGTACAGAGCATACCGTTTTAAGAGGAATTCAAAGTTTGTTTGATGAAAATCGGGTTTGGGATGACCGAAACATCCAAAAACAAAGTAAAACAAAGTGATCATAATAAAGTGTGGGTCCCACACTTTATTAGAATCGCTCTTTTTTGGATATCTCAGCCATTTCAAAATCAGTTTTCATCAAATAAACTTTGAATTCGTCATATAATTACATGCTCTTTCATATTTCACAAGAGGTTTCTCATTATCTCACCAAAAAATGTTAGAAATCTGAAATTAGGTCTCAACCAAAACTGTACGATCCCTTTAAAAGATAATCAAAAATTTCATATCATACACAGGTAGTACCATTTCTCCTTCCTTTTCTCTCTCATCTCTTTTTCCTTTTTCAATCACACATGAAAAATTGATTGACCACTGTAGTATTACCATAATAGGTACAATGGCAGTAACATACTGCATGTAGAAACCTGCCAAGCAGATTATGGCTTCTAACTCTATCACAGGAATGCTAACCTGGTAAATAGCATTGTAGCATTCTGAGGGATAAAAAGACCTTAGATGGAAAACAGTATTTTCACCTTTCCTGCAATAGACATGATACTGTGTAATCATACAATCTGAGAAAAAAAGAGTACTTTTCATGAAACCTGCAGTACTTTTGGCAAAAAAGCAATACAAAATACTATCAAAACCTAGTGACTTACACCAAACTCCACTTCTCTGTCTTCTGTGTCGGTCTTCCTCATTAACACACCTATTTCTTCTCCATTCCACAGAACCTTGGCCAGGCAGAGAAACAAATGTGGGAGAGTTAAAACCCTGTTCGTGAACATTTCATTGTCAAGAGCAAGAACTTCTCCTTTGCAGACAACCCTTTTTGCTTCCCCATTATCAAGGTTGCAATGCAAGACCAAAACTCTGGTATGCATAGCTGTAAACCATTTCATACATCAACAATCATGGCTCCCCCAGAGCTGGTGGTTGCTTCACACAGTAAAACTCTGCCCATTGGATAAGAATTTGGTGGTCCTTGTCTGCATTTCACAGGCGGCCACTGCATGCACATTTGATACAACTCATAGCTTTCCTGAAGGACTGTTTGAAGTGGAGACATAGATCACGTTGCCACTGTAGAAGAGTTTGACTGTGTATCATTACCCCCCTGGTTTGTATGGAGGGTACTTGATTTTTCTTCCAGCAACATGTCACTGTTGCCATGCAATTGATTCCTCCACTGCTGCTCATTAGAACACGACTCTTTGCAATACTGTAAAACAAGGAATGTTCGCGTGCATTTTAATTGCGTGAATTTCGTGAGAGCCAAGATTCGCGAAATTAAAATGCACGTGAAAGTTCTTCTCTACACTATTTACATTGAACGCCAGTAGTAATTCGCAAAAAATTCATGCTACGAAAAAGGCCGTCGGCTCCAATTCGCAAAACTTTCAAGCCGCGAATATATCATGTTTTACAGTACTTATGGTGCAGAATGCATACAACAGACAGAAATAATTCAAGAGAGGAGACAAATGTCAACAAAAGACATACTGGTAGGCCTATAGCAAAAAGAAAAACATCACAGTATCACAGATTTGATACTCAGAAGCAACTTGCTTTCCCAGTTTTGTTTTGTTCATTCTACAATACTTTTTTTTTCTTCCAAGACAGCATTTAAAGTCTGTGCGATGCAACTTTTTTATCCAAAGCAACATGATACATGTATGCTAATTGAAGCACACTTTTAACTCATTGTGGACAAACTCAGTTTGCTGTAAACATACATTTCGCGACCATACCTGAGACTAGTCTTCAAAGGGTAAAATGTAAATTTGAATACATGAAATGGTGTTATTTGTTTGTAAAATTGACATGGACTTTGTAGGTAATCAAGATTATGTGCAACCAGTAACTCATTACAAATGCTCATTTTCACCTGGGCTCTGTCCCGTGGTGATATGGTCAGCGTCAGCTTGGCTGGCTTGGAAGGGACCCGAGTCCTGTAGAGCAGGAAACCGTAGCCCTGGCCACCCCCATTATTGATTGGAAGCTTCTCCATTGCCTGCACGTCATCATTGTAGATGGGCTTCTGCATGGTTGAGAATGGGGAGGAGCATGTGTACACAAAGAGGGTGACTTGAGAAGGAATATGTCTCACAGGCAACAACACACCCTGATGCCATGGCTTTGTGTGGTGAGCTGACAACCATGAGAGACTTCAGTATGAGGGAGCATCAACATGCCTCCCTACATCAAAGTATTTCATTAGAAACACTTTCCTGATGATACTGGGATATAAACACACTGTGTACCATTAAACTAAGGTCTTGTATATGTAAGCCAAAAAAAAAAAAAACCAAACAAACAAACAAACAAACAACAAAAAATTACTTTAAATACTTTGATCACAATGGCCCTCATTTAACAATACACGGCAGAAAACCTATCAAAATGAGCAAGATTTAAAATTTTACGAAATTATCAAATATAATACACAAGTGTGTATGGACATGAACACTCACCCCAACAATTTCCAGTACTGATGGAAATGAAAGACTCTCTTGAACTTTGACCTCTGGATATGCCACCTTGCCAATGGCCACAGGAAGATCAGGTAAGTGACTGGGAACTATAACAACAGTTAATGAAGAAAGTGTTGGAAGAAAATATGCATTAAACTCAGTGCTCAGCATCTTGGCAGGAATTAAAAGTGACCTCATATTCTTGCATCTACTGAGTGCAGAGATATCATGTGATATACCATCTAACATGCTCTAGGGTTCTGTTGCATTAGAAAAAAATGAAATCAAACCTAAGTCCAAATCAAAGATACATTAGGCATCAGTGAATCGGAATCGAGTATTCAGACACGTATGTTTGATTTTCTGACTTATCTTTAATCTCAGCTTTTATGAATGCAACAGGGTCCAAATTAATGTTTTGGTTTTGTTTTGTTTTTTAACCCTAAAAAGACTGGGGGGGGGGCCTAAAAGGCCCCCCCCCCCTCGACATTTCGCTTGATTACTCTGCAACACACAGTGCTCTCGCCACGATGCTCTATGACTTTTTTCTTTCGAGTTTCCTGCACATTTTGACACCAAATTTGTGACGCCCGGGGGTACAGTTTTGAAGTTACATAACTTTTTGTACATGCACGTGAGGCCGAAAATGGCTCAAAAATGTGATTTTGTGTACAAAGTCAATGCAAATTGAGTTTTTTCACATGGTTCATGTAAATATGCTTATTTTTACTCTCAATAGCTAAAATTAATTTGTTTCAGGAGTATTATGCTTCAAAAAGTGTCTGCCACAAATTTTGTTAAAAAAACAAAAACAAAAGGTAAAAAAAAAAGAAATACATAAATTCATAAAACAATAAAATAGATAAGAAATTTATTTTGATACTGGATTTTTTTTTCAAGTACATTTGCTAAGAATGCCACAAAGAATAATTAGACCCAAAATGAGCACTTTTGGAGCTTTATTTACTGATTTAGATCAAAGAGTCTGATTTCTCACATAAATTAGCATAATTAATCAAAATAAAATAAAAGAAGGCTATTTTGGAAAATTTAAATATACGATCTTGTAGATTACAACGCACACTACCACTGTGCAAATTTCCGCGGCGATCGCATGATCCACGGCCGAGATCTTAAGGGGGGCCCTTTTTAGGGTTAAACTTGTGGTACATGTACCAAGCATGTATTAGACTGATGTGCTGAAGACACAGACTATTCTCGTGGACACAAAACACTGATATTGCTGTGTATTAACCATACCCCTGTTATGGGGGTCATTCTGTTTGCTGACAATATGTAAATGCAACAATAAGTATGATACTTTGTGTTACCATTGATGTTCACGATATGTATATCAAGCTGGAGCATACAAATTGTAGATGTTTAAATTAGAATTTTCATTGCAAGGACAACAAAGACCCCGTTTACAGTGCGGGGCCGGGCTCGGCCGCGGCTCGGCCGCGGCCGAGCCCGGCCTCAATTGCGCGGCCGAGCCTCGCAATTTTTTCCGTTTACACTGCTGGGCTCGGCCGCGCTTTCGATTCAAACCTTTCACTATTTGGTCGTAGTGGCGCTCTGCTTGTAAACTAACGCAATTTGGTATTGTCTGGTTTTCAGACCCTTTGCCAACTGAATTCCGTGGCGACGAAGTCGCCGTTCGGGCAAAGGCCTTTGCCGAAGGAAAAAATCCTTTGCAGGACAAAACCACCTTAAACTATACTAGTTTTCGACGTTGAGGGGGTTAATGTCCTGAACAGCGAAAGATACAAGCAGAGGGTTTGGAAGCCAGACTAAAACTGGCCGCGCAATTGGCCGCGCATTTGGCCCAGTTTGCGTTTACACCAAGAAAAGGCCGGGCTCGGCCGCGGCCGAGACCACCTCCAGAGCGAGGCCAAATGCGAGGCCAATTTTGGCCTCGCATTTGGCCTTTTGCGCGTTTACACTGAAGCGGGGCTGGACTCGGCCGCGGCCGAGCCGCGGCCGAGCCTCGCACTGTAAACGGGGTCAAAGACACAATTTGTCAGACCTGATGCAAACTATTCCGCACCTGCACACCAACATTAATGTTAGCAATATGTCAGTGATTTTCTGTGTAAAGGGAGCAATGGGTTCACTTTTACATGATCTAACTACTGAGTACAAATGCACAAATGAATCTTGATGTTATCAACAAAATTTTACAATCTATAGTCCAAGTCTAAAAAATTAATCTTAAAAGAAATACTAATAAATAACTTGTTAAGTTTCCTTTGATACTAATGTCATCTTAAAAATTATCAAACCATTATCAGTGCTAATAGGAAATCTATAAAACTTAACAACATTTATTGCTGAGACTTTTTCTGGCCTCACAGAGCATTCAACATGTTCATATCTCTCTCTGCTGTATAGAGCTTTTCCCACTCATTCATGTATCTTTGTTCTTGTTATCTTTCAATTCAGCTATCCATTCATCTATCCATCCATCCATCTTTATTATCCATCTATCAATCTATCCTACCTCCATCTATGCCAAGTATAGATGTTTTAGAGTACTCGCACACACAAAATAAGTCTGAAAATATCTAAAAACGTACGAAAAACAAAAGGTCTCAATTACATAAAACTGTGAACTTTTCAATGTATTTGAATCACAAAAAATCTGCAAAGTGGGTTTTGGGCTGAGGAAAAGAATCTGAAATCAGACTGAACTCTCACATCCCTGTAAGTTAGACTTGATAAGTAAGATATGCTTTATTATGCATGTGATAAACATCAAACTCGACTCATTCAGACGTGCAGTTGGCACGGTGTTGAGCTGCAAAAGTGTGGAGTCACACATACCTCGTCCTTTGCCAGTGTATTTCTGGATAATCTCCTTTAGCTTGAAGAACTTTTCAGTCGTATCCCCTGCTTCAGATAATGGAGCATCATAATCTATAGGGATAAAAAGAGTAGAGCATATCAACATTCAGATGTAAAGGAAATGCACACCTCATTTATGGGGTACATCAAATGTATAAATGGGAATTCAGTGAATGCAGACAAAGCAGTGAAACACACAGTGAAAGCTCATAGGAAATTTAAAAAAAAAAATGTTGGCCAAAAGTTATAGTTACAACTGCTGTAATTCTGACTTAGTTTGTAGTTTCCCACTTGTATTGGTGTGGATGCTAGTAAATAACACTGAGCTGAAATCATTCTATATCAAACACTGCATCAAAGGAAAAATTAGAAGAAAAAGACAAGGGAGGAAAGCACAAAAACAAGAAATGAGATTATAAGAAGAACAGAAAGTATTAGACAAAAAAGAATTGAAGACAGAACAGCAATGACATGAAGAGAAAAGTACATCAAACTAAAAGACAGGAGAGTGAGATTAGATGAGGCAGTAACAAAGGTGTACAATGTACTGTATAGCCCAAATATTTTGCAAGGTTTTTATTTTCGTGAACTTCGCTAGTCAGGTGCTAGTCGCGAACTTCACTAGTCAGGTGCTAGTCGCGAAATTAAAGACACATGAAAATATTGACTCTGATCCAGATGTGAATGTACAGGACTCCACGATCGTGAATTTAACCACTCGCGGAATCGTTGGGAATTCCTGATTCGTGAAAATTCAGACTCGCGAAATATATGGCGTATACAGTAGGAGAACAAGAAGAGAGGCGGGAGAAGAAGAGGGTATGAATGATTACTAGCAGAGCACAGAGTTCATAACAACTTTCATGCATATCTCACCATAGCTGGTAATAGTAGGTTTATAACCTCCATCATAGTTGCCGCCATTCATAAAGCCAAAGTTGGTGCCACCATGGTACATGTAAAAATTCACAGATGCCCCTTTCTCCAAGATGGCTTTCGTCAAGCCAGCAAGTCCTACAAAGAAAAAAAAAAAATCAAATCAACTTGTCAATCACACCACCATACAAGTTTTTTGAAAGCTTGCTAATAATGCTACCAGTGATAATGGTAACTGCAGAGTACACTAAATAGGAAAGAATCATGCAATGAAGATATTAGAGTGAAGTCTGGTTGCACACTTTTTAAAAAGCATGTCAATTTTCCCAGTGGCAACTGTGATGTCCAGTGCACTGAATGGAAAAATCATCATTTAATCAAGCTCAAGTATAAGCATAGCTAAAAATAAAGGTAATGCAATGTATTAGGCTGTGGGGTTGTAAGCTTCCTATTAATTAAATATCTCTCCACAAAGAGAAAGGCAACCACTACAAACAGTTAAGTTTGACAGCAAAGTTTAGCATTTTCCTTTATGATCAGTAATTTTTTTTTGGAAGAAATGTGGCATTCGTTTGGGAAACTGAGGTGCACTTTCAATTAGGAAAGGTCTTCCTACAGCTGATTTGAAAGAGGCAGTTGGCTCTAGATCTATCTACAAAAAAAGGAAAATTGTTTCTAAACAAATACAATACCTGATGTTTGTAAACTAAGACAATTAGTAAATTTGCATGTCTATAAGAATTGTCATGAAAAGGACAAGCACTATGCATGCCATTATGCCAACTTCTGTATCCTATCTCTTCTATTTTGTGTGCGTTTCCAATTTTCTCTCTTTTTTTTTTTGTGGGGGGGGGGGGGGATTAAGAAGCTTCAGGCAAGCCTGGATAGATATACAGTACAATGCAAATAAACATTGATTAGTTGAAAACTCAATGCTACACAATGCCATAAAAACATAAATCATGCTAAAGTTGAGACCGTGACGGTTGGGAGTACCTTCAGGCTCGTAGATGTGGTGCTTCTCGCCCCAGTGGTCAAACCAGCCTGACCAGAACTCCATGGCCATCAGCGGCATGTCATTCCCCTGAAGGAGGTCCAAATCAAACAAGGGTCACAGTGTAACAAGTCTTCTTTGTGAGACTAGTTATATAAGCAGGACTACCAACAGTCACACATCAAATCAGGGAGGTACTTTTAACATATGTGACCCGCTACAACAAAAGGATCCGAAAGTCGGGGGAGGACAATTTTCTGAAAATGGCATGATATTATTCCATTACTCTTCTACTTTAATTCCATATATAGCACAACTCATAAAAGTACTCGACTGCGGAGATATCGATGATTTTATGAGCGTATGTCAAGTGGTTGTGGAAATCAGAGTTTCAAGAAAAATGCCTTTAAAATTTTCATTCCGACGCTAGCATAATCAAGGGGAGGCGAGACAGTTCTCACCGCTTAACAATAGAAGGTATGCTCCTAGCGACCTCCGCGATGTTCATTCAAGCTTAGCGCCAGCGGTCTACGCACAACCAATCATTTATCAGGGTGCCATGCACTGGCCAATAAGATCACTCCCTCGTTGCTAGGGGCGGAGTCAAGCTGTGGTGCTAAATCCAAATCTTCGGACACGATTCTGTTACGTTCAAAGTCGGAAAATCATGGCCCAGAAAAACGCTGATTTCTTGCCTTTCCTTTGATCATTTAGCTTCGAAATTTCGGCAGATGATAGACAAGACATTAGACTACAAAATTGCGCCGAAAACAGAAATCCGATTGTTTTGACCAATTTTAATGATGTGACAAACAAAAACACGATTTTCTCGGCTCAACCGTCAGCGACTTTAGGATCCTTTTGTGGTAGCGGGTCACATATGTCCTTGTGCAGAGATGCCAACTTCTTGACATAAAAACAAAGACAAATGAAATATCCTTTTAAAAAATCAGATTTTAGAGAGGAAAATCAGATTTTCATGAAATCTTGATACCACCGCTAGCTCGTTGGCCCTGGGCCAGTAAAATGTCATTAGAAATGTTTCTCTGTAGTTTCTTGTAGTAGTGCATCTTTTTAAATGATAATGTGGTTTTCTACGGTTGAGTGAGTGAGTGATGAAAAGGGCACTACATGTATGTGAATACCACTGGGGTGTCACATCATGTAAGGAGACTTATTGTCCTCAAAGGCAAGTAGGCCTACATACGAACAGAGATTATCAAATATCTGTGACTGATACAATTTCCTGCCGGAGAAAATCAATATTTCAAGCCCAAACATAACCTGGCAGCCTGACATTGCATGCAGTCTAAAAAGGTGATGATTATGACAATTATCAAAATGGTCTGAAAAGAAGAATTTGAGTGAAAACTGCTGTATCAATGTAAAAAAAGAAACAACAACAACAAAACAACAATTAGCTGTTGTTTTTATAGCTGATTCAAGTTTGGCATACACTTGTAGAATGTACTGTACATGCTTTTACACACTTCTTATCTGGAACTAACCTGCAGGTCTATCAAGTTCTGGAAATGTCTGTCCACATGTTCCTGAAAGTTGGCTGTCATTAACACTAGAAACAAAAACAAAACAAAAACAAAATTACAGGCCTGGAGAAAGCTGCATACAATACAGACATAAAGGATCACTTAACCCATTGAGGACGGACTGATTTTGCTACAACACGCATTTCCCATAGACACCTGCCCGAGTATACTCGGGACTCGTCCTCAACGGGTTAACTGAAAAGAGAACAATCTGAACTAAAAATAGCCATCATCAATGCCATCCCTCCTTGAAGAGAGCTACAAATTTTCACTGGGTGACATGTAATTGCCAGTCTGAGAACAGACGTGGTTAGCTTGCAAGAAGTAATTATTTTTAATATGATTTTGATAATCACTATTTATATCAACATCATTATTGTTTGTGATGTCATGTCATGTACAAGTATACAAAGAAAATATAAAGAGCATTCCACAAAGTTGTATTTTATTTTTAAAGTTCACATTCCCTCAACTTGCTAACACAAGTTAAGGGTAATATTATTTCTCCAGCTGTCTAAAGAGGCAAGTCAAGGGCTCTTTTACTTTGCTAGAAATATGAAAATATGTTGAAATCTATTTTTATCTTTTTTTATATCATGTGATATCAAAAACTGTAGTATTCTTCTCATCCAGCGATGGCTGCACAGAAACTTGATAAATTCATAACTTTTGAACAGATCGTTCGAACTTTCACTGATGCATTCTACTAATATTGCTCCTCATTCACTCAATCCACACATCTATTTTTGTGAACCTTCCCTGTAAAAGAAACCAAAACCCAAAGAGAAATGTGGATTGAGTGAAAGTATTAGCAGAACACACAGTGAAAGTTTGAGGAAAATCAATCTATTCAAAAGTTATGCTTTTTTTTTTTTATGAAAATATAAAGGGGAATTCCACAGAAATTCACTTTTCTAGCATAATGAAAGAGCACTTGACTATTGCTGTTAAACCGCTTTCAGAAAGGAGGGGGAATAATTGCTACCCTTAACATTCGTCTGTTGAGAATGAGAAGGGCGTTAAGTTTTCTTGAACACTATGGGTTTTGTGACAACTTAACGCCCTTATCATTCTCAACCGACGTAATATGTTGGTATCAATTTGATGGAATGTGTAATATTTATATATATATACACAGTAATGTTGTCCACACATGACGCCATAACCTCTAGTAGTCTCCTCATCTCCACCGGTTTCAAAACCAAACCTCTAAAAATTCATAACTTTTGCATCGATTGTCCGATTTTCTTCAAACTTTCACTGATGTGTTCTACTAATATTGCTGCTTTCACTCAATCCACATTGCTCTTTGGGTTTGGGTTTCCTTTAAGACTGTCCATAAATTTACTCACCTCCTGGTAATCGACCATTTTCCATATGAGTCCTGGTATTGTCAGAGGTTAGCAGAAGTTCTGTTATACCACGCATAGTAAGACCCTGCAGGAGAAATATAGACAAGGTTGTAATCATGAACTTTTCACCATTCACACATTCATTGCAACTGATTGACAAATTGCCCTACATTGACGGAAATAAGCACAGAATTATTATTGTTGTTTTAGTAGTAGCCATGATAAAAAAAAATTATGGGCATACAGTACATACTCCCACAGGATTCACACCTACGACCTCCTCATCACCGGACAAGCATCTTCTCCATTTGGTTCTACATGTTTATCCTTAGACACAAGAATTTCATTAATTTGAATAAATATATGCAGTAACCGCTGCATGCTATAATTCTTTAGAACCAACATTGGCTGTCGGGTGGAAGCTCAGTGGCCTCTGGATAAGACACCTGTCCAGTGATCAGGGGGTTGTAGGTTCGAATCCTGCCCACATATGTATGCAAAGATATCAAATTAATGTAATCTTATATATCTTTTTTTATCTAAAAAAAAAAAAATGACAATGACCTTAATACTTGCCTTTACTTACACAAAAATTAACTTCCGAAGTACCATATAGATATATTGCTTTCATGCAGCCTCGCATTTACATCTCCTCCAGTAGAACATACATGTATTATACAACACTTAAAAAGAATGTAGCTATCCGACTGGTCAATTGCCCATCACATGACATTTAGTTATAAGTACTAATGCACACTGCGGCTGTCAGCTGTGCAATTTTGTTTGAGCAAAAATGGATAACGCATGGCTGACGTCACCCTTATCCACTCCCGTGTTAAACTCACGATTGACTCAAAGTTTTTGTTCCATTGCACGGCTCTGATGTCTTAATAAACAAACATTTGCCGCGCGCACTCAACAATTACAAGCACGCCTGAAGGGCATACTTTTGTCACTCATTTTTGTAAACAACTTCACCTCATCAGTTTCACGTATGTACATACAAACGGCTGTGTCTGTGCAGCCACTCATTCGCCTTTCACGGAAAATGGTTGCCATTTCTGTGCTAAATTCAAGAATCTGTGTGGACCACATCTGTTGACGTCCGAGGTGTTGTATAAAACAAATAGTGTATGGTCTTTACTCGTGCAATGGAACAAGATTTCGCACTTGGTGAAAGATGAGGTGCACTATTCAACTCGGCTTTGTCTTCATTAGAGCACGTCTCTATCTTTCACTTCGTGCGAAATCTTGTACCATCGCACACGTGACCATTCACTATTTGTATGCAGTACAACTTCCGACTCAAGGCCACGTAGTAGCCCCATGTTATAAGAACCAAACACTGCCAGTCTTGAAGTCATTAGAAAGCATTCTGGGATTGAACAAAGTCATGAAAGAATGCGTTCAATTCAAGCAGAATTTATTCTTAAATGTATGAAACATAAAGAACAATATTTTTGATATGTGTAGGGATTATCACGCTCATTCTGACTGACTTTTATTTCCTTTCCGCTGTGCATAAAAAAAAAAAGGATGTGGGATCACCATTACACTTTACAACTCTTGCATCTCATAGCTCACCTCCTTGATGCTTTCCATGTAGGACGTATCTTTTCCAAATGATCCATACTCGTTCTCCACTTGAACAGCAATGATCGGCCCACCTCGGTTGTGCTATGGCAAAGCAGACAATACAGAACAATACATAGCAAGTCTTATATGTTACTTATTGTACCAAGATTAACAATAAGTACTAGCAAACTGTACGAAAAAGAAGTCGTATAATGTACTGAAATTCAGGCATGACAAAAGTGACATGGTAATTACAATGATTTGAGCTTCAAAACTTTTAATAGAGTAGCAATGCCAGTCGAAATCAAATGTATAAAAATCACTTTTTAGATCAATGTGACAACTATTGTTTAACTGGACAATAGTACCTAACACAATCACATCCTTCTTTCCATGACTATGTAGAATAATTTCAGAGTACAGTTCGACCTCGATTATCCGGCTTCCTTTTATCTGGAAATCTCTATTATCCGGACGCGTTCACACAGTGAAGGACTTTTTTTTTTCATCCAAAAGTTGAGAAAAAACAGTGACTTTCATGGATCTATTTCACTAATTTCATAAGATGGGCATGATAGGTTTCTCAATATCTAATGAGGTAAAACATGTCTGATTTTCACATAAAGATATACTTTATTTTTGTGAAGAAGGGACTACAATTTTGCGCAGGCTAGTATACAAATGATGCACAGGATAGAGTGTGTTAGTGAAGGTGCGGCGCGCTCGAGAGTATTGACAATGGTGCGACATGCACGAGGCGCAGCCGAGTGCATGTTTGCAACCGTTGTCAATACTAGAGAGTGCGCCGCACCTTCACTAACGCCACGATATAATCCTGTGCATCATTTGTTTTATAAAATGGGTCGAAAACTAACAGCATTATTCACGTACCTTTGTGGGTCAATACCAGTCAGCTACATGTAGCACTGGCTCAAAAGTCAAGATGTCCCAAGATGTTTGTCCCAAACATTTACACACGTCGCACTCGGAAATCCCACACATAAGTACTGTACATACGTATAAGAGTATACGTACACCACGTGTTATGCACAAAAAAGGCCGCCAGCTGTTGTGGCAGCCCGCGGCCCAAACTAGAAGTTGTTTACAGGATTGACAGCGCGTATAGTAGCGCGTGACGCACTTGTAACAACTGATTGAGTGCGCACTGCTAGTGTAAACATTGTGACGTACGTCAAGCCAGGGAGGTGGAAGAGAGACTCTTCTTAGTGCACTTACTAAGAAATTAATGCACGCACACGAGACTCATTTCAGCGCTTCCAATTGGCTACATTCTTGAACCCATTTTATAACATAGATTACACCACCGGTGCGGGGTACGCTACCTGCCTAGCTCCCAGTGCACTGGGACGGCAGCTTGGACGGCAGCTATATACATTAACATTGTGTCTCCCATATCCGGCCAATTCACTTATCCGGATGAGCGCCGGTCCCGACATGGCCGGACAATCGAGGTCGAACTGTACCACCTGGTATATCATATGCTAGCATAGGAAGTGATATTACATTTTGTATGTCCTGAACTCTGCTTGTCTGATCGTACAATGTACAATGACAGCATAATTGAACTTTCCTCCAACAAAAGGGAAGATCATTTCATCACAGAAATGCCCACACAATCACACTTTTCTCTCTATTGAAGTATACCAATCAAATAGGGAAATATACCCAGGTATGATCTGCATGTGACACTGCAGTACTATGATAAATACAGTGAAACCCCGTTATAACGAGGTACCGGTTATAACGAGGTAATATCGCCAGTCCCACAGACCTCGTTATAACGGGGTTTCACTGTACAGCATCTGTAGTCAAAATTTTCACATTGTTTGCCCAGCTGTAACTTCATTTCCTAAAGTGAACTGGTGTCTGAAATTGATTTTCCCTGAGTAATTCTCTCAAGCCAGCAACGTTTTCCTGAACTCTTCAGGAAACACTGCAATCTCGATTGATTACTTTCTCTGATAAAATTCTTGATGTTGAATCCTTTTTACCTGCAGAGGCACAATCCTGGGGATGAGTTCATCAAAGTACTTGGAGACTGCCTCGGTGAAGAGAGGGTAGGTTGTCCGCACCTTCATCTCATTGTCGGACAAAAGCCAGCTATGAAACCATGAACCACAATCAAAGCAGAGGTGAAGAAAAACGATGAGCTCATATGCATACAATCCAGATAGGAAGTGTTCTACCACATCTCAAATGATATCTCTACTATCCTACTCACAGGACTGAACAAGGCAGCACAATATCATGCATCCATCAATGATTAATTTGTCACACCTTACACCACTGTACCCCCCCCCCATAATGTTTTCCCCTTGTTTTATTTATTAAGAAAGAATATTGGTATTTTACATCAAATGCACATCAAAAAATTCAATTAAAGCAACTTTGGCAAAACTCCACATCACACCCTGGAAAGAGCTTCTTTAAAATCAAGAGCTTCATAAAAATCATGTTTGTCTCTTTAATGTGACAAGTGAAACAATGGAAAAAAGCTGCCTTTCTTTTGCTACATGTGTTTAAACTCTCCCAAATTATTATGGGTGATGCTACATTGTACAACGCAGCATTAAACTCATCCCCCCCCCCCCCTCGGAAGTTGAGTCTTCCAAACTATTTTAAGGAGATGACTGCAATGAACGAATACATGAAAATCTTTATTCATTCTCTTTCACATTAACCCGTTGAGGACGGTTCGATTTTGCTATAACAGGCATTTCCCATAGACGCTTGCCCGAGTATACTCGGGACTCGTCCTCAACGGGTTAAGACAGACTCTCAATCAACAACAGCAACATGCCGCCTTTCTCTTTCTCCCTCATTCTTTTTTTCACTCTATCTAATATCTAGTCTATTTTATCTGTTGTAAGGGGTGCTACAACAATGAAGCTCATTTTCCTTCACTCTTAATTTCTTCCCTTCTCACATGTCTGATCTTCCATGCTGCTGTGTACAAGGATGACCAGGCATTCATTACTATCAGGTTTGTGCCCTTGACTATGTGTACCATACCTGGGCAGACCACCAAAGTCCCACTCAGCACAGATGTATGGTCCTGGCCTAAATATGACATGAAGTCCAACTTTCTGGGCCACTTTCAGGAACTCTCTGTGAGGATGCAAACAGGAAATAAAAACACACCAAAAAAAAAAATCATTTTTTTGCTAGACACCAAATTGAAGTTTCCCATTTTATCCCTCCTCTCCAAAAACATAAAATTAAATTACAGTACAACACACAAACTGACATGAATTCATGTAAAGGCCTGTGGAAAATGCTCAAAAATATTAAAAATCATGACCATTACCTCCTCTACAACAAGCATACAACATGTACATTTTATTGGTGATAGCATTACTTCTATGGGAACAAATGAAAACCAAACAAGAAAGATCTGGTAAAATCTTCACATATGATCATAGTAACTTCAGTTCCTCTCATGTTCACATAAGTAAGGGCACCACACAATGCATAACATGTGCATATTGGACTATCACTTACATACTGAGATGCCAAACTTTCCATCTTTGACATGTTAAAAATAATCATTCAACTCCCACACACCCCTGTCTATTTTGTACTTTTAGTCACACATTATCAGTGCCTATAGATATGAAGGTTATTCTGTTCTACTGTTGCCAAGTCAACAGGATAGCTATGTGATATTTGCTCATATGATATCACTGCATATTTGGCATTCAACAGGTTTTCTCTTGTTACTGAATTCTAGGTTGTCATTCAGGGTGGAGGTTGCCAATGTTGCAAAGTTATAGAGGAGGAAGTGAGTTTAATACTATCATACAAACTAAATGGATTATATACTGTTTGAGATGAAAAGGGCGTTGAAAAAGTATGCGTGTACAGACGTTTTAAGGAGAGAGTACAATGAAGTCTGGTATTATGTTTGACAAATATCCTCACAGGCACGAGACAAGCTAGGAGTTGGCATTCATTTTGTTCTTTACCTTTTTTATCTAAATCTCACAACACATTTTGGCATACCCAGATGCAACAATGGATTGGAAAACCAAGATCCGCACTAGCCATGTGCAATTCTGCTCAGCAGCCACGAAACTCCATTCAATAAAAAACAAACAAACAAACAAATATGGGGCTACAAAAACGTAGGTCCATGTACGAACTTCAAGCTATTCTTTTACTACTACTAGCAAATCTACACAATGATATGTTGAAATGGTTAGGAGACATTATCGTACTACACGGATCTGCATATTATATATTAATATTTTCTCTCACAAAAAAAAAGGAAATAACCAAAGTTCTAGTAAAATTAGTGAGAGATCAGTTTTCAAAAAAAAAAATACTGTTGGAACCATATCAATACAAATTTCAAGATCTTGATATTCTTCGAGATGGCTATATACTCAAGACAGGAGAAAGGCAACACTGGGTGGTGATTGTGATTATAATTTGCTATTTATAGAGTTGTAGAGTCTGTACCTCCTGCAATAATACCCGAATACATGTAGAATCAAACACAATGTCTGCACACAATACTCATGCACACACAGAGGGAAATACATAGTATGTCCTTACATGTGAATATTGCAGAGCTGTTAATATCAACAAACATTCTTAATTTCCTAACTACAGTGTATCCATGTTATTCTGTTGGCAGATTTTATCCAAAATATGCAATTTACAATCCACTCAAAATACAAGGGATTCCTTGGGGCACACAGCAGTAGATTACAATCGATCTATTTTTCTTTCATTCTTTTTCCTCACAGAAGGCACTGACCACGCCAAAAAGACAAACATTAGATTTAAATCAATATCAGACTATTAAAAAATATGAAAGGGTTTGGTGTCATGCATAGAGAACTTTGTATGTGTGCATGTGTGTGTGTGTGTGTGTGTGTGGGGGTGTGTGTGTGTGTGTAAATGGCAAGAGTTAGGCCTACAATATATCTGTGAGAGCTGTGTCCCTTTCAGGGGGGTGTTTCATCAACGTTTGTCAGCGCTGACAATTTCAGCAAAATCCTTGGTTTTGATTGGCTAAGATGCTCTGGTCACTGACTGTTACTATGGTGATTGTTAGCACTGACAACTTAATTTTCAGCGCTGACAAATGTTGATGAAACACCCCCCTGGTGTATGATGTGACTAGTGTGTATCTAATCTCACTGTGTGCAGCAACAAAAGAAGCCACTTGAACAGCTTGTTATGTACATTACTGAATTATGCACAAGTCATGTTACCAGCAAGACCTGAAATATTTCAGATATCCCAATTTGCCACGTGTTCTTCCCTACGTAGGTTGTGCTGGTGGTTGGGGGGGGGGGGGGGGGGGGACCAATGTGCATTTGCATGCAAATACAAAGTGTGTGTACATTTATAGCTCAAAGCTCACAGCGGGGCTGGCTCCAATACAAATGTTTGGCCTCTGTACCAGCTGTCTTGACTTCCCTCCAAAAGCTTCATTTACTCGACTTCTCCAAAAAGGCAAACAAATCTAAAAGGTCCATGCAATACAGCTCTACTTACAACATATATCACAGAATAAGAAACAACAACAAAATACACATTTTTCGGTAGACCAAGAGTAATGAAGATAAATCAAACCAAACCATGAAACAGTTTACACACAGACCCTTACCATGTATGCCTTAATATGATATTTTCTGAAGGCTATGTGCAAGTCTGTTCGACCTTCAACGCAGATTATGATTAATATGACAGGGTCAGAACTCATCAATTCTTTCTATAAAGTGAAAAGAGTATTCATTGTCAAATTTGGCACTTCACTGCTCATTATTTGAAGCAGCTCTCAAAATTATGGAACAAACAATCGACAAAATGCTTGTTAAATCAAAAAGTAAATGAAACACTACCATAAACAAAAGTGCTTCTAGAGACAAGGCATTTCTCACAAGATAGAAGAATCATTTAAAAGAATGTCCGATTTGGAAGATGTACTTCTGAATTTGATTTCAATAAAGGTCCCATTGAAGTAACAACTTCTGATTTTAAAAGTTCTTTTTTATTTTTCATCAGATTCCCAATACAAGCTTCTATGAATTTTATGATGTTCATTGTCAGTATCATGCATAATCATGTCTCCTTTTATTTCATCGGCCGATACCTCATCATTTGTAGAAATATATCTAATGCAGAATAAATAGAGTTATAGTAGTCAGCCCTCAAAGCAATGTGTCCTCTTCGATTCTGGCAGCGTACTGTAAAAACCAGAAATGTCTGTATGCATTTTAATTTTGTGAATGTTGTGACAGCCTAGATTCGCAAATTAAAATGCATGCAAAAGTTCTTCAACATTGTACACAATGTGCATTGAATGCCACTGGCAATTCACGAAAATTTCATGCCACAAAAATATCTTGATTTGCAATGCCTTGGCTACATGGTTTGTACAGTGAGTGTAAGAAAATTACAAATAGAAAAAAACTGTAGGCACACTGGGACTGCCAGAAAATGGAGTGGAAAAGAGATTGATCACTTCTATCTCACCCCCCCCCCCATCAAAGCTACACGTATCTCAGATTGCTATACACTTGGAGGTGTTACACCTCTCTCTCTCTCTCTCTCTCTCTCTCTCTCTCTCTCTCTCTCTCCAAAGTTATGTCAGTAAGTGGGGGTGATGAAGTCAATAAGCAGAAACTATTATCACTATTATAAGCAAATACAAGTACTGGTAAGTACTATAAAGAATTTGAGCACTGAATTACCAAGAAACCCGGGGGGTCCCGTGCTCACCTGAGTATCACAAGTTCCCCTTCCATGCATTCTAGCAGACTCTTACCTGAGAACATTGGAAACTTGTGGTGGGGGGTAACTTTGAGAGCTGGGGGGCATGGTGTCCATTTGCATAATATATTCCATCACACTGCTCAATCACTTCTGGTTAAAGAGAAAATCTTTAAAGATTCCTTACTGAAGGGTGTGGGTTGTTGGGCCCCCTGGGGGCCCCCAGGTGGGGCGTGGTGCCCATTTGATGGAATTGAGATTCTACCCCACTAAGGATGCTACCTGCCAAGTTTGGTGAAAATTCATAAGTTTTCAAGAAAAAAGATGAAAAATTTACAATCTAGGCCCAAATTTAGGCCCCCTGGGGCCCCCAGGTTTGGGCATGGTGCCCATATGATGGGAATAAGATTCTATCCCCCTAGGGATGCTACCTGCCAAGTTTGGTGAAAATTCATCATGGCTTTTTCAAGAAATGGCATTTTCAAGAAACAGATAAAAATGTACAATTTGAGCCCCACTAGGACCCCTCCCCTGGGTCCCAAGGGGGGGGGGGGGCACCCCTGATTCTGCCATGAACAAACTTGACACTACAGTCATCAATGTACCAACTCATAGTATTAACTTAGCTCTATCACTTCTGGTTCTAGAGAAGAAGATTTTTTTAAGATTCCTCAAATTTGGGGAGTTTGGGCCCCTCTGGGGGGCCCCCAGGTGGGGCATGGTGCCCATTTGAACAAATTGAGATCCTTTCCCCCTAGAGATGTTGTACCTGCCAAGTTTGGTGCAAATTGGTCACGGGGTTCTTAAGAAGAAGATGAAAATGTAAAAAGTTTACGCACGACCGACGCCGGACGAAGAGCGATCGCAATAGCTCACTTGGCCTTTGGCTCAGGTGAGCTAAAAAGGCATGTACATTTTGTCCACTTGTATAGCATCATAGCATATACATGTAATAGGCTGCTGTACCTATTCCCCATAGGCTACTGTGCATAGTTATAAATCTATAAAGTGGCTATGCAATAATACAATGTAAATCATATTTTGTCTCGTCTGTTGCACTTAAACGTTTGTTGAGTGGACAAACACTTGCTATTATCGGTATTAAGGAGCTCTTGCTACAAGCACATACAGTCAAACTCGGATACCTCGAAGTCGTCGGGACTGAAGAAAATGGTTCGACGTACGCGAATTTCGAGGTACGCGTACGTCAAATTTTCTTCGACTTATCCGATGTTTATCGATGTTCGACGTTTATCGATGTTCAACATGGTGTCTGTTATAGTGCCTACTGATTGTTTGCATGCTTGTCAATTTGAATTGAATCAACTTTTATATGAATGAATTGAGTGAAAATCGGAAATGAAATCAAAATTTCAGAAATAAAGATTTTGGTGGCCTGATCGCGCCACCAAAAAAAAAAAAAAAAAAAAAAAAAAAATCGGATGTTTGCCTTTACTTTTGAAAATGAACAGCGGTAACAATCGGCTACCTAAGATGCTAAAATAAATGTCAGGGGTTTGCGTTTAATTGTGGAAATGAATGATGGCAATATTCGACTCGGTATGATACTAAAATAAATGTCGGATGTTTGCTCATACTTTTGGAAATGAATAACGATAAGACTCAGCCCCGTATGGTGCTAAAACTAATGTTAGATATTTGATTTTGCGTTCGGAAATGAATAAGGATAACATTCGGCTCCGGAAGACGCTGAAATAAATGTCGATTTTTTGCTATGACGTTCGGAAATGAAAAACAATAACATTCAACTCCGTACGATGGTTAAATAAATGTCGGATGTTTCCTTATACTTTCGAAAGTAAATAGCAATAGCATTCGGCTCCGGAAGATGCTAAAATAGATGTCAGATGATCGTTTTTATGTTCGGCAGAAAATAGCAGTAATATTCTGCTCCATCATGTCCATATGATGCTAAAATAACTGTCTGATGTTTGCTTTTAAATTTCGAAATGAATAACAGTAACATTCAGCTGCGTTTAATGGTAAAATTAATGTTTGATGTTTGCTTTGACGTTCGGAAAAGAGTAACAATAATATTCAACTCCTGACAATGATGAAATAAATGCTGGATGTTTGCTTTTACGTTCGAAAGTAAATTGCAATAACATTTAGCTCCGGAAGGTGCTAAAATAAATGTCGAATGTTTGCTTTGATGTTCTGAAGTGAATAACAATAATATTCAACTCCGTACGCTGATAAAATAAATGCCGGATGTGTGCTTTTACGTTCGAAAGTAAATGTCAATAGCATTCAGCTCCGGAAGATGATAATCATGTCGAGTGATTGCTTTTACGTTTGGCATGTTTGGAAGTGAACAGCAGTAACATTCTGCCCCATACGATGATAAAAAAATATTGGATATTTCCTACGGTACATTTCGAAATAAATATCAGTAACATTCAGCTATACGTTTCATGGTCCAAAATGTCTGATGTCTGCCTTGACGTTCAAAAATGAAAAACAGTAACATTCGGCTCCATGCGATGATAAAATAATTGTCAGATGATTCATTTCACTTTCGGAAGTGGATAGCAGTAACATTCGGCTCCGTTCGATAATGAAATATATGTCGGATGTTTGAAATGAATAACGGTAATATTCTGCTCCGTACGATGCAAGAATAAATAACAGATTGTTGCTTTAACATTTGGAAATGATTAATGGTATTAATCCGCTCAGTAAGATGCTAAAACAAATAGCGGATGTTTGCTTTCACGTTTGGAAACGGATTAGGATAGTATTCAGCTCCGTCAGATTCTAAAATGAATGTCGGTTGTTTGCTTTTACATTTAAAAATGAATAACGGTAACTTTCGGCTTTTTACAATGCTAAAACAAATGTCGGATGCTAACAAATGTCAGCAAATGCTCCCATTTTCTCATTTCAAACGTAAGTTTTGACCTCCTCAATATAATGGCCATCAACTTTTTAAATAATCTTTACGCCTATTTGTCAAATCTTTAAACACAGAGTAAGATGATTGAATTATCTATTCATTTGTTTTAGACATGGGCATCTGGATATCACTTCAATAATGCTTAATATTAATTTGTCTCTGTTTAGTAGGACCGATTTAGTTTTTGTAATGTTTTTCCTGATTTTTTTTTGTTACCAGATTTTACTTTCGACCACTAGAAAATAAAAATCAATGATATTGGTGACCCGATAAAACTTATAAGTGCGGAGCCCTGTGTATTCTATTCTTCATTGTGATCGGCCTATACTTCCAGATTTTCATAATCGCATTGCTGGGGAAAAAAAAAAGTTTCAGTGCTTGCGTTCTCGGGGAAGTAAACTTCGTGAAAGGCAAAAAAACAAACAAATAGTTTTAAAAAAGGCACTACGAGGGAGATTGATGTTTTGACAGTGGAGCGTGATTAATGGCAAAGATATAACTGTCAACGTAAGCAGGTGCGCCCCGACGGTTGAGAAATCTACGCGCACGGTATGACTCGATCAAAAATCAAAACACAGTGGTTAAAGAAAAGCAAATGATGGTGCAGCGCTTAGTGCTATCGTAAAGCACTCCATTGGCACGGGTGCTATGTGCATACCATGTACGTGTGTTGGTAGGTGTTGGGGATTTTCCTTGTCAGCTGTGTATCGGGTATTTCTTCTTGGGCGCGCGATTGTTCTGGGTCTCAGAATATTTACAATCGAGTGTGAAAACATTTGTGACATGTCTTCGCTGTCCACGCGCGCTTAATCGGAGATGCCCAGTGATGTTTGCAATTTCGATTCAAGCAACATGCTGGGAAAAACAATAAGTTAATTAAGATCGGGACATTAGATTTCCCTTCGAGGTAACCGAACTTCGAGTTATCTTTGTTCGAGCTACGCGAATTTTAATACACGGAAACTCCATAGGAACAATCGGGACTTTCATTTTGCCCCCGAGGTAAGTGATATTCGGCTTATCCGACGTCGAGGTATCCGAGTTTGACTGTAATACGAAGTCCCTAACTATTTAGTACAGGGTCTTCTTTAAAGTTCAGCAACTACTGCCTTGTAGATAGTGATTATGCATAGGACAGACTGTATGGCTTTATTTCAAGAAAAATCAGGAAAATTTGCTCGATAGGGCCAAAATTCCCTTGTATTCATTCATTGCCAGCAATATAATAGGACTACATATAACATTATTGATAAGAGGAATGTATAATACAGATGTATATCATTACACATGTGTATCTGATGATATTGAATTAATTAGATACTTGACACTATCAAATCAAGCTGAATTATATAAAAAAATAATAATAATAATAAATAATAATAATAAATGGACAGCTCGTCATTTGATTATCATAACACAAGTAAACAATCACACAATATCTGGCAAGATGGCTGCTAGTATTTCTGGCTGCACTAATATTCTTGTTATTAGACATTGTGAACTATTTACAATATCAGGCATTGACAAAAAAGAATCATATTATATTGGATGGCTATGAATGGGATACCAGGGATTATTATCCATACAGAGGATTTTTAGAGCCCAAATACAAGTGTTATTTTGTTGACGCACCTCATAACCTCCGACCCACTTAGAAAGTATGTTGAAGTCGACCAATATTTTTTGCTGAGGCAACCAATATCTAAAATATCGGACGGCAAGAGGGGGATTCCCCAAAGGTTTTATAAACTGCATCGTGATTGGTTGAGATATACGAGATGACCCGAAATATGAAGTAAAAACGTCTGTGATTGGTCAATCACGAATTAACTAAAATATCGTTTTTTCTAAAGTTATGTGTTTATTAAAACAAATTTCATATATCAGTTAAAATTGTACATCAAAATACACAGATCACTGTTTATCTGGGAATGAAGTGGATTAACTTGTATTGAAGAGTGTATCATACCCCATGTCAGGATCAAGTACAGTAGGAGACCATACAGCATTCAGAGACAGAAAGGGCAAGTGAAAATATTCTTTGCTAAAATCCTCTGTAGAATAATAATGATAATATTGGATGTCCTATTTTCGGTTAATACAACGAAATATTGGACTCGCTATGCAAAATATTGGACTCGTCTTCGACTCGTCCAATATTTGTGCATAGCTCGTCCAATATTTCCTGGTATTAAAGGGGAAGTCCGGACGATTATCAGCTGTTTCCCGTGTAAAGAACAATATTTCATGAACCTATTACCCTTTTCCCGACGAGAAAAGACCATCAGATACATTTACTATGATTTTTTTGAAAAACAAGGTAATTCTTCATGTTCGAATCCGTCGCGAGCAGCCCTTCGTACTATCTGTCCCAGTATGCATTGCGCGTGACGTCACAGACTCACTTTCCTCAGCGGAGCACCACGAGCGCAGCCCAGCTACGAATCGATCTCCCATTGCACTGCTGACTGTGGCGCGGTATCTGCATGCCTGCTGAGGTCTGCCTAGTTGGCGCTACCGCAGGAGTCCGTACACTGTTTTAGGAGTGCTGTTGCCAAATGCTGTATTCCTTTATTCAAATGATCTTCGGTATATATCTATATAAAATCTGTCAAAGATTCATGTAAAATAATTGCAATGTTATAACATTTTCATTTTATTGAAATATCACATGTATTGTAATACTGCCGTACTTATTAGTGTCCACCCCATCATTTACAATTCATTGGCTATTGTTGTCATCAGAGTGATCAGGTATACGTACGTCTGCTGCTGCCAAATGCTATCACAATCCGCGATCGTTTTTTTTAAACTTCTGAGTGTAAACAATCTGAAATCAGTCAGTCAATTTCAGAATTATTGCCTCTCTTCTTGTCCGAGACTGTTGAGTATGTCTGACGGTGGTAAATTACGACAGTAACTTGAACCGCGGAAGAAACGCCAGCGCCAGCTTCATCATAGTACCGCCGCCGGTAACTGCGACCAGCAGCCCCATACACATAGCGTAATGGGACTGCGTACTGCAGCATTCAGGATCATGATCAGGTAGCATCGCGGATAAATATCAACTTAAAATCGAAATATTTCTTCAATTTGAAGACTTAACAGTAAAGTTAAAGTATTGACAACAGGCTTTGGGCAACGTTTGGTTCTGCCAATAGTCCTTTTCTGTTAAAATTGATGACTTAATGTGACTCGGTCGAGAGGAACCTTGGAGAGCTACACTGAATTATTGACGGCCAGCACAGGCGCACACACAAAGAGACATCTCTGTGTGCACACATCTCCGGTTATGCACTGGCCGTCAATTCAGTGTAGCTCTCCTAGGTTCCTCTCGACCGAGTCACAGTAAGTCATTAATTCTCCAACAGAAAGGGACTATTGGCAGAACAAAGTGTTGCCCAAAGCCTGTTGTCAATACTTCGACTTCACTGGTAAGTCTTCAAATTGAAGAAATTTTTCGATTTTAAGTTGATATTTATCCGCGATACTACCCTATCATGATCCTGAATGCTACAGTGCGCAGCCCCATTACGTTATGCGTATGGGGCTGCTGGTTGCAGTTATGCCGCCGATGGGGAGTATGACGAGGCTGCATCGAGTAGTATTTGTAAGTTTGACGACAAACTTGTCAATTAAAATATTGGAGAGCCATCTTGCACACCTTTCCCGCTCATTTTCTGGGTTCGGAATGGCAAAAAACTCTTCTTCTGGCCATCGCCCGGTTTATTAGAACACCCAAACGCTCACACATCGGCATTTTCGATCATACCGCGTGCATCCGCTGCGTGGCCGGAACCACGCGGAACGCTACCGCTTGCTCGGCCCATGTCGCCGTTGCTCAAGCAGGGCTCCCCGAGCCAGCTGACGCTCCAAACAAAAAGCAATGTGATTCTAATACGTCACGCCGTCACGTGATCTTTCTCGCCGGCGTACAGAAATTGAACAGTTACGATTCAAAATTAGTGATGCGAAAAAATCGATTGTGACGAGTTGGGAAGGTATTTTTCAATGAAACTTAGTCATTATGGTCTTTGATTTATGTAGATTATGGTGAAATTTATTCAAAATCGTCTGGACTTCTCCTTTAACCTCAAGGCCATCCAATATTATATAAATATTGGCCCTAGTGATTGCAATATTCTCTGGTATTCCATGAATTAATGTCATCCAATATAATTACTACAGTATCATCTATAATCATTATGTAGAAAGCATTTATAAACTCTGAAGTTGACTCAGTCCTGAAAAGGGGAGTAGCCTCTACCTGCACAATACATATGAAGCAACTACTAGTCCTTAGCAAGATGTTTGCGTGCGTGTAAATTGTAACAAGATTTTGCACACTAGTAGCAAGCGTCCGCGAACTCAGCAAGCGCTCGCGCGACGGACAAGACAAAATAAGGTGCATTACTGAACGACCAGTAACAATGGTAGCCTATGGAAAATTAATGTATTGGCCCCTGCATTTCGTTCAATACATTCTCATATTGTGTGGTAAAACTTGAGTGGAAAACAATACACATTTTTACTGCGCCGCTAAAACGTCCTATTGGGACCTATAGATGATGACAAGAAATATTGCACGTTGTAACAAAAGTTGGACATTAAAAGAAATGCACTGTAGGGATAAATGTAACTTGAAATCTACATGGATACATGGAGGTTTGCAATGTACCAAGCTAGAACAAAATCTTCATTGTATGTCTTGTATAATTTGGTAAATAGCATTCCAGCGATAAATATATACCCGACTATAAACAGGAAGCAAGCCCATCATGTACGAAGCTCAACTAAATTTTAGTGTTACAGAGCAGGTGGCATATTGACTTTGAATTATGATAATACTGCCATCTGGCATTGAGCATTGTCACGCTTGAATCAATGTTATATTGACACACAGCTGTGGACTGTTGGCAACAACAGACTTGATCTGAGACTAAAACAACACCTCCCCCCCCCCCCACACACACACACCTGTCCTTACAACTACTGTACTGAGTACTTTTTCCTTCACTTCTACCTGATAGATCTCACCTCCCTGCTGCTACTTAGACCCCGTTTACAGTGCGGAGCTGGGCCGAGCCGCGGCCGAGCCACGGCCGAGCCCAGCCTCAATTGCGGGGCTGAGCCCCGCAATTTTGTCCGTTTACACTGCCGGGCTCTGCCGCGCTTTTAATTCAAACCTTTCAATATTTTGTCGTAGTGGCGCTCTGCTTGTAAACAAACGCAATTTGGTATAGTCTGGTTTTCAGACCTTTTGCCAACTGGATTCCGTGGCGACGAAGTCGCCGTTCGGGCAAAGGCCTTTGCCAAAGGAAAAATCCTTTGCAGGACAAAACCACCTTAAACTATACTAGTTTTCTAAGTTGAGGGGGTCAATGTCCTGAATAGCGAAATAGTACGGGCAGAGGCTTTGGAAGCCAGACTAAAACTGGCCTCGCATTTGGCCCAGTTTGCATTTTACACTGAGAAAAGCCCGGGCTCGGCCGCGGCCGAGACCACCTCCAGAGCATGACCAAATGAGCAGCCAATTTCGGCCCCGCATTTGGCCTTTTGCACGTTTACACTGAAATGAAGGCGGGCTCGGCCGCGGCCGAGACCCACACTGTAAATGGGGTCCTAGATGCTGTAGAATGTCTAGTGCGTATAACAGCCAACAAAACCATTATGAATACATTACTAAATGCACTGTTTAGCATTCACGTTGCATTGCTCTAGTCACAAATCAATCCTTTTCATTTGTTTGCAGCCAGACACACATCAATGGAGAAGTCATAGGTGCAGTTTGTAGTTCAACTTTGTCCTTATTGTCCTTAAAGGGACTGTACAGTACTGGTTGAGGATGGAATTCATGTTTTGAACATTCCTAAGTGAGATAATGAGAAACCTCTTATGAAATATGAAAGAGCATGTAATTTTAAATAGGATTCGACGTTTATTTGATGAAAATTGGTTTTCAAATGGCTGAGATATCCAAAAAAGTGATTGTATAATTAAAGCGACAGGCCACGCCTTTTATTAGGATCTCTTTGTTTCACCTTGTTTTTTGGATATCTCAGCCATTTCAAAACCAATTTTCATCAAATAAACTTTTGATACCGGTCCCTTAGAATTGCATGCTCTTTGACATCTTATAGAGTCGTTTCTGAATATCTCGCAAAATGTTAAAAGCTACAGTGTAAATCCTCACCTCGACCAGAACTACAAGGTACAATGCTTGTATACACACCCTTTAAAGGTAGGGGATACCTTTTACAGACCTCCCCAAATGCAGCAAAACATTAAATATGAACCTCAGGGGACTTGTTTAGGCCACTGCTGAGAAATTTGGAAGTCAACAGTTATCCACGATTTGAATAATGCACAAACTCAACTACTCAGTAGTTCTGTGTGTCAGCCACACTTAAGCCTTTTTGTTGCAGTCTTCTGTATTTTTTATCTATAAACACAATTTATCTAAAAGTATAAGAGCTGATGTAATAACATATAGAGTGTGTGGCAAGAATGTATATAGAAATGTTCGTAAGTTTTGATAAACTTTCTTCACAAAATATACATGATGGACACACATGCAGTGCATGGGTCTACAAAGGTAGCCTAGTAATGTACTGGAATTTACGGTGAGCCCCGAAAAAAAAAAATTCAATTCAAAATCTAACGGTCAATAAAAATGTACTAAATGTTACCTTCCACTTTCAATACTTTATGGGAGTTTCTAAAATGATACTCTCTTCAACATTCCACTGTATTTATACAACTTTTCATTTAAGGCATGCAAATGGAATTCCCTACCTTTAAAGCAGAGTACTGCATACTGATGGGAGTACATAAGAGAATGATCTGGCCAGAACTGACACGGCATGTATGCATTGTTCTCCCCTAGCTCTTTATACTCGTATTCCATCACCAAAGTATAACCCTAGTTATGTAGCCATGGATACTAGAAATGGTAATAGATTGTGGGAAGTGTATGCCAAAGTACAACTCTACATTTTGCAGTCATATCAGTCTGTAAAAACTTCAATACTAACGTTGTTTGTATGTGAAACTTTAAAATTCAACTAATTACGTACATCAAAGCTTGATTCTGATGTCAAACTTACCATTCTGCTTATATAATTTCAAACCGTTGATCAACGTGTGGCATTGCTCTGTTTTGAGGGAAAGTATAATTTGCTCATGAATTATATTTTGAGAGCTTTTTCAGGTTAGTTTTCTGGATACAGACTGTCTTATGATCATCAAAGGGAGATTATCCCACAGCTTTGATGCACAGTAAACTTTTGGTCCATCACCAACCCCATGTAGATTTCTAAGTCGATGACTTGCTGACTTTATGGTAGTGATGTTGAGGATCTGAGATTTCTGCCAGGGGTGTACATACTACAGTTTAGTGAGCATTCGGTCATGTCTCTTGGGTCCTGGTTGTTGACAGATTTTTGAAAGTAGTCTGAAAAAGATCTGACGTTGAATAGGTAGCCAGTGAAAGGAATGAAGTAGAGGAACAATACCGTGGACTCCCGTTATAACGAAGTCCTCAGGACCGACAGTTTTCTTTCGTTATAACCGAACAAATAAGCAATTAAAAAAACAAAAACATAACGTTAGGAGATGAATGTTGCAGCCTGAATTTTTACTTCGTTGTAACCAGAATTTTGTTCTGAGTTTGTTATAATGGGAGTGCACTGTACTGTAGTAGCGGTGGGCTCCAAAGCCACCAGCAATTGTGTACATGTACACATTTGTAGTCACACCATTTTGGCCTCACTATTGTTCATGAATAGGAATAAGTAAAACAAGCCTGAATAATATTTGGGCATGGCACGTTCATCATTTTAACAGTAACGTTTGTACTTGAACAGACTGACCTTTAACAACAGTAACCTTCACAGGGCGAGAATAGCACCAGAGTTCTTATGAGCATTTTATGGTACATGTATGATATCCAGACTTGAGACGAGTCACAACAGATTTACCCTTTGATCCCGCAAACATAAGGAGTATTCTTCGCAATAGGCTGACAATATATCATGTGGATAGCTCCCACGACTATTCTCACAAAACCATTATGCAAAGCAAACATACACACGTATGTAAACACTGTGAAACAAACACACACATGAAATAATAACTCAGGTTATTAGACCTTACCACACCTTAATCATGCATGGGTCCTCTAGGAAGAGTGAGCTCAAAACTCAATTCTCATTCCTTCAAACCTCTCTCAGACATGTGTTCAACGTTATTTTCCCCCAAATTCGCTAAAACACTGGAAAACCATTCATCAATTATCCTTCTTTTTGACCTGTATTTTGTTGATTCAGCTCCTTGGCCATGAAATAATGGAATTTGTGAATACTTGATCTTGAGTTTAAATATTACTATTATTATCTTTTTTTTAACCCATTGAGGACGAGTCCCGAGTATAATCGGGCAAGTGTCTATGGGAAATGCGCGTTGTGGCAAAACCAGCCCATCTTCAACAGGTCAAGATACTGGTTCATGAAGGATGTCTTCACCAGATTCTAAGTGAAAGCAATTTATCATTTACTGTCTACATATCGGGTGCTGTTTGTTATTCCGAAGGTTCGTTGATCAATCCGAAACACACAAATTCCCTATACCTAGAGGTTCATTAATCCGAAAATGAAAAAGGGTTCGTTAATCCGAACATTTGTGGCATTACTCCGAAGGTTCGTTAATCCGAAAATGAAATAGGGTTCGCCATTCCGAAGACTCGTTTATCCGAAAATGAAATAGGGTTTGTTATTCCAAAGGTTCGTTAATCCGAAAATGAATTAAGGTTTGTTATTTCGAAGGTTCGTTGATCCGACAATGAAATAGGGTCCGTAACGAACCTTCGGCATAACAAGCTTTGTTTCATTTTGATTCATTTTGTTTTGTTCATTCATTTTGTTTTTGTTCATTTTGTTCATTTTGATTCATTTTGTTTCATTTGATTATCGAACCTTCGGAATAACGAACCTTAATTCATTTTCGGATTAATGAACCTTGTGAATAACGAACCTGATCACATTTTCGGATTAACAAACCTTCGGAATAAAGAATCTTTGGAATGTGAACGAACCTTCAGAATAACGAACCTTCGGACCAAAGAACCTTTGGAATGACAGACCTTCGGAAAAAACGACTTGTAACCTACAATTGTACATGTACATGGTGTACATAGCAGTACAACTTGCCCTGTCCTGTCCATGTTCGCTTTGTATTATCACCTTTATATTTCCTTAGGAATGCATGAAGACAACTCCTGACCTCTGACCTCTGTGACAATTTTAAAAGACTTTTACTAAAACCCATCAAGTTCGGGGGAAATTTTACTCTTACCATCCTGTCCTCCTCAAATTGGCACCCCTAAATTCTAATGCAAACAGTGTTCAAACACATCTTCTCACAGGGAAAGGTTTTCGCCCTCGTAAGAACAGCTCTACGTAAAATCAACTTTCTCTGATGCGTAAATCAATAAACAGTTTACCAAAACACTGAAAAGAACTCTTCATAATTTACAAAACACATCAATGGGAGTTTGTAGACAGTCACCACTATAGGCAGCTGACACAGACAGGCAAGTAGAAAGTCTAGGAAACTCACACAACATCGAGGATGCCAGTAAAGTCAAAGTCACCCCGAACTTGCTCATGGAGATTCCAGGGAACATACCTAAAGAATAAACATGAGATAAATCGAAGTTAACATCAACATCAATAACAACATCAACAACAAAACATAATTTAGCAGCACTTCAATTTCCTTTTAATAGTAAAGCTAAATCACTGTGAGGACAGACTTGGCAACACTACTGCTTACACTGTAAGACTTCCCACTATTCATTTCTACAAAGGCATCACTTTCTGAATGATCAACAGTGGTTCCAATGGTACATTATGTATGTATTTAATTGAAAACTGAGGGAAGTTAACCAAGTGTCTTTGGTTCCAAATTATCAGTCGTCAAAGAACCTACAATCAATATTGTTACTACAGGTGTACAAACCTTGCAATCAGGAAAGGCATTACCTACAAAAACAAAACAAAAAGACATTCAAGAGCTCTACAGACTGTATTCCTTTTTTTCTGATTCTTGTTGTAAAGGAGACATGTCATCAGTGAAATTCAGTCCAATGCTGTCACTAGTGTCAGCTGTCTAAACTGTGATTGCACACACTTTGTGCACTTATTGGATAAAATTGGCCGAGTCATTCATTGCCTGTGCCTTGATTTCATACTAAAGTCGCCCAAAAACATTCTGAAGAGAAGTTTTACATCTGGACTCGTTAATCTTGGAAATAAAAACATGAGAATTGGTAAAATGTTGAAAAAATGGCTCTTATCACCAATCAATGCTGATAATGACTGAGGAAAATTATTTGATATGATGAATGACTGATTCTGGAGTATAGTTTCAGCTGAATCCTTGCTGTGAGTACAGTCGCAGAGTGAATATCAAGGCACACAAAAATCAGATACTCACTGCAATATAAAGTCACTAAAAATGACTGCGAGATTGAATGGATTTAGTAACTTGATTTACTACTTTTTGCAGCTGAGAGGAACTCACGTGGTCACTGTATTCAGCCCACCACTTTTCATCTTCATCAGTCTATCCTCCCAGTACTGGGGCACGACACGGAAGTAGTGCAGACTCCCGGACAGGATCGTGATCTTCTCGCCATCGAGCACAAACTCTCCCCCTTCCAGCCGCACGCTTGGCTCCTGCAAAGATTTCACGTAATCCAGCTGACGCGTCTTCATTCTTTGCCAGTACCACATGACAGTGATGGCACCGAGGCCGATAATGACCAGCCACCGCAGGAGGTGGACTTTCCGAATGGAGACCTGCGACATGTTTTTCTCTTTTTGGTGATGATGCTGTGTTCGTAAGTCTCAACAAAATACACTGCCTACAATAATGATCTTCAGAGTAAAATAAAGACCAGTGTACTCATGTTTCATACAGTTCTTGTTGCTGATGGGGATGATGGCAATTCCCTCGTTAATCGCATTTCACCACAGGATAAATTCAGCTCAATCAGGCTTGGATTATTGATTGCCTTCAACCAATGTATGACAGGTGAAAGCCCAATGTCTTTGTGACTTTGGTTCTACTTCTGACAAATATAGACAATTCCCATGAATCATATGGAGTGTTCTTGGTTGGTCACTTGTCACATTACACCACAAGCTTCCTGTATCTTTTAATACACTTTAATACAAAACTTACAGTTATGTTCTTTTGTAAACACCCAGACTAGAGTATGGAACTTTGAGAATGATCCCGACTAATCAGCATCACAGTAACTTAATAATAATAATTTTCTTCTCCCGACCCCAAGCTGAACTAGCGCGGTAGTGCTATTGGTACTCTACGCTACAGTACAGTTCAGAAAGGCACTTTAAAGGCCATGTAGGCCTACAGCTAGGTAAAAAGTATGTTTAATAGTTTATTTATTTTTGCTTTGGTCTTGACTTTGTTGACGGCAATTAATGCTTCTCATCAAACACTAACGTTGTCAAAACATTTACTCATTATCACTTGATTCGTTTATTTACCAGCCATCACAACCACTGATCTAAATGGAGTAAATAATATTTTTTTTTTTTTTTTTTTTTTTTTTTTTTTACAAATGCCGTTATAATTAATGGACAGAGCAGTGGGAGGAATCGGCCGTGGAATCCACTCTGCTGTAAAGCGTAGAACATACAAATACCTGTCTAGACAGTTTCTGCATTCTGTAGGCCTATGCAAGTTGTAGAACCTATCTTGGTAAGTCGTATAATTTGGAAAATGTAGGCCTAGGAAGAAAAAAAAAGAACAATTTCTCTTGTCAACCACTCACTGCACTGGGCTGGGAGTGGTGGTGTCAAACAGTTAGCAATTGTCAGTATAATCAGTGATAATACCAAGGAGGCATAGATTCTACCTCCTTGATAATGACCTGAGATTGAGAACTGAGGTCTGTAACAGTTAACGTTTAACAGAACCTCAGCTCACTGTGAGTGTGAGTCAGAGGCTAAGACTAGACAATCTAATCACTAATCAAACAAAGTAAATTAGACTAGAAAATAAAGAATGATTTTGTCTTTCACCATCATTTGTCGAGAGATTCGTGGTGACTTCAGCAAACGAGAATGAAAAGTTAGCCTTTTAGCTTTGAGCAGTGAGATGGGAATTTGTTGCAGAGGCACTGGAGCTCACGATTGGGAGTCAGAGCTTGACAGGGCTGCACCGGGCAACGGCTGGCTGTAGAACCTCTTTGGCTGTAACGTAGTTGACTGCCCTTTCTGTAGTTCTTCCAAGTCCCACTGCACTGACTGTCACCACTGGCACACACACCGCATTAAACGTGGAGGCTCGAACGGCGCGGCTCGAATCACGCGACTTTCATACTGTAGTGCATGTATATGTGCTGATACTAAAGTCGATCCCATTCCGTGACACCCCCCAAAAAGAAAAACTATCCGGCGACAATCGTGCAAACAGCTCGCTCAATCTATAGCTTGCCAACGTTATTTGCACTGACGGTTGACCTTCATTCAATGGCCCTTTAGTAAATTCAAACGATATGACACGTATCTGGCGAAGTTCTAGGGGTAATCATGTAGAAATGCACACCTACCGTTCGCTTCGCTGTTTGTCAATAAAATTTTGTGCAGCTATTGGAGATGCTAAATTGAACCATATCAGAGAGTTTCCATTGAATTAGAAAGCCGAAAAGGTAAGAAAAATGAGAAATCGGAGTTGAAAAGTACGTCAGTCGCGAACATAGTCTCCAACGTAAAGTGGTGCACCGATTTCGCAGAGAACGATGTCAACGATTGTAATCGATTCTGGTAGTCTCTAATCAGCCGCTTACTAACAATATCGAACTTGACTCGTGCAATACGTGTAGCCCCTACTTTCTTTTTCGTATTTTTTTTCCTTATTGTTAGCTCACCTGAGTCGAAGGCTCAAGTGAGCTATTGTGATAGTTGTTTGTTTTCATTGCCACTATCATGATTATCACTATTCAAATTATTGATACGATTATTCATACCAGGATTAAGACATCGATCCTTTCTTTAAAAATTGTGGCAAGTACAAATGTATTGATTTCATCATGACAAAAGTTGATAATAATTCAAATTGAATAGTGTTGAAGGGAGTAGAATGAGGTTGACGGAAAAGTGGAAGAAAAAGGTTAGGCTATTACCAGGGAGAGAGAAAGAGAGAGAAAAGAAGATGAGAAGGAAGTTGAATTCAAAGGGGGTTTGTTTCTAGTATCTTCATAATTTATAGGCCTAATTAAATTAATAAATTAATGAGAATAGTATTATAAAAAGTGTCTGTTACACAATCATGTATTGTGGACTTCTTAAAGTGCTCATTTTACCTAAAAAGAAACAGAATATTAATTGAAATGGTAATATGTTTTTGATTGATAAGTTCAACTTAAATTGTTTTTATGATAGTATTTATTTTTCCATTTCATTTTCTTAGTTATGTATACAAAAACTGCAACCCCAGTAATGAGTATTTGCTTTTGTTTTGTGGTAAAAATCAATTTTATTGTGCAATATTCATGATGGATAATTCCCATTTTTATGCCTCCGCCACGAAGTGGTGCCGGAGGCATTATGTTTTCGGGTTGTCCGTCCGTCCGTCCGTCCGTCCGTCCTTCCGTCCGTCCGTAATGAATTTTGTGGACAAGGTAACTATCAAAACCTGTTGAGGTGTCCTAATGAAACTTGGCATGTATGTGTATTAGGGGGTGAAGTTGTGCCTATCAACTTTTGGGTGCACATGCTCAAGGTCAAAGGTCAAAAGGTCAAGGTCAAATACATAAAATTTCACTATTTCCACCATATCTATTGAATGCCTGAAGATATTTTCTTGAAACTTAGTGTATACATGTATTACCCAATTAAGATTCTCTGGTGAAAGTTTGCGTCATGAGGTCAAAGGTCAAAGGTCAAAAGGTCAGGGTCAAATACATGAAATTTCACTATTTTCGCCATATCTATTGAATGCCTGAAGATATTTTCTTGAAACTTAGTGTATACATGTATTACCCAATTAAGATTCTCTGGTGAAAGTTTGGGTCATGAGGTCAAAGGTCAAAGGTCAAAAGGTCAAGTAAAAATATCAAAACTTCTTTTTTTTCTCCGTGCCTTGGAAAATTGTTCAAGGTATCTTCATGGAACATAGTATATACATGTACTGACTGGAAGTGAATATCTAGAGAATGTAGGGTTCATGGGGTCAAAGGTCAAGTGCAACACTTCAAAATTTTACTATTTCCCTCATATTTATGCAATGCCAGCAGGGTTATCATTTTTTTACACTTGGTGTATGCATGTGTAACCTAATAGAAATTCTCTGGAAAGTTTTTTTTTCTTCTTCTTTTTTTGCCTCAAAGGTCAAAAGGTCAAAGATCAAGTGAAAGTGCTGAACTAACTTTTTCCTCCATATCTCGAAGTGGCTCAAGTTATCTTGAAACTTAGTACATATTATGCATGTTCTACCTGAAAGTGATTATCTTATGAATTTTAGGGTCAAGGGCCAGATGAAAATGGTAACAATTTACTATTCAATTCAGAAATTGCACTTTTTCTCCACACCTGTACCTTGAAAATTACTCAATGCCTAAATGTATGAATGGGTCAAAGTCAAGTTAAAGTCCTTAAATCCCTAGATACATGCTCTCCTATTCATCCAATCAAACCTAGGTCAAGGAAGGTGAACATTCAACACATTTGTGACAAACTTGTCATTTCAATATTTTGCCAATTTTGTGAAAATGTAATCACACATTGTCCACATGTACTATCTAGACCTATTGGGAAAATCATGCATTATGGCGGAGGCATACCAGTCGCCAAAGCGACATTTCTAGTTTCATATATCTTTTACTGTTTTGTACACATATTATCTGTCCAACATTTAGTCAGCAAAAAATGTTGACAGATATACAGTCACACGCAGGAGAAAATTACATAAAACGATAAAAAACAGACGCATCAAGATCACTTTCTTTCTTCCACATTTTACTGTCGAGCCGACGTAATTATTGTGGTTAAACACCAAACAAGCGGCTGTATTACAGACTACAACAATCGATTATCATCGTTATATCGCTCTTCCACATAATCGATCATCCATCATGCTACGCTGACACGGTCGTCGATCGGCGTACTTTTGAGTCAAAATTAGCTACTTTTCTTCTGCAATTGACTATGAAATTTCATGAAACCGTCAGATATGGTCCATCTTGACATTTCTGATAGCTACAAGAAGTTTTCATTAACAAATTAAGGAAGGAAATGGTAGGTGTGCATGGTGTGCATTTCTACACGATTACCGTTCTAGGCACATAGTCCAGTTTGTAGATTACCGAGTTCAGTACTATTTGCATAGGCCTAGCTAGCCGGCCTTCGAATCATGCATGCATGCTGCGCGCGATACCGCGGCGCTCCTCCACTAGCTAGTTTCCGACGACGGTAATTCCCCGCATAGAGGCGCCGGGTTGTGTACGGGCTTCAGGCACCGATGGATGGCTACTAACATCGTCAAAGCATTACACTAGCAAACGCCCTCTAACGACAAAAGAAGTAGCAGCAGCTGCTGCAGCAGAGATTCACTGTTTGGTAGCATGTTTAGCCCATAGAGCTGTATTTTACATAAACAGCTCTAAGATCAATGGGTGATATTCTCTGGTAGTGTAGGATCTTGAATAATCGCGATCTTAAACTTCTCGAACTTTTCGGCAGTCTGATCGCGCCTTAATAAGCCGTAATATTTTATTGTATGACTGCATGAGCATGAGAAGTGACAATTGTGACATGGAAGCATCAGTGATGGTCCCGCAAGGCGCGATCAGGACTGCCGAAAAGTTCGAGAAGTTGGTCAGCTGGGTGGTCCTGAAAACGGATATTATAAAAATCTTGTCTAACCTGTATACTTTGTTTCAACTGCAAAATGCAAATTTCAAACAAAAAGAACAGAGCATGAGCCTTTCACTTATGTTGACAATAATGGAGGGGCAAAACAAAACAAGCCGTAATATTTTATGACTGCATGAGCATGAGAGATGGCATGCATCAGTGATGGTCCCGCAAGGCGCGATCAGACTGCCGAAAAGTTCGAGAAGTTTAAGATCGCGATTATTTAAGATCTTGAAGTTTTGCCAGTGTAATGTCGTCATCGTATTAGGGCACCATTATGAAGCAAACCAACAAACAGCTAGTCTCCAGACATGATCTGATCTGTGCAGGACAACAACAGAGACTCGATAGGCGCGGTCAGACTGGCAAGAGATCGAGAGTTTTCGCAATCTTTTGTCCACTGGCAAAAGAGATTGATAGATTTGGCGGGGGTGGAGGAAAAACCCCTAGATGGAGTGGAAAGTTTTGCGGGAAGTTTGCAGTCACATGCACAGGCAAAACTTCGAGATCTTAAAGAAGAATCCACTCTAAAATTTTCAAATCAATTTCACAAGAAAAAGAAAAACAATCCCTGCAGAACAGTGCAAAAGTTATCAAAATCGGATGAGAAATAAGAAAGTTATGGCATTTTGAAATTTCACATTTGTGTCGGAAGACAATTTTGACCAGTCAATTATGATTTTCATTTTTTTTTTCAGCTGTTGAAACAAAACTTGCCTTAAAACCACCAAAATTATTTTAAAAAAATCAAAAATCAATGTTAACTCGGATATCATCTTGGTATATGGGAACATGCTTTTTACTTGTAAGCTATTACCTAAAAATAAGAATTTTCCGAATTCAAAAAATAACATACATGGAAATTGTGAGGGTATGACATCATCAAATTGCTCGTTTGAATATTCATAAGGACTCAACCGTCAAGAAATGTTTTCCGAACGGAATGAAATTTCGAAATGTTTTCCGAACAGAATGAAATTTCGAAATATCATGCCTTCCGCATTTCCTATCGGATTAATGTCATCTTATCGTTCTGTACGTGTATAGGGAAAAAAATTATCTTGAAGTTTATTTATTTATTATTATTATTTTTTTTTTTTGGTGGATTTCTTCTTTAAAGATCGTGATCTAAAGACCCAGGTAACACCTTTCCATGCAAGTCTTGCGTGTGACTTGCGAAGAAAAGTTTTTGCTGCCGAAGATCTCCGCAGATGACCCGTATCACCTGACAGTATAGGCCTACCTATAAAACACGCATGTCACCCGTAGTTGCCAGGAGTTGCGCACGCAAGTGCTAGTTACCAGCAGCCAAATTAAAAGGATGACATAGTATTGGTTGAGGTGAGGAGTCTGCTTTTAAAGGGGAAATCCAGTCGTTAGTCTGATAAGAAACACTTATTATGAGTTCAAAGGTACAATTTTGATCGAAAACGGATGAAAAATAAGGAAGTTATATGACATAAAGTTTCGCGCTTTTTTTTTTTTGGGGGGGGGGGAGAGGAACAGTTCTTGAACAGTCAAAATGAATATGCAAATAGCAAAGTACGCATGTACATGTCTTCCCCTCATATATCTTTATACGATATAGTTTGTACATAAGATTTTTCATTCAAATGCAATTACACCCGAGGCCAAAATCCTCGTATATAACTGATCACTATTCTGAAATTATTCAACCAAGATTAAAATCATATTTCAGACTTCAACGACAGAACTATTGAATTTCATCATTTTTTTTTTACGTAAGTCAATGGAAAATTGTGAGGTTATGACATGGTTAGCTCATTCATTTGCATATTCATAACCACTGACTGTACAAGAACTGTTTTGCAGAAATTAGCAAAACTTCGAAATGTCATAACTTCATTATACATCTGATTTCAGTCAAATTTTTACCGTTGAACTCGTAAAATTGTACTTTTTCGTCGCTCTTATTTATACTTGGACTGGATTTCCCCTTTAACTCTTTGCAAGATACCTAGAAATCACTTTTTAATACTAAAGAGCATACAATTCTAAGAAGAATTCAAAGCTCATTTGATAAAAATCGGTTTTGAAATGGCCGAGATATCCAAAAACGAAGTGATCCTGATAAAATGTGGGCCCCACTTTATAGGACAGCTCTGCTTTCGATATTTCATTTCTAAACCAATTTTCATCAAACAAACGTTGAATTCCTCTCAGAATGATTTTTTTATGCTTTTTCATTTGTCATAAGTGATTTCATTTACCTAACAAAATTATCATAAAAAAAAAATAGATAAAAATAAAAAAAACGTTGGAAACCTCTGAAGCCCCATCACAATCGAAAGTGCCCCACCGCTTTGTTGCGTGTGAGGATTTTCCCCGCATGCAGGACAGTTTTTGCGGGTGGACAAATTGGATTAGGGCGAGTTTCTCATGAGTCTTACCGGCTGGACTTGTGCTACTTAGATCTACAAACCTATACTCCATTATGATGATGATGATGATGATGAAACAGCATTTATATAGCGCCATTCACGCCATTTATCTGTTGAAACATTCAAAGGCGCCATTATGGCAGAAGTCCCACAGAATGTTAATTATCTTGGCCACAGCCGACTCCCAACTCAGCAGAAAGGCATTTATACGAACTAAAAATGCAATCTCTCTGACTCACCAGGAACATTGGTTTGTTGGTTTGTTTGTTTGTGTGTTTGTTTGTTTTTTGAGCATGCTCAAAAATTGGCTGCGGGTAAATCGGACTTGCGTCCGCACCTCCTGGCAAGCAGAGTGCCATCTGCGGGATCTCCGGGTAGCAAACGGATTGTCCCCCGCAAGTCACATGCTATTAAGCTTGCCGGGAAACGTGTGATCTTGTGCCAGTCTGACAGCGCCTAAACGGTGTAAGCAAAAGATAGGAAGAATGCTAGTTTAAATGCAGCTTCCAGTACAATCTCGTCTCTTTTACCCGTGTGACCGTATGTGAGAGACTATTAGAACTACAATAATAATATTCCGCGAGGAGAAAGATGATAAACAATATTTAGTAATAATGTATATATAGAGAGATAAATGGCTATGAGCCCGAAATCGAAGATGTAAAAGAGAGGCGGCGCGCCATCTCTGTCACAAGCACAACAAGCAAACAAACGATAATACTCCACATTGGGTGGGGTATGAGACCCAGACGACTGAACCAAATCATACTTTCTTGTAGGATACGGCTCCATTTTTTTTTTCCGAAGTAAAAAAATCTACTCATTGATTTCATGGCTGATGATGCAGTGGTAGGCGTAAAGTGTACATGTACAAAACAGGGAAAATGTTTCGGGGAAATACAGTACAATGACGATTATCTCCCAAGCAGTGAGCCCAAATCGTACGAGGTCATTACACGAGACCGAAATGAATAGGTCCATGGGTCATATAGCCCACGAGTTATACAGCTCACGAGTCATTGCAACAACAGTCCATGCACGAGTTCGACACTAAGCAAAATAAATAAATAAAAAAAAAATGATAATACCAATGTCTTATTTACCCATAGGGTAGCCTCTTCAGTGTTACCACAGATTGCTCTACCAGAGGGCCCTGTCATTATTATAGGTTTTCCCGCCCAATTTCATCAGATTTGCATTCGAATTAATGACAAGGCGTTCGAATTCAAGGGATTTTTGTCACTGCTCTACTCTCACGGTTCATTTTAATTCTTTGAGTATTCAATTTCATTTCATGTCATTCCTTTTAGATTCTATTTTATTCAATTTAGAGAGAAATTCATTCAATTTAACGTTTCAAAGTTGGCATTCAATTTCGCGCCAGCTGGATACACGTTCAAATTCGCACCAAATACCAGTTTCAATTTCATTTATTAAATAGGCACACAACTTCGACCTTTGAACGTTCAAATTCAATTAGCATATAACCAAGTCTTGTAATTCTGTGCAATTCTTACGATTATTCTTACGTTGATGAATGACAAATTCATCAACGGTCAGTGTTATCATTTCAATTTCATTATCTCTTTAATCTCTTTTTAATTTGGCTAGTTTCATTTTATTTCCCCATCAAAATAGATATCACATTATTTTACAGAATTATGGTTAAAGTCCGACTTTGCTAACATAATGAGAGCTCACATAAGAACATCGATATGTCAAGTGTGATTATAGTCGTATTACAGATTTTGTTTTCAGTCACGTCTGGGGTTTAAAATGTGTGTGAGATACATTGCATTGGGATGTTCTTTCTTTTACATCACTATTCATAATTTCGATGTCCAGTCTCTCAGTCTCTTCAGCCGTCGATCTGTTGACGCGCCAGGCACCTTGGCATGTACGTCTGATGAGAGTGGTTGTACCAGTATTCAAACAGATGGAGAATATACAAAGAACATGAGCAGCAATGAAAAACGCTGCCCCGATGCTGTAAATGTTTGCATATAATTTGAATTCCTTAATGTTCATCGCAGCTACGCTGTATGGTGCGAATTTGAATGCGTTTCACGTGCATTTTTAATTTGAACGCGCTGTTTACACGTTAAAATCAGGAATTCGAATGCTGATGAAATTAAATCGAATAGGCTACTTAGCTTTTTGAATGTTGATCTCGGTGATCATTCAAATTCGCTCGAAAATGAATTCTCACATCATTAAATCGAGTGCAAATCTGATGAAATTGGGCGCCGAAAACTATACTACCCTATAATAGCGTAAAGGTAGCGTAAAATAAAGGCTCATGAGACCGACACTGCTATATACAAACAAAGACCACGCTGGCCGACCTACACATATTACTGTCTTAAAAACAAAACAAAACAAAACAAAAAAGAAAAAGCTCAAGAGACCGACAGTACGCAAAAGCTGCGGCTCACGAGACCGACACCATATACAAAAAGGGTCACGAGACCGACACGTCCACTCGGCAAAGATCAGGCCCACGAGACCGACAGGATGAACAGCGCCATCTACTGCAGTATGTCAACTATACAAGACCGGATGTATCTATACAGGGTGTTGCAGTGATAATAAGAGGGGGGCACTACAAGAAGAAAATAAAAGAGAACGATGAATGGATTCAAGTTTAGGTCTTTCATGATTACGTCGTACTATATTACAAGGCTGTCCCTTAGCTAGAAGATAGATGTACAGGATGTGAAATTTCCCCTTTTTGTAATCGCTCCGCTAGTTATGTATTAGACGGATCTTGAGATGTCTCACCTTCTATATAGAGTAATTCAAAAATTTTACAATCTATGCTTTTCTTGTGAATTCCTCTGTTCACATAAAGTTTTTCCATGTAAAGATATAAATTAAGATTGTGCTGCTTACTTGTTTATTTATCCAAACCAGAGTTGATATCATTATAATAATTGTATTCATGTTTCGTTGAAACTTACGTGATTCAAAGTTCATTTAAAATATTATGTACTCCTGTAAGCGTTATGTACATTACTTTGTATTACTTTATATGGAAATAAAATCATTTTGAATTGAATTGAATTGAATTGAAGAATTCAAAATATTTTGGTTTGATTTTTTTTTTTGGGGGGGGGAACCCTCAAGCATAATTATATTATGTTGTTCTTTGTTCAGTTCAGTTCAGTTCAGTTTTTATTTCTGCATTTCAAAATCAATACAAATCAACAAAATACTTATGTAGTCATTTACACAGCTAATATTCGTAACGTTTGGATCTTACATACATTTTTTTTTTTCAAGAACGAATATCATATATGAAAGGAAGCAATAGGAAATGATAAAAATGAAATGCAGGGTTGAATAAATTATTGTTATCTGTGTGTATCTCTATTATGTAACGCTGGCGGAAGGCACATTTCCACATTCAAATGTGGACAATAAGACATTCAATTCAATTCAATTCAAATTCAAAATTAGATATCCTACCCGACTGCTAAAGAAGTTTTGGAGAACCAGTGTCTCTGTGACTACAGCATGATGCATACAATTCAATCGATGAAACTTGATATCGCAGCGATGCATCCATCACTTGTGGCTTGTGGTTGACACATACTGTAAGTACTCATCTCAAACGGTCGAATTTTATAGGAATAAACAACTGTTTTTATGGATGCATTTTCTTTTCCTTAATCAAAACAAATACAGTCAACTGATGATTACGTTATTTTCTTTATTGGTAAATTCACACTAAATCCACACCTTCGCTGATGGCTATACGCTTCCTCAAGGTCACATATAGCAGGAGTGTGCTGCGACATTAACTATTTTGTGAGATATTTCCTCGTAAACGTCACTTCACAACTGGACGTTTTTCTTGTAGGCTGACTTGAGTATCACACATCATTCTATATTTTCTTTTCTTGGTGAGTGTATACAAACATGTTCTGCATGAGGCAAGGGCTGGACGGCTTCAGGGAATAAATCCCTCTACATCCTAATAAATAAATAAATAATTGAATTAATTAATCAATTAAAACGGACGGCGAATTAAAGGTACACTTTTTATTTCATAAAGAACTGTTGTAAACTAGCACACCAAAAACATTCTATTGATGCAATATTAAAGATTTTTGATATTGTGTATGAATGTGTATACATTTAAGTGTACGTATCAGTTTGCCAATACTCTCATATAAGGCTTAAAACAATGCATACATGACTTTCACTTTCAGTCACAGATATCCTCTATCACTCGTGCATTTTATCATTAGGCATATTATTTCTTGGTTTTGTCAGAGCCACACACACACACACACACACACACACACACACACACAATACAAGTACACGCTGCTCTGCATTGTGCATGCAAGCTGTCGTGTCTGTGCGAACGCCTTTTTATTGTACAAAATGGTCATGTTTGAGGGAGAACGATTTGAGGTGACACCATCATAGTCCTTAACCGGATCGTTGTTTGGCAGAAGAGCCTAGAAAGAGGGATGCGACATTGGGTATTATGGGGGTTGTAAGGAGGCGAAAAAATGAAGAGTGGGGGACAGTACTGGGCTAGAAGTTGAAGTTGCACTAGTGGAGATCTGACGGTATAGAGAAAGGAACAGAGAGAGTGGTAAGGAAGAATAGAGTGAGAATCAAGTAAGATGTTCGGATATCGTTAGAAGGAGAAAGATGAAATAGAAGGGAAGAGGAAATGGGAGGAGTTGAATGTTGGAAAATCATGGAGATACGAGAGAGAAGTGAAGATTCATGAAACCAAGAGAACGAAGTTGGCGAACAATGTGGACTGTGGGTTATGGTTAGGTTGGGTTAGGGTTAAGTTGGGTTAGGGTTAGGATGGGTTAGGGTTAGGTTAGGTGTTGGGTGTTGGGTGTCGGGTGTCGGGTGTCGGGTGTCGGGTGTTGGGTGTTTTTATTATAATTCATGCATACTAGTTGCCTGGGACTACAGATGTATTTTGTTTCTATATTCTTTAAGTTCAGACCGCGGTTGGTGCATTCAACTACCTGCGTGCAGGCGTATACCTACACGCAAACTCACACACACACACACACGCATACACACAACACACATCACCTCTGTGTGAGCACACACAAACAATAATTATATACTCCGTTGCGGCCCGCCCAGAACTGTGCATACTGTAAAAGTGGATATTTTCGCGCTACTGTTTTTTTTTTTTTTTTTTTTTTTTTAATGTGCTCGGCAGGGTAAGAAGAGTTTCGCGTGTTTTTGATTCCGCGGAATCAAGACATCAACTACTGGAACAGAAGGCAAGGAAAAATATTCGCGCTATAGTTTCTGGTTGCGCGAAATGCACGAAAATTTCAACACCGCGAAAATTTTACTTCAACAAAATCGAGGTTTTGCTGCCCTGCCGAGTCTAGAGCAGTACCCCATGGGCAATTCCCCGTACCCTTTCCCTGGCCCTAATCTTAATCCTAATCCTGAACCTAATCCTAACCCTAACCCAAACTCCTAATCCTAAACCTACCCCTTAACCTGATCTAACCTATACCACTAACCACCAGTATTTAGCCCGGGGGTGGGGGGGGGGGGGGGGGGGTAATTGCCCTCTGTTGCATTTGGGGTTATTGCCCGGCTGCCCGGATACTCTCTAAAAAAAATCGAGTGAAAATATTCACTCTTAAAGGAGTGAATACAAAAAAAGAGTGAATTTAGAGTGAAATTGGAGTGAATTTTGAGTGAAAATGCTCATTTTCACTCGTTTTGGAGTGACCTCAGGGATCACTCCTAAATCTTCGAGTGATCCCTGAGGTCACTCCAAAATGAGTGAAAATGAGCATTTTCACTCGAAATTCACTCCAATTTCACTCTAAATTCACTCTTTTTTGTATTCACTCCTTTAAGAGTGAATATTTTCACTCGATTTTTTTTAGAGAGTACGTGCCCTGCCTAATGAGATACATGTAATCTCTCGCTTGGTTTCGAGAGAGAGAGAGAAAAAAATCGCGTACGTCTCTCTAGGGCTCACACCTGTAAATAAAATTAAATGTTCCAGACCCCTTCACAAATTCGTACCAAAGATACCAAAATAAATGAAGAAAAAAATTGATTAAAAATCAGTAATGCAGACTGGCATAAAACTGAATAGCTGCAGATATTGAGTATGAATTCCTCTACAAATTGCATTTTAGTTTGAAGATGAAAGCCTTTCTCATGGAATTTGAAGGGACTATATTTCATTGGGTGCGTGTACGGAAAATAGGTGATATTTTGAGTGAAAAGAACTCGTAGTCTGGCTTTGCGGACCCTTGGACAGAGTTTGAACTGAAGAACCTACACTGTAAAAACATCGGTGTTAGATTTAACACCACGGGTGTTAAATCTAACACCGATCAAACTTCAATAAAGGACCACACCCACAGGTGTTAAAAATGCACTGTGATGGTGTTGAAAAGTGTTCACTTGACACTTCGTGGTGTTAATTTGACACTGTACCTGGTGTTATTTTGACACTGTACTGGTGTTAATTCAAAAATGACACCGCATGGTGTTGATTTGATATTTGTTGGTGTTAATATCAATGGTTTAACACCCGTCCAGCTTCAATAAGAGACCACACCAGCTGGTGTTACTTTGGTGTAAATTTATTTTCACATTTTTTCAAAAATCTAGTATTTTAATGTAAAATTCTTGATCGTCTTGTTTAAATAAAAAATCAACAAGAAGTGCAGTTACTAAGAAACTCTTCAAAAAACAGTTTAAAATTTGGAAATGACACCCGGAGGTGTTAATTTAACACCATAAATGAGCACCGAAAATTTAACACCAGCTCGGTGTTCACTATTTAACACCGGACTTTTTGCAGTGTACCTTGGAAATTTGATGGATGAAGGGGTATAGCTCACTTATCCATGTTAGTGAAGATGAAATACATCATTTCTCCCAGCTATTTTACAGAATTTTTTGAAATTTGAATTTTAACACACGTCTCTATGGGGAATTATTTATCCGTGTGAGCCCTATAGAGAATGCACGCAATGTACACAAGTCAATGGGAAATATTCATCCCATCTATATACAATCTCTGCTGGTTTATGTTGATCTATTCTGTCAAATCCATCCCCCCTCCCCCTCCTCTCCCCTTACCCCTCACACCTCTACCCCCCCCCCCCCAACTCTGCTTATCTATTTTGTTGTTTTCTATAATTATGCTCTTGTGGTATACTAGATCTTGGTATATAGAAACTATATAGTCATCAATATCACACAATTTTGAATGATTGTGTAATTTTAATGCATTTTTTGTTTGTTTGGACCAGCACTGAAACAGCTCAAAATGCATGAAGTAAATCTGTTTGATAAATAAAAGTGTTTTGCAGTACTTTTTAGGCAATAAGGTGATGATGACACCCCTAATCAAGAATAATTACCTGCATAATTTATGGGCCCAGAATTTGTAGCTAATGTATATAGGCCTTGTCAAGGCCACTCCCACTGGAAAATCACGGTGGCGTGGTACTGTACATGTATAATCTGTATTCATAAATTACAATGCAATGTACGAAATATATCAAACATAACTTTAAGGCAATACAACAACAACAACAACAACAAACATATCGAGAAGAAGACAAACTAGCTTCTACATAATCATAAACTAAATCTCCATTTTCTAAAATGCTTTGGGGACTTATTGTTCTTCTTAGCCAAGTAATATTCTATATTTCCTTTTGTTTGTTAACAAATGATTTAAAGGCAGTCACAGGTAATTCATTTTTAAATTTGCAAAGATATATGTAATATTTCACCAATAAAATAAGATATTTCCCCCTTGGGTCAGGACACGCTCTACAATTGAATGTTTGAAGAGTTTGTTTGCAAAAACCGATAAGTCCATAATGTTATTTGCCAAATGGAGATATTTGCGATTAAAGGTCAAGAAAAATAAAGAGAATAATAAGAAAATTTTTGCTTCTTTTGACCATAACTTCAAATATGTGCATTTATATGCAGTGACCAATATATCATTTAAAAGGTATTATTTTGTACTTTATGGCAGAAACCGTACTGAAAAATCTTCAAAATGGACTTACCGGCTTTTGCAAACAAACTCTTCGTTTGTTTGTGTATTATGAGTTCAGAGTTCGAGAAGTAGGGTTGGTTTTAACGTGTGATATTAGTACATGGTACAGGCGTTTCAGCACTTGGAGTGTGTCCTGTTTTCATTGACCCTTGATGGATTAAGGTTTTGTTTTCCTTCTATTTCTAGTTTAGGGCTGCCAGTACAGTGTCAGTTTGAAGAACCCCTTTTTGTGATAATAATATTTGTTTAAGTTTATGTATGTACGTGTAGTCTATTCATTGTGTCGGTGGCTTGATGGTACACGTGTATTACATATACTTACTCGATATTGGAGGTTATTTTCAACGTCTTGTCACCTTTTTTCTTTTTTGTGTGTTTTATTCATATTTTTCTAATCATTACAAATCATTTGTAAATCATTTGATCATGTTTGTGATATGATTTGCTAAAACATACAAATAAAAAAAGAATAACTATCAACCTGCATCTATGTATTCATCTTATGAAAAACTAATCAAAACTGCAGATTTATTTTTGGAAAAAAAAACTCCAAAGGGCATCATTTTCAAAAGTGTCTCTTTGAGAAGCTTTATAACCCTCGAATGTGTAATTTCCCATATGATGTAGGGACAAATATCCTCAAAAACACATTTATGATGTTAAAAAGCCAAATAAGAAATATGACCTCCATATGCACTATATTATAGCTGGGCATGAATTCCGAAGAACGCCCCTATGGTTGGTTATAGGCTTTAATCAGATCGGAAGACAACTCATACAATGTTGGCATCGTGCGTGTTTTTGTTTGTTTTGTTTGTTTTTCATCTCCCATCAGCAACCCTAATCAGTTAGAAGTGCAACGGGTCATGACTACCTGCGTCACAATCCATACGTTTTCTCTGTTTATTTCACTAATGAATAGAACAACAAAACAACAGCAATGCTACAAAATGGGCCCTGCAATAAAACCATCACTGTTTATGGAAGTGCTTAGTGTACACAAATTGGCCAGAAAATGACTGCACAATCTATATATACAATCAAGATAATAATGATGATGATGCAAATGGAAGATGGCAACAATAACTAATAGATTTTGGTAATAGTAAAAATAGTAATAACAATGGTGATAACTGATGGCATGGTAATGATAACACGAAATACAGCTCTATGCACTGGACCCAATGACAACCGCCATTCCTACGGGGAATTAAGATCGGACCAGTCAATCTGAAATGAAATCCAAATGCTATACAACCTGAAGGAGGACACTGAACAATACATGGTGAATCAACATTTTAAATGTCGTCACTCCTCGAACCCTTTTGTTCGGCCCATGGCTGTCAATCACACAGACTGTCGGATTTATACCGTTAAGCTATAAAAATGGTACAATGGTTTCATAACATTTTTTGTCTTGAATTTTCCATTTTCAGGGATCATTTTTGTCATGTACAACAGGTTTAAGGAGTAACAACATTTAATATTAGATTTGCCATTTCTTTTTAGAGTGTAATGATTAGCCGCACACACATCATTTCCAGTGACTCTCAACGGTATAGGCCCATAAATAATGAATCAAACTGTACCACAAATGATAAAAAGATAATCATAGGATAGTATCGACAAGAGCTAGAATGACTTTATTTCTCGAGAGACGTGTGTTCGACTTCTCTTTCTAGAAACTTATCCATTCATTTTGTATGAGAACCAATATTATGCGAATTTGCAAAGAATTACGTACACTGAATGATTCGTAACACAGAATAAGATTCTAAAGCTCGCAGCAGTGCAATCGATTTTGATTATATAATCGGACTCCGAATAGCGAAGTATTGCAATACTCTAGGCGTTTTCACATCAGCCCGATAAAAACCCAAGCTCGATATATTTTTCGCGATCGCAAATTAACACGCTATTTCATTTCCTATTCACACGAGCCCGAACATTATCAAATAGCTCGCTAGTTCGCATTAATTATCCTGCTATTTGGGAAATTTCCCGAGTTGGACTCGAGAAATTTTCGAAACATCGGGCTGATGTGAAAACGCCTTCTGTGACATTTTGCTGATATTCACAACAGTTCTTGAATAAAGTTGATGTAAATATTGAAATGATGAGAGAGCAGATAAGGATGTCATATGGCGCCTCACAACTTTCAATTAAAGAATACAAATCCACTCCAAAGTTTCATCACGAGTAACATGAGATGATGAGAGAGAAAAAATAGAAATCCCTGCTGAACAGTGCAAAAATTATCCAAATCGGATAAGAAATAAGGAAGTTATGACATTCTGAAATTTCTTTTTTTTTTTCTTCCAGGCTTGAAAACATTTCTTGACCAATCGTTCTGAATATTCAAATCAGGCCCTCACAATTTTCTGTTCCTATCTTATACAGAAATTGCAAAAATTTCTTATTTCAGTCGTTAGAAATTGCCTTAAAACCACCCAAAATAATGATAACAAAATCCCCCTGATATATTTTGGTACGGGAACAACGGTTCTTACATGTATTGATTAGCTATTGGCATTTCCCCACTGTATAACACACACGAAAAATTGTGAGGGCACGACATCACCAACTCGCTCATTTGAATATTCATAAGGACTGGTCAAGAAATGTTTTCCGAAAATATGTGAATTTTAAAAATGTCATATCTTCCTTATTCTTTATCCAATTTTTGTCTGGAATTCTAGTACACTGAGTTTTTCTTCTCTCTCTCTCTCTCTCTCTCTCTCCCTCTCTTTCTCTCTCTCTCTCTTTTGCTGTTATGATAGCCTTTCTTTTCCAAAATTCCCCTTTTGTCAGCTGGCGCCCATCTACCCCGTGATAGATAAATCCGCCTATGTATCCCTATGAGTGTGCCAGCAAGTTGTCTGAAGCAGCAAAAAATGTAGGGGGCCTATTGACTAAAATTACTGTCATGAGTTATAAAGTGATGATATTATAGCTACATTCCTCTCCCCGCCCAGCTCTGTCACTGCTCTAGTCCAGTCTGGCCCTTTAGTTAGGGGTGTCCTCAATCCCGACAAAACATAAAGCTCCCGATTATGATCCCGTGAGGGTGCGTTTCGGAGGGGTTTGGTATGTCTGAGCGATCGTCGAGCCCTCTTACGTCAGATTTGTAAAGGGATCATAATCAGGTGGGCGGCATTTCATGAAGGAACTTGTTGGATATTAAAAATATCTGACAAGTCAATCATATCCGACAAGTTTTGAGAAATTCTTTAGTCTGATTGGCTGATTTCTCTGAACTTGTCGGATATAATTGATTTGTCGGACATTTTATCCGACAAGTTCCTTCATGAAATGCCCCCATGAGCTCTATGTTTTATATCGGGATTGAGGACACCCCTACACAAAGGGCCAGACTGGACTACCACATGCGCTCGGGAGAGTTGACATGGTGATGACCGATGCATGTCTATGTTTGTAGTATTTAAGATGTTTTCCTCTTCAATGTACTGTAACAGAAAATAATAATATGTAGGCCTTTGAACGTGTTAACTCTGCAGAAGGAGTATTATACCCAGAACATGAAAAAAAAGTGTTGTCCAAATTTCGAGATATACAGTGTTATCCGTCGGCCGCATGTTTAGTCTTGTACTACTACAAGCATACTGTATTATTATGATTATGCAGTGGTGGATCAGGTGGGGGGGGGGGGGGGGAGGGTGGCGCATTTTTTTCAGTAAAAAATAGGAGAAATAAAAAGACAAAAAATAACGAAAGGGGGCGTGTGTGCACCCCCTTTCTTTCTGCGTCGGAAAATTGCACGGGAGCCTTGTTATTGTCGTCGTCGTTGTTGTTGTTGTTGTTTTTGGCTTGTCAGCTGATTAAACCCGGAAGTGGCACTGGAATTCTTTTTATTGTACACGTAATTTTATATTCAAATGTGCAGTAAGGTAGGGTCTATGCATTTTTTTGGGGGGGGGGGGGGGAGTGGGGGACTGTGAATGGAGGCGATCCCCATCCGATCCGACTTCAACTCCTGTGACATATCGTGCGACTCGCATGCATGTATGTACGTAGCACCACTCCGCGAACCGTTCGCGCAGATGGTGCCGATGCGACGGCGATGCTCCAATGATTTCAGTGCTTGAATGAACGCAAAAGGTTATGGAAAAGAATAGCAATCTATTTTGATTCGTCATTCCGGTTCGGATTGAGGGTGTCTTATGAGAAGGAGTGCATCGGCGGAAACTTTAGATTCAGTCTGACATTGCGATGGATCTGCTGTACTGATCAACGACAAAGTGGACGCGACTGACACGTATGTACATAGGTGGATGTGCCTAGCGACTGCACCGGCGGCACCGGGCGGGTCACCGCAACCAAAAACCGAATCGCACCGCTTTGTACATATTGCATTGAATTGCATGCACCCTGCTGCAGGCTACGCTACATTACAGACGACATCGTAGTACAGCACCACAGGCAATGATGTCTTCGTTTAGATCTATATCTAACGTTAGATCTGCACTCGTTTTGGTACCGGATGGTGAGATTTATTGATTGATGCATACATACGGTGCTAGTAATTTACGTGGGACGGACTTCAACGTTCCAACTTCCATTTTCACGCTTTTAGGCCTAACATCAAGGTAGCCTTCGTGCGACAGCGCACAGCTGCACAGCGACAGTCCACTTTCCCCATTCAAGAGGCCATTCGTCGCCGGTGAGACTGGGCGAGATAAAGTCAGACATACAGTCTGACTGCAGTGCCTCGGCTAACGTTAGCTAGCGAAACCTAACAATATATTTCGGCCAATCGACGAATGACAATCTGAAGGAATGATGGCTCGGGTCCCTTTTGGCTACTTTGCAGTCGACCTCCTACCGAAGTGTGGGAATAGAGACCTTTGGTAAATATAAAAGTACAATTATCTGATTATACAGTGTAGTTCTGACGTTACATGTTGAATTTATATAATATTTTCCTCATCATGGGGCATGCATGTTCTTCTTGAATCAATTTGTCACTGAATCTAATCTGACTTTTTTTGTGCAAAAAATAATATAATTTACGGTACTGGTAGATTAGAGCCTACATTCTTGTATTCTAACATTTCTTCATCCTAGTGTTGTACTTGTAGCATGTTGTATTATCATTTGTCATAAAAATAGACACTGATCTTTGCGCAATGATCACTGGGCATCAAGACACATCAATCAGACAATCTCTAGAGGCTTCTGGCGCAAACAAGATCTTAGGTCTTCTGCGCTGCAACCTCTGGAGCTGCACCAAATCTACAAAAGAAATTGCCTAACGTTATAAAACCCTCGCCTCGTACGCCCAAAATTAGAGTATTGTTGTGCCATTTGGGATCTTCACCAAGTCACCCACATCACCAACTTAGAGAAAGTTCAAAGAAGATCTGCTAGGTTTGTCACCAACGACTACAGGAAAACCAGCAGTGTCACAGACATGCTTCAAGATCTAAAGTGGGACTCTCTTCAAAGACGACGCACGATTGCCAGGCTTTCACTGATTTATAAAGAAACTCGTTGTTTAATTCCGTCAAACATAGATCATCTTAAAAGGAATGCCGGAAGTGGACCAGCAACCAGGTCAAATCAACCCTTGAATTACAACACTATTCAGATTCAGACCAACAGAGATTGTTATCATCACTCACTTTATCCAAGGACAATCCCAATTTGGAACACACTGCCAGCTGAAACTAAATCTGCAACTAATATTGATACTTTTAAATCTTGTTTGTCTAAAATGAGATTTTAAAGTCCTGCAACTGTATGCCTGAGGGACTGCACATTTATAGCCCAGCAGCGGCGGTTGGTGCAGTATAACTGACAAGACAAGACAAGACAAGACAAGACAAGACAAGACAAGATTGGCAAGTTGCAAAAATTCCATGCTGCGTGGAAGGCCGTCGGTGCCAATTCGCGAATTTTTCATGCCGTGAATATACCTACCTACACTACCATGATTAGAAGTTCTACAGACTGTTTAACCGTAACCATTATTTGTAGTACTACTAGACGTCTACTACGTAATAACGCTAGGCCTGCACCTACCGGCACAGTCACATTCCAAAGAGGTGTGCACTTCAGACGTGGGTGCCACCATTCAGAACTTTTCTTTTTGTTTAATGTGAAATGACTGTATTTGGTTATCACTACTACAATGCACTTTACATTCATATAACATTTTTTGTTTTTGTTTTTTGCAGCACTTTGTATGTTCACATGTACTTGACATGAAGAAGATTTAATAATAATTTAATCAGTAGACCTACACAAGTGTACCGGTATTACAACTTTAATACCTGGTACAGTGTACAAACATTTTTGTTCATCTTTGGACAAGGATATGTCGTAAGGATAGAATAACAACTTTATAGGCAAAAAGAAAAAAAAGACCCAACAGCTCTCCTGACTTTCCCTCCAAATTGTCCTCATTGTGTCAACATGCTACCTCCATGTGATCAGCGTCTTCACCCTCAAGTTCACCCCATTGTTGATATTTTCTGTAATCTGATTATAGGGCACCTTACAAAACCACCTAACTGTGAACACACTTGAATACAAAGCTTATAATACCCAAAGGCTAGTCTCTTGTGCAGACTCTTGTAAGTCTTTAATGTCATGATATTAGGTAGTTTTTGATTGTGTGGATGATGACGCAGTTCTCGGACTAGAGCGCGGTTCCAAATGGCTTCCTTCCACTCGTTTTGTTTGCGGTGTTATCACCCATTTGGATTTTCAGTCCATGCTGTTCATGATGTACTGTTATGCAAGTCATGGCCCTGTCCCCTCTCGCGGGCCGGCTATTGGTGCGCCAGGCAATGATGTAATTTCCGTCCGGAGATCTTGGAGGATGTGAAATCCTTATAAGACGCATTCTCCATTCTGGCATTGGATGTGCTGGTGACGCTTGAGCATGCGCAGTATTGTTCCTTTAAATGACGTCATTACCTCGCCGTCCACATCCAGGACGTGAAATTGAAAAGTCCCTAGTGTGCTTTATAATACAATAGCTCTTGGAGACTGGGCCAAATATAGCAGGTATATGATATGGACAAATCAAAGACAAATCATTTGCACATTTGTGGCAAAATTGGTAGCATTTTGTGACTTTACTGGTCAACTCATCAACTACTGCTTCACCAGGTTGATTGACTGCCGTACTGTCAGGAATCAATCAGAATACAACAATTCAGCACTAGTAATGCTTAAAAAAACAACAACAAAAAAACATGTCCTTTGTATGATCTTTATTGTAGGTTTTACAGCTCATGTGACATCGAACAAAATATTGCAGACTGTACCTCTGTACTGTATCTGTTCGCCTACAATGTAGCCCCAGTATGATGATTTATGTCTGCCTAGCTGATAGGAAGATACTATTTTTTTGCAGCAAGTGAAACAAATTGCAGGTTGTGGGCACCAGTAAAGTTGTGCCTTGGTACTACTGTGAGTTGGTAGTACTGGTTGTGGTCAAGTACACACGTACATCTGATGTACAAGGTACAGATGCTGTACAGTGTACACTGCCTATTCATAGCTTTAAATGTTCATGGTCAAATGTTTTGGTAAAATACGCGGTACATAAGTACCAGGTATTGCAGAATTGACAATGTAGCATGTCTTGGTAATGCCTACATTGTACAATAGCCTCAGAGAGCCAACGTACACCATGTAAAACAAAGAAAAAAAAAAGCAAGAAAAAAAATATATGTATATAGGTTTCAGCAAGTGGCACATTTGTATCTGCTCTTGTAGTCAGCACCATTTGTAAACATAAATTGTATAGAAATTGATTATTCACATTTCATCTTTCTTTAACTTGCAGGAACATTCATAACTAGATTTACGCCCCTCGCCCACGACCACTTGTAGCCAAAAGGGCTTGCTGAGCTACCATTTTACATGTGTCAAGATGTGAACTTTCATAATGTAGCCTACATCGTATGTATTATCTTCCAATAATGTCTTTTCAGAATGACACATAATACAAATTGCAATAAAGTTGCATGTTACTTCTCTCTTGAATGCTGTGCTCTTTCCATGGTGTTAAATTCGCTGAGCTTAGGTACCATTCTGTCCAAGATCAGATCTGGCATCATGACCTTACAGGTACCTTTATAGTGTAGAGCTGCAATGTCTCTTTTACATTTGAAGAGACATGTTTGAATTCTCGCCACCGATATCAAGGCAATATCAAGTTATATCGTACGATACCTCCGATATCAAACCTCTAGGGCCAGGGCAGTAACTTCCGGATATTGATTTGCGTGTGTGCTTTTCTATTGGCGAACTTGCCAGCTTTGTTTTGGATCCAAAGAAATATATTTGTTTAGACTTTAGTTTGTTTATTTCCCGAATAACCATCCATTACACCATGGGGTTTTTCTGTGAGGCAGCAGAGTGTACATGTACTTCTGATGATGCTAAAATGAAAAAACTGGACAAATACACAGTATGCGTGCGCCGAGCAGTAGAGGTGCACCACATGCACCGGTAGCGCATTGAGCTACACTGTAGCTCACTCGCATGAAACCGGAAGTTACTGCCCCGGCCTGAGAGGAAAAGAATAAGAATGTTTACCACTCTCCAAAGGATGTCATTCCAAAGTTTAATTTGCATTGCTCACAAAAAGATTTCCAATTGTACGGATGGGCCCAACCCCACTATTTCTTGCCAATACACCCAAAATCTGGCAAAGTAGGTAATCATGAACAGTTGACCAGGTGATTTTACCTGGGTTTTAGGGGTACAACTGACCTTACAGGTACCTTTATAGTGTAGAGCTGCAATGTCTCCTTGATTTTGTATGTCTTTCAGTGCCCAGAGAATACAATCTAGAAATCTTTCTGATTCAGAACTGCATTTAACACAAATTTTGCCAAATGAGATGCATGATCACATTGATAACACACATGCTTCTCCCTGATTGCTCTCAAAATGAAGTCTTCCTGATAGTGATGTGAAAAATGAATTGGCGGCCCTGCATAGTGCAGTGACCTTGGATTCTGAAGCCATGGTGGTACTGGTGGGGCTATTAATAAAGGCAAACCTATACCACTGAGAATAGGTCTAAAGGCAACAGAGCAGTGTTTTTGTTTATCAGCATTACTGTATATTGGTGGATTAAAGCATAATTATTTTGTATTTTCCCTTTTACCCAGTGCTGTTGAATTTAAAGGGATCGTATAGTTCTGGTTGAGACGTAATATCCGTTTTCTAAATTTTTTTGATGAGATAATGGGAAACCTCATATGAAATATGAAAGAGCATGTCGTTCCATGAGGAATTTAACATTTATTTGATGAAAATTGGTTTTGAAATGGCTGAGATATCCAAAACAAAACAATTGCAATAAAGTGTGGGACCCACATTTTATTACGGTTGCTTTGTTTTACTTTGTTTTTAGATGTTTTGGTCATTCCAAACCCAATTTTCTTCAAAGAAACTTTGAATTCCTCTTAAAATGGTATGCTTTGTACTTTTTCAGAAAGGTTTTCTTGGTATCTCTCAAGAAGTTAAAAGCCCAATTCTCATCTCCACCAATACTGTACTATCCCTTTAAGCTGTCGTTATGTGAAACAAATATGTGTGAGAGGCATTTGCTTCTTCATCTCTCAATTTCTCATTCATTTTCTTGAATTCACCAAATTTTTAGCAGGGTCTGACTAGATAGACTACTTCAGTCTGATTAATTACAAAAGGGAACTCCCGGATTTCCCCTGTCAGGACCATCCCTGTCTCCCCTATTGTCTTCAGTCAATGCAGCCTGTATGGACAATTGGCTTCTACAGGACAGTTTGAGTGCTGTGGTTACCATCTTGGTCCACATGGCTATCACATGGTCCCTCCTCCTGGTCACATGGGCTTTGTTTACATCCCTGGTGGGATTAAGTCTGGGAGGATGTATGAATAGGTCAAGTTTAAATGAATGGGTCCAGTTAAGTGAAACCAACCCATCTTAAGTCCATTATTAGTGCTACATAAGCTGTATTGTATCTGATGGATGTGGTAATTACTGTACCATGGCATAACACATGTAAGTGGATTCTTCTGCACTGCACTATTCCATCATACATGTTATTTCTGACAGCATACAGGGGGTGCTTTCACAAGGATTCACATATCAGTCAGTTGTAACCACTGTGATGAAGGTTACATCAAAGTAAACTGTTACAAATATAAAAACTAGAAAAGCACTCCGAGAGCGCAGACCTCCGCCAAGCAGTTACTTTCCACTAATGATCTTGCTCTTCCACAGAGATAAGTGATTTTCACCCAATGAAAAATCGCCCGATTTCCCAATAAAACAGCCTTTGTTACGTCATAAACCCTCAGATGCGCGGCACACCTCTCCCCAGCAGAAACTACAGCACGCGCTTTAGTGCGCACGTGCAAACCTCAAATACGCGCAGCCTGAACTCCCAAATTCATTGACCCTACCTGCCAAAATATCAAAATCCTTCATAAATTCCCCCCAAATTCTCGGATCACTACCAAAAGTTAATTGATTGTTACTCGTGTCATTCTCAACCTTTCCTGCAAGTTTCAACCGAATCCGTTAACTACTTTTTGAATTATTTTGCACACGGACAAGCGGACGAATGAACAAACCAACGGTAACGAAAACATAACCAGTAAACCTCCTCCCTTGGCGGAGGTAACAAGTGATCATCGATGTTTTACATATGTACACACATTGTACTCAAGCTTGAAACTGTCATTGGATGTGTTTTGTTTACATTTTGTCCAGTTGGGTTGGTCCATTGACCCAATAATACATCACTCCAAGTGAAGGTGCATACTGTAAGTGTGACAAAGATAAACATTTGACTTAGTAAAAGAGCAGATTGTTTTCAACCTTCAATATCATTTTTCCTTTCCTCATCCAGGTACAAGGGCTACATCCTGATATTGACGTTTCTGGCTTACACAACTTACCATCTCTCCCGCAAACCTATTGGTGTCGTGAAGGTATGGATGTTTATATGATGCATGAAGTTTACAATACAACTATGTGCATCAGGAGTTAAACTCAACTCTATGATTAACCTGCCTTTTAGTTTCATGAAATCAGGCAGTATGTTTAGACAGTTTCAGGACTTTTGACAGTTTTACACATTGTTATCTTGAAGCGATGCTGTCGGTTGCAATAAAGTGGTCATAAATGCTGGAAGATCCAATCAATCTTGCTTCTAGTGCAATACACTGTGTTTTTAAAAAGAAAAATACTCCACACCTGTAATGTACTGTACATAGAATGCACACAGCATTTTGAATACACTGCACCCATGAAATGAAATGGCAGCATTATGCTCTACTGGAGCCATGCAGAGCAGAAGTTCAAGCAGAGCATTTCCAATGCAGAGCACTTCCAATGCAGAGCTTCCAATGCAGAGCATTAGAAGTGTTCACTAGAGCTTCTTCGCGTGACAGTACCTATGCGTGTACATACCATACACTGTACAGATTTTATGTATTTTTTCTATGCAATTAAGTACACCTAGACCCCGTTTACAGTGCGGGGCCGGTTTACAGTGCGGAGCCTCGCAATTTTGTCCGTTTACACTGCTGGGCTTGGCCGCGCTTTTAATTCAAACCTTTCAATACTTTGTCGTAGTGGCGCTCTGCTTGTAAACAAACACAATTTGGTATAGCCTGGTTTTCAGACCCTTTGCCAATTGGATTCCGTGGCGACGAAGTCGCCGTTCGGGCAAAGGCCTTTGCCGAAGGAAAAATCCTTTGCAGGACAAAACCACCCTAAACTATATCAGTTTTCCATGTTGAGGGGGTTTATATCGTGAATAGCGAAATAGTACGGGCAGAGGGTCTGGAAGCCAGACTAAAATTGGCCGCGCATTTGGCCCAGTTTGCGTTTACACCAAGAAGAGGCCGGGCTCGGCCGTGGCCGAGCCGCGGCCGAGACCACCTCCAGAGCGAGGCCAAATGCGAGGCCAATTTTGGCCTCGCATTTGGCCTTTTGCGCGTTTACACTGAAGGCAGGGCTGGGCTCAGCCTCGGCTCGGCCGCGGCCGAGCCTCGCACTGTAAACGGGGTCCTACACTGCAAACATGCACACACAGCACACATAAGCATACAGTGTAGCACCTATATTTCAAACTGCTCTTTCATTGTTTTCTTCTGATGTTGTATGTTTATCAACCCATTGAAGATGGATTGATTTTGCTACAACACACATTTCCCATAGACACCTGCCCAAGTATACTCGGGACTCGTCCTCAACAGGTTTAAGAGTTTAAGTCTTTTAACAAGAAAATTACAAATGTGCATGAAAAGAAAAACAGGGCATTTCAACTTTCTAATTTCTTGACAACTGTGGCAATCATGCAAACATTCCCTATCACACAGCTCTCTTGAATGGCAATAAAAGAGTTTTTTAAAGTTAAACCATTTTCTTCAGTCCCAGCTAATCTGAGGTAAGCAAGGTCAATTGTATCCTTGCATAAAATTATTCTAGAGATGGAATTATTGTAGAGACAATAAGTCAGTAATGGTAATTATCTTCACTTTTGTAGTTTGGCTACACAAAAAACATACAAATGTATCTAGAATAGTGGCTAAATACTGGCTGACATGAAATGAATGAAATTTCATTCATGTCCATCTGATTTTAATGAATATCCCACAAAAAATTGATGTATCTTTCGTACCTACGAACATCAAAAGATAGCATCTTAGAATACTGAAGGGATGATGTCACAGTCTTTTCTAATAGCATTAGTTTCAAACAGGTGTGCGAATAAACACTCGGGCCAGGTGTGGTGGTTTAGGACCCCGTTTCCATGGTGATGAATGGCTGTGACATCACAATTTGATGCTCTGTTGCTTTGAATGTTATTGAAGTGACATGAGGGCGGCAGATCACTAAATCTTGATATCAAATTTGTCTGGCTACTGTGAAGACATCATAAAAAGAATGAGGAAGTCACATGGAGGCATCTTGGAGAAAAGATACCGGTAGGCGATCTTCTTGGTCAACACTCATCATACAATTCTACAATGTATGATTTTTGCTCAGGTAGACCAAGAGGACATGTTTCTTTGAAAGAAACTCATGTACATGTTGAAATTTGACTTTGGTAAGAGTGAAGTCAAATAGAACAGTAAATAAATTGAAATGTATACTTCAGGTACACATTACACTACACAGAGCCAAATACTGTGGAAGGGAAGACAAAGAGGAAACTCCATCATTGCCGATGTAATAGACAAACAAAAACACAAAAATGTAAAGTGCAAACACTTTTATCAAGTGGCGATGAGCATACAGATGTCAAGCACTGAGTTTCGGTTGGCCAGACAAATTTGTCTTCTCAACTTCTGATGTTACCTGTATTGTATGGAGAGTACCCTGTAATGCCTGTATTGTGATGGTGTGCTTGACTTGGAATATTTTATTCAGGTGTAATGTGTAAAGTGTAATGCTGCAGAAAATTTTCACCCAACAAGCTTTTGTACTGTTTGTGGCCTGATTCTGAGAAATAAAGGAATCTGACATGTTTATATAATTTACATTTTCTAGCATAATGAAAAGCACTTGATTTGCTTCTGTCAGAGGCAAAGTATGATCGAATCATGATGTTTAAAATGTCCATCATCAAGTCGAAAGAAAAATGTTTACTGGTACTTTTCTTAACAAGATGAAATTTTGTAGAAATCTCAGCATTTTGTGAATGCACAAATACAGCTGTATGTTGTATTCTTTTTTTAATGTATCTCTCTGAGGGAAATTTCCCTTTAATCAATGAAATTCCCCAATTTTGGAGGATGACACAACTGAATACTGCAAAATTATCCCAATAGGAAGTTGTAGCATGCTTCAAAGTTCTGGAATTAGAGCACAATGCAGAGATGACCTTCAGCACTGCCACTGTCATGTGACAGTGCCAAAGGAAGTCATGTGTACAGCGAGTCATTGCTTTCTCTTTTATTTGTGAAGGACAATCATGTACTGTGACAGCGTGTGTTCAGAGCGTACATGTGTTGTACACGTATGTATGGAAGACAATGGTGTCCAGGCAGGATCACTTCATTTTATTCAAGAGTCACCCCAAGGGAAAAAAACAAAACAATTAATGTGAGCTATTTCAAAATATGTAAGCTGACACTGCAAGAGTGACAGTGAGCTGGGTATTATAGATTTTACAGGAAATGTTTTTCAGCAAGAAGTTGTGATAGCACTGTATAAAGGGGCTACTGGATGTGTACAAACTTTACATGTAAATATACTGCTCTCTGAAAAAGATCTTTTTTTTTCTGATGATTCATAGTTTCTTTTTACATTGTAAGTCATCAAGACTTAGTGCTGCTGCTTAGAAGAAAGATTTTCTACACATCCATTTTGATCAATCGCCTTTTCCCCCCATTTTTATCACATTGTTTTTCCACATACCTTTTACCTCATAACTTCAACCTTCAGCAGACAATATCAAACCTGTTCTCTCCCTACTTCCTTACTGCCTTTGCAATTTCTGCAATCATACCATGCCAAGTACATGTAGTTTTGAAAAGAGCCATGTGGTCCAGTCCAATAAAGATGTCTCTATTTCGTTCACACTGCATCCCAACTCCCTTTGTATGAAGTATTATGTACAGAACTGTACAATACCTCATCAGAGTCTACAAATTGTATGCCTGGTCACTTTCAAAAACTGTGTTGCAGTCTATTAGATAAATAAATGTAATGTGACAGACAAACTCTGTTTTCGGGTATTTGTCACTTCATGCTCTGAAGGGTAGTTCAAGTTACCTTTCAGAGTGCAGTGTCACTCAAAATATTTTTCATTCTATATTTCATTTTCCATTGTAATATTAAAGAATGAAATTAAAATGAAATTCATTCCCTTTTTCTTCTTGCCATTATGCAGTTATATCCTGCTTTAATGGTGATATACAATTGTATTTACTGTTGATTGCTAAACATTTCCCTGCAGTGAAATTTTCATGTCAAATCTAGTTTCTGGAAGCCATTTTTCATTTTTAAGGCATGGTCAGATGTAGTACAAATACAGTACATGTACATGGCATACAATGTACGATCATAAATGAATTGATCATGGGTTTGCAGTGTAGTCTAAAATTCCTACATGAGCATCCCACAAGTTTTCAATGTTTTTATTGAAGAAAAGCATAACGTACAAACAAGAACAAAACAATACATGCGTTACAATCAAACAAGGCATTACACATTAAACAAGAACTTAGCTAAAGTAGATGCCCTTTTGGAAAGCCTTGTTTTAAGACACCCCCCCCCCCCAAAAAAAAAAAAGAAAGAAAAAAAAATGAGGGAGGAGACACGAAGGCTGTTGTGTAGAATACATTGTACAATGTAGAGAAATATTGAACAAACCACATTGTCAGCAGACAAAGAGGAAGAGAATATTTTCTTCACAATGAAGCTCTCCTTGTTATATACAACCCACTTTACATTATGAAACCAAACATACAATGTACAATCTGTAAATAATTCCATTGAAACCACGTATAAATATTTACATTTGCGTCGTATAAACAATGTATAAACAATACTATACATACACACACATGCATTTCATTTCTATTGTAAATTGTTCAACAGCCTACAAGGTGATATGTACTTAGGAATTTGTCACCTTCTAATTCTTTTGATTCATCCAGTACTTCTTTTCTCTCCTCATCCTACTTCCTCTCCTCTCCTCTCTTCCGCTGTTATCCTTCTCCTCATCTTCCACCACTCTCGCTCTTCATCCTCATCAAAATTTTTCTCTCTTCCTCCCTATGTATGGACCCCATATGTCTTTCTACCCTTTTTCTGTTCTTCATCCATCTGTTGTTTCCCATGGTTAACTCCTTTTGTTGCTCCTCCTCCTCATTTTAAACATATTTCTGCTCTTTTCCTCTTCCTCCACACCTTCTTTTTCTTCTCCTTCCTCTTCATGCTCCTCCTTTCCTCTTACTCCTTTTCTTCCTCCTCTGTCTCAACCATGCATCCTTCTCCTCCTCCTCCTCCTCCTCCTCCTCCTCCTCCTCCTCCTCCTCCTCTTCCCTCCCTCCTTCCCTCCCTATCTCATATCTTTGGTTCTTCCTTCATCTCCTTTTCTTCTCTCTTCATTTTCCTGGTCTTCCACCTCTTTCCCCTCTTCTCATGTCTCCCTTCTCTGACCTTCATTCTGACACCAATCCACCACTTCTGTCTCTTGCAGGGTGTTCTCCACTCCAACTGCTCCAAGTATGACCCTGATGACAGCAGCGTTCCCATCTATCCAGTCTTCAACTCCTCTAATCCTGATGTCAATGATTCTTGTTGGTGCTGCTGGGCTCCATTTGGTAAGACACATCACTCTGCAGAATGTCTGTTATTTTCATGATGCATTGCAATTCAAATTCTCCTACAATTGAAGTGATCCCACTTTCATTTTAAAACACAACAACTCTATTCTTTTCTTTTAATGTTCCAACAGCTGTCTGTAGAAAGGGTTGCACTTGCAGGGGATGATTTAATGCTTTCAAGCCCAGATATAGCCTCAAGTGGTATCTACATTTGTACATGGAAATGAAAATCTTCAGTAGAAAACAACAACAACAACAAAATAATACACCCAAAAAGAAGCTTAGCTTGTAATTCTATGTGAATGCATAAATGCCCAAATGGATCCATATTGTCTTACTCTTGTCCTAATTACAATCTACCTGACATCTTTCCTTTATACTGGGAGCACAATAATCAATTTGCAGGTTAAGTACACTGATACTTAAGCCATTAATCACAATATAAATTGAGCAGGTCACTTTAGATGATATTTTTGGCCATTCAGCCCAGTAAAAGGGGGGGGGGGGGGATAACAACAACACCATACTGGGCCAACTTCCAAGATAAAGAAGGTAAAGGAAGTGAATTGGATGCTCATAAGATTGCAAGTTAGTGAGATTTTGACTCATGAACACAAAAAGCTGTTTAAAGGACCTGACAATTTTGTGAACTGTATGATTTGGTAAAAAAAAAAAAATGTAAAGGAACTTGTTTCAAGTACACATGTATGTTTCTAACTGAATATTTTTTTTTTTAAAACCCCGATTTTCAAAAGTTAAAGAAAAGTTCAAGGTGTGTAATTATTGTAGTCTCAATAATGTACTGTACTTACTCAATAATATGGCAGTCTATGTGTGTTGTAACAGATAAATATTATAAGTGATGCTCCATGCATTAGTGCAATGACATACAATTGTGAAGCATTATAAGATATGTTGCATAATTGCTCAAGACATTTATATAGTGTTTGCAGCTTGGCACTCATGCCTGCCTAAGCTCATGGAGGCATTTCAATGACACAAATTATTACATATTTTATATTTGCCATACTTTGAATGGGTTGATTTATAATATGAATATTTCATTGCCTTTGTTCTTTTTGTTTTCCATTATTTTTGCCTAACCTTAGCAATTTCATTGTGAAAATTAACAGATTTTGTATTGCACTGTATTGGATTTATACCGGTGCATACTAAGTCTCATTCCTAAAGGATGCCAAGAGTGTAATAATGCTGTATGTCCTAGGATTGTCTGTCAGTCCATCTGACCACATGTCAGTGATATGCCAACATATCACATACAATGTAATCATATGGCTACATAACACTTCACCCATTAACCCCAGTGCAGTGCACTCCCGTTTAAATGAATGAGGTTATAACAAAATGTTTGTTACAACAAAGTAAAAATTCAAGTCAAAAGGTCATCATGTGTATTCCTATGTACTTTACACTTCAGCTTAACAGGGAATTTATTTAAAACAAAAGAATACCACGGTGACCTGTCTTGAGGACTTTGTTATATTGGAAGTGCACTGTACACCCTGGCAGCAGAAGAGGGACACGAGGCAAATACGGAGTTGGCACTGTCCAAACCATTGTACAGATCATTTAATTATTACATTATAAATGTTTGGATTCATTTCAACTCCATGATTACCTGTCATATTCATACTTCACTTTGTATTTCCCTTCCATTCAGCTAGAAGTCAAAATTTTTGTTTGAATTTGGCCTTGGATTTGCTTTATCTACATGTATGTTTGCAATGGAGTGCTTTTCTCGTACACGTGTGCACATTTCCTGTTGTTCCATTAAAGTTTCAGTCAAATATTGGGGCTCATTCCGCATGCATACAAATTTTTGTACCTAGTCAAGTAATTATTGTGCATACAGTAGCGCAAAGACATTTACTGTTTCTTCAATTTTATGAGTTCATTGTTGAACTTTTTTTGATTACCTTCAGATTATGCTTGATAAAATAATTTGTGGTAGACTTCACTTTGTCAACACAGTTCACTTTGTTCAAACTGATTTTAGAATAGAAGTAAAGAAATCCCTCAGCAGGTTGCCATGGGATATCAAAATGTCAACACATTCTTCATTGTAGACCACTGGCCTATAAAATGAGGCCATAAAGAATAAAAGAAAGAAAGAAAGAAACTGTAATAGAAATATTACCAACTGGGAGTGCCACCAGGTTAGGGCTAAGTCTAGTGGTTGCAGCCATGTTAGCTCCATGGTGTTACACGGAGAGTATTGACTTGCATCAGGTCATACTGGAGAGGCAGCTGCCATTGTAGTCCTATGCAATGTCTTTTGCACAGAAGTCTTCCTGTCGCAATGGTTTATAGTGGTGGCATGAAATCCAGCTGATAAATACAGTGCATGGCATGTGGTCACCATAATATTATTGATTGCATCCAAATGAAGTAAAAAGTTGATCAAGTTCATTTCTTGTACTAAAACATGCTACTTTGTACATAGCCCTATTGAAGCCACAGAGTGATGACAGATAAATTCACAAATTTGAAATTTTGCTCTTTCCTGAATTCAGAGCATTGATAATTATTACAATCCCCCACACTACCACCGCCCCACATGCAAAAGCTAAAGTGGAAAAAAAAAAGTTTGTGAAGACCAAGTACTTTTGGATTCATTGTAAAGTCCTTAGATTTATGGGATACTGCTGGCAAACTTGATCAGACCAAGACCAGGGAAGTTAATTGTACTGAAGCCACAAGAGTGTTCTTTATCACACTTCCTACTAAAACATCAAAACCTTGGGGGAGTCAATAGGCCCTTTCACAAACAACGAAAATCGAAATTTCAGTCGCGATCCAAATTTCGATTTTTTTTTCGACACATGAAAAAAATCGCACTTCGCAGCAAGGAAAGAACGATCAGTGGCCAAACTGCGCATGCGCGAATCTTGCATGACCGAAGACTGACCCCGCAGTCCCAATAGAGTTTCGCACGCGCTACGAACAATGGGACAAAAAATACCGATTTCCGAATCTCGATCGCGCTCACACACACGACGCTTGGCAAAATAATCGCGATTATTCTGAAAAATCGCACTAATAGTGCGAGTTGGTTAGTGAGATTTTTCTGTCCACACTGGAAAAAATTTCGAAATTTTGATCGCGATAAGAAAATCGATTTTTAAATCGCACTTTTTCCCTTGTGTGTGAACGGGCCTATTGGGAAGAGTTGTGGATGTTTGTGTAATTGATATCGGATGAACCATCAATAGCTGACCCTGTGTTTAACAAACTTCTGTTTAAAGTTGTTTGCAGTGCATTACAGGGCACAAGATTACAGGGAGCGCATTAGCTCATGTGACCATAGTAGTACGGTAGGCCTATTTGTAGATAGATTACTGCAGTTGTCCTCTGTGAAGAAAAGGCAGACTCGAATGCTTTTATTTACAGCAATGTGAACGAGTTAATTGTGTGAGTGTTGATCATGCAGAACTTTAAGGAAGACAATTTCTTATTTTGTTTTGATTTAAATCTTGTCAAAATGTGGAAAGCAGAGACTTCAGCCTTCCCACTTTGGGGCCATTTTCACAAAGTCTCTCACTCTCCTGCTTCAGTTTGAGTTTTTTCCACTCTACCTGTATGTCTCCAGCTTATGATTTAGTTTCTTCCACTTAAATTCAGCCTTCTCCTTCCCAACTTTATTTTGCCATCATGTTCATACTGTATGCCCTGGACCCCGGCCATGAAGGATGTACTGTAGCACTTCACACTTGTGATGTGCGCCAAAGTGCACAAATACACATAGTATTGCATACATGCTCACGCAATCTGAGTTTTCAGTTACAAGGGGTCCTGGGCTGGAAAATCTCCAGTTTCAAGAGATGCTTGGTGTTGGAGTCTCTTGGAATATAGATTTTGAAATATAATGATGTACATGTACACGTACAGTGAATTATATGTTTTAACTGTATTCGTGTGTAATTTTATGTTTGTTTGTTTGATTGACAGATGGTGATAATGCCAACGTGTTGCTTGGCAGTCTGGATTATGCTTACCTGTTTGCCTACGCAGTTGGAATGTATGCAAGGTTAGTATTCTGCAGTAAGAGTCAAGTTGCCTTTTTGAAACAGTAACTCTAAGCCATCTTTGAGCTGACTTCGATTAGCAGAGTACAGTCCAGCAAACAAAAGATTGTTGACTATTGTGTTCACCCAGTGCTGAACTACGAATGGGGACCCTTCACGGCTTGTGGATTGAGTGTAAACCCTTAGAACTCTTGTGGTTCTATGAATTGACTTTCTAACTTTCCAGTGAGTCTACACGGGCTTAACTATGAGCTAATCATCAAAGTTTAAAACTTTGAACTAATCTTTACGATCAGACATTATATTTTTTAACTACCCGTATATACACCGGTGCACATTAATTCAAAGAAGGGGGGGGGGGGGGACTGAGGAGTGGATGTCTGATTTGTAATACTCCTTGTGTATGAAAACCAGAGTAGCATTTGATTTTGGTAACACTCTTTTGCACTCTGAGAAAAAGGAACTCTCACAGATACAGAGCGCAGAATGAACTCTGCACACCAGAACTGTGCAAACATAAAATGTCGACATCAAACATTTTTTTGTTGCCCACACTACAGTGCATGGCTAAAGCTATGATTGCAGCATACATGAATCTCAGCAGCAGAATACTATGTCCACATTTTTTCAGTCTGGATACACTTAAAGGGGAAGGCTAGTAACTGATCAGTGGGAATCAGTGGAAATGCTGGGAGATGATTGTTCCAATCCTTATGGGATTCATTCAAGAGTACATTATAAATCTATTGTTGTGTGAAAATTATTTGCTTCAGAATGGTCTCATATTCAAGTCATGTGCAGTTTAATGTTTCCAGGTTAGCATGCCTGGTCAGTGACGGGGCTAAGGCATCAAGCTGCACATTACTTGAATGTGAGACCGTTCTGAAGCAAATGATTTTCACACAACGATAGATATATAATGTACTCTTAAATGAATCCCACAAGAATTGGAACAATCATCCCCCAGCATTCACACTGATTCCCACTGATCAGTTACTAGCCATCCCCTTTAATTGTATTTATAAGATATGGTATCAGGGTACACAAACTCATCACACTGGAACAGCCCCACTTGTCCATTATCACACCGACCACTAGCCTTTTGTCAAGGCCCTCTCGCTGTATGGTGAAGAGAGCCCAGCTGAGTGGGGTTGCGCGAGGGCGTTTTGAGATCTGCTTCGCATCCTTTTGTTAGCCCTTTGAATTACCGACTTTTGCTCCCCGATTTCGGGAGCAAAAGTTGGGGTCCAATCAGCGTGTCTGTCTGCTCGAACCCGATTTGAATAGAGCGAATGCACGCCGCTGCCGCAGACCTCACAGAACTCTACACACTCTCACAGAATTCTACACACAGAGTGTGTGTAGAGTTCCGTGGCAGACCTCCTCGGGTGGTCAGTGATGCATGCGAACAGGCATGACCACCAAGGCTGAGGATGCGGGGAGCGCGCCATTCCATTGGTTGACCGGAAGCCATTAAAATGAGTATTCAGAAGGGTTCACGTGTCATGAATAATAATGTGTGAAGCAGATCTCAAAAGGCCCTCGCGCTGGCGCGCTCGGCTGGGCTCGCTTCGCTCGCCCATTACAGCGAGAGGGCCTTGACAAAAGGCTAACCGACCACATGTAACCAAACAAAGTGCACCCTTATTCTTCTTCTTGTTTTCATAGAGCGAGATTAGAGTAGTTACGTTCAGACGACAGGCCCTAACCTCGAGGTTAGGAAACCTCGAGGTTTAGCTCTTGCCCCCTAACTACGACGTGTGTCCACACGACGAATCTTAACCTCGAGGTTACGAAACATCGAGGTAAAGCTTCTGCCCCCCCGTAACTACGAGTGGGTCCCACTCGATGTTAAAACCACATAACCGGAAGTTTCAGCCCACACTGCTAACGAGACGTCTATTTATTCTTTAGTCCAGCCCTGTCGGACTCGCTTACAGGTACTCTTGTTCTCTGTCATGTTATGCAGAGATAGCACTGCACTGATGACTTTATGCCTTTATGAATATATGCGTCGAAAACATTTTTTTAGCGTCGGAGAAGAATATAGAATACAGTAGCGAGTTCGATGTGTTCAGTTTCAGAGATCAAGCGCATGAGAAGAAAAGATGATGATGTTGTTGTGTCGTGCGTCATAGGTTTTTCACGTGTAGTGTATTTGTGGTGTACGTTTGGGAGGTTGACCCGGAAGCAGAGGGAAATTGTGGGGGCTGGAGTTTACGGTGAGGTCACTCTTAACTTCGAGTTCGTTGTTTTTTGTGTCCACACGGTGCTTAACTACGAGTGGGGACCCCCCGCGGCTCGTGGTTAGAGCGCTAACCATAAGATTTCTCGTGGCTCGAAACATCGAGCAAACCTCGAGGTTTGCTAACTACGAGTGCGTCTTCACGGTCCCTAACTACAAGCTCTAACCTCGAAGTTTCCTAACTTCGAGGTTAAGGGCTCCCGTCTGAATGTAACTATAGTTGTTTAGAGTCATACAATAATAGCACTGCCTGTTCAGAGAGTGGCGGATTATCACTTGTGTAGGTGGTATGAAGAGTGGTATGGGTGGGGCAGTGTCGCATTCCTTCAGTCATTGACACAATGTACCTGGTATACCACAGATGATGGTGAAACTTCAACGATATCTGCATGCCATATGCCTTCAATGAAACTCAGGGGATTGTAGTCCTTTAAATAGGCAGTGCACTGTACAGTGGAAGGCAATACTTGTTAACAAGTTATTGCCTGTAAGGTCTGCACAACAATAGGGGGGAAATAAATCATGGTCTTGAATCTGACAGGTGGATTCTACTTTCTGCTGGTTATGAATATGCCCCCTTCCCCCAAAAGAAAAGGAAAGAAAAAAAGTTTCATATTTTCCATCTGACCCATGCAAACACAAGTCCTTGGGTAGGGTAAAACCAAATTGTTGCTGTACAGATCTGTACCTTTTAATTAAAATCAAACGGTATCTCACAAATACTGGTGGTATTCTGTGCAGAACTTTAACACAGGTGCTGAACTCTGATAAATATTACGATAAATTTGTTATTCCAATACTGTGCATTGTTATTTTCCATATGCTGTGCCTCAAGTAGGTTTGAAGTGTGAGAAAAATGAAGAAATATGATTGGCTTTTTCCAACTCAATGATTATGATGATTGCCGTGCCCAATTATCCTTGCATAGCACCATCCAGTATTAATAAAGAATGCCCATTCACACAGAAAAGAAAAGTTTCATTTGCAAAAGGTCAGTAAAATGAAAGGTGCTGTCATTGATAAATTGAGCAAGTTTCGTGATAAGAAGTAAACTGCTTGTTTGTTTTCAGATGTGGTGCCATACAGTGGGTATGTGCAGCTATACAATACACAAATTACATTTGAATCAGCACCCTTACAAACTCAAAAGTTGTATCACAGCACTTTACATCACATTTGTTAATGTAACAGGTGTAACAAACATTGTTGGCTTAGCTAAAAAAAAAAAAATCAAACATTTGTTTTTGCTGTTGAAAGTTATTACTATACATGGTACCATATTTGTTTTTGACAGTTGGTACTGCAGTAGTCTGCAGTGTTCTTAGTGTGTGCATGACTTTACCCCACGTTTCATTCTACAAGTAGTCTTCAGTTGTCACTAAAATGCGACTTACTTTCATCTGCCATGTACAATGTATCAATTGAATTTGTGCATTTCGACAGTAGTGTAGAGTATTGTAACTTTATCATATGTGTAGTCTACAAAGAATATTGAAGTTCATGAAGGAAGATATTATTCATATGTTTAATTTGTAGAGGGAGACAAAGTGAAGAAACTCACACCTGAGTATTGAAGTTGTTCATAATTTGGACAATTTCATGTTTCATTTCATTTGCATCTCTCTTTGCCAAGTAACTTAGAGTGAAAATGTGTTTGTATAGATGAGGTTTCTAATTGTAGTGACTCTCAAAATGCATTGAGTTTTGTTGTATGGACCAGGATTAATTTTTTTTCTCGATTACGTCGTTCAAGTATGAAATCAGGGATGTCAGTTTGTATTCAAGCAAAAGCCTAAATTCGGGTCCTGTTAGTATCAAAGTCCGGGCCCTTTTGAGTACACAGTATGTAGCCTCATGTACTGTAGATGCATTTTTGCCCCCCCCCCCCCCCCCCCCCCCCGTCTCCCCCTGACATCACTGTAATAGAGTGTTGCTTGCATGTTTCAAACCATACATTGGTCTGTCTTTTTTGTCTATTTGTGGAAGTCACTAAGGTCTTGACTGATGAGAGTCTCGATCCAATGGGCTGTTGTTGTCTGTGCACGTGTAGTCTTGTGTTAAGTCTTTCATCCTTGTGTTCAATCTTTCTTTCCCTTTCTTGTTCTTTTTCTAGTGGTCACATCGGTGAGCGCATGGACCTGCGTTACTTCTTGTCCTTTGGCATGGTGATGTCTGGCTTCTGGACGGCCATGTTTGGCATGGCCTACTTCCTGCACATACACTCCTTCTACTACTTCATCTTCATGCAGATCATCGGGGGCATGTTCCAGGCTACAGGCTGGCCCATCCTGGTGGCAGTGGTGGCTAATTGGTTTGGCAAGGGCAGGTGAGGCTCCAAGGAGAGTTTTGACTTCCATCCTGTATGGCATATGCTCACTGTTCATGCTGATATTAAGTGCTTTTCCTGTCATTAATATTGCCATTTGCATATTCTTTATGATCATAGTGGCACTGGCTCTGCTGAGAACTATGATGATGATTAATTGTAGGAGTAATGATAGCAGTAGTAATGCCGGTAATATAAATAGTGATAGTAAAACATTGCTCAAGTAGTAGTAAGAGTAGTGATAGTAGTAGTAGAAGTAGTTTGGATAGTCCTAGTCCTAGTTGTACTCATAGTATGATAGTAGTAGTAGAAGTAGAATAATCATTGGCAGTGTTATCATAACCTTTATTATGAATAGTAGAAGTTGTTGAAGTACAACGATACTGATGATGCCAAGCTGTGAATTAATATCTTAATCACCATGATGAGGACTAGGAATCATGTATCACCCCCTACAGGAGAGGCCTGGTCATGGGTGTCTGGAACACCCACACAAGTCTGGGTAACATCTTGGGTTCGCTGGTTGCCGGGGCCTTTGTGGACCGGGCTTGGGGCTGGTCCTTTGTGGTGCCCGGCTTCATCATCGCAGGGATGGGGATCATCGTCTTTCTCTTCCTCATCGTCTGTGAGTTCAACAATACTTCTGCATTGAATCAGAGCTATGTTTTAATGTCATCTTGATTTATAGAATAAAAGAAGAGGAGTTTGTTCCTTTAATATTTTTTCCATTCTCTAGGGAGATATTGTCTTCTTTTTGCCAAATAGTGTTTATGGACAGTTGACAGATCATAAGTATGACTTTGTTTCAAGTGTGGCAAATTCAACAAGTGCTGCAATTGGTTAATCACGTTAGGTGTGATGTACATTAGTCAACTTGTCTGGGAAGGAGGAGATGGGTTTGTTGGATGGGATGGGCACCATTTCACTCAAAAGAAAGTAAGTACTAGTAGTAGGCAATATTTCAACAAGTTCTTCACTATTGACTGACCAGCTAGTTCAGTGATTATTGTTGTTGTTGTCGTCATTGTTATTTGTTTTATTTTTATTTTTGTTTTATTTCTTTATTTCTTTATTTTTTTTTTTAAAGAGAGAGGGAAGGGTTAGTTTGGAAGATGCTCAAAATGCCACAATGGTCTGTTTTGGTAATCATTTACATGTGAGATGGCTGGTAGAGACAGTAGAGACAGTGATGTGTCATCTCCTAATGCATAATATGAATCCCCTGTCCATTTCTTTCAGATCCTACTGACATTGGCTGCAAGGCACCAGCTCAAGCAGGCTCTACGACAGACGTACGTGTACAGTGCTGACAGATACCCAGAGCACTTTAAGACCTTTTTAGTACTGAAAAGATGCTACCCTGTTCAGAGATCTATGCAATCTATTATTTTTCTGGCAGTATTTTGTATGTTTGTATGTTCTTGTTGTTGTTATTTTTTGTAACGAAAAATGCTGTAGATTTTGAGGAAAAAGTTCTGTTTTTCCTAACTTGTATTACTAAACATATCAATTGCCGGAAAATTAAAAAAAAAAAAAATTCTACCCAAACTCCAATGACTTTTCAGCCACCAGAATACTGCATTGCTTTCTTCAAGGTTTGTATCCCTGCCTACATTATGCTGAGTTTTAGAGGATGGATTGTGTAGTACCCTGCAGAGGAAGCATGTGATTGTTGTTTTTTATTTCTATAATAGAAAAGTAAAAGGTCACAAGTTGTTAGGGAAAGACATTAAGGTAATCATTCTTTCAAAAGTGTTACAGTGTACTCCCGTTATAACGAACATGGTTATAATGAATTCCTATTACAATGAGATAAAAATTCAGGCCACAACATTATCAGCTCTATGTATTTGTCTTGTTTATTTGTTCGGTTATAATGACATTTTGATATAAAAAAGAAAACTGCCAGTCCCGAGAAATTTGTTATAACAGGAGTCCACTGTATCGTTAAAGAAGTGTGCATGATAAATGTCTGCTGAAAGCACTGAGGTATTACATATCTAGCAAAGTTTCTTTCAGCAATTTAGAAGGATAAAACAAAACAGAAGAGTTTACTGCCTGTTTCATTAACATTCACTATAACTAGTTTATCACCCTCTGTGGCAGCAATTATAAACCATTTTGTCATCATAGGTGCTGCTTTTGGCACCAACTTCCTGTGGGATAAATTAGGAAGGGGTCCAATTGAACCCATGGGATGTGTATTGGAGCTTACCCCTAACTTTCCATGCCTTTTCATTGGTGTTTAGGCATAGTTCCTCCACTCTTGGAAGCTTTATGTAAAGTCAGCCAGCCTAGTATGGTGTAACAATGCCTCAGCTTATCAATGAGACTGTGGTTAAAAGCAATGTGGACAAAGGGGATTAGGTAATCCCTATTCATTGACAATAAGTCTCCACAAATCAGTACCCATGGGGCTGAGAAAGGCTCTTTAGTGGATGTTCCAATGGGGGAATAAGACACAGTGAGCAATACAGAAACAAATCATGCCAAACATTACGACAATGTGCCCAGGCTGATAGTATTGTAGGCATATGGGATGCGACATGCATAAGTATCTTCACTCACAGCTAGTTCAACTTTAGCTTTTCCTTCTCAACATTGGTTGCCTGTGAAATTTGTCAGGCATGGATTTAGATTTGCAAATACAATTTGTACAATTATAGTAACAATTATTTTTCTAAAGTAAAAGCAAGGAGTCAAGTAGATTGAAGGAGTTTAGAGTTGAAGTTCCTTTAATTCACAGAAAATGTGTATCTTTCCATAAATCAAGGGATGCCATCATGTTCCCCCCCCCCCCCCCCCCCCGAGTCTGTTATACTATTTGTCAAATCGGTCTGTGGCATCCTGAACAACAAAATTTGAATCTGCTAATTTCCTTACACTCTGGGAGACAAAACAATGAACTGCAAAAAAGAGAGAGAAGTACTGGCCAGTTGTTTGTGTATCGAAGAAGGACACAGGCCTTGATAGCATTTATAATGACCTGGGAGCAACCATGCTAAACAGATAGGTTTGGAGGTGCAACTATGTTCATGGAACCAGAGAGGGCATCAGCTATAGCCAGTGCATGCCCTCAATATAGTAGTAGTTAAAGGGGATGGCTAGTATAGGTAAACTGATCAGTGAGAATCAGTGGGAATGCTGGGGATGATCGTTCCAATCCTTGTGGGATTCATTTAAGAGTACTTTATATATTTATTGTTGATTGAAAATTATTTGCTTCAGAATGGTCTCATATTCAAGTAATGTGGAGTTTAATGTTTCCAGGTTAGCATGCCTCTATAGTGACGGAGCAATTGTTAACGATAGCCCCGTCACTGCACAGGCATGCTTACCAGGAAACATTGAACTGCACATTACTTGAATATGAGACCATTCTGAAGCAAATAAGTTTCACACAGTAGATATATAATGTACTCTTAAATGAATCCCACAAGGATTGGAACAATCATCCTCCAGCATTCCCACTGATTCCCACTGATCAGTTACTAGCCATCTCCTCTAATGGTAGTTTGTCTAACCTGAGAAGCCTATGCTTTGGTTACATACTTCCTAGCATTGATCCATGCACCTCCCCCTCCCCTTGGCCTAACCTTGTGATCCATAATGTGATATTTTCTAATTGCCTTATTTTCAGGATGTATCTGGTAATAGAGGAGAATCCAGGCGAGACAGCACAGATCCTGAGAAATTGCAAGCCATCAGTATTTGGGGAGCATTGAGGATACCAGTAAGTAAATGAATGATAATCTTCTATTCTTTTTACTAAGGAGCTATGATTTTGATTCCTCATCTATTGTTGGTGGTGGTGGTGATTGTTAGTCTTCATGTTGGAAGAGAGAGAGCTTTGCAATACAAACCTCAACTGTCGGCCACAAAATTGCATATTTACTCAAAGTGCCCTAATGGAATAGTGTGTGCAATTTGTAGACTGACTTGATGACTCAAATGGCACCACTTTGCATGCATTTTACAATGTGTGCTTTGATTACTTGGAGGAAATGTCCAATGGCACATGGTTTTCATTGCTGGACGCTGAAAAGTTGGATGAAATTCTTGATGGATGATTTGATTACTCAATATGTAGGCAAAAATTATAATACACAATCATGTAATTGAAGGTCTGGTTTCGTGGAATACATGAGAATGCTGCCCTCATCATGGGTAAATACTTTCTATTGTCCCATACACATGTATACATGCAATGATTCAGTCTGTATAGTGATTAGATTATCAAATGCTCAAATAGCTCTTGAAATTTCTCTATCACCGTGTCTGGAAGAACTTGCTTAACATTTTTAGAGTGTTTTGATTTAACACATATTAATTGATATGAAGACATTGTATCTGAGTATTCAGAGTACACCTTGCACATGTGTTCTCTAAGTACTGATTAGTAACACAAAGTTTATTTTCTTCCTCTCTTTTTGTATCAACCTTTAGGGTGTCATCGAGTTCTCCCTCTGTCTCTTCTTCGCCAAACTTGTGAGCTACACTTTCCTCTACTGGCTGCCAGCTTATATTCATTCCACATGTAAGCATTAGTTTTTACACAACACCTATTTAGAATGTAGCTATCCGATTGGTCGATTGCCCATCACGTGACATTTAGTGAAAAGTTCCATTGCACGCTCTGGCTGTCAGCCGTGCAATTTTGTTTGAGCAAAATGTTCCATTGCACGGCTCTTATGTCACAAAAAACAAACATGTGCCACGCGCACTCAACAATTACAAGCGCGCTTTAATACAAGCGCATACTTTTGTCTGTCATTTTTGTAAACAACTTCGTTTCGCATACGTACGTACACCGTGACTGCGACTGTGGGGCTACTCATTTGTCTTTCACAGAAAATGGTTGCCATTTCTGTGCTAAATTCAAGAATCTGTGAGTACCAAATCTGTTGATGTTCAAGGTGGTGTATAAAACAAATAGTGTGTGGTCTTTACTCGTGCAGTGGAACCAGATTTAGTACAACATATACTCCTCAAAAAGAGACAAGCATTTGAATACATGCATCTATTCTGACTTGTAAGAAAAAGCTAATTACCTTTGAACATTGATGAGACAAAGTAAAAAGGGAGTGATGCATATTCTAGAATATTATCTTTGGTGTTGTGTTGTAGTGCAACAAATTTTCCATTATAGCTTTGCTTATAGTGGAGAAAGCAGGTAAAATTCCTACAGTGTGTCTGTGTCCCATGCTTACACAAATCCTTTGCAATTGTCTTTTCTATGTATATTTGTCATGAATGCCTTTAATAAACAACAAAAGGGGGTGTAACACGTACTTTAGTAACATTTGAATGGATGAAAATGTAAGACAAAGCAAGCTTTGGTCAAGCAAGAGTGATTAGCAGTCATTAAGACAAGTTATTCACTTAAGGTTGCCCTTACTGCAGGAAAGAAGTAAAGATAAACACAATAGAAGACTGTAGTCCTCTTTGCACAGAGAGCAAACAATCTGTAAAATGGAGTAATATACTTAGAAAATTGCAATGCATTGTCGCTCTTGCATAACCCCTAAAAATTCTTTGGCATGAGACTGGAACAAAAAACAACAATAAGAATTACAAAACACACATATGTGCACGAATCACAATACACATGAACTGTTACCTTAAATCATTCTTATCCAAATGCCAGCTTTTATTCAATTATGTCAATAGCTGCGATTTTTTGTGAAACGAGGATAGATTCCTCATGCTGTTGTGCAATCCAAATTAAAAAAAAACAAAAATAGGATGAAAAAAAAAGAGGAGTATTTGATTAGTTGCATTAAAACCTGTCAGTATACGACTAGAGCAGTGCGTTCAGATGCAAATGCATTGTAGGTGAGATGTTTAGAACTTCACAAAATAACAAATAGAGTTAGGAAAGAAGTATGATTACAATCGTACATGCATGTGTTTAAGCAAGGTCACATGTGTCTATGAAAGTCAATATGTGCCCAAAGACCTAAAGAATACAAGGTTGCTCAATGTTTGGCAGAATAAATCAAAAGAGTGGGTAGATCCATCTTCTCAAATGCTTCATCACAAAAAATGAGATATACATGTACGTATGTCATTGATTGGTGGTTAACACATCCGCATTGATTGCCCTCTTCTTCAGCTCACGTGAGTGACGAAAAGGCCGCTGACCTTTCTACCCTCTTCGATGCTGGCGGCATCCTGGGGGGAATACTGGCGGGGTTCCTGTCTGATATAGCTGACTGCAGTGGGACTATTTCATTTGTCAGCCTGCTCCTTGCTGCCCCGCTGGTGAATACTGCTCTTCTAAAAACCACTACTTTTAGCAGAAGGTCACAAGGACCGGACAAAAGTATCGTCTTGATAGGAAACTTTATGCAAATGTATTTCTTGTTCTTCCCTTTTAGTTCAGGAAGGAAACTCTGCGCACACTTTTTAACATAGACTTCATTCAATAGGTTGTGAATGCAACATTCCCTTTCATAACCAACAGCATGATTTAGATAAAAGATACTATCTTTACATATCATTTTGATATGATTTGATTGTAGAAAAGCTGTTTTTTAAATCCATTCATGTATATAAACTTGGCAAAGTATTAGAAATGTGTATATTAAAAAAAATAATGATAATAATCGGTGGTTTGTGTATGATTATAGTGTTTTCTGTTCTTAAGTTTGTGGTGTTACCAGACCTCCAAGCTTAGGTTTTTCATGGGCTGTTGCTTCTAGTGATGGTTGCAGCAATGTTGATACTCACTGCATCCACAATGCAAATATGAGGCAGCATTGAAACACTGTGTCAACACAAAGCGTGTATTACATGCTCCCTCATTCAGCGTTAACCAGTTTCAGAGGGTCCCATTCAGGGTGTGGCAATCAGCTGTATGACCAGTGCCACTGGGGGCACTGTAACGATTCAGTTGTGAGGGCAACTTCTTACTCTCTAAACTCTCTTTGCCAAACACAGGAATGAGCTGAATATATAAAACTGCACCCTATTTGTTAAGATAAGCTAAAGAACCTGACACGACAGGTGAAAATTAGCAACTATAAAAGTTATTCTTATCTCTAGAAAACGAAAAATAGGTTAACTGAAATAACCGACTGTATCTCATGTGGTCAATTTAAGGGCAGACGTTGGTAGTGCTTATGGAAGTAGGAGTAGACATGACAACAGGTGAACTGTCCTACTACTTGGACCTTCAGCACTGAAGCCAGTCAGAAAGGATATCACAGGTGCCTTCTTGTGGTGCAATGCATTCAATCCTTTTTCAGTTCCCCCGCATGGAACATCATGAGCTTGGAAGTACTCTTCAAATTGATTTACAGTTATTTAGTCTGATATTTGACAGGTGAAAGATGTTAGGAGTCATATTTATGGTCAGTGAAAAAGATGCTGGCTGCTTGCCTGTCTCATAGACCTCTGTATGTTCTCTTCTGCAGGTTTATGTATACAACGCGTACGGTTACATCAGCTTCACAGTCAGCATAAGTAAGTACATAATATGTGACCCGCTACAACAAAAGGACCCTTTTGTCGCTGACGGGTGAGCCGAGAAAATCGAGTTTGAAGTCAGATCACCAAAATCTGTCAAAACGTTTGGATTTCTGTTTTTAACATAATTTTGTAGTCTAATGTATTTTCTATCATCTGCCGAAATTTCGAAGCTAAATGATCAAAGGAAAGTCCTGAAAAAAGCCTTTTCTGGGCCATGATTGGCTCGCCAGTCAGCGACTTTAGGATCCTTTTGTTGTAGCGGGTCACATATGTACTCGTAGCACTCTACACCTCATACGTGCAGAGCAAGGAATGCCATGGAACCATGACACAAAAGAGTACTGTCTTCATTGTTTACAGAGCCTGCTCAATTTAGGAGGTTCTGGTTGTATTACACGCATGACAGAATCATAATGCCTCAGTGTCTCAGTTCTGTTTCTTTCAAAATCTCTCGCTGAACCTTGCAGTTGTGCTGGAGTCGGCTTCTATTGTGTACTGGCAGTCTCCTATTGAATAAATCAATGTTTCATGCATGAGCATTGTAGCATTACCTGTAGTACCTGATAGTTAAGAAATACAATGGAAGGTGTATGAGTGCCTTACAAAGAAACCTGGTGCCCTCACTGAACCCTTCCTGTGTCAGGGACTTTGGACAGTGTGTACAATGCTATGGAGTTTACTGTGCCAATCAGCACTTACAGCACACAAAGGGTTAGGTTTTTTTGATCCACATCTGGCCCACTGTGGTAATCTATTTCCAAATTTGACGGCTGCCATGTTTGATAATGGTCATGACAGAACAAAAATTACAGGGAAAGGAAGGAGCTCTGTTAATGCATAAGACAGTTTGTGCAATGTCTTCTGAACCACATCAGACAATTACAAAAATAAAAGTGGGTTAATATTTAGACTCACGAGCACTTTAAATCAATATTGCCAAGCAGAAAGTGGTCATGTACATGTAAGGGGATGCTGCTTGAATGACTTTTATTAATTTGGTTGAACACAAAACACATTCACCTGATCATTCTGATATGTGTTTAGTTTGTGCAGTGGCTGTCACCTACATAGAAGTAATGTTTTACTTTTTCTTCCTGTAAGACTATTTTTCATTTGTCTGAAATTTGCTTGGGCTTTGAAAATTCTGTTTGAAGAAGAATGTACAAATGATGAGATATGTGACTCTTTAGCTCACAGTTTTATCATTTTCTCTTTTTATGCCTCCGCCACGAAGTGGTGCCGGAGGCATTATGTTTTCGGGTTGTCCGTCCGTCCGTACGTACGTCCGTACGTCCGTACGTCCGTACGTCCGTACGTCCGTCCGCTTTCGTTTACGCGATAACTTGAGTAATATTTACTGGAATTTTACCAAACTTGGTCCAAGTATGAAGTATGATGGGGCAACGATTTGATAAGATTTTGGGTGAAATCGGCTAAAGGTCAAAGGTCAAAGGTCAAGGTCAAATCGTGAAATTGTATCCGTTTACGCGATAACTCAAGACTGTATGGAGCAAATTTCACCAAACTTTGTTGGAGGATGATGTATGATGGGGCAATTACTTGATTAGTTTTTCAGTGAAATCGGACAGAGGTCAAAGGTCAAAGATCAAGGTCAAATCCTAAAATTTATCTGTTTATGTGATAACTCAAAACTGGATGAAGCAGCTTTCACCAAACTTGGTCCAAGGATGATGGATGATGGGACAATTAGTTGAGTAGATTCTAGTGACATTGATAAGAGGTCAAAGGTCAAAAGGTCGAGGTCAAATGCTAAAAATGTTGCTATTTCCCCCATATCTATGCAATGCCCGCAATTATTTTCTTGAAACTTAGTGTAGACATGTACTACTGCGTAAGGATTCTCCAGAGAGAGTTTCATGTCATAAGGTCAAAGGTCAAAAGGTCAAAGGTTAGGTGAAAATGTTGCAATATCACTTTTCTCGCAAATGGTTCAATGTATCTTCATGGAACATGGTACATATGCATGTACTGACTGGCAGGGATTATCTAGGGAATTTAGGGGTCATGGGTCAATAGTCGGGTTCAAAGGTCAAGGTCAACTCCTCAAAATGTTACTACTGTATTTCCCTCATACATGTATACTAGTATATGCAATGATTGCATTATTAGTGTTTAATGTATGTACATGTATTACTTGATGGAGATTCTCTTGGAAATTTCCAGCCAGAAGGTCAAAGGTCAAAGGTTAAGGGTCAAAGGTCAGGTTTAAATGAAAAAAAAATATTTTGTACTGTAATTACACTCTTTCTTCATACCTTGAAAATTATACTCAATGCATAAACTTATGATAAGGTCGGTCAGAAGTCAAGTAAAATTTTTCAATTCCCCAAATATGTGTACCTGCACTCTTTAATAGACAATTATAGCAAACCCAGTTCGTGGAAAGTGAACATTCAAGATATTTCTGACAAACCTGTTATTTCGATATTTTGCCAGTTATGTGAAACTGTCATCACACATTGTCAAGACATTGTACTATACACCTATTGGGAGAATCATGCATTATGGCGGAGGCATCAGTCGCCGTAGCGACATTTCTAGTTTTTTTCTCTCTTCTCTCTCTCTGCAGCATTAATGGCCATCACTGGATTCTTTGTGAATGGCCCATATGCACTCATAACAACAGCAGTGTCTGCAGATTTGGTAAGACCAATTTTCAATGATTGAGATGTTGGAGTAATAACACTGATTTTGCTAGAAACTATGTAACAGTGATAAGCAGAGCATTTGTAAATCTTAAGTGAAAATACATTGATCTCAGTTGAACGTAAGCAAACAACTTAGGAAGCATTCAGTTTTGTGTCCAGTGTTATAAGAAAAATACCTTCTTCTATAAAGGTCAATGCAGCATAATCAAGTGTCCTTTCTAATGTTTTAGAATACAAATGTACGTATCAATTTGATGGATCACGTATAAATGTACACTATCAGTCGCTAGTGATTGGGTTCGTACCCTGGCCATATGCCACTTGCAAAAGAATGAGATGATCTCAGTGAGTGGTGACTTGAATATTATATTCTTAGTATGTTGTGCTGTTTAGACAATCATTTCTGAGGCCATTGTCCTCGTCAAACATTTACTTATGATGGTTTCCTGTATTTCTGTTATATCTAGATTTGCTTAATTTGCCTTTTATATGACAGATACACAGGATCCTATGTTTGCATAAATATATATGCATAAAATAATGCCTGCTTGTTTTCATTTTGCATTGTGTTAGAGAAGATGTTGGATATTTGAATTCATAATTTATCTGTTTTAACTGTCAGATTTTGAATTATACTGTGCTCAATTAGTTCGCTCAATTGGCTTTGTAGCTCATTTTTGTATGAAAATGAAATTCAGAAATCAAATCCAATCAAATCAAATCTCACGCACCCTGTGCAACACACATAGTCGAATTTTTGCGATTCACTCATGTACTTCCCTTCTGGTAAATGTGAATTTACTGTGCAGTAGGCATTACCAGAGCGCATATGTAGTAGTCATACCTGGTATCTAATTTTTCCCTTTTTATCATGACTAAAATATTCTCACTTCAAAACAGAAATGCATTTTCAGAGTGTACAGTTGATATTTCTTTTCCCAACACGTAGCAGTTACTAAGAAAACCCACAAAACTATTGTAGTTCTGAGATAGATATTTACTTCTAGAATCTATATGAATACTGAAATTTTTGCATGATTTTTATTTTTTATATACATGCATAGAAACTGTTTTATTGTAATATGCACTTCTAAGAATTGAATCTCATTAATATGGTATGAATATTAAACAAGTGTCGATTTTTATTTTCTTTTTTCTTTTCACATGTGAACAGGGCACACATCCATCAATAAAGGGCAATGCCAAGGCCCTGGCCACAGTATCAGCCATCATAGATGGTACTGGGACAATAGGGGCAGCCGTGGGTCCCCTTCTCACTGGTATTCTCAACCCCAACAATGATGCCAGTGGTTGGTATAAGGTCTTCCTGATGCTGGCTGCAGCAGAGATATTGGGTGCACTGGTAAGTTTGGTCACATGTCTAGTGGAGGTTGTGCACCTCAAACACTGTTGACATGAAATACAATATATTCAGGCATGATATTCTGTAGATTTGATCTGATTTCAAACTTTCTCAAGTAGAGTTCTATACACAATTTGCTTTTTCCATGTGTCAAAATCACCTGAAAATTTTGATTTCCGATTTTTTTCAACAAACCTCAATATCATCCCTGTATATTTGAAGGTGTGGCATTTTTCCAGCTTTTTGCATGATGTGAAAGAGGTACTGTGTTTTAATTTTCTCAAAATATATGAAATTTGTTGCTTGCAAACATTTCAGCATGACTGATATACTGATGGGCACAACATTGAACAAGTTATGAAAAGTATATATTAATAGCGGCATGCATCTGGAATCACCACAATTTTTATATCATGTAATATGATTTTCTGTTTGTATTCTATCTTCGTTTGTATAGTATGTTGAATTGCCGAATAAATAATAATACAATAATGATAACAATATGACCTTGCTGGAAAAAAATAATCACATGAAGATTGTCACTACTGGAGTACATGGCAGCTCTGGGCTGACATCCCATGCATGAAGACTCCCCCCCCCCCCCCTCCTTTGTTGTGGTAGAGTCAAAACTTCTTGTCTTTAGTCAATCATGAAAATTGCGTGAGTTTTTGAAATATTCTGAATATTTTTGTCTCTGTCATCCTGTGAATCCCTGCCACTCCTTCTATTCTCACTCACAGATGATGGTGCGGCAAGTTTACAAAGAAGTCAGGAAGCTGTGTACTAGGAGAGACCCTGTCTACTCACCCCTGAATAGTTGTCCCTCAGATCAAGAAGGGTATGTATCTTGGAAAGAAAAACCTCAGCTCGGGAAGGTTTTGTCTTTCTTTACACTCTGATACCCTTTCCCCTCTCTGTTTTGGTGAGATTAACTTTGGAGTTCAAACTATAAAATGGCATGGATCATATGCACAGTTTCTTTCCTTTTTATGCCTCCGCCAACGAAGTGGCCGGAGGCATTATGTTTTCGGGTCGTCCGTCCGTCCGTCCGTCCGTCCGTACGTCCGTCCGTCCCGTTTTGTTTTTGTCGATATCTCAAGAACCGTGTGGTGGTTTTACATCAAACTTGGTATGAGGGTATATCCTTGGGGGATAATACTTTGTGTGGATTTTAGGGTCACAGGGTCAAAGGTCAAAGGTCACAGGTTATTTTGTGAAAAAAAAATGAAATTTCATGTTTTTCTCCATATCTCGCAAATGGTTCAAGGTATCTTCATGGAACTTAGTATATATGCTTGTACTGATGGGCAGTGATTATCTAGAGAAGTTGAGGGTCATGGGTCAAAGGTCAGGGGGTCAAAGGTCAAGGTCAACTTCTCAAAATATCACTACAAATGTACTTCCTTATATTTATGCAATGAATAAAGGTTTTTTTTTTTTTTTAACTTGATGTATACATGTATTACCCAATATATATTCTGTGGGAGGTTTCTTGACAAAAGGTCAAAAGGTCAAAGGTCAAGTGAGAGTGCTGAATTGCACTTTTTCCTCCATTTCTCAAAAGTAACTCAAGGTATCATCATGAAACTTACATATTTATGCATGTTCAACCTAACAGTGATTCTCTTTGGAACTGTGAGGTCAAAGGTCAAAGGCCAGGTTTAGATAATGCTATTTTCCCATTTGATACTGAAATTATACTTTTTCTCAATACCTTGAAAAATTACTCGATGCATAAACTTATAAAAGGGTCAAAAGTCAAGTAAAAATCATCAGTTCCCCAAATACCTGCACTCTGACATTTTAATCATTCATCCAATTGAACCTAGTTGTAGGAAAGTGAACATTCAGCACATTTGTGTCAAACCTGTCATTTTAATATTTTGCCAATTATTTGAAACTGTCATCACACATTGTCAAGACATTGTACTATAGACCTATTAGGAGAACCATGCATTATGGCGGAGGCATATCAGTCGCCATAGCGATATATCTAGTTTTGTTTGTTTGTTTGTTTTTTATGCCTCCGCCAACGAAGTGGCCGGAGGCATTACGTTTTCGGGTCGTCCGTCCGTCCGTCCGTACGTCCGTCCGTCCGTCCGTCCGTCCGTCCCGTTTTGTTTTTGTCGATATCTCAAGAACCGTGTGGTGGTTTTGCATCAAACTTGGTATGAGGGTATATCCTTGGGGGATGATACTTTGTGTGGATTTTAGGGTCACAGGGTCAAAGGTCAAAGGTCACAGGTTATTTTGTGAAAATTTTTTTTGAAATTTCATGTTTTTCTCCATATCTCGCAAATGGTTCAAGGTATCTTCATGGAGCTTAGTATATATGTTTGTACCAATGGGCAGTGATTATCTAGGGAAGTTGGGGGTCATTTATGCAATGCATGAAGGATTTTTTTAAAACTTGATGTATGCATGTATAACCCAATATATATTCTGTGGGAAGTTTCTTGCCAAAAGGTCAAAGGTCAAAAGGTCAAAGGTCAAGTGAAAGTGCTAAATTGCACTTTTTCCTCCATATCTCAAAAATAACTCAAGGTATTGTCATGAAACTTACATATTTATGCATGTTCTACCTAACAGTGATTCTCTTTGGAACTGTGGGGTCAAAGGTCAAAGGCCAGGTTTCGATAATACTATTTTACCATTTGATACTGAAATTATACTTTTTCTCAATACCTTGAAAATTACTCAATGCATAAACTTGTAAAAGGGTCAAAAGTCAAGTGAAAATTATCAGTTCCCCCAAATACCTGCACTCTGACGTTTTAATCATTCATCCAATTGAACCTAGTTCTAGGAAAGTGAACATTCAGCACATTTGTGGCAAACCTGTCATTTTAATATTTTGCCAATTGTGTGAAACTGTCATCACACATTGTCAAGACATTGTACTATAGACCTATTAGGAGAACCATGTATTATGGCGGAGGCATATTCCAGTCGCCGTAGCGACATTTCTAGTTTTTTATGCCTCCGCTACGAAGTGGCCGGAGGCATTATGTTTTCGGGTCGTCCGTCCGTCCGTCCGTCCGTACGTCCGTACGTCCGTCCGTCCCGTTTTGTTTTTGTCAATATCTCAAGAACCGTGCGGTGGTTTTACATCAAACTTGGTATGAGGGTATATCCTTGGGGGATAATACTTTGTGTGGATTTTAGGGTCACAGGGTCAAAGGTCAAAGGTCACAGATTATTTTGTGAAAAAAAATTTGAAATTTCATGTTTTTCTCCATATCTCGCAAATGGTTCAAGGTATCTTCATGGAACTTAGTATATATGCTTGTACCGATGGGCAGTGATTATCTAGGGAAGTTGGGGGTCATGGGTGAAAGGTCAGGGGTCAAAGGTCAGGGGTCAAAGGTCAAGGTCAACTCCTCAAAATATTACTACTTTCCTTAAAATGCAGTATGCCTGAAGGTTTTTTTTTTTTAAACTTAATGTATGGCATGTATTACCCAATATATATTTTTGGGGAAGTTTCTTGCCAAAAGGTCAAAGGTCAAAAGGTAAAAGGTCAAGTGAAAGTGCTAAATTGCACTTTTTCCTCCACATCTCGAAAGTAACTCAAGGTATCATCATGAAACTTACATATTTATGCATGTTCTACCTAACAGTGATTCTCTGGGGAACTGTGAGGTCAAAGGTCAAAGACCAGGTTTAGATACTGCTATTTTACCATTTAATACTGAAATGATACTTTTTAAGCCTCCGCCAACGAAGTGGCTGGAAGCATTATAAATGTTTTTGGGTCGTCCGTCAGTCCGTACGTACGTCCGTCCCGTTTTATTTTTGTCGATATCTCAAGAACCGTGTGGTGGTTTTACATCAAACTTGGTATGAGGGTATATCCTTGGGGGATAATACTTTGTGTGGATTTTGGGGTCACAGGGTCAAAGGTCAAAGGTCACAGGTTATTTTGTGAAAAAAAAATTGAAATTTCATGTTTTTCTCCATATCTCGCAAATGGTTCAAGGTATCTTCATGGAACTTAGTATATATGTTTGTACCAATGGGCAGTGATTATCTAGGGAAGTTGGGGGTCATGGGTCAAAGGTCAGGGGGTCAAAGGTCAAGGTCAACTCCTCAAAATTTCACTACTTTCCTTAAAATGCAATATGCCTGAAGGTTTTTTTTTTTTTTTTTAACTTAATGTATTGCATGTATTACCCAATATATATTTTGGGGGAAGTTTCTTGCCAAAAGGTCAAAGGTCAAAATTTCAAGTGAAAGTGCTAAATTGCACTTTTTCCTCCATATCTCGAAAGTAACTCAAGGTATCATCATGAAACTTACATATTTATGCATGTTCAACCTAACAGTGATTTTCTGTGGAACTGTGAGGTCAAAGGTCAAAGGCCAGGTTTAGATACGCTATTTTCCCATTTGATACTGAAATTATACTTTTTCTCAATACCTTGAAAATTACTCAATGCATAAACTTATAAAAGGGTCAAAAGTCAAATAAAAATCATCAGTTCCCCAAATACCTGCACTCTGACATTTTAATCATTCATCCAATTAAACCTAGTTCTAGGAAAGTGAACATTCAGCACATTTGTGTCAAACCTGTCATTTTGATATTTTGCCAATTGTGTGAAACTGTCATCACACATTGTCAAGACATTGTACTATAGACCTATTAGGAGAACCATGCATTGTGGCGGAGGCATATCAGTAGCCGTAGCGATATATCTAGTTTTAGAATTCATTGAGGAGGCTGATATTTTATAGAGAGTGACTGTGTGTGACCAGGGTATTAGTAACTGTGTCCTAACTCATTCTTGTGCCCCACTTTACCTAATGTTAATTTGTTCTGAGGAATGAAGTGCTCAAGCGATATGTCACTGTCGGGGGGAAAAGCTGTAAAAATTCCTTTTTTTTCAGTAAGTCAGGGTAATGCAATCACAGTAGTTTGTATCTGTGCGTTTAGTGTGTGAGTGTGTGTAAATAATTTTGAGGTACCATTGTTGTGTTCTTTTGTTTTGTTTTGCTTTTACTTTTGTTTTTTTGGTTTGGATGGTGATGGTGCGGAGATGCCTATTCTTTTTGACATTTGTGATTTGCTGGTGTACTAGAAGAGCACTAAGAAAAAGAGAGAAATATTGAAATCTATTAGCGTTTCTGCATCATCTCTAAGGTTGTAAACTGCTATTAAGATTTGCCTGTAGAAATGGGATAATGCCTGTGTTTCATTCCATTGCTTTGAATTTTTGATTGTTATACCCCCGCCAAACGAAGTTTGAAGGGGGTATATAGGAATCAGCGGACGGTCGGGCGGTCGGTCGGGCGGTCGGTCCGTTGCAAATCTTGCGTCGCGAACTACTTCCTCAGTTTTCAACCGATTCCCATAAAACTTGGCACAGATGTGTGCCTTGGGTTGTAGATGTGCAAGACATATTTTTTGACAGTACCCAAAAGTACGTTGCCATGGTAACGGCATATTATGGGCAAAAATGGGTACAAATCTTGCGTCGCGAACTCCTCCCACAGTTTTTGATCAATTTTTATGAAATTAGGTACAGATGTTCATCTGAATATGTTAATGTGCAAGACACATATTTCCGCAGTGGCAAAAAGTGCGTTGCCATGGTAACGGCATGTTATTGGTAAAATATAGGGCAAAATGCTTCATGGCAAAACTGCTTCATCAGTGTTCTTCCAATTCTCATGGAATTCATATTGAATGTTTGTCTTAGGATATAGGTCAGCATGACACATTTCTTGACAGTGACAAAAAGTATGTTGCCATGGTAACAGCTCACATATTATGAGCCAAAATGATAGAAAATTTTGTGTTGCAAACTACTTCCTCAGTTTTTGCCCAATTTTCATGAAACTTGGTACAGATGTGTGCCTTTGGTTGTAGATGTGCAAGACGCATTTTTCGACAGTACCCGAAAGTACGTTGCCATGGTAACGGCATATTAATGGCAGAAGATCAAGGAAAGATCTTGCGGATTTAACTACTTCCTTAGTTTTTTTTACCAAAGCTTATGAAATGTTGTTTTTACCAAAGCTTATGAAATGTTGTTTTGACCAAAGCTTATGAAATGTTGTTTGGCGGGGGTATAACCAGTCGCTGTAGCGACATTTCTAGTTGACTTCAACCACCCCCAAGGTTACCCTTCAATTGCCAATATGCAAGGTACATGGCACATTCACTATTCAGCCGACCGAGATATTACTCATGCCATATTATCATTGTCCTGTTTATGTTTGCATAGGACTTAGACCTGGCTGTGTCTGATTTATTTGGTGAGCAGGAGACAGTGAAGTGTGTCCTGTATGTTTGTATGGAGATTTCTGCTGTGTATGACATGGTACTGTATACGCTGTTATTTTCGCGTACAGCTATTTTCACGAATGACGAGGCCGTATACATTTTCGCGTGATGTTGTTTCCGCGAATTGACGCCGACGCTTACGTTAATGCACTATTAATTTTTCGCGTGTTGTTAAATTCCTGATTCAACTGTGATTCGCGAAAATAACAGCTTATACAGTATCAAAAACAGCTAATGGTTGTATGAATGTATGCATGTGTGTATGTCTAATTGTGTATGTTATGAATGTATTTGCCACACCATCACACATACAGATTTTTTTTCTTATCTTCTTGTTTGTTTGTCATTTTCCCCTGGAAACAAAATTTCCCTCTTGAAGGTGCACAGTTTTCCTGCAGGAAACCGGGTAATGTTATTGTGAAACACAGTCTGTTATCAACCTATGATATTTGGGGTCTATTTTGTTCACATTGACCTTTTGACATCATAGTATATTATATACATTAGTGTGCACTGTCAGATTCTGGTGTGACTGTTCTGCAATTTTTGGTTTGAATGCTGCAAGCATACCATGCCCTATTATTCTTTTCACAAGACCTGCAATGGTTTTTCCTTTCTGATTGGGGGGGGGGGGGGGGGGGGGAGAGGAAGATGAAATTAAATATACCTCTACCTGTCAGTATCAGAAATGACATGCAGTCTGACTTGGCCCATGGAAATTCAACCTTTGACCTTCCTCTGTATCATGCATCATAAAGGAAATACAGCTGTTGTACGAAGTACTGCTACCATCATTATTATAGTAACAACTAAAACACTCAGAGGTAAAAGGTTGTTCTTTTCCTTGTACTTATATGCTTATTGCAGTCATGAGTTTCAACTGGTGTATACTTCTGATGGATTGAAGCAATGTATGACATACACACTTCTATTCCTTTACCTCACTAAATACATTTCTATTCATCGCTATTCTGTTCGAAAGGAAAGGGAAGTTATATAACATTTAGCGGGTTGGGAATATAAAGAGCTGACCTCCTTTGTTATGCCCCCACCCACACATAGTGTGTATGGGGGGTATATAGGAATCATTTCTCAAGGTTTAGCTGTCATACCAAGTATAATGTTTTATATTCCCTCTTCAATTACTGGTAATTTACAGATATCCTTAAGGAGAAGGAGAAAACAGCAAACGAAGTGATTATATGTAAAGCTATTTAAAGATTGATGTAGAGAATGGCCCCAATACTGACAGAACAGCAGAAACAGCAGTCTAATGACATGCGATTTATTTTAAGGCATTTCTGATTAATTGATAGGATTTGGAATAAGTACTTCCCTCTGCATGTGATAGACATAATCCTACTGGATACACTGATTCATGGAAAATTTGTTCCTGCAAATTCAATGCAATTTAAAGGCACATGGTCCCAGTGGTTTAGTCAAATGCAAGTTTCCAATAGAGACCTACGCTATTGACTCCTCTTTAGCACTTATGCTGTGGCCCACTTCCCCAAGTCCGAAGAAGCCCGATTCACTGTAGTCAGTGGTCTGATTACAGTTCGGCTCATGATTCGGCTGAGGGGGATAACAGCTTTAGCAAACGTCTTTTGTGATGTCATAATAAGAAGCACATATGCACGCACCCTGGCATTACTACAGACTGCGCGATGCACAGAGAAGACAATGAAGGCAAAGTTACTTAGCAACACCTACGCACTTAACTCTTGATGACAGCTCAACTTCGGTAATCTTCGTGATCAATGCTAACGGTGATCGGCAGTATCATCAACGACGCCCTCTACACTACTGGGACTATGCGCCTTTAAGTGGCGAACTCTTTGCCATGCTCCGAGGAGGAGAAAACTAGGAATTCAAAGGGAAAACATCCCTCATAATGATTGTTGGTATCTCCCCTTGAGAGATATGCAAAATAAAGCCATTGTTGTAGGAAGATCTCATGCCACATCATCACCATCCTTTCAGTCTTACCTGCAGATCATCACAATTTACGATAAAACAGCAAAAATTACTCTTAATTCTGTGGCACTTTACGCCTAGCCGTTTGTGTGCACTGTCTCAGCAAATTTCTCTGCAGCCTTTATTTAATTTATTCTCAAAGCTTATTTGCATGAAGCAATCACATGCAGGTAAACCGGCAAAATTTCTGATTCTGTTTCATGTATTTTTGAATGCTTTTATCTTCGATTAAACTTTTTTCCTGTCACCCCAAAGAAACACACATGACAGACTGTATTGATAGATTACTGTATGTATTCTACAAATTAATAGATTATACAAGTCATTTGCACCAGAACTGCTGGTACTACCACCATATCTCTGACTACCAATTCTATATTGGCTGTGTTTACCTCAACCTTTCTTATTACTTAATCTGTGACTACTACCATTCACTATGAACAACATTTCAACTTCTTGTTGACTTCATCTTTTATGTTGGCACAGGTCCAACTACCAAGGAAAAAAGAATGAGAAAATGTTGCTGAACATTTCTTGCACTCCTGATGCTCATAAGGGAAAATGTATTATCTAATAAAAAAGTAGTTTGCAAATAAAATCAACTTTTTAGTGTAAAACATGACAAGTTGGCTTTTGTAGATGAAGTAGCCTTTTATCTGTTTCATTAGAGCCTTCTTATTTTTTCCTTGGATTTCGTTGTTCCCCTATGCTACGTTTGATGCTGTTTCAGCTTATTCTAAAACCAGGTAATTTTGTTATGCTCTTTATGCAGATTCCTTATTATGTGTGAGCATGAAAATCAACTCATTGTTTGTCATTTTTTTTTTTCCATTAATCTTTTATGATTTTAGGTGTCCTCAATCTTCTTGTAGTGAACTTGCATAACTAGAAGCACTTCAGTGACAGACCAAGTCAGATGACCAACATACATATCATGACATACCGGTCAGGGACGCACAACACTCGTGTTGTGACTGAATTCTGTAGAAGAACAATTTTTGGTTATGTTGCATGCTGCTATGGTAATGGTTTTGGTATTAGAGGCTTTTGTTTTATTTCAGCATCACACGAAAATGTCTGTGATCTCCTCACTTGCGAAAATATCTGTATGAGAAAATAACAGCTCATATGGTATAGGGTGTAATTGTTTTAAAGTTGCTTGTGTCAATGGGTATGTCCCATGGGGAATTGTGCAGAGGCCATCAACTGAATGCTAAATTGTGATTGCATTACCACTGTAGAAAGTTTCTGTAAAGTGTAAGGGATTAATAGATATGATCTAACTTAACAGTTCTAATGCAATGTACCAAAAAGACCCACTGTGGTCATCATGCAAAATTCTACCATATATTTGAGGATACGAGTGTATCACATAACTACCAGTATTAGTTAAAAACATGGGAAGCTACCAGTATTAGCTAGTAACATGGGAAGCTAGACTCCTCTTCACTATCCCACAATGCTCTGCCCAGTGGTAGTCTTCTCTGCCTAGAAAGTGTTATTTGTCTTCAAAATTTGTAGACTCTGTGCATGTCATGTTACACATAATATGATTTTGAATGAGTGGTGTGTCAGTCGTGTGTTTTTCTCTGTGTGTTTATGTGTGTCTGCATGCATTTCTTGTGCTTAAACTGAAGGATTACAGTAGAGAATTTGACAGTGCTTCAAAATTGAATACCATTGTGTTTGGCTAACCTATGTTTTACCCATGTACATTTGTTAATCTGTCCCATCATGATTCTGTCTCTGTGTTTATCTTACACTCTGCTTTGTCTTCTTATAATTTTTCTTTGGTGTTTTATGCTGTTACTATGAAAAACAAAAAAAGGAATCATGTGATATTCATTGTGTGCTTAACTTTTTCTTTTGGCATTTGGCACGCTCTAACTGCCATTGTTTTATTTTACTTATTAGTTGACAAATATTTTACATCAATTCATTTTACCATCATTTCATGGTATGGAACCTATTCCGTGTGAGAAGGCTTCTCTCCTCATCTAGCATCTTTTCCTCCAGATTTTTTTTTTCATCTCCTGTCCTGTCTTCCAGTCATGCAGAACACTTTCTGTGTTCTTTGCCTCTCCTTTAATATCATCAGCTGATTTTGTTTGATTTTCAAAGAAGTATCCTCCTTCTGATAACACCATCTATACGAGAAACCACAGGGCTGTCATACTTTAATGCAGTCTTTATCTCTAGCACATGTTCAGTTATGTTAACCTTTATTCTTTGCATTTACCTCCTTCTAATTTATAGACAGTGCTTTCTCTTTTAACAGTGCATCCATGTATCATATTTGTTTCCTTCTGTTTTCTTTTGTTTCTTTTCCACCACTTTCTGTCACCTAACTCTTCTAACCCAAAGACGGAAGGCTCCGCCCCTATCTTACTCCACATTTCCTCCTGTAACAGGGACACAGCGTGCCACGAGTCCATACTCTGACCCCGAAACGGCCAGCTTCTGATGAGAGGCTGCTGCCGTGGCGTAGGAGCCAACTTGTAAGTTTGTGTCCATGTGTGAATGTCCAAAGTAAACACGGCATTGTCCACTGTTCTGCTGTCGTTCGTGTAATAACAGCTATTAACTTGTTCGTCTGTGGCTCCTGGGTTTGTATATATGTTGGTGATCTAACATCATAATAGAACAGTAGAATATTTTCGTGTAAATATATATATATCGTCGCTGGGGTGACAAGACCTTGTATCTGAAATTTTGGTGAAAATGACTTTTTTGGATTGATGGTCAAATAATGGGTTAAGTGATGTCCTGGCCAAATCCCAACTGTCTTACTCCAAAAATGAAGCCACCACGGCATGTCAAAGGAAAGGCTATCCCATTCGCTACAGTGCTTTGAACGTTTGACATTTTGTAGATACGAGGTCTTTTGCCCCAGCGACGATAATGCTTTTAAGACAATCTTCTGGTAGTGGAGTAGGTGACGGAGAACATCAGTGTTGGTTTTACTCTAACTAGGTTGTGATAGTCTTCAGATCAGTGAGGTATGGTGTGATTCTGAAACAAAAGAAATGCAAAACAGAGAAGTATAAAATGGACATGAAATGACAAAAGGAAATGTAATAAAAAACACACAAACCAAATAGGTCTTTGGAGTGAAAATGATTTCAGCGTTACACCCAGCAAACTTGTACTGTGAGGGTATAGTTTGGTTTTTCTTCAATTTACGCTATGAAATGGGTGTAACAAGTTTTATTTTTATTTTTCTTAGGTGTGACTATCACAGGAAGAATATATTTCCTTGCAAATAGTATTCAAACAGATATCATTGCAAAGTGAAAAGTGCATCAAGGAAAATATTATGGTCTCATAAAAATTTCTCAGAATATTATTGAATAAATTCATTCAACATTTGTATCAGGCATTGCTGAAATTTGTACATAGTGACATTGATTTCATGCAAATCCCATGACTCTCCTGAAGATTTAAAAGTTTATCATCTCCAGAAATCTTTGAAACACAGAGTGAGTGAAATGTTCAACATATTCAGAAATAGGCATGCAGTTTACTTCCTGAATGAAGCTTGTGAGATAATATTATGCTGAACAAAAGCTCTCACCACTGGCTTCCATTTTGGATAATCCTGTAAATCTCACACCCTTTGTTTCATTGGTTGGATTATGCTGGGATCAGATTAATTTGTCAAAAGCATTCTTGTTGTCATCGTTCATTAGTTCCAGTAATAGTGCAATGCCACAATGTGGACTCTTTTTCTGATATTGGACTTTCATAGTAGAAAGGAGAGAACCCTAAATTCTTCTTTGGGTTATTCTTAAATGCCCTGCTTTATTGAAGATACCAGGTGACATCTTCGCAACAAATTTGGTAGATTACACAGTCATTTTTCAAAGAAAGCTTCTGTATACCCTTCATTTTTGTTCCTGGGTACAAGATTTAAGAAGTGATATCTTTATTACAAATTCTTGTCAATTCTCACAGCCTTTCTTTGATGCATTCACCACATGCAAGCAACAGATGAAATGGTTTCACTGCTCTTATGCTTGAAACATTCTGCTAGACATTTTTTTTTTTCCCCAGTTCAGGAATAAGTCTCATTCGAAGTGGCATTTATACACAAAGCACTCTTTTTTTTTTCTCTCTCTCTCTCTTTGTCACAAACAAAATATATCAGTGAGTGGTCTTGTCTTTCCAATTTGAAGGTATTGAAAGAAAATATTTGAACTTACTGGTATACTTTGCCAAGTATCATTTTTCTTGGACAAAATTCTACTGATGTAAGAATCAAGAAGGAAAAAAAAATGAAAAGGGATGTGGATCAAGTGTTAAAACATTGATCTTGAAGAAAACCGTACCCAGTGCTCAGCCTGACATATAAGTGAAAGTGTTGGTAAAACCAGATACAGAGAAGAAAGTGAAAGAATTATGAATCTAAATGTCTTTCTGCCAAACAATACTGTCAGTCACATTTAGTAACAAAAGTGGGATTGCACTTGGATAGGTTCTACTTATATTACCTTCCCACTTTCACATTTTACATCCAAAGTATTTAAGAGTACTTTGGAATTAGAGATTACTAAACTACTTATAGAAAATCGTCAGTGCTGACTCAGTGTAACTGAAAGATCATATGATATGAAGAGACCTTTTTCTCTTGGCACACCCACATTCTGATAAATAGAGTTTATTACCTCACTAATCTGCGTATGTGGTTGTGACTATATATATTACTGTTCTGAGAAAATATTGGGTAACATGATGATAAATCATAGTCCCCCCCCCCCCCAGAAAAAAAGTAGCTATTAGTAGGAAATAGTGATAAATAGTAACTTTCTCATTCAATTTGTGATTTCAGTTAGTCTTTCTCTTTGTGAATTCATTTATACAATGCACCAGAAATTAAAAGAAAAGAAAAGTTGTAAGTCTTGTACCAAGATGTCAGCCACAAGTGTAAGGTGTAGGGCAACATAATGGAGATGACTAAGAATTGCATTGCTCCATGGGTAGCATCACAACAGGATTATGCAAAATTAGCTTATGTGCGCATTTACCAAATGACCTGTCTTGTATTTTTTTCTCCCTCAGTTGGTTAGGATTGTTTCCAAGTAACACAACACTAAGCTTGCCTCATGTAACAATGAAAGGAATTACTGTTCAAACAAAGGATAAACTTGTGTAGACCAGGTGGCCAGAATGACCCACTCAATTAACACATGGGGAAATGTCATTTCATTTGTTGTTCGCATTGAATGCTTTGAACAAACTTTAATTTGCCAAATGATGGGTTGTAATCAATCTACTGTTGTCAGATGGATGTACTGGCAAGCACCATTTATAAGGGTTGCATGAATAATTATTTGATCACAGATGCATACCAGTGAATGTAAAAATCAGCACACATATTATTGCAAAGGACCTTTTTCTGCCCTAATGCAAAGTGGAATTATGATATTGCTTTTAAAATGCTTCTACTGTTAAAACTGAGCCAAACTCAGTGAGAGTTGCATGTACATAGACTGACCTGTGAGGGCAGTATAATCAATGTGGCTTATTAGGCAAGGAAAAATTCTGTAACAATTTGAAGTGCGCTAGTACATTGCATATTATAGATTGATAAACTTACGCACCTCCCAGAATGTCGGTATGCCTGAATGTTAAAGTGCACAAAGGGTTCAAGGGCTTTTTAGTAGACACGACACTCCTTAAGTCACTTAAATAGCTCTATCCACTCCACATCCCATGGTATTTTAAGTACACAAATGCAATTATCGTGTTGGTTTGAATAACATGACAAGCACTTTTATTGAAATTTAAGATCATAAATCCACTAGGTTTTCATTTTGACGTGACTAGGAGGTGCTTTGAGAACTGAAAGTAAACATAGAGATGGAATATGAAAGATATGTGTATAATATATCCCTCTCTTTCACTTTAAATATGTATGCTTTGTAATGTCTGTGTGTTAATGTTTTGATAAGCATGGAGAATAGTCTTCTGTATTAGATGTCTTGTATTGTTGTTTTCATGTGTGCACATATATTTTTTTTTCTAGAAAAATTACTTCCGCGTATTGGAAAATGTGTATGCCTTTCCAGCATTACTATATTTTTTTTTTAATGGAAAGGATGAGCATATTCAGTATGCTAATTACAAGGAACAAAATTCAACAAAATGCCTTAAGGCCAGAGGGATTTAAAAATATATATATATACATATATATATATTCATATTTTATTTATTTGGACAGGCACAAGAGGTGCTACGATAGATTTCTAGGGCACCAGTTTGTGCTTAGTTTACATTTTATTGCTTCTCCCATGAAATTGCAGAACAGCAGCAAGAATGCACCATAAATAATTTTCATGAAACAAAAAAGTGGAAACAAGAAATAAAATGTTCTTCAATTTACATTCCAGATTGATGCAGGTTTTCCTCTGAGAACTTCAGAATTAAACTGGAAGTTTAGGCTCTGATTATAGAATTGCATAGAAGCCTTTCCCCCAAGGATTTTAAGTTATTTTAAGTGACCGAATGGTACAAGAGCTTGATGAAGTAAAAAAAAAAACCCAGTGTTTTCCTAGTTTGGTGTTTGCAATTATCTCATCTTTACCAAAAACCAGTTACAGAGTGGTAGGGAAAAAGGTGAAGATGCAGTGTCAAACATATACAGAACATTAGGCATTAAAACATGATAGGTCTGTCTAAAACACTGTGGCAACAAGCTTCAGAAAGACCAAGAGTTCTTTGCAAATTCACAGATTTAAAAGTTTGGAGAAGAGTTGATATAAGAGTAGGTCATTTGATTTGAAAGGGACAGCAATTGTACATTTTGCACCAAGATTGCCTGTAAGGTTGTGATTGCCATAGGGTAAATTTGAGGGTCTCGTGAGATGCTCATGGTATTCCATGATCTTCATGTTGGTATTATTCACACATTTTTGTGTGGAAAACTCTGATTGCCAGATAATTTCACAGTTCAAGTTACTTCCTCTCCCTTGAGAAAAAAACTGTAAAGTAAATCAACTTAGAGTTGAAAGCTCTTATTTTGTTGCTGGTGGATGCTTGAAATGTTAATATACATACGCTGTATAGTGAATGGTCATGAGTGCGATGGCACAAGATTTTGTACAAGGTGAGAGATAGAGGTGCTCTATTCAATGAGACGAAGTTGAGGCGAATAGTGCGCCTTATCTTTCACCGAGTGCGAAATCTTGTTCCATTGCACTAGTGAAGACCATGCACTATTTGTTTTATACAACATCTCAAATGTCAACAGATGTGGTCCACAGATTCTTGAATTAAGCACAGAAATGGCAACTGTTTTCTGTGAAAGACAAATGAGTAGCCACACAGTCAACGTGTTCATACTGTACGTACACAAAGCCAATCACCAGGATCGGTTGAAGTTGTTTCCAAAAATGAATGACAAAAGTACGCGCTTGTAATTGTTTAGTGCGCAAGGCAAATGTTTGTTTATTGTGACATCAGAGCCATGCAATGGAGCAAAAAATTTGAGTCAATTGTGAGTTTAACATAGGAGTCAATGGAAATGGGTGATGACAGCCATGTGCTATCCATTTTTGCTCAAACAAAATTGCACGGCTGACAGCCACAGCATGCGATGGGACTTTTAACTAAATGTCACGTGATGGGCAATCGACCAATCATATCGCTACATTCTTTTTATGTGTTGTATAAGAGTGGATATAGGAAGTGACTGCTTCCATTCTATATTTGGGGTTTCAGCAGAATCAGACTTTATGTGGTTGGATTCTCTTTTGATATCCCTTCCCTAACTAGTGTGTGATTCATTTGACATTGCAATTTATTCACTTGTACATGGGTGTAGTTCTAACAATTACATTTCTTATACAGATTTATATTCTTGTTCCAGAAGGAAATCACTAATATCTCTGAGAAAAAAGTACATGCATTGTTTTCTCATGTCATTTTCATGCCTGTCATTCTAAAACATGCCAGCATGCACTTAATTCACTGCACTGTTTTTAACACCTTGCATGCTAGCATAAGATTCAAGTATATATAACACTGCATCTGTAATGTTATTTTGTATATCTTTACAATGGATCTCATTATATCAGATCTGTGCAGGGAATTGAGAGATTGTCAGTAACATAATTTCATGTCAATGTGCAGATATTCCAACTTTTGCTACTTTTTTTTTTTTGCAGTATTATATGCTTTTTTGCCAACAATTATCCAGGTTTCATGGAAAATGCTGTTTTCCCAAATTTGCATTAATTATTACACTTGTCCTTTGGAGAAAAGGTAAAAAAAAAAACCTGTTTATCCACGAAAAATATGTATCTTCAGCTCTCAAAATATGTTGATGCTGTTTAGAAGGTTGGCATCCCTGAATGTGTTGTTTTGATTTTTGTCTTGCTTCATTGTACGTATATGTTGCAATGTTTGTGACATTTTGCAGATGTTTGCCTTGTTATTGTGCTTACCTAGTATGTTATATCTAATAATGATAAGTGTCATTGAGCTCTAATGTGGTTAGTGGTGTGTTACACACAAGCTGGAGTAACACTCATCAAAATTCAGAAAAGATGGAAATACAAATTGTACAATGTACATGATTGGAGTGTAAACTTCATTCCTGTGCCCAGGTCATCTCTTTTTCCCCCATTCCACTGTGATTTTTGTTCTCATCGGTCACTCATCGGAAGAAAAGTTTGTTGCTTCCGACCACCCACTGAAGTGTATCGGATGGCAGTCTGATGAATCCAACTCGTTCGGTCGACTATCAGATGAGTGTCAGACATGTCGCAGGTGATCCTCATAGGACGATATTGCTTCATCGGATCACCGCTCGACATTTCTGACACTGACCTGGTAGTCAACCAACACAAGTCGGATCCATCGGACCGCGATTTGACACACTTCAGTGGGTGGCCAGAAGCGATAATCTTGTGCTTCCGACGAGGACAGATGAGAGAAAATCTCTGTGGAATGGGGATATTACCCTCTCATTGATTCAAAAAAGTACCTAAACCCTGCCAAAGAACACTCAAAGCCACAAATAGCCCACATTCCTGGGCAGAGAATACTGTATACGCCAAATATTTCGCGAGGTTTTTATTTTCGCGAATTTCGCGAGTCAGCTGCTATTCGCAAAATTAAAAACACGCAAATATAATTTGACTCTAATGCCGATATGAATGTGACGTACGCGTGTACATTTCTCTGGTCAGTACAGGACTCCGCGATCGCAAATATAACCACTCACGAAATTGTTGGGAAGTCCCAATTCGCGAAAATTTTGACTCGCGAAATAATATGGCGTATACAGTATGCAATCATTCTTACCATCCATCTCATGTATGCGCATATAGAATAATGGACATGCTTGTGTCTTAAATGCATAATGTCAGAACATGTGCATTTAAACCTTAGGATTTGATTGATGAAGGTGTAATGCCCTCTTCTTGAATTGTTCTCCCTGTTTTCATCTCCCTTGCTGAATGTGTAGTAAACAATCACAGTTTCATGTGAGTCTTGCAAGAGCTAAATATTTTACTCTGTCAGAGGAAGCAAGCAACATACACGCCCTCGACAAGGTGAGAGTTCACAGCATGATCTTGTATCAGTGACTTTAGAAACACAGTATTGACATGGCAGTATTCCTCCACCTGTCTCTATCACAGTGAATCCTCAGGGCTGTTACCGGTAGTTGACGAGTGACACCACAGCCAGTACCCTGCTTCGTCTTGGACACACTAGTACTACTACATCACTGCTGGACCACCAAGCAGCTGAAGAGATGCCCTACCTGCTGCCTAGCATGTAGTGTATGTCCTTGCACAGTGGACCTTTTTCTCTCCTCTTTTTTTTTCTTTCTTTAATAACAAACTCCTTTGATAATCCTTCTGTGCTAAGGTACTTACAGTGCAACTTGCCATGCTTTTTCATTAGTATTCAGTTAATCTCTTCAAACTAATGTAATTGCAAGTAACTGAGCTCTTTCCTGTAATACTGTGCTTCCGTGTGAAAGGAAGATCGTGGGGATACAAGAGGTGTAAGAGGGATTGAGATATCCTTATTCATGGTAGTCAGTATACCGTAGTAGTGCCGAACAGCAAGAGATCTATCTAGCAAACAGCCACAGGTGAGTGAAGCAGATTAAGGGTATACACCATTAGAAAAATGCCTAATTTTATGGAAGTTGCAATATTTCAGGGATCAAAATGCAAGAAATATGAGGAACCATGATGCATTTCATTTAATCATTAAAAAGTGTAAGTTATATCAGTAATGTTTCAAACAGTGTCCCATGTAATGTACAGTCTTAACAAATGCCACAGGCCTCTACATCACTGTAATAACTGTAATAAGTAAAATGAAGTTTCCACCATTGAAGGTATTGTTAAAATCAAACAGAACTTAAACAAAGTGCAGTGAAGGGATTTTTAAAGCCTTCATTAAAGAAAAATGTTATCTGATTAGGTAGACTTTTCCAAAAATGTTATGAAGCTGCCTGAAAGATACCAAACTATCATGTATTGGTGAGACCAATATGCTCTTCATTGAAAACAAAAACTTCCAAATTTCTCAGGTGATTTTAATGAAAAACTCTACCAATTTGTTTGTTTGGCTTTACTCTATTTATTGAAGTCAAGTATTATGACCTGGAGTGGTTTCTTTATTTTAAACACCTGGGTAGTAAAAGTAGGTTGCATTTTTACATCCCTGTATTAAAATATCACATTGCCTGCTCAAAAATTTCATGAAGACCTAATCGCTCAAGTTGAACCTGTCACATACAATGTATGTCAAAGTAAGCTTTCATTTTGAGTTCTCTATGGTTGTTTGCAAAATATGTAATGATATGATTATGATGATGAAGATGATAATAATGGTGATGATGATAAGAAGTCATCTTAGAAATGTTCTTACTGCCCTATTTATTGGTCATTTTATGGAAGGCAGACTTGTTTATTTCGGTTCATGCTTCTGTTACGAAAACAACATAATCATGATGTACAATGGGCAATTACTTGATTATCTATTTGATATTGGCTATTTTTTTAGAACCTTTTCCCTAATTAGTACTACTGTAGAGGCAGTATGTTTTGTTGGTGGTCCTTTCTTCCATCAATTACTTTTTTTCCCCTTTTGAACAAAGTGTGCTGCAATATTTAGTGATCTGAAACACTAATGATCATTCACAAGCCTTTATATTGGGGATGTTAGATATTGGGGATGAAGCTTTCTGTAAAGGGGAATGCAATATGATGCAAATCTCATCATCCACAATGTAGCCAAGACGTTATTTACTCTTGCAACTGCAGTAGTATATAATTGCAAAATATTACATATACCAGTCATTTATTGCAAATAAAGTAAAGTAAAGGGGGGAGGGGGTAGGGGATAGGCTGAGAATGAGATATTGGCTGTAGTAGATCTGTATAAAATCTCAATGCTTTCGAATAGTGGGTGCTCAGTGAACTGAGACCTGCAGATCAAGACAGCCCTTTTCCCCAGCCCCCACCCCTTATGCAAGTCAATGCAAATTTTGTACTTGTTAATTCTTTGATGCTGATCTTTCCAAATGTTTTCTTCTTGTCTACGAGTATTCACAACTTTCTGGATACAGTTGAAGCAAGGATGATAATAGCACCCAAAATTATCACCTAGATATCTATGTTCACTTTATTTGTTCGGATATAACAATATTTTAATATACTGACAGAAAACTGACAGTCCCGAGGACTTCATGATAATGGGGTTGCATGTACAGTTGTATTAACTTGTGTAGAGGCAAACACACAAATACACCCAGGCAGTGAAGCCCATGACATAACTGATAACCTCTCATTTTCTTTGAAGAAGCATGCTTTTGTGGGTCAATAGTAAATTATTTGATATATGGTGATCATTTATCATTAGAAGATATATTTTCCTGGTCTCATGTGCTGATGTAGATCACTGTCAAAGATGAATCATATACTGTATTAAGTTCCATATATCTGTTCCCTCCACGTTTACTCTTAGCCTTGTCTTAACTTATTAAACTTAGTTGTAGACAAATGTACTAATTGCTGGCAAATGACTGTCTTGGTAGCAGTTATAATCATCTGTGCAGAACACACTGAGTCAGTCTGGCAAACAAGCTGGCCCACAAAAGTGCCAGCGCTGACTTTTTTGATCTGTGATCCTTTGAAGAAATTCCAGAATTCCGGGGGCGATTCAGGTTGCCACCAAAAGGTGATCATTCCTTCACCATTTCTGACCTGACCTGAAATTTTGTGTAAATCTGTATACAACTTTCTGCAAAGAGTTTGCTGATACACAGAAGGAAAAAAAAACACCAAAGAGGGAGGAAAAGAACAGCAAAGAGAAAAAAAACCACACAAAAACAAACCAAATAATTGTACACTCCTTTTCTTATACTGCCGTAAAATATGTAAGAGAAATGCTTTTGTGAATTATCTTATCAAGATTTTATACACTGAATTCAAATTTCATCAAGGGAGTGACTGCACTTTTAGTACAGTGAAGATATTTCTCGATGACATGTGTGAGATTGAGGACTTGATGTTGATTTTTTTTTTTTTCAGTGTCATGACTTCAATGCACACTGCCAGCTTTATCTAACTTTAGAGTAATTCGATAAGATTGTGTTGCTTTCAAAGAACTTCTATGAGTGTGGTTGAAATTTTATGTGATCCAGAAAGTGAAACTGCTGTACCAAAGAGTGTACTCATTTCTTCCCCATCTGCTGGAGAGTGACATACAGCTGCCTCCAGTACACTGGAGTGCTTCTTTGGTATAGCACTGTGGTTTCACAAGGGCTCTTGTCTAATACAAATTGCTATCGAGTATTGCAGACTGTGGTTAGCATGATATCAGACGCTTGTCACTGCATCTCCTCCCGCAAGACTTCTAAAAACGGATTGTAGTTTTTTGTTCATTAACCCTTTGAGGACCAACAACTTAAAGTCAGATTGACTTTGTGTGTGAAATTGTCTCTAACAGGACGAAAAGAGTTACCTGATACATTACCATATTTCCTCATGTGTTCCATTCTTAGCTACAATGTTTATTTGCAAGGCTTAGTTACTGTTTTGATGAGATGGGGATTCATTATTTGAATCTCCTTTTCTCTTATGACATACGCCAAATACTAAATTGAAGTCATTGGTGAAGAAGATTTAGACATGCAAGCTATTCCTCCTTGTTTCAACTTGGCACTGTAAAGACAAGCTGCATGACAAAGAATGGGAAGTGTAAAGGGACATTGCTTGGGGAAGGCCTTCTTGAAAGCTAGAATGGACATCACCAAAGAATTTGACTCCTCTTAAATGAAGAATATAAGTCTCCTGTGTGCTTTTCCCCTTTGGTGTTTTGTAGCCACATCTTATAGATCCTCAAGGATATGATGTGACATAGATTGTTATGAAGTCACCCCCGTGAGGAAAAAGCAGTATGAAATTAACTAGAGTGACTGCAGGAGAAAGTGTGCTTTATTAGCTCACCTGAGCCGAAGGCTCAAGTGAGCTATTGCGATCGCCCTTCGTCTGGCGTCCGCCGTGCGTCGTCCGTAGTGGGTAAACTTTTTACATTTTCATCTTCTTGAGAACCCCATGACCGATTTTCACCAAACTTGGCAGGTAGCATCCCTAGGGGATAGGATCTCAATTTGTTCAAATGGGCACCATGGCCCACCTGGGAGGGCCCCAGGGGGGCCCAAACCCCCTAAAATTAAGGAATTTTAAAAAATCTTCTGCTCTAGAACCAGAAGTGATAGGGCTTAGTTAATACTGTGAGTTAGTACATTGATGACTGTAGTTTCAAGTTTGTTCATGGGGGAATCAGGGGTGCCCCCTTGGGACCCAGGGTAGGGGGCTTGGGAGGGGTCCTAATGGGGCCTAAATTGTACATTTTCATATTCACTTTGAGATCCCCATGTCTGATTTTCACCAAACTTGGTAGGTAGCATCCCTAGGGGGATAGGATCTCAATTTGTTCAAATGGGCACCATGGCCCACCTGGGGGCCCCCAGAGGGCCCAAACCCCCTAAAATTAAGGAATCTTTAAAACTCATCTCTAGAACCAGAAGTGACAGGGCGTAGATAATACTATGAGTTAGTACATTGATGACTGTAGTTTCAAGTTTGTTCATGGGATTGGCGGAATCAGGGGTGCCCTCCCCCCCCCCCCCCCCCCCCCCCCCTTTGGGACCCAGTCCCTGAGAGGGGATGGGGATGGGACCTAATGGGACCTGAATTGTACATGTTCATCTTCTTTTTGAAAACCTCATGATGAATTTTGACCAAACTTAGCAGGTAACATCCCTAGGGGGATAGAATCTCAATTCCTTCAAATGGGCACCATGTCCCTCTTGGAGGCCCCTTGGCACCTCCCCCCCCCCCCCCACATTAAGGAATATTTAAAATCTTATACTCTAGAACCAGAAATGGTAAAGCAAAGTTGATACCATGAGTTTGTTCATTGCAGATCCAGGGCTGCCTGCCCCCCCCCCCCCCCCTTTCCACCCTGGAGTTGAGGAGGGGAGATCCGGGCAGACCTAAGTTTCCAATGTTCTCAGGTCTGAGTGTGCAAGAATGCATGGAAGGTGAAATTGCGATACTCAGGTGAGAGCGTGACCCCCGGGTCTCTTGTATGGTACATAATTTCCTGATTCTTGTAAAATTATTATTGCTCTTTTTTACGATATTTTTTTTTTAACTTGAAGTGTACTATATATCACTTAGTGGTTGCTTTTGTAAATTTTGAATTGTCTGTGCAGTATGCTGAGATAATGTGGCAATATTCTTGGAATACCAGTGCGACCGAGTGTTTATAGCTGTCCATGATTATTGAGAGAATTTTAAGAGAATATTTGTAAATATGAAGAAAATACTATTACAATAAACTTCTTTGTGATATGAATCTTACAGTCTCGGATTTGTTTAATACATTACTGTATCAGTATCAAATGCTTGTGAGTGTATTTGTGTGTGTGTGTGTGTGTGTGTGTGTGCACTCGTGCGGGTGCAGATATGAGTATATGTTTCCATTGCAACTGATTGACAAATTGCCCTACATCGACGTAAATAATCACTGAATTGATCAGTGTTTTAGTAGTAGCCATGATAAAAAATCATGGGCGTACATACTCGAGCAGGATTCGAACCTACGACCTCCTGATCACCGTCGATGTAGGGCAATTTGTCAATCAGTTGCAATGAAAACATCTCGACGGAAGAATTTCATGAATTTGAATAACAAAGCAGTACCCGCTGCATGCTATAAGGATTAGAACCAACACTTGCTGTCGGGCGAAAGCTCGGTGGTCTAGTGGAGATGACGCCTGTTCGGTGATCAGGAGGTCGTAGGTTCGAATCCTGCTCGAGTATGTACGCCCATGATTTTTCATCATGGCTACTACTAAAACACTGATCAATTCAGTGATTATTTACGTCGATGTAGGGCAATTTGTCAATCAGTTGCAATGAAAACATCTCGACGGAAGAATTTCATGAATTTGAGTATATGTTTTGTGTGCGCTCGTGTGATTTGAGACTTTGGTTGTCTGTAGGTTATTGTGTCAAGTTATAATTACATTTTCGAAAAATGTAACAAACATACAAAGTCATTGTATAAATCGAAAGGGAAATGAGATAATATTCTTAATAATTGGCAAGTACATGACTGTACATGTAGGCCTTCTGCACGTAAAATGATACATATTGCACCTCGTAAGAAGCTGGTATGCCAATTGGTCCCATCCACCTACACGAATCAGATGAATCGATGTCATGTAACTTCCGTGTCAATTTATCATTTTATGTATCATCAATGATGGCAAGCCACTGGTCTCTATTGCATGAATCAATGCTGCCTAAAAACTGAGCTGCAGTAAATATTGTGGATACGTCGTATTTCATGATCGTCGCAGAGAAAAAAAAATCCCCAAAACAAAGATAAATCACGCACAATATTCATGTAGGTGCTGTAATCAGAATCAGGAGCTGTGATAATTGTCACTTGTGTCTTACTGGATAATGCAAGTCAAAGTCCTTCCCTTCATTCTATCCTTAATGATTCAAGGAGTAAATCTTTCCCTTTCTTCCTTTACCGTCATCTGTCGAAGCAAGGCTCATAAAACCTGCATGATTACAGGTATTATATGTCTCGAAGGCTGAAATTTTAGTACAGTTGTGCTGTAGCTCTTTGTATATAATTACTCTATATGTATTGCTTTGGCTTTTCTGCATTCCCTATCTATAGAAGATATTGTATACCCGCTATCACGTGATAATTTACACTTTGATTCCTTTTCTCTGACAGCAAGAAAATCAATTTATCAAATGAAGTCAAATCAAATCAGAATAACTCGCATCAAATCAAACTCAAATGAAGTCAATATTATCACATTCCATCCCATTGCGGACCAACCTGTTTATTACTACTTTTGGTCCACACCGTAGTCTGTTTCAGATCTACGGACCCTTTTATCAGACAATCCATCATACTCCAATGAACACCTGCCAAGAGTTACACCTTAAGAACCAGTTTACAAGGAGACACTAGAACTTCACTACTCCGACACTGCATCTGCCATATCAAGACCTCAATGTTTTGTAACCTTGTCATTTCAAGATCCCGACTTGAAAAGCCACAAACATTATGCATGCCGTCTGGCAGCAGGACTGGTATGCTCTTACGCAAAAAGTAGTACATCGGTTTAAAAAAAAGGTAAACTTATGTAAATGCATTGAGTACATCGGGCCATGATCGGACCAACAGTAGTTCCACTAACTGTGGTATTTGTTAGTATTATTATTATTATTATTATTATTATTATTATTATTATTATTATTATTATTATCATTATTATTATTATTTTTATAATTATTATCATTATTTATTTATTTATTTATTTATTTATTTATTTGTTTGTTTATTTATTTATTTATTTATTTATTTATTTATTTATTTATTTATTTATTTATCAATGGTGTTATCACAACCCTAACGTTACTCTAACCCGAAATACACCGGAGCGATTAATGTGTTACCCTTGTGATTTTCAAAACACCTCCTCTTCCCTGAATTTCCTACAATCCTCCCCCCCCCCCCCGCAAAAATTCGAGTTACGGGTCTTCAATGTCACAGCCTAAGTACAAGTACCATGATATAAATGTCATGAGCTCTCAAGCAGAGATCACTGGTATATATAGGGATCATCGAAGTGTATTGTACTGGTTGAGTTTCAAAAGCTTTCTGTTCCAGTCTCGTCAATGAATTGAAGCTGCTCTCTGAGGGGATACCACATTATCAAACAATGGCAAGAATCAGTTTCCGAGAAGTATTCAGGGGCAGATCTAGGAACTCCGGAAAGGAGAAGGGGGGGGGGGGGCTAAAAAAATGCCTGTGCCACTTCCGGGTTTCATCGGCTGGCAAGCAAGCAAAAAATAAAATATAAAATAAATACCTTCCGCAATTTTCTGGTGCCACTACGAACGAAAATTAAAGGAGGCATATTTTTAATATATATTTTTTTAATTTTTAGAAAAAAAAGGGGCGCGGTGCCCCCCCCCCCCCCATCCGCAACTGCTACTAATAACTCAAGCGATGACAACAGCTTCATTGAAGACTGGGAAGATAAATTAGCCAAACGTAAGTCTCTACAGCAATTGCATTCGCGCTTTCTTCTTACCATATATACAAATATTGGATGCAGAGGGACCTAGCTCCTGTGTGTCACCGTTTTCCAGTCTTCTGTCAGTAAGAAATTTGTTTCTTTTTCTTTTGTTGTGTTCGTTTTATTCGCATTTTGTCTTTGTCACCGTAAGCACTTGATATTGTGCTTAATCACGATCAAATGCCAACCTAAGGGCATATCCAAACCGTGAAACGAAAACGCATGTTACAAACATGTATGATGATCACAATATGCATCATTTGTAAACTGTTCACACAGCGTAGAGAAATCAGAATTTTATTTCATCGTGTGAACAGCAATATGGATATTTGGGCCAATGTCTTGCTTTACTTTGGAGTTGGAAGAAACAACAATATGAAAAAATATAAAGAAAACTCAACATGCTTTCATTTTTTTCTAGCCTAATGAAAGAGCACTTCACTAACCACTTTCAAAAAGCAGCGGAACAATTAACTACCCTTAACATATCATGTCAGTATCAAGTTGAAGGAATGTGTACTTTTCATGAAAAAATGAATTTTTGTGAAATTCTTTTCATATTTATGCCTCCGTCACGAAGTGTCGCCGGAGGGATTATGTTTTCGGGTTGTCCGTCCTTCCGTCCGATCGTCGGTTCATTCTTTCGTCCGTATTGAATTTTGTGGACAGCGTAACTAGAAAACCGGTTGAGGTATCCTAATTAGACTTGGTATGTATGTGCAGGAGTGGGGACGAAGTTGTGCCCATTAACTTTTGGGTGCATATGCTCAAGATCAAAGGTCAAGGTCAAATGCTCAAAATGTCACTATTTCTCCCATTCAATGCCCGAAGGGTTTTTCTTGAAACTTGGTGTATACAATGTAGTACCACATAACGATTATCCAGACAGAAAGTTTCGAGTCATTAGGTCAAAGGTCAAAGAACAGGGGTCAAGTGGAAATGTTATAATTTATCTTTCTTTTTCTCCATATCTTGGAAATGCTTCAAGGTATCTTCATGGAACTTAGTACATATGCATGTACTGACTAGCAGTGATTGTCTAGGGAATGTTGGGGTCATTGGTCAAAGGTCATTGGTCGAAGGTCATGTCAACTCCTTATGATTTCACTTTTCCTTTCATATTTTATGCAATACTTTGCAGGATTTTTCTTGAAGCTTGATATATACATGTATTGAATAACCCAACAGAGATTATCTGGAAAGTTTCTTGCCCAAAGGTCAAAGGTTAGTTGAAAGTGCTAAATATCAGTTCCTTCTCCTTATCTCGAAAGTGACACGAGGTATCATTATGCAACTTGGTACCTATCTTTGTGACTGTGTTCTACCAGACAGTGGAATTTTAGGGTCATAGGTCCAGGGTCAAAGGCCAAGTTAAAATGCAAAAATTTTACTCTTTGATACTGAAATTACACTTTTTCTACATACCCTGAAAGTTACCCAATGCATAGACTTATCAAAAGAAAAGTCAAAAGTCCAGTAAAAATCCTAAAACCCCAAATACCTGCGCAATTAGGCAGTATAGCCATCCATCCAATTGAACCTAGTTCAAGGAAAATGAACATTCAACACATTGGTGACAAACCGCTATTTTGATATTTTGCCAATTATGTGAAACTGTCATCACATATTGTCAAAGACACTGTACTATAGACCTGTTAGGAAAACCATGCATTATGGCGGAGCCGTACCAGTCACCGGGGCGACATTTCTAGTTTCTTTATATTTTTGTCTACACAATAATGACGGCATGGACTCTAGTAGTCTCCTTATCCAATCATTACAACACCATATACTTTAAAAATTATTAACTTTGAATCGATTGTCCGATTTTCTTCAAACGTTCATTGATGTGATTTACTAATGTTGCTGCTTTTTACTCAATCCATTCACATTCCTTTGATACACAGGGTGATATACACTAGGGAACATTAGATTTGTTCAAGTTTGGTTTTGTGAATGATAAACTTTGTTCTTGCTGTCAGTTAGAAAGGGAGAGTTATTCACATACATTTTTGATTGTGTTAAAGTAGAGTAGATGTGGCAGTTTCTTATTGAACATTATGACTTAGTTGAGTTAGAGGTTCTGGAATGGAGAGATATTTTCTTCGGCTAACGAGGCAGTTCAAATACAGAAGACGGTACAAATAAAAAAAAATACTTTAATGAAATTGTCAGCGACTGACTCTTTTACAGGTCTGACAATTTTCATGAAACGGTGCTTCAATTCCGTGATCAGTTTTTGTTCTTCTGTTACAGCAAAAAATGAGAACCTATCATAAGGCATCTAATACATATATCATGTCACCATTCTACTTTAATCAAGATTGTTCACCGCAGGTAATACTATACTCAAATCTAGAAGCTGGATTCCTGTGATGGTAGTTCAAAAAGATGTATTGCGGCGTGTTTTCTGTATCGGTATACCTCCTGGCCTTTCATTTGAGTAAGTTTTTTTTTCAATTTTTTTTTTCATTTTTTTTTTTTGCCTACGTTCATGAGATTTTGATTGAATCATTTCTTTATACAAGAAAATGTTTATACATAACCAGGTCAATTATCTCATTAGATAATTGCAGGTACACATCGAAAGTTACAAATCACAATTTGAAGAACATACAACACAAATAACACCCATGAGATTAATGCGCCAGTATCAACAATAATATCTAACACTAACAAAGAAGAAGTTTTGACTAAAATAGGTCCGATATAATTATGTTATTAAATACTGCCCTACCTTGGCAAAAGGAAGCAAGTGACAAAAGTGACATTTCACGTAAAAGAACAAAATGTGTCTGTCATTTACACTGACGTCAATGGACTATCATGATGTCTTATCTAACATATCTCTTAGTAGGATGAGTGTTTCTGCATGAAATTTGGCCTGGATGAAGAGCTAATTACGTGAATTATGGAAACATCAGTAACTCAAATTCGGATGGTATGTCACTTGCTTCCTTTTGCCAAAGTAGGGCAGAATAGACTTCAGCGCATGTATTTACCTCATTATGAATTCAAGAAAGTCGCTGATCATGGCATTACGCTTGTTAAAACTGTGTTGGCCATTGCAAAGCTGCGCTTACACCATGTTCTCAGCGGCCACGGCAGCCCGACTAAACGTATAGTGCGCCGTGGGTAGATGAGACATTCTCCAGTTTCCCCACCCCTCGCTTTCTAATCTTCTTCGATTCCACTACGGACAACCTCCAAGTTTTGTTAAGGCTTATTACGTTTTGTTTACGTTCACCCCGTTTTATTGCGGCATACAAGATTCCTCAATAGCACCGGGACTGCCGTTACAATTTTTTGACAGTCTAAAAATCTGACACGGCATCCGCGGCAATCACGGCCTGTAGCAGTTGCCTACCACATTTTAAGGCGTTGTTTCAAGTCAATCCCGTTTTGTCCATGGTGGCCTGAAACGGGGCTGCCGTGGTCGCCGGGAACATGATGTAAACGCAGCTTAATCTTTTGAATTTGAAATATCATGGACAATATCATCATTTCATACTTTTTTAGAATGGGTTATGTGAGGATCGAGAAAGATGAAACAAAAATACGCTATTTGAATGCCAAAATGACCTATATTGTTCTATGCCCTATTTTGCTTTTAAACTTCTTTTCCTAATAGTTTTACGTAATGCGAGCTAGAATACAGACATTTTAACACTATCCCTATACATTTTGCCAAAGGCTATGGTGTAAAAAAAAAAAAAAAAAAACTGAACACGTCATATTGGGAGAAATTTTAATTGAAAATTCAGTGCCTATCTCTTTTCGGTTAACTACAGAACTAGGACACGGAAACCAAGCTATAGTAATTGCAGAAAACGGAGAGAACGTTGAGCTTCCATGCTGCTCGTCTTTAGATGAGGTCACCGAATTCTCATGGCGAAGAAATGATGGGAGTGTTGATCTTGTTAGATACAAACTGCAAACAAGAGAGTTTCATCGCCATGATGAGCGTTTTGATCTATCACACTATTCTCAGCACAACAAGTCCTGTAACCTCACGATAACAAATGTTTCTCTCAACGACGAAGGAATATATGAGTATAACGCTCTAATCCAGGAGGAAAGCCCAGAGGAGTGTCTCGTTATTTTGAACGTTACTGGTAAGTATTGAAATATGCACACAAACACGTGACAGATGTCAAAAGTCTGAAAGTACAATCATCCACATACAGTTATAAACCTATATGAATAGACCTGTAAATACATGATTGAATATGTAAGAATAATCATATTAATACTTTGATTACCCAGACACACATGTATATATTCTTTACATATAATTGGTACCTAAACACATGGTCGCAACTAATTTACTTATTGACAAATTCTCCTACATCGATGTAAATACGTCGATGTAGGGGCAATTTGTCAATCAGTTGCAATGAAAACGTTTCGAAGGAAGAATTTCATAATCTTTAATGAACACATGCTCGTTGCTTTCTTATCTAGCTTATCACTGATTTCTTTGTTTCGTATAGGCCCTATCTATTCAAATGTTCATAACAACGTCACAATATTTTTCTTTTCTTCAGATAGATATAGTGGTCTAGCTTTCTATATGTCCGTTGTCGCCAAACTGTTCTGCAGTCGGGTGAATTAGAACGCTATAAAGAGAGAAAGTAAGCTTGAATGGAAGTTATCATGTGCCTATGGTTGTCATAGCGACGAAAATCTGCTTTCGAAGCATGCTTAAGTGCTTTTATTTTTTCTTCATGGAGGTCACTCACATACCAAAATGTTAGTCACTCACCAGACATGCCAGGTCGATCTATTCTGAGTATTGCTCGATTGAGCCTATCGCAGTAATTCATATTCAAGCTCATTTTTTGTTTTGTTTTGTTTTGTTATTGTTAAACACCCTGCTTTGGCAAATGTTGAAACTCTAACATTTGAGAAGATTTAGAATTATATTTCGATATTTGATTTACTTTCTAACTCATTTCCTTTGTCCTTAAATGTCTTGGTACACATATAGTCTAGAATTACCATATAGTAGTGTTCGTGAAATTTTCATGGATATTAAGCTATATTATAAGCTACTTATAATTTTTGATATTTCTTATTGGAATGATGCCTCAATTTTCACGTATTATTAAATAAACAATTACCCTATAGTGGTTTGTTTTTGTGGGGTCAAACCACTAGACCGACACCCACGAGTCATACAGCCCACAAGTTCGAAACGGGTCCATGAGTCATACAGCTTACGAGTCATACGGCGCATGAGTTCGACACTAGGTAAAAACATCCCACGAGTTCGACAGATAAAATACGGGGCTTAAAGTGTCGGTCTCGTGGACCTTGTAAGCTTAGTGCCGAACTAATGTTCTGTACGACTCGTGAGCTGTATAACTCATGGGCTTTATGACTTGTGAGCCGTATGACTCGTGGGTGTCAATCTCGTGAGGTGCAACCGTTTTCTTTTTTGCTTTGTTGATTTACTTTATTTCTGTATGCTTTGCCTTAGCTGTTATTCAAGTGTTTATAGATAAATAAAAGACATAACATGATATCGATGGTGATAACATTGATTGTTCTGTTCAGAATATGAACAGTGCCAGTGTTAATGTTAGTTTTAGTTTCGTATACATATCAATCTAATACTGTTCGTAAATATTTTGAGCTTGTTGATTACTTATGTGTAAATGCAAAATTGCTCTCATCAGCTATATCATTTTATATCAAAGTATATGATATCCAAAAGTACTGAGAAAGTCTTTGATTATTGATGCTGCAATTGATAAGAAAAAAGGAAAACACCCAAAATTTTATACACTAAAACATAAGGACTCTTTTTTATTGATGACCCCTTATCAATAGCTAATATTAATGAATGACATTTGTTCGTAGTTTGTTTTTAGAGAAAAAAATAATCCAAGCTGCATTTTTTGTTTTGTTTGTTTTGGTTTTCTTGTCCCTTCCACGATTTAATTGATATATATATATATATATATATATATATATATATATATATATATATAATATATATATATATATATATATATATATAAATTTAATATTCTTTTAAAGACGTAGTATTTTTTTTCTAGATCCATTTACGTAGGAACATTTTCCTTGATAATACAGCTATAGAAGAAGTCTCCTCAATCACATTTTAACTTGATTTTCTATGATAAACTTACCTGAAATTACGCATCCATTCTGCACGTCGCATTATTTCTAGAAATAAAGATAATTTAATTGGCTATCAACCTGGTAGGTTAACAATAAGTGAAAATTTCAGCAAAGAACAAAAAGCAAATATCACACAAAAAGAAACATAAATTAAGTTTTCAAAATAAAACTGTGATCTCTATGATATCTTTAAATCCAAAAAGATCAATGAGGGCAAAAAATAATGGGGGGAAATGAAAAATCTGAATTCAAATGAAATAAGGGAAGAAGCAATAATTAACAAAAGTGGAAGATATCTAGTTGTTGTTTTTTCAAATTAGGAAATCGTAAATTATATTTGCTTCTTAAATCACTGTATGTGTCTTATGTATTCTTAAATTACTAAATTAACAGAATAAAATAGAGAAATTCTATTCATTTAATCATCTCTATGCATTTTACTCCCTATATGCCGTTTGAAGTTTAAGTTGACAGAAAATTCTTATTTTTCCCCTTTAGTTTTCCACTTTGCTTTTGTTAGAGGTTACAAAGAGATAAAGAGAACGAAAACTTTACTTTGCTATTTCATTCATGTCTCTCACTTTTAATACTAGTCGTTTGTTGTCATTGTTATCGAGGAAGTCGTTTGCAAATGAAAGATAACATGTCCATTTCTGCAATTTTTACTTTTGTGATTTGGAGAACAAAAACAAACGTGTTCACTCATGCGTAAATTTTCCACCTGTTTCATCCTACCAGCTTGATAACTAATCAAATTACCTATAATATGGTATATAATACATTGATTTTCATCAAACTTTTCTATGAAAAATATGAACACGAAAAAGTGTTTACTTTCTTTCTTTTTTTTTTATGAGTGATTATATATGACATGCCCAATATTTTATGTAACGCTTTTTGAAAGAAATTATGAAAATTGAATGCTTATAAATCCTGTAAGTAACATCATTCTTTTTTTTTTGACAATTTTGATAAAGAACTAACCAAGATTATTTGCAAAGAGGATGATTTTGATATTAATCATTGTTAATGTATCCAATTCTTTCAAAAGTAACTCCATGAATGCTACTCCTTACTCTATTATGACATGAACCGTCAAACTTTTCCTAGCAGTATAGATTAAACACAAAATATCATTATTAATAATCTCCTTTTAGATGGAAAAGAATGTGAGATTTCTTGGTAAAAACAATAGGCAGAAATCTCTCTTGGTGCAAACAGTTTAGCAATGTGCCGCCTTCAATAGGTATTATACTACTAACTGTCAAATTCATCTAAGGATAATCGATACGTCTATTTTACCGTATTTCGATTATGATAACAATTTCTGATATTGTAACTTTTTTTTGGCAGTTCCATTAAAAAGACTAACAGTGCAGAACAAGGATTCGGATGGGACAATCAGTAGCGGCAGTTTCAAAGCTTTGAACGGGTCAAGACATACCCTGGTGTGTTCCACAGAGGGTCCTGTAAAGCCGGCTGTAAGATTGGAGTGGCATACAACTCTCAGAGAATCTACTGAGAGCGAAAATTTCTTCCGTCCAGATGAAAATTATTCCGATCTCGTCATCAGCTCAATCAACATTTCATTTATGGCAAAGACGGAAGACAATGGAAAAGATATCGTATGCGCTGTAAATGGTGATCAGGGCAACCACATTAGTGTTTCACTTAATTTGGAAGTGCAAGGTAATATGTGACTGTTTTTTTTTTCTTGCAGCATTTTTATTCTTTCTGCTTGAATTTTTTTTTTGTTTTTTTGTTTTTGTTTTTTTATTCACACATGCGCCGGCAAACACGCACAAACGTGATACACGCACGTGTGTATCACTTAGCACCAGTGTCAATAATTGTGTTTAAAGTGGAGGCTTAAAAAAAAATCGACAATCGTCGAATGTTTTGCATGTGTGTGTTTGGATGAGGAACATTTACGCATCTTGTCAAGTTGCCATCTTTGCATTATTTTCATTAATATTCATTGTTTATAAATTTCGTAACTTCCAGGAATGAAATCTCAATTTGCCTAACACATATACATAAAAAATGCATACAAAATATACATATAACTATAATAAGCTATGAGTTGTATAACAAATACATTAACAACATAAAAGTTCATTGTACAATGTAAATAAAGAGTAAAAAGCAAAAATACTGTATGTAAAATTTCATTTCTTTGCCACAAAAAGTTGCATCTTTGTGCATTTCCAACAATCTGTTGAGGTGCTTGTCAGAAGTAGTATGTGTCTATAAATGTACCTTGTGCACTGATAGTTTATGGATATGCGTGTTTGTGCATGAGTGTGTGCTTATTCAACTGTATTATTATGCGTGTTTCCAGCAGCACTTGCAATGCAAATCCTGATTTGCTCACAATTGCACGTAAGAACAAGCATGATACATAAAACACCAAACTGTTTATTACTTTTCCCATTACATGTATCTGCAATTACACAATCGCTGTTCACTGCACATGATAGAGTAAAATGTAAAAAAAAAAAAGAGGTGCTTGTTCGAGCATAGGATGTACGTGTATGTAAGCATCTGTACATGTATGTGTGTATGTATGTACACATATAAGTTCATTGCTTGCTGTGCATGTGTGTGTGTGTGTGTGTGTGTGTGTGCATCCAATTGCATGATTTGTGTGTGTGCATGTGTGTGTGTGAGTGTATGACGACAATGGTCCGTTTATGTATGCATAGATTTACTATTTGAGGTCTCTTTATACACACACATACGCAAACACCCACACACACGCACTTTGCTATCTACACAAACTCTCTTCATTTAATTTCTTTATTATTATCATGCTACACATTTTCGTACATACATGTGTTTCTTATTCGAAATCTGCTCAATGTGTGATAACTAGATTCTCGTGAGGCAATTATCCTAGTCAAGCACGTGCTTATCTCAATAATAATCTCTATTACTATTAGATGTGTTTGATTTTCTTTCAAACAGCAGATATACGTGACATCTCATATTAATTTAATGACACCTGCTAGTAGTCATTTTGTGATATTATGAAAAACAGTGCTATTCACATATAACCCCTCAAAATAAGTTTTGTAATCAAAGTTTGATATGCCATACTTTTCTTATCCTGGCATTATCTTCATCAATGACATCATAAGAAAACCTGATTAATAATCTTTAACATGACACCTCACTTGCTGTTATTGGGTGTTCTTGGAATTTGTAAAACAGTTGAGTATGGAGACAGATCAAAAGTGAAAAGTCGCAACAATTCTGCTATTGATAATGTACAGTTTTGATGAAAAAGGCCACTGGAATAAGCAATGCTGATATGAGAGCACTTTCAAAAACTCCCATTTCCTAAACATTAGATGACTGTTTGATCTACCTTTACGTTTAATTTTAATCTGCAGATACTACTGAGTAGTTTAATTCATGGATGAAGTCTGGAATCGAATGATAATCTTACAATGCATTCTTTTCAAGCACATTTCTTCCCTGAAACGACAAGGCAAATGGGAATTATACTGTGTGACCTAACACGTTTGCTCTATTTTGCAACATTTCACATTTTGACCTCTCCTTACACTCAGTCGTACTGTGCATTCAAGGACTGCATAATGTAAACAAGTGAGTTGGTGTTGTAAAGAAAATTAATTGGGCTTTGTTATGATGTCACATTTTAATGGAATGATGTAGTTTTAAGAGAATATGATACATCAAATTAGAATTGCAGGACTTTTTTAAGGAGTTTATGTTAATCATAAACACGTATCTAAGTAATTCACTTTTTATACTCAATAGCTCTGCTCAATTTTATGAAAAATGAACGAAGAACTAAAAGCAGATCAAACAATTTAAAACTCTATTAACAGCTCAAACTGATAATATTTGCAATCCAAATGTTATGAACATCATATGATTATGACCTACTTCAGACCGTTTGTCCGGGCCCTATATGTTTGTTCTTTCTTTACAGTGACAATTCCATATTGAAAATATATGCAATTTTTTCTTTTAGTCATAGCAGCAGAAAGTCACTTTCATTTGAAGATGACAACCTTCATCTAAAACATTGGCTAGGCATGCATTTCTGTTCTGCTCAATTCAATGTTGCAGATTATATGAAATAAAGTGATATATATGTAGATATATATTATATATATATATATATATATATATATATATATATATATATGTGTGTGTGTGTGTGTGTGTGTGTGTGTGTGTGTGTGTGTGTGTGGTATGTGTGTGTTTGACGTTTGCAAAGGCGCCTTTCTAATTAGTCCCTAAATCGATATATCTAAAATACACAAATGCTGAATGAGGACTGTTTAGTACACTTGAATTCTTTTCATTCTATACAAGCTTGAAGCTTAAATAGTCATGCCTACAAATCTTAAGCTACTGAGTACTTTCTACAAGTTTACTCTGTATAGCAGTCACATTGGAAGTTCGTTATCGTTGCAGAATAACATAGAAATATAGGCCCCTATGTCTTATTCTGATTATGCAATTTCTTAAAACCAAACATGGTTGGGGACAAGTATATCCATGACTTTTTTTTTTTTAGCCTTTACCTTTCAATACTAGAGCTTTATTTTTTTTAGAAGAGCTGAACCTTTTTCTTTAAATCATGACTTGCTTATCGTCTCAACTTGAATTACAGTTACCCAAGCGTTTGTATACCTCCTAGACGCCTTTTAACGTCATGTATCATCCATTTCAACAGTATGCGCCGAGTCCGTGAAGATAGAGAATTGTTCCCCGTTTAAAAGTGGCGTCAACGCTACCCTAAGTTGCACAGCCAAGGCAGCTGTTCCCGAATACCAACCGTCTATCACACGCTTGGAATTTGTACCAACACTTCACAAACCACTTGGTACGTACCAGTCCGAATCAAGGGACCCGATGGTCAGCTATTCGTTCGTACCTGCTCCAGAAGATAATGGCAAGGAAGTCGTCTGCAATGCTGTTAATAACAGCATATGTCCGATGGTTCGTTCAAATGAATGTTCCATTGTTGTAAGATGTAAGCATGAATTGAACTCAGTTATTACGATAAAGTTGGTTGAAATGAGGATTTAGGTTGATAGCATTCCTAAGTGAGATAATGAGATACCTCCTATGAAATATGAAAGAGCAAGTAATTTCAAGAAGGATTCAACGTTTATTTGATGACAATTGGTTTTCAAATGGCTGAGATATCAAAAAAAAAAATGTAATAATAAAAGGCCACAGGCCACGTCTTTCATTAGGATCTCTTTGTTTCACCTTGTTCTTGGATATCTCAGCCATTTCTAAACCGATTTTCATCGAACAAACTTTTGATTCCCCTTATTTGCATGCTCTTTGACATCTCACAGAGTGGTTTCTGAATATCTCGCCAAACGTTAAACGCTAAATCCTCACCTCAACCAGAACTGTACAGTCCTTTTACGAGAGAAATCCTCAGATGCAAAAGCTTGAATATGATACAGACAGAATACATACTTCTTGATGAGGGAGATTCGTTCTAGCCAAACAAAGTAAAAGGAGACATGATAAAAGCTATGAAAAAAACAAACAAACTCCTGGTCACACGTTAGCACATACCGGATTCCATTCTACGTATAAAGGTATGTGCTGTTGCTGTTGCTGTTGCTGTTGTTTTTTGTTATTGTTTTGTATGTTTTATTTGTTTTTTGTTTGTTATGTGTGTGTGTGTGTGTGTGTGTGTGTGTGTGTGTGTGTTTTGGCGGAGGGGGAGGGGGGGGGGGGGGGAGTTGCAGGGGGTGTGTGACCAGACGGCCACGAGTTTTGGTTCAGCGAAACGTTTCGATGCTGAACCAAAAGGCTTTCTTGTCGCCCAAAGTGACGGGGAAAACGTTTTTTTTTCTTTTTTTCCCCCTTTTTTTGAGGGGGGGGGGGGGTCTTTACTTGGTGGTTTAAGAGTCGGCAACCGGCCGCCGAATGGCTGCTAATCAATTGCCGACCAATTGCTGAGCAAGTGAATGAAGACTGATCGCCGAGCATTTGCTAAGTGGTTGCCAGGCAGATTACTTGTATAACAGCTACTATACTGTAGCTTTTTTTTTCTTTGGGCTAGAATGTCTGCGTTCCCCTTTAGTAATTATTGCCGAATCCAATCAGCGAATCGGCGGCTAGTCACTCCTGGTCTTCATTAAGTCGCTGACCATTTGCAGATCACTTCAAAACCTTTCTGGGAGAAGTCACCCATTCATCATCTTTTGTTGTTGTTGTTGTTGTTGTTGTTGTTGTTGTTGTTGTTGTTGTTGTTGTTGTTTGCAGCACTTTTGCAAAGCGATCTCGAACCGGTGGTCAAAAATACGGTATGCAAATTGCCAGCAAACGGATGGCAACCGGCCGGTAGCCGGTCAACAACTAGCCGCCGACCAAAATTTGTGGGGTGTGGTCGCCAATTTGTTGTCGATAGTCCTTGGAAATTTTGGTTCCTGGAGGTTGGCGATTAGTCTCTGCGTATTTTTGACCAGCCCTATGGGAGATGAAGGAATACACTGTCTCGATGGAACCAGGGAGATGGAAAGAGGTCTAAAACTCTCTTTCCACTTCCCTGATGGAACCATCTCCACCATCAGATTGGCAGGGGCATGTCTCCAGGGGCCTGAGTTATCATTGTTGGATATTATTATAAATATAATTCCGATTATCATTATTATCATTATCATTGTTATCAGTAACACCCTCATACATGATTGCTGTTTCATCGAATATTCTCTTTTTACATGTATGCCTATAATCATCTATTATTGGCTAAATTATAGGAACAGGGAAAACTCGAAAAAAGAACATTTACAACACAAGATACGTAATCCGATGCAACGGTCCTGAGTTTTCATCTTTACAAATGTATTACGCTAAACCTCAAACAACGAGATCGGCTTTAACGAGCCGAATCTCCATACATTCCAATTATAGCAAAGTTAATTGAACTTGATATTTCGGGAAAGACACGACTGCCCAAATGACACATAGTCCAAGAGCCCGAAATGCTCAGCATATGGCCCGCTTGCCCATATTGCTTTTGGTGTTATGCATGCCTACATAGCAGTGCTCATGGTTTTATATGTTTGACTTGACACTGAGCTCTCAGATGTGTGGATCTATGTTTTGATCATTCTTTCCCGCTATGAAAATGATTCAGTGTTACTATACTACTAGTACTCCTATACACAATGGAGAATTACGCAAAGGTGTGTTGGTCTTGACACCACCTCCTTCTTGCTTCAGTCCGACGCTCATCGGTGCTAGCATAACAGAAAAGAAAACGTACGTTATGTCGACGACTAAATGTGTTGATTTTCTCGTAGTCACTGGAGTAGTCATTTGTCACGATTACATGTATCTTACAATGTGTCCAAAATGACAGCAACACTATTTGTAAACTTGTAGATAGTTTTCATTTTCTCATTTTAAATTTCGTTCCTTTGTGCGTTGCTTTGTTTGCTTGTCTTTTTTTGGGATACGGCAGATTCGCCTCGTATTAATTGTACAGTCATTCATGGCTACCAGTACGAGTACAACATCACCTGTGAAGTTGACTCGAATCCAGAGGCAGAGGTTCAGTGGATGTATAGCGAGGGTAGCACTATTCCCTGGGAGGGCAGCCCAACACAGAGCGCTTTCGGCTACAAAGTGCAATCTTCCTTGACCCTCAGTAATGCTTACCTGGAATCAAATGATATCTACTCAATTACGTGTTTGGCCGAGAATATGCAAAACAGCTCTACCAAAGAAATTTTATTGAGGAGGGAGACTGAACCAATTGATCGAAGCTCGCCCATCACCAGCACAGGTAATACACATAAACACAATTAGTATTTCATATACGTTTCTCGCCTGATATTACATGCTAGTAATACATGATTGGTCCTTAACATTGTTCTTCTTTTTTTTTTCTACGACTAAATGTCACCTTCTTTTTGTTACTGCACGGGAACGTAAACATCAATTCAAGATGAACGCATGAACTCATAGTCACATTATTGTTTTTAGGAATTATGGTAATGATTCGAAAGTTAGGTTATTAGTTAAAAGAATTTACTAATCAATCTTCCACTACATTCCAACATAATTATGTAATCTAGATTTCAGGGACTCCCGTGATTTATACAATATACATACACATACATTATTCACATTAATGCATATTTTGCAGCTTTTGGTAGATAGAGTGCCGAATAGGAAAGCGTCATTTTGTTAACGTTGTGTACCCTTCTTTACCTTAAAAAAAGAAGAATGTAAGTTGTGGAGCTTTATGGAAAGAAATTTTGTCATGTGTGTTGCAATTAGAATAAGCACATCAATGTAGCAGCGTGGTGAGATCAGCGCTCATCACACATAAACACCAGGGACCTTCGTGCCACAGGCAGACAGTAGCACTGCACTCAATGCATTACCACCCCGCAATACACGTAAAAATAAGTATATACTCATAGCGTATGATTACTTATATCATATAGGACGAAACTTTCTTCATTAAAAAAAAAAAAAATCAAAAAAAAAAAAAGTGGGGGAGGGCCCAAAGTGGTGACACCTGAAAGGTATTCCTTTCTATGGAAAAAAAAAAATGTTGGGGGGGGGGGGGTTGCAGAAGTTTTAATCAAAGTATCAATTATTCTTTTATCATTGAAATTACGGTCAAATTTCATAACAGGGCTAAATCGGCATTGGGAGCATTATAGCCAACCACTAAATTTTAATTCTATACATGATGTTAATGCAATTCTAAATATCAAAGAGATTATTACATACATGTATATATATTCAATCATTTACGCCGTCTATCAGAGAAAATCTAATTATTACATTCCCTGTCGTGTGTTATGCATTGTTTCGTATTTCATGTTTGTTGATGTTTTCCTATTTTTTTTAAATAAAATAATCACCTTTCATTAATTTTCTTTTCAGGAATTTCCCCAAGTCCGACTCTAAGTGGAGCAAAAAGTTCACTCAATCTTGCTACGATTCTAGTTATCGCTGGGGCGGTTGGATTTTTTATCTGTGCTGTGCTTATTTTGGCATATGATATACGGAAATATCGCAGATGTAAGAAGTTATTCCCGTACAAACCTCTTCACGATTTATCTTTAATCATGTTAATTGTCAAGTTGGTCCGGTCCAGTGATAAAGAGAGTGAAGAGCTTTATTAGCAGTATTACGTCCTTAGATCCAATCATATCGGATGGTCATCCGTTTTGGATGCAATGTAAGTGTCAGAGACCAGCTGCTATCTCACATGGTTTCCAGTCATATTTGCTCATGACAATGAAATAAACTACAAAATTCCCTCTGAATAGAATAACGTTCAGAACTAATTGTACAAAAAGATGATTTATTTCACTTAATAGGATCCTCTACCTTGAAGACTGTAATCTAGGTTTACTCCAAGGCAGCGACAGTTGACCGTCGCCCATCATGTCCCACCTAATAAGGTGGTGTTTTATTGTACCTAGCATAATGCCATGAGTGAAGAAGAATGTCAGACTCCGATGGCGTGCATTGTACCCCATCCTTGTTAGAAGGGACTTTGAGGAAGACTTATAGGACAAGTTCATCTTCATAGACATGTGGATTGAATGAATGCAGCAATATTAGTAGAACACATCAGTGAAAGTTTGGGGAAAATCAGACAATCCGTTCAACAGTAATGAATTTTTAAAGTATCTGCGTAGTCACTACTAGATGAGAAGACTAGTATATGATGTCACATGCGTAAAATGATACAGTTGTATAAGGAAAATAAAAAGAGAATTCCACAAGATTTGATGTTGTGAAAAAAGTGTACAATACCTCAACTTGTCACTGACACTTCTAAAAGAGATAAGTCAAGCATTCTTTTATTATGCAAGAATGGTGAAAATATATTGCATTTTCTTAATATTCTCTTCATATCGTTGTACACATGTGACATCACAAGTTGTAGTAGTCTTCTCATCCAGCAGTGACTGAGCAGAAACTTTGAAAATTCATTACTTTTGAATCGATTGTCCGATTATCCTCAAACTCTCACAGATGTGTTCTACTAGTATTGCTGCATTCTCTTAATCCACATGTCCATGACATGCATAACATTGTTGGGAAGGGGATGGTACTCCGATCTGTAAGTTAGATTGTAAATAAGTATTACTAAGTAGTTGATGGTAAACAACATGACTCGACCTTATCGCATTTGTCGTTATCGCCCCGGCGTACACAGAAATAGCCCGAGAAAAAAAAAATGGCTTGTTACGATGCCCTATACGGAGAATCTACTCAATAAAAAGTCATTATGTTTGCCTTGTCGAAGAAGATTATGTCTTGGAGTAATAGATTAACTTATTGTTGACATGTTTCCCAAAGTCATATCTTCTTCAAAGAAAGACAATGCAATTGCATGTGTGTTGTTCTGATATTAAGTAATCATTATAAATTGACCCATGTCTCGAAATTCATTTATTTTTTCGTCCCAAATTTAAGCCTCTGCAGCACTGCTTACAGACCGGACCAGTAGAGTCTATGAAAACATTTCTCAAGATGTGGGGCCGAGAACCCAGCGGTCTATAAAAGACCTACCTGCAGGTCCACGTGATGAGACAAGAGAGGTAAGCAGCTGTGAACATGAAATAAAGAATTAGTGTTGAGAGAGGATTCACCAGTTTGTTTCTTTGTTTGTTTTCTAGTTTTAAAAATGAGACCAAAAACTGGGAACTTTATTTTTAATTTCAATATACATTTTTTTTAAAAGCCAGAAATGAAACTTCATATTGGCCTTCCCCTTAAGTGGCCTTAGAAAGAAATAGAGATCTTAGTGTGAGGGCGGTAAGGCTATTTTTTTTTTTTGCTCGTCAGCTGAAGAAACCCGGAAGTGGAAGGATAAAGATGAGCTGAGGACCCCCCCCCCCCCTTTTTTTTTTCTTTTTTGCTTGTTAGCTCATGAAACCCGGAAGCGTGCCCCCACTTTTGAAAACGCTTCGCCGGCTCTGCATACCGTTAGTTGAGCGATGATTCACCAGTTTTTTTCTTGATTGTACATTATTTTGTATGTTAGTTTTTGACAAGAGACAGAAACAGTTTTTTTTTTTTTAATTAGAATATATTTTTTATGACATAAAAAAAAGTTCAGATAGGCAACGTCATATTGGCCTTTCACTTTGGATCCAAGTCAGCAAAATCATACCGTTTGTTTTGCGGGAAGGTTACTGTTGTATTTCAGGTGGTAATCACAAACAACATAATGTGGGGTGCAGTAGCACAGAAAATTGCACAGGACTTTAACAAAGGAGTTTCCTTGATACATTCAGCTATAGGAATCCTTCATGTGCATTCGGCACCATTTACAAAGGGGATCACCTACAATGTACATTGTCTCACTGACAGAGTTGAACCAATAAAACTCTAGTCTGTAATGCTGAAGCAGTGAAAATGGGGCATAGCCTTCTGAAATGATATTAATCAAAGTGAGATGGTAAGGCCTTGCCGCCAGCTGCAGACCTGAAGACAAGAACAAGAATAAGACCCAAACTCCCCCAAAGCCCCATTTTTAACAAGAATGATGTTGCAGACACGCAGCATTTCAGCCATACACTTTATCTTTCAGACCACCTTCCAGGAGCTCTCCCCTGCAGACGCCATAGCCCAGACGAGGACCAATTCCCCACAGGATACGGGCTATGTACCCATGTCATCTGGTCTACCTGCAATGTCAACATCAGACCTGCTGAAAGCCATGGACCATCTTGGTGTGTCCCCATCTTTGAAATCAACGACGTCATCGTTGAAGAAGCCGTTAGGTGAATCGTCTGACACTCACAGCGCGATGACGTATAGCCAAAGCAATTATGACTTTACGAGTGGCTCTGGTCAGTACGAGTGCATTGGTGACATGCAGAATGACACTTCTTCTGACATTGAAGAAACTTATTATTTACCAATTTGCGCTCAAGTATATTAAATATTGACACACTCCTTAAATCAAACACACAAGCGGGAACCATGGACATAACATACTTTAAAGTATTGAACCAAACCCAGTGATTATTATGTAGTATCTCATGATTTTCTTCCCCTGTACCGTATTTGGTTCAGCCTGAATACTATTAAAAGGGTCAAGTGAAACAACACTCCCTGCTGGAAAGAACACAGAAGTCATCCAACGAGACCGGCACCCACGAGTCATAGGCTAGGCCCTACAGCCCATGTGCTCTACGATATAAGGTAGATAAAACTGGCTCAGTTCGACATTGCAACACGGGGCTTAAGGTCTCGTGGGCCATGTTTGCTTCGTGTCGAACTGGGCTGGATGACTCCTGGACTGTATGACTCTTGGGTTATATTACTCGTGGTGTTGGTTTCGTGACGTGCACCCAGAACACAGTGTCCCACAGTGTGGAATACAATATGGAACATAGTGTGAACCCAATATGAACACATGTGTGAAGTCTCTTCACATTGTTAAATTCGATCGTATTAACCTTGCGAACACATTGTGAATCATGAATTCACAGTGTGAATTCATCTTCGCACTGTTAACTTCGAGCATTTTCACTTAGCTGAGTATATGAACACACTCTAAACACACATTGGGACACTGTGTTCTTTCAGGAGGGATGCGCTGTTATGTGGAGTACAAGTGAATGTCAGTGTCATATTTTAGATCTCTTCATTTGTTAATCAACCTATCTCTGCCCGAATTATCAAACTTTAATCACATTATCATGAGATATACGTAAACACATAATTTTTGGATTGTACTGGTGGAAAATTGCTTTTCATCTTAGGTGTAGTTATTTCGCCATCTTTGTTGAGTGTTTTGCACATCTGGGGGGGGGGGGGAGAGCCATTTTTCTTATGTTTTTTTTTATCAGATATTATATCTTGCTTACGTATGCCGCTACAATGATTGCCATATGTTTTAACCATGAGCTACACACTGTGTAATACTATGTAAAATGTACTGACATTTATGGATGCACTCTTATATCAAGGACCTAAAATTTCACAGCTCGTTGATTAATTCCTGTGCTTCTTTCTGTCAAAAGCGTCACAATAACATTTAAAACATGCTTTCCCGCTTTGATCTTGTCATCATAATAACTCTGGATCTTATTATAATTCCTGACCTTATTTATAACTCTGAATCATATTTTCAACTCTCATTTATAATTATATTTACGGTGTAACATTTGAATATCAATATTAAGTTTGAAATTTGTATGTATTTATTTATGTTTATAAATAGGGGCAACATATTATGTGAGCTCACTATAGTAAATGTCTTTACTTTTGTGTGTCCTTACCCACATTATTGTCACCATCTGTTTCTCTTTTATTTTGTGTTACATGTAAAGTGCGGTGTATACCTTTGGAATGTTCACTCTGGTTTTTGCTTCATGACATGACTGCAATGCTTATGATAGGTATCCTATGTTCTTTGCCTGATCCAATGAATAAATTAAAAGATAAATAGATAAATATATTGATTAATTTTTATGATAATAATGATGATCACCTCCGACAGCCAGCCTTCATAGAAACAAGACGGTGCTTTTAGAAATTCAGAAGCTACATGCGCAGAAAGTAATAACACTTACACCAGAAAAATGGATGCCAAGTTGTTGTGTACAGTAGCAAATAATCGCTCAAGCAATTTCATTTGAAAAATGCACATGTTTTACAGAGAAAGGAATTAAAATAATTGGTAGGTTGATTGTGAGTTTTACAGAAAAACATTGACAGTTAATGTTGAGGATAGGTATGCCTTTACCATTAAAACGTTATATACGTACATCTCCATAATGTGTATAATTCAGTAATTGTTAATTTTTGTGATTCAAAATTTGTCATGTTTTAAGGTTTGCTGATGCCCATAATTCTGAAAAAAGGGATATTTTCCTTACATCGATGATCTCCGCAATATCTGATAGTATTTTCATGGAACTCTGCGTATACATGGATTACCAGGTAAAGATTCTCCTAGGAAAGTTTGGGCCATGGGGTTAAAATTCAAGCGTCAAGTGAAATACTAAAATGTCATCTTTTTCGCCATATCTTGGTAATGGCTAGAGCCTAGAGTTATCCTTGTGAAGCATAGAATGTATTCATGTTCTATCTGACAATGACTCTCTTGAGAATCATGGGTCATGGTGTCGAAGGTCCAGGATTAAATGTCAGACTAAAATCCAGATATCTACTAATGCTGAATTTCAACTTTTTTAACCAATCATATGAAATTATCATCTAAGATTGTCAATATGTACTAGTACTACAGATCTATATGGGAGGATATAATATGATATTGGTGGAGGTATGAAGTCGCCATAGTTCATGGTTCTATGATTAATTTCAAGATTTCTATTTTTGTTTATGTTCACCTATGTTTCTGTATAATTACGTAACTGAAGAGGCATGGATTAGTGGAGGAACAGCCATCTGCTAAAGCAAGCGCCCTTGCGGAAATAAATAGAATCATTTATGCAGAAAGGTGTTCCTAGCCCCATAATTAGAAAACAGGTTTGCATTTTAATAGCATCTGTTAGAATCTCCCTGAAGGTTGCTAGGAAAATGTATTGTACTTGTATATTAGAATGATAGGGGAAAATGCTTTATTTCGCAACTAACCCCTGCATCTCTTGAAATCTGTTTCTTCAAATTCTTGGGATGTGTATTCCATTTCAAGTGATTATCAGTAAAATCCCGCCCCATTTTTTTCCTCACATCAGAAACGTACTCATTACCAATCTTTGACTTCCTTGATAATTAGAACAAACTGGCACTTATATAGCGCATAATCAACTAAAAACTGCTCTATGCGCTTTACATACAACTCTCCAATATCGTTACATTACAATAAAAAATAGTTTGTCTTTAAGTTTCTCTTGAAAAATTCTGTTGAATTAAGTTGTAAATGTGCTGGCAAACTATCCCACAGTTTGGGGCCACAAAAATTAAAGCTAGCCTCTGCTTTTTTTGCACCAGCTTTTGGAATATGTAAAGTTGAAGTGTCTTTACTAGAGCGCAATCTATAACGTGGCCTGGTGTGGTAGGTACAGTAGACTATCAGGTGCCGATTTATGTATACACTTATAGAAAAACAATGCAACCTTGTATGAAATTCTTTTCTCAACCTGCAACCAGTGCAGCTGATTCAACAAAGGAGTAGCTCTGTCGTGCTTCTTAACTTTGAATATAATCCGGGCAGAGCGATTTTGAATGCGCTGCAACCTCTCAACATCTGTTTTGTTGACATTAACTATATAAAAGTGAGTTGGAGTAATTCAGCTGCCCCCTTCTGATCGCCTATAGTATATCAATTAAAAACACTTAAAATTTATGATATTCATATTTTTCAAACTGTAATCTGTCGGCAAAACACAAATGTTGTATTCATCTTCTGATTTTGATGTGTGTGTGTGTGTGTGTGTGTGTGAGTGTGTGTGTGTGTTTCTGTGGGAGTTTCACTGCAAACCCTGGTGCTAATTCATTCCCAGTGAATCAATCACCCGATTTTCTTGAAAACCCAAGAATGATCATAGCCCAACAGGCACTGAAACATCACCGGACAGATGTCTAGTAGAATTCTCTGCCTACAAATCTAAAACAGTGCACATTTTTCATTTTTTTAAAGAAAAGAATAAAAGGATATTCTTAGATCCCAATATTTTCATGACAATTAGATAAATTCATACTGTGGGTTTATCATCTAATGAAGATGGTTCCCTGCGTTTGAAATTATATATATATATATACGTATATGTACGTTCATATATGTATATACATATATATATATATATATATATATATATATATATGGGTGAAAACGTTGAACGATGTACAATTGGGCAAATCAGGGGTCAAAATTAAAAAACGTCACTCACTGATATGAATATATCTTAGTCAAATGTCATTGATATCAGCTTTCTTGGAAACCCGATTATACTGGGATATCTCCAAGAGTGTTGTTTTTATTCAAGATTAGATAGAACTGTGACATATTGGCGAACGTCTCTGACTTAAATAAACATTGTTTTAGTGAAAATTCAAATGAAGGTAGAAAAACATTCAAATGAATATATTTTCATCTTGTTCATGCTTTTGAAGACTGTGTTAATTTGTTCCTAAAATATTGTTTACCTCCTGTGAAGTTTACAAAAGCTAATACACACGGAAGTTACAGTAAAAGTGGAGTTTTTGTCATTTAAGCAGAGATTTTTATATTCTTATCTTCACTTTCATCTCATTTAAACAAAACATATAGCAGGGGTCTCATTTGTTTAAATGTTAATGTTCACTAGATACTAATAATGAATTTACTGCATTTCGTTTGGTCAAATCCCCTTAAAAGCCCTTTACAGATGCTGAAAGTAAGCCATGTTTTGATCAGAGACGTTCAGGTTTCACTCATAGACGTTCCTCAGACATAGACAATAAAAACGATGTCCTTTGATCCATAATTACGAGGTTTGTGAATAAACAACATTATTCTTTTATTAAACACATGTTTATCTTTTGTGAACAATTCAGAATGGTAATTTCAACTTGAATTATTTTTCATAATAACCGACTGTAACTACAAACCTCCAAATTGTAAGAGGAATTTCGATTTCTACACCAAAAATCAACAACAAACCTGTCCTTGTTATATCATTCATATCTTACAACACTTTTGAATCACACACAAATAGAAATTACATGAAATACTTGCAATTTTGACTACCTTACCTAAATTATTTGTTTATATCAGAGACATTTGCTTTTCCATCAGGGACGTTTCGGCTGTAAGTTATCACTAAAATTAAACATCAAACTCCCTATTTTAAAAGATGCTCGTAACTCAACATTCCACATTCATTGAGAAATCATTTACCGAGGCATATGTCAAGAATTGTTTTTGTTTATGATGACCACTACTTTGTATTTCACCTTCCGGTGTATGCGAAGGTGTGTCCACATGTTATCAATATTGTATATGTTTTCTTTCAAATGTAGTCCAAATCTATAACAAAGGCAAACACGAATTTACTTATACTATTTTAATTTGACCACTATACCTCGAATATGATTGTATGTGTATGTCAGGCCAGTTCGGAATTTTATTAGGGACCGTACCTGGGTCACTGTTATGATGTCGTCTCAGAAAGCTGTAATTAACCTATACTCATCCTAGAAGCATCAAATTCCGCTCTGCTTTTTTGTATACTATGGCAGATATAAATTGTAAACGCCAAACTCAAAAGAATATCAACGGTGTGGTACAGCAAACGTTTGACCAAAAATGAACTGAAAACCTCTTTCAAGAGGTTGACAATGATAACATTACAATATCACATTTTACCTGTAACATTGGTAGGGGATTATCAATCCTTCATTCTACTCGAAGGCGATACAAAAGTATAGTATTGTAGAGGAAACTAAGTAAAAGGACATTCTTAATAGACATTTTCTTGTTTCATCATAGATGTTAGTATTTTTCCTTTTCTCATGTATTTGGCTTACAAACCTCAAAAATAATACCACTAGAACATCTCACCTTACTTCTAAGAGAAAAGGAGTCATTACAGGGGAAATTCAGCCCAAATATGAGCTAGCCGCTAATAAGAAAGAATAAGATCTTACGGGCTCTAGAAAAAAAAAATAATGAAGTTATGACGTTTTGAAGTTTCGCCAATTTTTCAGGAAACAGTTTTTGAACAGTCATTATGAATATGCTAATGGCAAATTGAGCTTGTCATTCCCTCACAACTTGCCATAATGTTTGCACATAAACTTTTGAAATTTTCAGTTTTTCATTCAAACATAATTATGCCCGAGGATTTAATCCGGGTATATCTAACTGATTACTATTCTGAAGGTAATCAACCAGGAATAGCATCAGGTTTCAGATTTGAAAGACAGAAAAATTGAATGTTCGTTATTTTTTTGTACACGATAAATGGAAAATTGTGAGGTTATGACATGGTTAGCTCACTCATTTGCATATTCTTATCAACTGTACGAGAACTTTTTTGCAGAAATTAGCAAAACTTCAAAAAGGCGGTTAATTAAGGGTGCAATTAAGCAGAATTAAGGGTGCAAGTATGCACCGCAGGTGTGCTGCTATTGTTACAAATTAGGTGCAAATTTGAACATTTATTTCTTAGCGTGTAAGCCTCAGATTTTACAGCCTCAAAAGCAAACGTAGTGATTGGATTAAAAAAAGAGTCCGCATTATAACATTGAATTGTATTTCCCCTCCACTTGGTATTCCATGTCCTCAATCAGTGCATGGTACCGACTGCGTCGCTTGCTACCTGAAACAGGGGTTGGGATAGTCATTATTTTGTAAACGGATGGCACCTCCAAAATGTCCGTCCAGTCTTGCCAGTACCACGGCCGTTGTCTGGAACTTGTAGGCTCCATGAACACGACTGAGCCTAAAGATCCTGAGCAGGACGAAATTCTAATATTCGGAGCATTTAAAATCCATCGGGTCTTCCCATCTTGCTATAAGAAAAAAAGATAGATTTAAAATGATATTAAAATAAATTTATCATGCACTGGAAGAACAATGTGCGCACAAATGAACGTCTCTGATCAAAATTATAAAATCAACATTGTTTTTAGATTGCGTAAATTACCAAGAACGATGTATGTATACGAGGGCCATATACTGTGGAATAATGAAAGATCTACTCCTTATTGTAGTAGTTGAAAATGTGTAAAACGTTCAATGTTACGTCTCTGACGTAAACATCTTTGCTCATTAATACTTAATGGGTTTGATTTTTACAAGATATTGGCATTATATTTGGATTGAGGAACCAATGTGCTACAAACATAGGCACCAATTCGCCGTGATGGGTCATTGATATGGGTTTGAGAGCAGATCCTATTTGTTCAGAGAACGTCTCTGACCTAAACCTGTTTTTCCTGCATTTATGCCTCTCTCTAAAAAAATACGTAAACTAAAGTGACTACTACATAATAATCATAGACTATTGACCTATTACTAGTCATAAAACATATTTTCTGTCCTGGCAATGTGTTTACACTTGCTTAATCAACAGAAAATCTTAAATTTGAAACTCTTTTACATATTTTCAACATCTTTCAGGAAGCTTCATTTTTCTTAATATTACAACACGCCCGTGTTAACTTGGTTCTACTTGCTCCTATTATACTAACTGAGCCCATCCAGACATAAATTTACATTAATGTTCTCATAATTTTTATAGTGGATGTCTTTATTTCATGAAACAGTAATTTTCAGAGACGTTTTTCATTTTGCTCAGAGACGTGCGGTCTTTGATTTTCGTGCAGATTCTTACATATTTACTGTCTATCCTTTTTTAATTTACCTCTAATCCAAAGATTACAATACATAATTTCACAAATGATACTGATTGGCAAATCTACGGAATAATAATTCTAATAGATCGGCACAAACACCGGGAAAGTTTTTGTTATTACTCACATTTTCAAGATTTGTGGGCATATCTGTCGTTGAACTGTGCTGACTCGATTCCAGGATGGCTCGTCAGTGCGTAAAATAAGCACGCAAATAAAGTATCATGCAGTGCGAAAGTGTCAGATGAGGGAATATCCCTTCAGAGACTTTCAATCAGGGACATTCGTTTTGATCAGAGACATTCACCAATTCGGGTTTTCAACCATAACTCACTTTTGTGGACAGTATGCTACTAAAGTTGCCAATCATCATAGTCGCCTGGCTCACACTGACATACTGATAACCACTTTTTATCTCAAGCATAATCCACTTTCATTAATGACACCATTAAACAACTGAACATCTCTGATGGTTATTCAGTATAATTTTCTTTAATGAGCCCCCACACGATTATTTCATACAGCTCACTCACAAATTTTGATGGAATGGTAGTATGGATAAGACGCTAAATAAATATGGCCTTACATGTTTTCATAGTCATCCTGAATTTTTTGCGTCAAGGAAAAGATAATTCATTCAGAGACGTTCTTTTTCAGACATAAGTGAATTCAACGTTTCCTGATAAGATAAATAATACACACGTTCATGGCAGAAGTACTTGATTAAACAGTTGAAGTGTGTGGGCTTACTCACAAGGAAAAACAAAGCTGTAGAATTGCATTAGAACAAAAATTAAGACGTGTGATTCTGGGATTTTTTCCCAAAATATGCATTTTTGTCAATTTTTTCAGCTTCAAGGCATTATTTTTTAAAGAAAATGCAGTAAGAACATGACAAAGTATATATTTTCTGAAAGGTACAACCCTCCCCTACCAAATGATACCTAAAACCATGAAAAACACCCCCAGGTGACAATTTTACAAGAGTTTGAATATCGAAAAGCCCGAAAATGGCCAATTGTACATCGTTCAACGTTTTCACCCATATATATATATATATATATATATATATATATATATATATAAATATATGAAGAGTTTGTCCATTTTTGAAGATTTTGAAGTACGGTCTCTGTCATAAATTACAAAATAATACCTTTTAAATGATATATTGGTCACTACATAATAAAGGTATTATTGGTCAAAAGAAGCAAAAATTTTCTTATTATTCTCTTTATTTTTCCTGACCTTTAATCGCAGATATCTCCATTTGACAAATATGGACTTATCGGTTTTTGCAAACAAACGCTTCATATATATATATATATACATATCTCATAATATTACGAAATGATGTAGAGTATACTGTACATCGTCCAAGGCGACGAAAACTTCTACCCCGTGAGAACCAAAACATGTGTTCATTATATTATGTAAGCTGACATTCAAGTTGCGTTAAGGAATTAAGTATAGGTAAGATCTTTAGGATAGAATTCAGTTTAAAAAAATCAGGAAAGTATAATGTATTCTGATCAATCAAAGATTATGTTAGACCTTCTTTTAAAAGCTCTAAACCATTTTTTTTCTTTGGGAATCTGCCAGTAAAAAAGGAAGAACTTACAAATTATGTATGATAGTTACGCTGTTTACGGTTATACTTCAGCAACACCATTGCTAAAGTAGATTATGGTTATACACTATACGAATAATTCTTTTTTAATGAAAGTGAAATGTGCTTGGCTGTGCTGTGCTATAGCTTGAGGATTGGATGCATTCCGTCAGGGACCACAGCCTAGCTACCATGTTTAACGGTGCCATCTATTGATTCCTTCCCGGAGGCAGGAAGTTGTAATTGTTATTTATAATTGCTATTTAAAACCTCTTCAATAGAAAAGAAATCAATTGATGAGTGGCGTGGGAAATTTTCAAGGATGCAAGGTAAGGAATAATATAACTGTTAGATTACAGATCATCTCGTATCATTATGAGATCATAAAACTTCAGAAGCTTTTATCATCTGTGAATCTTAAAGAAATAGAAACCTCTAGGAAAGCAAAACTTTCTGCCAACTTGGTCGATTCATTGAAAGTAGCCTACTTTCCATTGTATTTTAATTGCGGTTGATGTCTTTACAATTCTTATCTTTGGATATTATATAGAATCTTGATCGTGGGAAAACAATATACTGCAAGCGGCAAAGGCAGAGTGCGATGTAGTTTAGATTTCCTTGTATATAGTGTCAACGCATGCCTGTATACAAACAGCATTTTGGACACATTATCAGACTGCACAAACTGTGGTCCATTTTTTACTTCACAAGTGAAGATAGAAGCGATGGTAAGATAGGACAGAGGTAAAATCCACATAAATGATTATATTCTACCGTCTTTCACAATAAAGAAAATAATGTCTGAAAAACAAAGAGCTTTCTAGAAGCTTGTGACAATTTCAGTATCTGAAATCAAATGAAGAACTAGGAGAGGGTGTATTTTTAACATGTGTTTTATAGAAGGACCCACAAAAATACACAGCTACATATATATTCAATTTTCAGTGGATTGGGAAATTTTAGAACCCATATCAAAATTGAAAGGAATGACAGGCACCGCGTTCCCTCCCCTTCAATTTTTTCTCAAAACAAAAGATAAAAATAAAAGGGAGAAACCAAAAGAAAATTATTGTACAGGGTCCATATTGTTGTTGTTGCAATCATCTCATTAAACCCGGAAAGGGCACCAAAATATTTTTGCCATCCCCCTTTACAAAATTCCCAGATCAGCTCCTGTTTTCATGTATTTGACTGCCTAAGTAGGCCCTACATGCATGTACAGCATATTACATCTTCATCTGCCCTGTATGTTCTATTTTCATTTCATGTCATTACAAAATCTTGACGCTGATAAGCAAGGTCTAGTGTATTAACCGCAAACCTACTCCGAAAGAAAGAAGAACAACAACAACTACATGGATGACTGTCACCGGGTACACTACACTACTTACACATGTCATTTACAATGAGGACAAGGAATCCTGATTTTCGAATATGATGTCATACTGACGTCATGGAGGAGTGATCACTCATAATAACATCTTACACATCATATACGTAATATAGTGATAAGAAAGGGAACTTTTTGAGATAATCGATACTCAAGAATCTGTCCACAACGAAAGATATAAAGAATTCGTACAAAAACAAAAAGCGATCTGTATCCTCTCACGCGTTTCCTAAAAATGACATAAACAAAGAACAATGTGAATGCGTAAATTGTGGCATCTCCCCTTCTGCATGAGGGAACATTTGCAATGTTAGAACTCTAACCCAACGATCTGGTCACACTGTCAGAGAAATTTTAGGAATATTTTCAATAAGGAATAAGACAAATATTTATTTAGGGACAATTTGAATTGCTAAATTGTATCTGTCACATCTGGGTTTTTTTTTTTTCTCGTGTGTGTCTTCTCTTTGAGACTAAAATCTAATATGGAGGTGATTAGCACCAATTCCAATGACAGAGCAAGCGGCAATTAATGATGAGTGGCGACATTTATCACGAAAGTGCCATGTGTCACACTTTGATTACGAGATGCGAGAGATGTAATTTACCCAAGAAAAAATAAAACATATCTTTTAATTGCTGTATAGTGTTTTTAATTACTCAATCTCCCACTGAATAGCAGTACATAGTCTTCAACACTACAAACGTACAGTTTTATGGAATAATTTTTACAAAAATTCTGAAGATCAGTAAAACCGTAAAACAAATTAGAGTATTCATAAGCAGCTCCTTTTTTATGCAATGTACAACTTGATGAAAGATAAATGTTTCGTTTTTTTCTCTTCTTTATTCTTTGATTTGAATTTGAAGTTTCTCGCTCTTCAACGAGTTACCTATGATATCTGTATTCTGCACTCACTGATGACTGCTATTTTTTAAGGATAGGTCTTGAGTTGAGAAGGACTAACTTTTTGTCAAACATTTTCCAATAAGTATGGTTATAAAATGATGATTTTATTTAATAGCACCCGCGTTTCCTTATGAAAACCCAATGAATACTGGGAACACAGTGTAAACACGTTATTGGGTGCTGTTCGTTATTTCGGAGGTTCGCTATTCCGAAGGTTTGTTATTCCGAAGGGTCGATAATCCGAAACACACAAATTCCTTATACCTAGAAGTTCGTTAATCCGAACGTTTGTGGCGTTATTCCGAAGGTTCGTAATTCCGGAGATTAGTTAATCCGAAAATGAAATTCGGAAAAATGAATCTTCGGAATAACGAACCTTCGGAATAACGAGCTGTAACCCACATTAATGACCTATGTAACGGCACATATTTTATCCTGTATCGTGATGATTTATTTGCACAACAACGCTGTATGATTTTCTATGATCTTCATTCAAGACATCGAACTTTTTGATGATTCCTTGGATATTGCCACTGATTGACAAAATGCCCTACATCCACGTAAATAAGCACCGAATTAATCAGTGTTTGAGTAGTAGCCGTGATTAAAAAAAAAAAAGGATTGCTATAAGGATTAAAACCAACACTTGCTGTCGGGCGGAAGCTCGGTGGTCTAGTGGAGATGACGCTTGTCCGGAGATCAGGAGGTCGTAGGTTTGAATACTGCTCGAGTATGTACTCCCAAACCTTTTTTTTTTTTTTTTAATCCTTGGATATTACATGGATATATTCAGGAATTCAGACAAATTGATATAACAACTAAACAATAAATAAAATGTAGGCCTTTTTGTATACTTTGCTGAAGTTTTCAAATGTGCATGACAAGTATAACGTGATATAACGACGACAGTTAAGGCCGTGTCACACCTTTCCGGGCAAGCCTTCCGTGCGACTTCCAAAGAACAATTTTTACTACCCGGAGGTCCCCGGAATGAGCCGCATATGACAGTACCTAGCACGTATCTCACCCGTAGTCACCCGGAGGTGTGCACGCAAATCTTTTTACCCGCAACCATGTTTAGGCCCTGTCACACCTTTTCCGGGCAATCTATGCATTCTGTTGCGTGTAGGGATTTTCCAGCATACCGGGAATTTCTGAGGGCGAACAAGGATTTGGGCGAGCCAGTGCATGTGTCTTACTTGCTGGACGCGTTCTACTTAAATTCTACTTGCGGATATACTGTGTGACCTTTGTACCAGTCGCGTGGGGGCTGACAACTCAGTGAAGGAATTCTTTTGAAGGAATGACTAAAGTCCCACGGAATGTCATTATCTTGGCTGCATACGGGTTCTACGAAGTACCTGCGAGGGAGTTGCCTGCGAAGTGCTGCCGCTAAGGGCCTCCTACTGGCGTTCTGCGTGGACCTCTCCGGGCTTCCCCGCGACTCACCCGGAAAAAGTTTTGGTCATGCTCAAAACTTGGGTGCGGTTAAATCGGACTTGCGTTAGCACCAGTCCTCCGGGCAACTACTGGCGAGATACGCGCTAGGTACTGTCAGGTGCGGACCAACTGCGGAGAGCTCCAGGTAGCAAATTTGTTTCCCCGCAAGTCAAGCCGCAAAGCTTCACAAGATACGGTATAACAAGGCCTTGAGCATGCTCAAAACTTGTTCCGAGTGACTTGTGGGGTTCGCTCGCAGAGGTACACGAACACCAGTAGGAGACCCTTACCGGCAGCACCTCGCAGGAGTTGGCTCTCAGGCAGGTCACACGGAATGCACGCAATTAGAAGCTAAGTAGCACGCGTCTAGTAGTAGGTAAGAAACATATTCGAAAATTGCAAACATTCTTGTTCACCCACGGAAAATCTTCTACGTGCTGAAAAGTACCTCCTCGCCACAAGCCCGCGTAGCTTGCCCGGGAAGGTGTGACACGGCCTTAAGCGCCAGGGAAAGCCTTTTGCCATTGAACCGTTTCTGTCGAGTGGCGGTTAGATGTTGTCCTTGGATTTGTATGAAAGCAAAACTTCATCATCTTTCTAGAAATAATCGCGTGACAGTATGCAGTGGCGTATCTAGTGTAAACGGTGCCTGGGGCAAGCGCGAAAATTGCCCTCCTAATTTCTGAAAAAGTGTTCAACCCCAACACCATCCTGGAGGGGACTTTAAAGAAATCCACATGATATGCTTTTTCAAGCACTTAAAAGGGTGATTTTTAGGGTGATTTAAATGTAATACATTTTGATAAATTTGGGGGAGCGAGCGTAGCGAGCGAGCCAAAAATTTTTGTATTTCAGCTTACAATACATGGAATTCTTGTCATTTTTTGGTTATTAAATCTTACAATTCTAATCAAGATAATAATTATAGTGACGACCCTATAGGTAACGATTTTTATACCAACAAACTGAGGACTTGAAAAAATACTCTAAATTAGTACGAGCGAGAGAGCAGAAATTTGTATATTTCCGCGTCATTATTACCTTTTGTTCTTATCTTGTTTGATTTGGTTTCTTGCCCCCCCCCCCCCCCATAATATGTTCCAAACCGTTGGTGCCCTCTTTTGATCCAATCGGCGATCGCTTCACAAGGAAAGAAATTGCAGCCGCGTAACATTTTGCCTGCTAAATATAAAATGACTTGTGTGAACACAATAGATATTGTCATTTTTTCCACGCCATCATCATGTTTTGTCTTTACCTTGTCAGATTTAGTTTTCTCGTCCCCCCCCCCCCCCCGGGGTCCGGGCGATTTTTTTTTTTTCATCTTCGTATTTTTTTCCGTTTTTTCCCGTTTTTGGCGCCCTCAAGGAGTGGCGCCCGGGGAACGTGCCTCACTTGCCCCCCCCCCCCCTAGATACGCCACTGACAGTATGAAGTTAAAAAGAAACACATAAACCCAGACGTATAAGCACATAGCACACGCGATGCCTCTACTTCCTTATTGCTTCATGTGACATTGGACGGGCATAAATTGCCATGAACTAGCAAGGCACATGGTCATAAATGAAAATCACATGTTTGCTTGGGAAATTTTCAATCTCACGACACTGTATTGCATTTGTCTGATTGCTAGAACGTGAAACGTCAAAAAGCTTAATATGTCCATTGTAGGATTTGACAATGTGACTAGTGTTTATTTCTCCTCTTTCTGTAAGAATAGTCAGTTGCCAATATTCCCTACCTTTTTTTTTTCTTCTGAAATTGATGGATGCGTTTCCATAACCATGCCTTACAGTGAAGGTAAACAGGGAGGCCTATAATAGTGAATAGGATTATTATTTCTTCATTTTTTTTAACAGAGTAAACAAAACGAATGACGTTTTGTAGGGTTTTCCTGAGTTAGTTACTTACTACTTTGAATATTCATGACAAAGGACATAATGCTTATTTTATACCTCATTTCTAGAATCCTCTCATCTGATTGGTTAAAAGGGGAGTCATGAAAATAACTGTGCCCTATTTTTGAGTTACTGTGACCGGGGCCCGGGCACAGTTAGTAAATAGGTTTGGAGACAGTCGCTAGCCCCATACACATAGATCGCTCATATGTACGCACCAATGATCATCAGGCAATCAATCAACTCTTGAGGTATGTTATATTCAATTCCATTCTCTTTGCAAATCAGACATTATACATAAGAAATGTTTGTGCTGTTATAGACATCCTTCAACTCCTCTCATAGATTTTACTCTTCTGCTTTTTTATATTACCGTTAATGAGTAAACGTGATATAATGAATAATAGGCTTGCTAACTGAAAGAAAAATGAATGGATGAATGAATTCGACAAGGTTATGTGCACGAAAGAAGTGAGTAGAAACCTTTCAGAGAATTCGCATTTTCAAAGAATTCATTTTCATATTTGAGAATTGTCCCCAAACGCCGTAGATCTCCTTAAACTTATGTAATAATGAACAGAGATAAAAAACAACAACACCGACCATCCGAGTGGCTGTAAGAACCACACATAATGAATGCATATATGTATTTCTTAGAATCATTCAGATGGTTGGTATTTATTTTTCAATCTCTGTTGATTATCATAAGTTTAAGGAGGACTAAGAACACAATTCCCCTTGTTTTGTTGTTTTTTTTTTCCGAGTTTACCCACCCCTAGGATCAGCTCCAATGAATCAATTTGTAGACAGCCCTGTTAATGCCAAACACAACTCTTTTTATCTTTCTTTCTTTTAATAAGATCTAGAGCCCAAGAAAGCTGTTATCATGTTTTCCCACATAAGTCAATTTATCAAGCATTAGGTTTTCCAGGTCAAATGTCCACCGAGATAAATCAAATTTCATATAGGTAGTTCAAATGTCCAAAAAGCTGAATAAATGTTCGTGACAAAATATGGTATCAAATTAGGCAATTCAAATATCCACTTAGGTATGAAATGTCCGCACAGCATATCAAATATCAGACAAGAGGCAATGCAGTTCAAATGTTGCATAGCAAAATATTGCAAAGAACAATGCTCCGGGGAACTTCTGTCAAATAATGTTTTTTGAATGTCCATTCCCTACGACACAGTGCTTTCTTGAATCACGAAATCATTATTTCACATATGTAATTGTATCTTTTAGGACATGTTTTCCAAGTTATATAGCCACTGGCTCAAACCCATTGTTCAAATGTTCCTTTGCATTGTAAGAGAGATGAATGAATGTCCACAATACAATACGGTTAGCAATAGGCAGTTCAAATGTCCATGTAGGTATGGAATGTCCATGTAGCACATGTCAAATATCAGATTAGGCAGTTTAAATGTCGCATAGCCAAACAGTATCCAAAATGATTGGAGCAATGTCCCATAAGTGATATCTGTTGCCTATATAGTGATTTCAAATGTCCATAGTCTTACACAAAACTGCTTACTTGATCCATATAAAACCGTAACCTTACATGCATAAACGCATTCCTCAGTAAGTAGTCTTGCATGTACTTACTACATTCACAAACACAGGTCCATACGGTGTCAAGATTAAAAAAAAAGATCATTGATACTTTTGTGAAAATGCATAAAAAATCAGTAAAGCTAAACTTCCATGAATTTCATGATAGCGGTGTGTCTTCCTTACGTGCAATTTATTATTTCATACGAAAGAATGAAAATTTCTGACTTGAGACTAATCACTTTTATTGTGCGATAGAACAAATTGGAAGTCATTTTTCTTCAGACCATTTCTTGTGATATTTTGCATCACCTCCTAAAATAGAAAAAAATAGTTTATATGCAGAACGGCCGTTCTTGTACTCCCTCTACTGCGATTGTGCTGCAGTTCAGAAACAAAATTAATGTAAACCTGTCATTCTGATGTCAATTTCTCAAGTATTAGTTTTCTAAAGAATGTTTCACCGTCCTCTCGGGCTTGTCGGATGGAATTTAAAAGCGGAACGGTTTAAGTGGGGGATATCACACTTCATCATATGTCACCAGTTTATACTTTTTTTTTAACTTTTTCCTTCTCCCTCCCTCTTCTCATTTCTCTTCTCCTTTTTTCTCCCTCCACTTTTCTTTTTCTGCTAAAAAGTGCTACCATTCATACCTAACCATTCAGTTCGACAAGCCTGCTTTTGCATTTTCCTGAAAAATAGTGGGGTTTTTTCAGATAGGAAACTGAAAATCAACAAGAGAAAAGAAGTTATTTCTGTGATGTCATATAAATTGTGTTGCATAATGTTGTCATAGCCTCAATAGGCAATGCTTATCATCGCGTTTCCGAGTCAAAGGAGACTTGAATTACCTATGTCACATTTGAATTACCTATGACCAACATGATACTGTCACTGACCTGAGATGACGAAAGAATTTCTCTTGTGTGGACATTTGACTTGACTACGGACTGCTTATGTAGGCCTACCTATTTGGACATTTGATTTCCTTAATGACATTAGAATGACTATTTCAGTTTTGCTTCGGTATAGAATTGATTCAGAAAACCTATAGTTATGTTCTTGTTCGTACAGAGCACATTACATCAAATGCCAGACTCCAATGGCAAAAAAAAAAAAAAAAAATATATATATATATATATATATATATATATGAAATTCATTGAAATCCTTGCACACCTACGAAAAGAACCGAAAAAAAGAACCATCTGTGAATCTCGTGAAAAAAATTCCATCGAATATCTCATAGTTTTAAGAATAAAACTTTTCAGGCACAGAATTTTTACTTCCCTGGTCAGAAAAAAAAAATACAGGAAGTCACTATTCTCGAGAATGATTCATAACTCTTTTGCATCAACCAACGAAAACATGATACTTCTTTTGTTCATTTTCTTGCAGTTCATAGATATTTACCTGTCATTTTACTGCAAAGGAAAAATTGCTTCTCAAGTTTCAAAACAACGAACACGCCATAAACATTATGAACTTCAATGAATTAAACTTACCTGTGGTATTCTGCATAAAATCAAGCACGCCGATTAAATAATATTTTAATGGAATTAATAGAACACACAGTGATCATGCGTGGCAGATCAAATCAAGTTCAATTGGTGAGAAAGCTAAATTCATTAATCGAACTATAAAGGTTCCAGCTGTTTTGAAAGTAGTTCGATACAAGTTCAAAACGCAATCGAAGTCATCGTCATTAGGGGAACTGCTAGCTCTAGAAAACTTGTTTAGGCTAGTACACATTGCCGTAGGCAATCTTTGTAGAAAGTTTTGACTTAGACCATCTTTTGAGTATTTTGAGAAATTATATAAAGAATTATTTGTTTGATTATGTCAAGAATAAGTTTGAACTATGAGAATATAAAGGCGCGGTTACCCAAACAATGTCGTAGTTCGATTAGACATGATGGGTAAAGTGAATTCATGACTTGACTAATCCTTGCTATGAATTGATGATCACTTCTGTAAACCATCAGTTATGTCTTGTAGATGATACCTCTGTAATCGTAGTCAAAATTCTTTTGAGCGATGAGACAAAAACCAGCAAACAAAATGCCGTGTATCATTGCTCGAGATTCCAACATTTGGCGTCACCCGACCAACAATAAGTGACGAATCAAATGGAATATTATGTTGTGGGATAGCAGACTGTGTTACGATTTTTAAATGTTTCGAGCAGTTGTTTAAAAAAAAAGAGAAAATGAGGCAAAGTTCAAGAAATTAGAAAAAAGCAGGTAAATGCAGGCGATCATGCTTGATAATCAAAGTAAGAGATTACAATCGGCCGTGCGGATGTATATGATTGCTTTATTTACATGTCTGATTTCTGTAAACTACAAGTATGTTATATTCAAATTTAAGTTCCCTCTCCTCCTTGATAAATGTTGTGTTGGGTTTTCGCTATGGGGATTTATTAGGAAACGCTGTAAAAACGACAACAAATGCCTACTATACATCAAGAGATGACCTATACATACATGAAACACAAAAAGTCTGTACATTCTGATATAATGCAACTGCTTGTTTGTTTGTTTGTTTGTTTGTTTGTTTTGAATTACCATGGTCTTTGTCGGGGGAAAGATGAAGAAAAGTAGTAGAGTGTATCACTCTCAAATCCGGATGATTGCGATAAGTGTGTATCCTCGCCCTTTCTATACAGGTAAACGATTTAATTTTGGTATGCTATTGTACAAGCCTGCATGAGTCACGCAGAAGAACTGATTCCGCGATCACTTGTAACCTTTCATAAAATTCACGTTTTAAAGGGTGTGTACAGTTCTAGTCGAGGTGAGGATTTAGCTTTTAACGTTTTGCGAGATATTCAGAAACCACTCTATGAGATGTCAAAGAGCATGCAGTTCTAAAGGGTATCAAAAGTTTATTCGATGATAATTGGTTTTGAAATGGCCGAGATATCCAAAAACAAGGTGAAACAAAGAGATCCTAATAAAGTTGTGGCATGTCGCCTTTTATTATTAGCACTTTTTTGGATATCTCAGCCATTTGAAAACCAATTTTCATCAAATAAACGTTGAATCCTTTTTAAAATTACATGCTCTTTCATATTTCATAAGAGGCTCTTCATTATCTCACTTAGGAATGTTCAAAACATGAATCCCCACCTCAACTAGTACTGTACAGTCCCTTTAAGATAGTAACGATAGCTTGTAGGAGATAGAGTAAGTTAGCGTCCCTGATTGTGGTTCTGAACACAAAAGGGGACTGAAAAATTCTTTTACAAATTAGCAGACATAATGCCGATCCTCCAACACTGTTGCTCCAGTCCGTCACTGACTCTGCTATCAATGGCGAAGAAAGAATACTGGTTGCGTGATTATCCACCCCTTGATAGCAGGAAGTTTACTTTTCATTGTTTAAGGCTTCGTTAATGCGGGGTTTAAGGCGTGAACAGTGTCGTCCCGAGTTCTTTCATTCGTAATTCCTCAGAACACGCAATTCAAAGGGCAATTAACGCTGCTACTTCGCAAAGCTGTTAGCCAAATTCGTTGCAGACTTGACCTCTCACATGTCAGCTACACGCAATACACGACAAACAGCTATCATTACAAACATTCTGATTAAAAAACAAAACAAAATGAAGAAGCACACTTTTGAGTAGCGACACAGCTTTCTGTCTCTTTCTCAAATAGGTCCTTCTAAAAAATACGCAGATGACAAGAGTCAGAATATCCTCCAAAGAGAACACGAGCTATTTGGGCATTAATAATGTTTGTCTTCCGATTTCTCACCATGCCGTCACGGCCCAAACCATCATAAGAAATAGGGCAAAGTCTTACTCACCAGGGAAATAATAGTACACATAACATACATTTGGCGAATTATCGCACGAATTGTCGACTTTATAAAAACAAGAATAATTGACAACTTACGCCCTACTATATCTCCAGAGATGAACTTTAAACAGCAGGTCACATACCAGGGAACGAAAGTAATGATTATTTGAATGAATTCATTAATGAGGCCGATTAATAACCGTTGTAAAAGTACACACACGCATAAAGAGGTTTCAAGTTCGATATGTGATCATTGTATTAGCTTATAAAGTATCATAAATTTTGCGTTTTTTCGTTGGAATTAATTTTTTTTTCAGCGCGATTTGTGCGTCACATCAATCACCACTTCGTGAAATGGAGTGCATGTATCAAACGAAACTCGCTGGTCATGCAATCGATGGCCTTGGTCAGCTCACTATTATTGCGTAATTCTAAAGCCCACGCCGCCACGCGCACCATGCTTTGTTTTGTCTTCAATGGGGTCAAGAGCAATGCCTCATTAGCATACACCTTAGCAACGGAGGCGGAGTCTCGATCGGGCAAGAACAATAGGTGCGAAACGCAACGCAAAGGAGAGCGTTCGAAAAAAATGTAACCGAAAAAAAAAATTTGTCTCAGAAAAACTGTGAATTGGGACACTTGTACTCATTTTTACACGCTGAAATTTTCTGTACAAACAGATAAAACATCAAGGAATCAAAATCCGTCATAAAAAATTTCGACCCGAGCAGTGCTTCCCCTTTATTTTCGGCTCATTACGGGAAAACTCCCCGTGCGACTTATGACTCATTTTGTCGGAGCGCAACACAATTTCTAGATTAATGTTTCATCATTATTTTGAATTCCCTGGATTATAAAGTGTTCTTCAGAAAAAGAAAAAGAAAATGAGTGAGACTCGCTTTGTTTTAATTAAGTCATGACATATTGTCTCTGAATAAAAACGCAACTGTCTGCGCCTGATAATGTTCATCAGGATACCATATTCTTGAGAAAGATATCTTTGCTGTGTTTTGGAGTAATCTGATAAATTACTTACGTGGTATCTGAATCACCTATTCAACTATTTATGAATGACGTAATCTTATGCTCTCATTGACTTGAGGTGACGCGAAAAAAATTTAAATCGTGGGGATATTTGACATGGCTATGGACATCTTACTTTCCTTACAGGATATTGGTTTGCTATAAAGTGGACTTTTGATTTCTCTATTGACATTTGAATTACCTAATGTGACGCTTGATCTGATATTGCGGATATTTGACCTGGAAAACCTAATGAGCTCATATAACCACGATGATTATTCTCAATTCTACGTGTTCAATGTTTGTATGATTTCCTGCGCGATTTACGACTGAGATTTCAGATTGTACTGACAACCCTGGCTTTTTACGGTCAATTTATACGGCCACACGTGAGTTGCAATTTGATTTTGATCCCAATGATCGGTTAGTTTACAACATCACTACTAATTATCACTCTGTGAATGAAATGATTGAACAAATGCAAAAGACTTCTACAAGTGAACTTCTTCTTTTGCATTACAATATCAGAAGTCTTAATAAAAAGATTGATCAGCTGCAAATATTTTTAAACCAAGTGAAATCTGATTGTTCTGTTATTGGTATCTCAGAAACTTGGATAAACAATTTGCCGTCCTCGTTTTTTTCTATTCCTGGGTATACATTTCATTCGAATGATAGGCTTGATAGGAAAGGGGGTGGTGTAGGATTTTTTGTTACAAACAATTTGAAAGTTAAAACGTTGAAAGATTTGAATATAATGTGTGATAGTTTGGAATGTATTTTTATTGAAATCGAATTATCAAAACAAAAGAATATTGTAGTTGGTGAAGTATATAAGCCACCGTCTTCCAATTTCCGGGACTTTCTTGATGCTTTTTCTGATTTGTTGCTAACGCCTTCCCTATACCAAAAAAAAAAATAATATTTTCATTATGGGAGATTTTAATTTGAATCTGCTTCACTACAATGAAAATGTTCACTGCAAAGAATTTTTAGATCTGATGTTAACCAAATACCTTATACCGTTAATAAGAAAACCTACCCGTGTGACTGACATATCATCCACGTTGATAGACAATATTTTTTGTAACAATATTTCATCTGTATTATCTGGTGTCATTGTATCCGACATATCTGATCATTTCCCGATATACGCAAAGGTTCCTCTCGCGAAAAGTTGTTGTCTTAAGTCTCAAGGATTTACTTTTCGTGATTTTTCTGAAGGAAACATCAATTCAGTTCAATTCAATTCATTTTATTTCCATACTTCTCATTTGTGGACATTATAACAGAAATCAAACAAGTTCTTTCACCTTGTAAACAATGTGCAAAACACAACAATATACATGGTGATAACAGAGTAATCATATGTAATAACTGGTCAAATTTGAAATCGAGATGGGGTTGATCAAAGAAAAGTATGGCGGGACCTACATGAAAGCAAGCTTGTTTGGCTGTAAGCCCCGAGTAATCAGTGTTTGTGAAAAAGAGACGGAGAACGGATAGTAGATAAGACCAGATGATGTAAGAGTGCCAAATAAGAAAAAAAAAAAAGAAACAAAACTAAAATTTGAACTATTACTGTGACCGAGATATCATTGGTTTCAGGAGGACAACATGATTTGCATAATCATACAGCCTATTTTATTTTTATCGATAGACTCAGGGAGAGATTGTTGATTGCTAACTGGGAAGAAGTCTTTGGTATTGATAATGATGTAGAAACTGCATTTAATATTCTTTTTTTTGATAACTTTTCACTGCTTTATGATGATATTATTCCTTTACGACAATCCACCCGTTTTACCAATAAAAAAGCACCAAGAATGCCTTGGATCACCAAATCCCTCCTTAAGTCTATCAATCATAAGAATAATTTATTTTGTAAATATAAGAGGAATCCAAATGATAAAACGAAAGGTAAATATGCTCGTTATCGTAATATTCTTACAACTACTTTGAGACTTGCTAAGAGGAGTTATTTCACAAGGCAGTTTGACCTTTACAAAAACGATACCAAGAGCACGTGGAAGGTGATTAATAAAGTTCTCAGAGTTAAAGATAAACCAGAACAAGTCAAGGAAATATCCCAGCATGGTATTTTGATCCAAAATCCGATACATGTTGCTAATGCGTTTAATGATTTTTTTGTTGATTTCGGCCCCAATCTTGCTAGTAATATCCCAGTAACAGATAAAGAATTTCATTATTTCTTATCTGATCCAAATCCTCAATCTATGTTTTTTACTCCCATCCAAGAATACGAGGTGAGGGATGTAGTTCTTAAGTTAAGAGCAAAAAAGAGTGCTGGACATGATGGTATTACGAATTTTTTTACTGAAAAATATTATATCCGCAATATTGTCACCTTTAACATATATATTGAATTTGTCCCTTGTTACTGGCGTAGTGCCTAGTCAAATGAAACTTGCCAAAGTTGTTCCGGTTTATAAAAAAGGTAATAAACAAGATGTAAGTAATTATCGTCCTGTTTCTCTTTTGACGGCGATTTCTAAGATTCTTGCACATTTGATATATTTTCGTGTAATTAAATTCTTAAATGAATGTAATATTTTTTGTGAGTCTCAATTTGGATTTAGGAAAAAACACTCTACTACTCACGCTGATGTGCTTGCTTTTATAGATAAAGTAGATCACGCTATAGACGACTCATCTCATACTGTTGGTATATTCCTGGACCTGTCCAAGGCCTTCGACACTATCGATCATGGTATTTTGTTATATAAACTCTCACATTATGGGATACGTGGAAAGGCCTTGGACTGGGTCAGGAGCTATTTAACTAACAGGAAACAGTTTGTAAATATCAATGGATTTAGTTCCAGTCTAAAAACATTATCTTGCGGGGTCCCTCAAGGATCCCTTTTAGGCCCATTTTTGTTTATTCTTTATATAAATGACTTTAGAAGTTCATCTAATGTTTTATCTTTTCTCCTTTTTGCCGATGATTCTAATATTTTCTTTTCACATCGAGATCCAACAACTCTTTTAGAAGTAGTGAACAGAGAATTAATGTCGGTTCAAATGTGGATTCAAGCTAATGTTATCTCTTAATGTAAACAAAACTGTTTATATGTTATTTAGTAACTCCGTTACGCATTTCCCTGGCGATATAAAAATGAATAATGATTGTTTGACTCAAGTTGAATCGTCCAAATTTTTAGGTCTTTATATTGACCATGAATTAACATGGAAACATATAGATTATTTGTCTAAGATGCTTTCGAGAAATACTGGGATCTTAAATAAGCTAAAACATTTTTTTCCCAAGTATATTTAAAAAAATTTATATTCAACGCTTGTTTTACCCTATCTCAGTTACGGTATACTTGCCTGGGGCAACTGTGGCAAATTACACATTGATAAAATTTTCAAACTACAAAAACGGGCTATTCGTTCAGTTAATCTAGCCGATTTTTATTGTCACACGAATCATTTTTTCTTTGAAAACAGACTCCTTAAGGTTGCTGTCTTGTTTTTATATAACTTAGGCACATTTATGTTTCAGTTATCAGCCAACGGCTTGCCTGACGTATTTACCCACATGTTTCAGAAAAAACTATGCCGTCCATGCTTACCCAACAAGACAAAGAGATTCATTTCACCTTCCACGTACTCGTACACTCCTTGCTCAAAAAACAATTGTTTTTACCGGACCTAAATTCTGGAATGATCTCCCCACCGATTTAATCAATTGCTCTAGTATGTTTATATTCAAACAAAAATTGAAATCAAAGTTAATAAATGAATATAACCTGTCTGATTAGAATTTTTCTTTGATATGTTATCTGCAGTATCCTTATTTAATGTATGATGAATCAACCTGCAGTTTATGTTTGTTTGCTTCTGGTTTATGCTCCCATTATATAATCACTGCATCCGTACCATTGTAGTAACATATTGAACTCGTTATGAATTTGATTCTAGATGTGTGTGTGTATATACTTATGTATCTATATGCTATATTAACTTTTTACCCTGTTGTTATTCCTTGGGTTCTTGTTTTTTTTTCCTTTTCTTTTTCATCTCTTTTATTTTCTTTTTCCTTTGTACCTTGATAATTTAGTTTTTATATAATTTTGTCATTATTACTCTGTGTCCTATCTCCATTGAATGCATATCAAATTTACACTGGTATATTTTCTTGGAACCTGCGTTTACAAGCTTTGCTTTTGCGGTTCCATCATATTTCACAAGTTATAGAGAATTGTCTTAAGTACATTATATACGCTGACACACTTTCTGTCCATGCCCCAATTTATAACATATTTTGTATCTTGCTTGGTTTGTATTCTTTTTAGTGTATTTTGATGAAATGTATATCTCATGTGAAATATGAAAATAAATATGCTGGAACTGTTTACTGTGTCTCGAGTGTAAGACCGGTGCAGTTTCAGTTATTCAATTCAATTTCACTCCATTTCTCTAACGAGAGTATAAAAAAAAAACAAACAAAGAGCCGGACTGATAACATACCAATAAGTTGTGTGAGCGTAGTGATGTGTATGCAAAAACATGAGAGAAAGAACGAATGAAAGTGACAAAGAGCGAAAGGGAGTGTGAGAGAGGTGTTGAAAGAGAGAGTGTGAATACCGAACCCTGGTCACCTGTATTTTGATAATCGTGTAGGTCTAACGTTTATGACTTGCCCAGTCTGTATGTCTGCATGTCCTGTCGTAAGACCCCATTCTATACTTGTTTCTTTTGTATGCATACTGTACTTGTTTTGTAATCCTTGTTGTCTCTTTTACAATGCAATTCTTCGTGCAATCAGTCTTATGCCTATGAGACGTGGATATCTCAATGAAATATCATAATCTATCTATCTATCAAACATTTCCAGCCCCTCCCTCCTGCCAAATATGATACACAATCATAAACATAACGTAATTGCATAAGCACAATGTATTTCTATAAACACAAAGTATTGCAGTTATCAACATCAGCTCGTCACTTTATTTTCACCATGCAGATTCTTGACAGGTATTCCCTGATTGTCAGCCTTTCTGTCAAACACCATGACTATCATCGTACCACTTCCCATATTGATCTTCTGTTTCCGTGATAATATTTTCCATTTTAAACTGTATAGGATCTGCTGCGTGATTTGATTTCATTTATTGCATTTAGTTTCCAATTCCAACCAAACCTTCATACACATTAATAAACACAGCGATATTCTATGAACACAAAATATTCCAGTTATTTACCTCAGCTCATCAATTGTTACAAGATAAGGTATTAAACAATCTTTCAACATAGTCGTATCGAATTAGTTTCAGTTGCATTAGATATGTGGGTAATTATGTAGACTGTTGGAAATGGAGCGATCAGACTGCTAAAAAGGTAATAAGCAGTCCTCTCATAAAGAAAAAAAAAAACACAAATGAAAAAGTAACTTTTGCTGCTCATAAAGAGCTGCAATTTATCTTTTTAACGGTTTTGACAGTACTTTTGATTTGAAATTTACATTGCATATTTTTTTTCTACTAAACCACACTGACTATCGTTTACGAGCATGGAAAGCAGCTGTGATTTAATTTTTGCTCCTAATTTATTATGATTTGCAGGTTTATCTACGCGAGCTTACGGCGGGGATGTGTCTTCGACATCATGTTATTGATATTTAACGACATGTTCCACTTTGTCCTTTTCATCACTCCTTTAATTCTTCATTTCGGTAAGACTATTTTGGTTACACGTGTTCCATAATTCATAAAAAAAAAAGAAATCACAAATCAATCACTTCATGGGTGGTATCAAACAATGTTCTAACGAAGTATGGAGAAGAAATCGCTTTAAGAAATATGAATTCTATCACATGGCTACACCTACTGTTATGTTCAAGATAATATAAAATTAAAATCCTATGAATCGCGTGCCAGTTTTGTAGGCCCTATAGAGCAAACATAACCAGATACTAGAAAATGTGACTGGTATCAAATGTCCCTCAAACAAAGAAAAAAAAACTTCCGATTTTGATGTGTATTTGTCTGTGAATGTAACTTGGACACATGTTCCAGGAACACGGCAGAACTATGTTTTTATATTAATGTATGTCATAATTTCTTATGTTTCAGAGGGAGGACACCCTACAAACGTAATCTCGAAGGTCGGAGATAATGTTGAGCTACCCTGCTGTTCCACTTTGTCCGTTTTGGAGGCTTCGTGGAGACGTGCTGATGATTACAATATTTTGGTGATTTATAAGCCTTACAGACAGAACAAAATTAACCATTTGCCGCGTTACAACTTAGTGCAATCAGGCGGGGACATTTTGTCATGCAACCTCACGATCACAAATGTTTCTTTAAACGACGAAGGGGAGTACGAATTTAAAGCTCTCCGGTTTCTATCTGAGCCAGTAACGTGTTTTGTCAATTTGACAATTACATGTAAGTACCGTCCTGATTTCCTTTTCATACAAGAAAAATCGCAGCAATGTATATTTCCTGTTCGTTTTAAATAGTCTTAATCGTGCGCATACGTAGGAGTTCATGTATCTGTCCCTTTGTTTGTTTGTTTCTTTATTATTCTACTCTCTGGTGGAATTACAAGCTTTATCTAATTATCGAGATTTCGTAGCCAGCTAGGGATGAATTTGAATGGTCATTGCTGAAATGGGTGATCCTCTCTTAAACAGTCAGTCCGCAGCACGTATGCTAATGAGCCAATCCGGCAAGATTTATTCAGCACTCTCGTTGACGATCTTTGCGTTCGAAAGGTGTCTCGTCGTGCGAGATTTTGCGAGACTTTGATAGGGCTATGGTTTTCACAGTGTAGCGACTTGTACATACATTTGTCATGGCTACAAGTCACGGCAAATTGTTCTCCAGACTTTGATCTTTATTTTGATACTAAATTTGCGTATAACATCGGATCTTATCATGACTATATAATCAGTTGAATTTGCGTAAATTTTACCTGCTTTTCACGGAAGATTTTGTTGTCTAAAGTTCTTTATTGGTTCCTGACCGGATTAAGAAAATATTGTTTCTGATTTTGGCTTTTTCGTAGAGAGGAAACTTAGATGCTCATCATATATTGGAGTCAAGGAGACGCAAGCATGGTTTATACTAGTTTTTCCGTTTTGAAATGTCTGTAAAGTTCACTCCTAAGCCGGAAGTATGCTCCACACAAAGTGTACAGTGGCGCGAAAGAGCTCTCTCATTGGACAGTGCTTGCATTCAGCGCTTGAACTACACGCGTGCCAAGAAACCGCAAGTGGCATGAAACCGTTATGTAGCAGCGTAATGACGTAAATGCAAGCGCTGAATGCAAGCGCTGTCCAATGAGAGAGCTTACTCTTGAGATTACACGGTTTCAAGCTGATCAGCACTGACATCGATGTATATCTTACTGGTTCCTGACCGGATTAAGCAACAAATTGTCAAGATATTTACATGGATACAAAGATTAGGAGATGGACTACCAAATAAAGCATTTTCATTGAGACGCAAGGTGAATTTGATATTTTTTTGACGTCTTGAACGTGTACTGAACGAATTACTTTTTTCATCATTTTTCAAGCTCAAATTACGCTATGATATTTTTCATTTACAATAATTTGAGTAACATATGACGATAGTTTACATATTTTCCTTGAATTTGATTCCAAATTTGTGAACATAAGGTGTATTTTTGTTGCCGAAAGCCCAAGGACAAAATCCCCTTACGCAGCTCATTACGTATGCAAGCCTAGAGCGGGCTTGCATACGAGTTGAACAAATACGAGCGAATTATCGGGTGCTGCGGACTGACTGTAAATTTGAATGCTTGACCGGATTTTGAATTTGATTGATCATTGAGTGCTGCAAGCTTCGAATATGAGTGGAATTGAATGCTCGGAATAGGAACTGGAATGACAAAAGTATGAAATTGACAGGGAAAACCTATACAAAATTTTGTAGACTTAACTGTCTACAGTTATGGTTTATTGACAAAAACTAGTGTTATCTCCATATTATATTTCAGTTTTTTTTTGCGCAATTTTTATATTGTAGGATGTTTTGTGATACACTTGACCTACATACATGCATCAAATGCGATACACGTATTTGGAAAAAATAAATCACTGTTATCAATGGTAAACAGAACCTTTAACCACCTTGAGTGATAGTTCCAGTTGATTACAACGTCGGAAAAAAAAGCTTTGTCCGTTTAATCAAAGATCGCTCAAACTTTCATTATCTTACTATTTCCTGTATTTTTTTTCTTTTTACTTCTATTCACAAAAAGGAAATTTCATGGTCTGTTTCTCCCATCACATAATAACTATCAAATCTTCATGGAAACACACACACATAAACATGAACTCACAAATACGATTTCTTTGAGAATGTCACTTTGTCACGATTTTTCTTCTGTTGCTGTATTGTCATAATTTTATCTCCTAGGGGGAGGAAACCTAACGAACGTCATCTCGAAGGTCGGAAATAATGTCGAGTTACCCTGCTGCTCCACTTTGTCAGTTTTGGAAGCTTCGTGGAGACGTGCTAATGATAGCAAAATGTTGGTGATTTATAAGCCTAGACAGAGAGAAATGAGCCATTTGCCGCGTTATAACTTAGTGCAATCAGGAGGGGCCGTCGTGTCATGCAACCTGAAGATAACAAATGTTTCTTTGCAAGACGAAGGAGAGTACTGGTATAAAGCTCTCAGGGTTGTATCTGGGCCTGTAACATGCTTTGTCAGGCTGACAGTTACAGGTAAGTGACGTCCTGATTTTCGTGTCATATGAAAGTTGAGTCCATAAGCTATCCATACATATAAACCTTTCCGCCAGAATTGTATATTTTTTTTTGTTAATCGGCGGGCATTTCAAAAGTGTATTGTTTGTTTGTTTGTTTGTTTGTTTGTTTGTCTTTTTTTTCTGGGGGGGGGGGACACACGGTAGTGACGGCCTTATAGATATCGATTTAAACCAACCAACTGACAATACTGGCACACTGTATGAAATAACAGATCATGCGACAATTGAATCCAAAACCTTGCTAAAACTTGCAAATCAGTGGGAGCATTTTCTGAACATGTTCGTATATAGGAAGTACGGGATTCTGTTCAATATATGGTTGATAATTCAAGTAATTATCAACATTATGATAATTATGATGGCTGGGCCGGCTGGATTTATGAATGGTGATTATATGCTGACAAAATGAAAAAAAAATAACAATTTCACAAAGCATAAGAGTTAGTGCAAGCGAGCGCAACGAGTGAGCTCGTTTTATTTTTCACTTATGTTGGCAAATAGCTACATCGTATAAGTCTCAATAGTGATATGGTGGCTAATTGATAAAAGGCATATAGTTGGCGAGAGGCATATCTAAGTTGTAGAGAGTCAAAATTTTTGTATTATTGCAAAGAAAACGCTGGGGTTTTCTTCAGTACATGTATGTGGTTGTGAGTCACGTTTTTCCTAGATATGCCACTGCTAAAACTGCGCCCTTATATAGACTTTTTTTTTTCGTTTTTGGCGCCCCCAAGGAGTGGCCCACTTGCCCCCCCCCCCCCTCCCCCCCCCATACGCCACTGTGTTGGCCTTGTTAAACACAGAGACGGTATTTAGGATTTGCACTTAATCGATGTTTTGCATTAAACGCAAGTTGCACGGGAATATCACAATAAAACACCAAGAGAAGGGAAAGTTCCCGAAGAAGAGAATCATCCTTGCGAAAAACAAGCGGTTTTGTGAAATATGAAATTTGTAGAATATTCTGCATTAGGCTGATTACAATCAAATCAAAATGAAGAAAACCATGCTAACGTTGCTTTACACTTCAAAAAAGATTTGGATGTTGGTTTGTTTGTTTGTTTGTTTTTTGTACGCGTCCTTCCTGACGGCATTAAGCATAGAGAAAATACATACCAACTTAAGGTATTACAATAAGACAAAATTTTGTAGTGAAACAAACGAGACAGGTTGTAGGATCTCCTGCAGTGTCAAGATCTCCTCTTGAAGAAGGAGAAGAAAGAGTGATAGTTTGCATCTAAATCTTCTTTCACAACAGTTAGAAGAAAAACAAGAACAGGGGCGAAATCAACGCGTTTCTTAAAAGCGAGGATTTGGAACTCTAAATATGTCTAACCCATTATCACCTTTTCTTTCCAGTTCCTGAAATCATTCCTTTCTTTTACAAAATCGGGGTGACATTTTCCTCTATGTGTATTCTCAGTACTGTCACATTAATAATTCAATTCAATTCAATTCAATTATTTTCATTCTTCTTCTTTTTTCTTTTTCAACAAAAACATAACACAAGATAAAATATCAGGTTTTACATCATAAACAAAGAACATTTGCCTTTGCAATTGATAAATGGTATCCATGGTATCAATGAACACAAGAGCACATACTGGCAAAAAAAAATAATACAAAGTCATGCTTCGGTTGAAAAAAAAAAGGAAGAAAGAATAGAGAGGTCCACTAAAAAGCAAGGCTTGTAGATTGTGAACCACTCATAAAACTTATGAATTACTTATTTACAAACACTTGTGACAAATATGATATACGACAGGACGGGACAAAACAGAAGAAACTCAACAACATGACACAATTTGCCAGAATAGATGAAAAGTATGGAAGGAAAGAAAGAAAAAAGAGACAATGAGAGAATGCCTACACGCTGAACAAGGGAAATGGAACAGGGGATGGTAGAGAATGTGCTTCATATAGAGTTGGTGCTGTATGCAGCTGAGCAAGGATTGTAATGGCTACTTCTTCACGTAATAATGAATTCAGTGATTAAATAATTGGTGGGTGGATGATGAACCCTGAGGTTAACGAAACCTGTGGCTAAAAAAAAAAAAAAAAAAAACATATCAGGGAGGATTTAATAAAAAAAAAAAAGTTTCAACTTGCGCTTAAAAGAATACAAAGATGGGGAATTTTTTATTTCACAGCTCAGTGAGTTCCAAAATCTAGGACCGGTGCATATAAATGTATTCTGAGCCAATAAAGTTCTCATGAGGGGTACATGAAACTCAGTAGACTGTCTAGTGGGATAATCTTGAAAACACAGGTTCCGTCACGAGCGTGGGAACATTGAATTAAAAATACTGGGAAGTGCATTTACATTGTAATTAAACTTAAACTGATAATTGAATTAAACATAAACTGATAATCTACATAGAATAAATACATTTATTCGGTGTTGTATATTCCCCTTCTTTGACCTGGTAGTGCCACCGTTATCATGAGACCGGATAGAATTGTGCAACAGCTTGCTGTAAAATTGTCTTCACTGTGTTTCTACAGAGAAGTTCACACAATTGCCATTTCCAGTTTAATACTTGCCTATTTACCCACCATTTTATAACCATGACAGGTTTTACGATGGATATTATAACCGTAAATGATTCGATACAGTAATCGGCCTGTCTTTGACGACTGGCACAAAACATGACAAAAACATTCAGTAACTCAGTAAGTCTTACAAAATTCCTTTTGTACTTCATTGGCTGTCAAAGGAAGTTATATCATCAAACAATTGACAGACTGACGTATTAATGTTTTAAATAACACTTTATCATTTGATAGAAAAATTGTAATGTCTGATGATACTAAAATACAACACTTTTCAGTTGATTCATCTTTTCTTTATGAACAACAACAACAACTACAACAACACGGATACGTTATAGGAACACTAAAATATCATATAGAATTACAAAACCGGTATGTAAAAGTATACTCATGATAAAAAAAGAACTTGGTAAAACCGTAACACATGTAAGTGTACTGGAAATTTTCCCTTGACAGTCATTGCATGAATAATGAAAGGAATGTGCATGCAATCCAGGCAATGTTTCTCAAATGTTTTAAACGGGGGGAGGGGGGGGGGGGCATCATAGCACCCACTTGAGAGCTTCGCGGCCAGCCGGTTGAGAAGAGGGGCAATAAGGTATATTCTAAGACATAAACGAAAAAATAATATGCATAAGTGGGCAATTCCCCCCAAAAATACTTTTCCTAAAAATCATAAATGTGCATGAATTTGAAAATGAGCGACATCGACATATTTAGTATCAAATGCTAGAACTTGTGAAGTGTTGCCATTAGAGTGGTATTTGATACATTTACAATTGAAGTACATTTAAGCATTCTTTTCTACCAAAATACCATTTGGGGGCAATATTTTTAACACTTTTTATAAAAAAAAACGCAACCTTTAACTCTCATTGTTTAATATTCAACAACACTTTAGAATTCATGTCAAGTAGTTTATGCTTAAGAATGGCCCAAAAATGTTAATATTAGCCGTGTCCTAGATAGCAATTGTGTTGAAGTATGAATATGGGGACTTTAAAAAGTGGACAAAGTTGTAATGTCCCGTAACCTTAAACGTGTAATAAATGCTCGTAATGATACATTTTTGAACCTGTAGAGTAACTGCTAAATCGGTTGTACACATTTATCATTCTACAACTTAGACAGGACTTGAACACACATTTGATAAGAAAATTTCTTTTTCTTCATTCTCCAATTCATAAATTTTTCAATATATATCCAAATGGACGTAAATATATCGTGTGTAAAAGAGTAACGTTCGAAACGGCAAGCATTTTGTATAATATCTACCAAATGATTTATAGTAACTTTACCAAAACTCTTACTGTTAACATGATGACTGGGTTATAATGAACCATGAATGGATTCAGAATGATCATGCTGAGTTGATGAAATAAGCCCAAAAGCTCAACGCTGGATTGCCCAAGTCGTAAAATATTTCGCACACATCTAAAAGTAATCGACACCCTCTTACGTGATGATAAAGCTGATGCTGGTATATTTTCTTCCTCTATTTAATGACTCTTTACAGAGGCACCTTTTATTCGCAGCTTAGAAGAAGACCATGCCGTTGAGGAGGGAACTTTGAGTTTCTCTTGTATCGTCGAGTCAAACCCGCCATCTTCTGTATATTGGCGACAGGGTAACAGTCCAAGTTCTGACTTAGAGGACATGGTAACAACTCGCACTGTATTGACTGGCTTCAATGGTGCCATTGTTACTTCAACTCTTACTATAACACCGCTAAAATTTAAGGGGCAGGTCAACAGAACAGTTGAATGCATTGCGAACAACAGTCTTGGAAGTGATTCAAGAATTCTCCAGTTGGATTCGGGGACCTCGAAAGGCAAGATTTTTTTCCCTGCATGCCCAGAAATACAGCATACACAATTTTGTATTGTCCATCGCTTTAAGATTCCACGGCTAATTCGTAATTTAAAAGAAAGAGAGAGAAGAAAGCTAGTGTAAAGCTGAAAATAAGAAGCCGGCATAGAACTCGAATTGCCCCTTTGATTATGATCACCTTCACCTTCAATTTTTCCTTTCCATTAAATAAACAAGGAAAATCACACAATGCATTAACCGAACATATTTGTAATAATTTCAAAAAGTAAATTAACACAGTACAGAAAATCATGAGTAACAACATCATTGCATTTGTATAAAGGTATATACATATGCATACTACAAAGATGGGAATGGAAATGAAGGGTCCCTCTAAAAAGCAAAGCTTATACGATATGGGACCCTCAGAAAAAACATAAGAGAACGAATAATGACTTCACGCCGTCTATCAGAGAAAATCTCAGTATTAGAATTCCCTGTCGTGTGTTATGCAATTTTATTGAATTTCTTGTTTGATTTTTTTTTCATTTTTTTTTGTGTGAATAACCACCTTTTCATTAATTTTCCTCTCAGGAGTTTCCCCAAGTCCGACTCTAAGTGGAGCAACAAGTTCACTCAATCTAGCTACGATTCTAGTCATAGCTGGGGCGGTTGGATTTTTTATCTGTGCTGTGCTTATTTTGGCATATGATATACGGAAATATCGCAGATGTGAGAAGTTATTCCCTTACAAACGTCATCACTATTTACCTTTAATCATGTTGATATTGTAAAGTTGGTCCGGCGCAGTGTTATAGAGAGTACGGAAGTTTATCAGCAGTATTATGTCTTTATTTCCAATCATATTCGATGGTTAACCGCTTGGATGCAATGTACGTGTGAGAGACCAGCTGCTATCTCACATTGTTTCCAGTCACATTTGCTCATGACAATGAAATAAACCATACAATTCCCTCTGAATAGAGATAACGTTTAGAGCCCACTGTATAAAGAGAAGATTTATTTCACTTAAAAAGATCCCCTATCTTAAAGACTGTAATCTAGGTTTACTCGAAGGCAACGACAGTTGACCGTCTCCCATCTAAGAAGCATGTCAAACTCCCATGGCGTGTATTATAGCCTATTCTTTTTAAAAGCGACTCTGAGAAAGATTTATAGTTCATCTTCATACATGTGGATTGAGTGAATGCAGCAATAGAAGTAGAACAAATCACTGAAAATTTGGGGAATATCAGACAACCCGTTCAAAAGTTATGAATTTTTAAAGTATCTGCGCAGTCACTACTGGACGAAAAGGCTACTATAGTGTATGATTTCACATGCGTATAATGATACAGTTGTATATTTAGGGCGAACGCCCACTCATTGGGCGCGGACAAGCCCAGGAAGGGTTGCGGAAGCAAATTCTGTCATTTCGGCATCCTGTCCGCGTCAGACGCGGAATTAGTGTGTGAATCGGCTTGTCCTGGGACATTCCTAGGACTGCCCGCGGACTGACTGTGGACATTCCTAGGAATCACTCCGGAAGAGCGAGAAATACCTCGGAATATGCTAATCGTAGCCGGGCAGCGCGGAAACATCTAGGTTTACACTAGGAATGAACGCGGACAATCAGGATGCCTTCCGGACAACATAAGTTACGCATGCGGACAAACTGCGGACAATACCAGGAAAATGGAAAGGTGTAAATTTGGCGCTGACATTGACTTTTCCTCATTTGACTTGCTAGCCGTCATTGATGCTCCTTGTTGTGCTTCCGCAGTAGCTGCTGATATTATTTTACAAATGTGACCACCAAAAGTCGAAGAATAGGACTGTCTACATGTCGGCTGACGACTCGTTTTTTTTTTTTTTTTTTTATTTGTCTCATCTGGGAGAACAATCTTTTGTCTGCCTACAGTCAAATGGATGATACTCGCAAACTTTCTGAACCATATATATATATACTATATATATATATATATATATATTTTTTTTTTTTTTTACTCTTGTGCATCTCTAACTCTCTCTTATTTTGATCACTTTTGAACATTTTGCAATGATTCAAGTCAGAGAAGTTTTTTTTTTATGCTGAGAGCTTACTAGCCTATTGTCAATGAAGTGTGAAAATGGGGAAATATCTTTAATATACTTTAAAGGGTGTGTACAGTTCTGGTCGAGGTGAGGATTTAGCTTTTAACGTTTTGCAAGATATTCAGAAATCACTCTATGAGATGTCAAAGAGCATGCGGTTCTAAAGGGTATCAAAAGTTTATTCCATGAAAATCGGTTTTGAAATGGCTGAGATATCCAAAAACAAGGTGAAACAAAGAGATCCTAATAAAGTTGTGGCATGTCGCCTTTTATTATTAGCACTTTTTTGGATATCTCAGTCATTTAAAAACCAATTTTCATCAAATAAACGTTGAATCCTTCTTAAAATTACATGCTCTTTCATATGTCATAAGAGGCTTTTCATGATCTCATTTAGGAATGTTCAAAACATGAATCCCCACCTCAACCAGTACTGTACAGTCCCTTTAATTTACTCTTTTTTTTGGGGGGGGGTTCAGCTGGGCTGTCAAATTGAACAATCGAGATTATTTGCAACTAAAACAAAAAGAGAATATAAAATCATTAGGTAATAACAACTACAAAAATCATTCAGGTAAAGAATATTTCTGAAATGAGTTGTGATGCTTGGAGTGTACCTAGATATATACACTCAGCAAAAAAGAAAGAAAAAAAGAAAGAAAGAAAGAAATTAAACAATTTTCGAGTTCATAATTTATTGCTTTTTCTCTCATTTCACTTGAATTTTGATTTGACAGAAAATTATTCATTTTCCTCCATTATCTTTAGCTTTCATTGTTATTTTGGGCTTCAAAGATATTACATTGTAATGAGACCACAAGTATATTTTTGCAATTTGATTCATGCTTTTTATTGTGATGAATTTGTCTTTTGTTCTAATATATTGTATCATTAGAGAGCATTTACGTATGAATAACAACTTGTTCATGTTTATATAATACATTAACATTTAGCCAAAAATTCTATGCTTTTTTTTTTCTGAGTGTATTTCCACCTACTTTTGTGATTTTTCAGCTGGGCTAGCTGTCACATGGGATAGCCTAGTTTGTTTGCAAATAAAATAAAACAATATAAAGGAAAATGTACCATAGTAAGTAATGGGAACCATGAAAGTCGCTCAGATTGAAAATAATTTCTGACAAGATCAAATCAACATAAACTTACTAGGAGGTTAGGAGGGCTGATTTCACTTCTTTCTGGTTGCTATTGTCACAGTTTCTACTACCTTCTTCTTTGCCTTATAGGACTGGGAACTCCTTAGATTTACCTGTTCTTCATCACTAGACGAAAGGTGTGCCTGTGATGGGGATATTTGCCTGGGGGCCTCGCCTCCCTTCTTGCTCTTTATGCGTTTCATTATTGGCATGACGCTCGCGGAAAGTGTGAACACTTTCGTGTCTGGATCACAAATTTCCGTATCGGTTCCGGACACTTGCATATATAGATCCGCATCGGCTCCGCGCTGTCCTAAAATATTCCTGGTGTCTTCCGCTTTCATTCGCGAAGCTTCCCCACACCGCGGGATTCTTTCCGGGGCGTGTGAGGAAGGAGCGGAAGGGTTCCGCACAAGCGGGACATCCTCAGGACATCGTCAGGACAAGTCGCCGAAGGTGTCAGGAAGTTCATTTCCGCGTCTAAATTTTGGTCTCGATCAAAATTTGGACGCGGAAATTTTTCTCTCTCCCGAAGGTGCGGAAACGCCCGGACATGTTTAAGACAGTGAGCGGACACGTTCAGGAACGTGCGGACAGGTTGCCGAAGGAGTGCGGAATACCAAATTTGCATTCCGGGTCTTGTCCGCGTCTTGTCCGCGCCCTAGTGGACGCCTGGTCTTGGGAAAATAAGAAGAGAATTTTACAAGATTTGATTTTATGAAAAAAAGTGTACACTATCTGAACTTGTCACTGACACATGTTAGGGGTAGTATTATTCCCCCTGCCTTCTGAAAGAGGCAAGTCAAGCATTTTTTTATTATGCGAGAAAGGTGAAAATATGTTGCATTTTCTTTATTGTCTTCATATCGTTCTACACATGTGACATCACAAGTTGTAGTAGTCTTCTCATCCAGCGGTGACTGAGCAGAAACTTTGAAAATTCATTACTTTTGAATCGATTGTTTGATTATCCTCGAACTTTCAAAGATGTGTTCTACTAGTATTGATGCATTCTTTTCATCCACATGTCTATAAAGGTGGAATTGTCTTTTATACATGCATGACATGCATAAAATTGTTGGGAAGAGGATGGTACTCGATGGTAAACAACGTGACTCTACCTTATCGCATTCGTCGTCATCGCCCCGGCGTACACAAAATTAGCCCGAGGAAAAAAAAATGGATTGTTACGATGCCCTATACGGAGAATCTACTCAATAAAAGTCATTATGTTTGCCTTGAGAAGACGATTATGTCTTGGAGTAATAGATTAACATATCGTTGACATGTTTCCCAAAGTCATATCTGTCAAAGTCAATGCAATTGCATGTGCGTTTTCTGATATTAAGTAATCATTATAAATTGATCAATATTTCGAAATTATTTTTTTTTTCATCCCAAATGTAAGCCTCTGCAGCACTGCTTGCAGACCGGACCAGTAGAGTCTGTGAAAACATTTCCCAAGATGTCGGGCCGAGAACCCAGCGGTCTATAAAAGACCAACCTGCAGGTCCACGTGATGAGACAAGAGAGGTAAGCAGCTGTCAACATGAAATAAAGAATTAGCGTTTAGAGAGGATTCACCAGTTTGATTCTTTGTTTGTTTGCTAGTTTTCAAAATGAGACCCCCCCAAAAAAGACTTTTTTTTTTATTTCAGTACACATTTTTTTTTTTAAAGCCAGAAATGAAACGTCATATTGGCCTTTCACGTTGCCGCCCCCCCCCATTTTTTTTTTAACCCGGAAGTGGGTAAGTGGACTTAGGAAGAAAAAGAGATCTTAGTGTGAGGGCGGTAAGGCTATCTTTTGTGCTGAAGACCTTTTTTCTTTCTATCTTTCTTTCTTTCTTTCTTTTTTGCTCGTCAACTCATGAAACCCGGAAGTGTACCCCCACCCCCCCCCCCTCACTTTTGAAAACGCTTCGCCGGTCCTGCATACCATTAGTTGAGAGGGGATTCACCCGTTTGTTTCTTAATTGCATGTTAGTTTTTGACAAGAGACTAAAACATATATATATATATTTAATATTTGAATATACTTTTCATTACATAAAAAAACAGTTCAGATAGGCAACGTCATATTGGCCTTTCACTTTGGATCAAAGTCAGCAAAATCATACCCGTTTGTTTTGCGGGAAGGTTATTTCAGGTGGCAATCACAAACAAATGTGGGGTGCAGTAGCACAGAAAATTGCATTGGACTTTAACAAAGGAGTTCCCTAGATACATTCAGATATAGAAATTCAGGCTTGTGCCGAAAGGGTGGGTTGGGTGGTGGCGCGTCGCGTTAATGGGAACACCACCCTTCGTCCAAAGCCCCCCCGGTTTTGCCGAAAGGGTGCGTTGGGAGCGTTGGGTCGCGTCGCGTTGACTGGAACCCCACCCTTCGTCCAAAGCCCCCACCCCCGGTTTTGCCGAAAGGGTGCGTTTGGTACTTTTTCTCATGTAATATTAAAAGACGAGTTTGCATTTATATTTAACCTTCAAACAACCATTTCAAAGAGGCTATCGTCCGGATCGGTTTACACTATATTACCACTTGGTCTACAGCCAGTTGGTCTAATAGACTGTTTAATATCAGTTGGTCTAATAACCAGTTGGTCTAGTCATCATTTCGTCCAATTACTGTTTGGTCTAATTGTTATTTGGTTTAATAACTATTTGGTCTACAGTCAATTCGTCTAATAATAGCCATTTGGTCTATTTTGGTCTAACACCAATTTATATCATCAAATACCGATTTGGTCTATTATGAGTTGGTCTAATTCCATTTCGTCTAATCATCAAATGGTCTAAAATAAAACCAAATTTGTCCAATATAAATTTGGTGTACACATCATTAATTTTGGTCCATTGCCCAGTTGATCTTGCCTCTGTCTATCGTCATTTAGTCTACATCCATTTAGTCTAATAACCATTGATCTTATTGTCATTTGGTCTAATAGCCAGCCTCCTGGTCTAATCATGTACCATTTGGTCCAATCATTGTTTCGTCTATTATGACCAACTGGGCTATTTTTTTTTTGGGGGGGGGGGACTTTTTATTGATGTGTACACCAAATTTATATTGGACAACTTTGGTTTTAAACCATTTGATTATTGGACGAAATTAGACTAACTCATAATAGACCAAAAATAGACCAAATGGCTTTTATTAGACGAATTGACTGTAGACTAAATTAAATTAAACCAAATAACAATTAGACCAAACAGTAATTGGACGAAATGATGACTAGACCAACTGGTTATTAGACCAACTGATATCAAACAGTCTATTAGACCAACTGGCTGTAGACCAAGTGGTAATATAGTGTAAACCGATCCGGACGATAGCCTCTTTAAAATGGTTGTTTGAAGGTTAAATATAAATTCAAAACTCGTCTTTTAATATCACATGAGAAAAAGTACCAACGCACCCTTTCGGCAAAACCGGGGGGGGGGGGGGGGGGGGCTTTGGACGAAGGGTGGGGTTCCAGTCAACGCGACGCGACCCAACGCTCCCAACGCACCCTTTCGGCAAAAACCGGGGGGCTTTGGACGAAGGGTGGTGTTCCCATTAACGCGACGCGCCACCACCCAACCCACCCTTTCGGCACAAGCCAGAAATTCATGGTATACGCTCGGTACCATTTACTGTGTTTATAATCATGATCATCTACATTGTCTCCCTCACTGAGTTGCACCAATAAAACTCTGCACTGCTGAAGCAGTGAAAATGGGGCATAGCCATCTGAAATGATGGCAATCAACGTGAGATGGTAAGGCCTTGCCACCAGCCGCAAAGCAGAAGACAAGAACAAGAATAAATACCAAACTCTCCCCCAAGCCCAATTCTTAACAAGAATGATGTTGCAGACACGCAGCATTTCAGCCGCACATTTTATCTTTCAGACCACTTTCCAGGAGCTCTCCCCTGTAGACTCCATAGACCAGACGAGGACCAATTCCCAACAGGATACGGGCTATGTCCCCATGTCTTCTGGTTTACCTGCAATGTCAACCTCAGACCTGCTGAAAGCTATGGACCATCTGGGTGTGTCACCATCTTTGATGAAATCAACGACGTCATCGTTGAAGAATCCGTCGGGTGAATCGTCTGACATTCACGGCGAGGTGTTGTATAGCCAGAGCGATTATGACTTAACGAGTGGCTCTGGCCAGTACGAGTGCATCGGTGACATGCAGAATGAGTCTCCTTCTGACATTGAAGAAACTTAATTTTTGCCAATTTGCGCTCAATTATATAAAATGCACACACACCTCAAATCAAACACACAAACGGGAACCACTGATGTAACATATTTTAATGTATTGAATCAAACCCACTGATTATTATTATTGCATGATTTTCTTCCCCTGTACCGTATTTGGTTCAGCCTGAATACTATTAAAAGAGTCAAGTGAAACAGCACTCCCTGCTGGAAAGAACACAGATTTTGAAGTCATCTAACGAGACCGGCACCTACGAGTCATACAGCTTATGAGATCTGCGCTATAAGGTAGATAAAAATAGCTCAATTCGACATGGCAACACGGGGTTTAAGGTCTCGTGGGCCATGTTTGGCTTAGTATGGAACTCATGGGCCGTATGACTCCTGGACTGTATAACGCGTGGGCGATATGACTCTTGGGTTACTCGTGGTGTTGGTCTCGTGACGTGCACCCAGAACACAGTGTCCCACAGTGTGTAATACAATATGAAACACAGTGTGAAATCTCTTCACATTGTTAGATTCGATCATTTTAACATTGTGAACACATTGTGAATTATGAATTCACAGTGTGAATTCATCTTCGCATTGTTACCTTTGAGCATTTAAACTTAGCTGACTATGCGATCACACTGTGAACACACGGTGGGACACTGTGTTCTTTTCAGGAGGGATGCACTGTTATGCGGAGTACAAGCGAATGTCAGTGACTTCTTTAAGATCTCTTCATTTGTTAGTTGATGTTGTTGTGTTGGTATATCTCTGCTCTTACCAAACTTTAATCACATTATCATGGCATATACGTAGACTCCTGTTTTGTTTGTTTGTTTGTTTGTTTGTTTTTTGTATTGTACTGGTAGCGAAATGGCTTATCATCCTAGGTGTATTTATCTCGCCATCTTTATTGAGGTGCTTTATAACAATGTTCTGCACATTTTTATTTCATTTTATTTATTTATTTTATTTATTTATTTTTTTTTTTTTGGGGGGGGGGGGGTTGCATTTTTTTTCCAAATTTTTAGATATGGTATCTTGCTTACGTATGCCGCTACAATGATTGCCATATGTTTGTAACCATGAGCTACACACTGTGTACTACTATGTAATACTAATATACTGAAATTTTTGGATGCACTCTTATATCAAGGACCTAAAAGTTCACAGCTCGTTAATTCCTGTGCTTCTTCCTGTCAAAAGCGTCACAATAACACATTTAAACATGCTTTGATCTCGTTATTGTTATAACTCTTATCTATAGCTCTCAGTTATAATTATGTTTGCGGTATAACATTTGAAATTCAATATTAAGTTTGAAGTGTATTATAATTATATTAGATTATATGTATTTATTTATGTTTATTTATAGGGCCAACATGTGTGGGCTCACAATAATAAAATTACAATGTCTTTACTTTTGTGTGCTTACCCACATACTATTACCATCTATTTCTCTTTCATTTTGTGTTACATGTATAGTGCGGTGTATACCTTTGTAGCGTTTACTCTGGTTTATGTTTCATGTTTGTAATGCTTATGATAGTTATCCTATGTTCTTGGTTTAGTCGAATGAATAGATAAAGATAAGATACATAAATAAATACATAAGTAAATAACCTTACCGCCGACAGCCATCCTGCATAGAAACAAGACGGTGCTTTTAGAAATCCAAAAAGCTACGTGGGCAGAAGGTAATAACTCTTACACCAGGAAAATGGATGCAAGTTGTCGTGTATAGTAGCAAATAATCGTTCAAGCAATTTAATTTGCAAAATGCGCATGTTTTAAAGAGAAAAAAAAACATTTGGTAGGTTGATTGTGAGTTTTACAGAGAAAACGTTGACAGTAAATGTTGAGGACATTTGTGTCTTACCATTGAAACGTTATAAATGCATCTCCATAATCGGTGTATACTTCAATGATTGCTAATTTTTGTGACTCAAAATTTGTCATGTCTTGAGGTTTGCTGATCCCCATGATGAAAAAATTTATTTTCCCTACATTGATGATCTGTGCAATAATTATTTTCATGGAACTTTGCGCATACATGGATTACCAGGTAATGGTTCTCCAGGCATCGCCAGGGAAAGTTTGCGCCATGGGGTTAAAATTCAAGCGTCGAGTGAAAATACTAAAATTTCATCTTTTTCGCCATATCTTTGTAATTTGCTAGAGTTATCCTTGTGAAACCTAGAATGTATTCATTCTCTTGAGAATCATGGGTCGTGGTGTCGAAGGTCCAGGGTAAAACGTCAGGTTAAAATCTAGAAATCTGCTAATGCTGAATTTCACTTTTTTAAGCAATCATGTAAAATTATCATCTAACATTGTCAAGATGTACTACAGACCTATATGGGAGAATAACATGACATGGTCATGATGGTGGAGGTATAAAGTCGCCATCGCAACATTCGTGGTTTTATGATTTAATTTAAGATTTCTATTTTTGTTTATATTCACCTATATTTCTGTATAATTACGTAACTGAAGATGCACGGATTAGTGGAAGAGCAGCCATTTGCTAAAGCAAGTGCCCTTGGGGAAATAAAATAGAATCATTTATGAATGTATATTGTACTTGTATATTAGAATGATAGCATTAACTTTAAGTGGCAAAAACAAAATACTTTATTTTGCAAGTAACCCCTGTATCTCTTGAAATCTGTTTCTTCAAATACTTGGAATGTGTATTCCATTTCAAATGATTATTTCAAATGATTATTTTTTCTTCCTGACATCAGGCACGTACTCATTAGAAATCATTAACTTCCTTGATAATAATAATAATAATAACAAACTGGCACTTATACGGCGCATAATTTACTGCTCTATGCGCTTTTACATACAACCAACTCTCCAATATCATTACATTACAATAAAAATTAGTGTGTCTTTAAGTTTCTCTTGAAAGATTCTGTTGAAGTACATATTAAATTATCCGTAAATGTGCTGGCAAACTATTCCACAGTTTAGGGCCACAAAAATCAAAGCTAGCCTCTGCTCTTTTTGAAACAGCTTTTGGAATATGTAAGGTTGAAGTGTCTTCACTAGAGCGCAATCTGTTACGTGGCCTGTGTGGTGGGGACAGTATACAAATATTCAGGTGCCAAATTATGTATGTACTTGTACACAATCAATGCAAGCTTGTATGAAATTCTTTTCTCAACAGGCAACCAGTGCAGCTGATTCTACAAAGGAGCCAAACTCTGAATATAATCCGGGGCCTCTCATTATCTGTTTTGTTGACATTAACTAACGAAGAGTAATCTACCTGCCCCCTTCTGATCACATATCATGTCAATTAAAAACACTGAAAATTTATGATATTCTTATTTTTCAAACTACAATATCTCGCCAAACACAAATTTTGTATTCGTCTTCTGATTTTGATGTGTGTGTGTGTGTGTGTGTATTTCTAAGGGAGTTTCACTGCAAACCCTGGTGCTCATTCATTTCCACTGAATCAATCACCTGATTATCATCTTGAAAACCCAAGAATCATCATAGCCCAATAAGCATTGAAACATCACCGGATAGATATCTAGAATTCTCTGACTGCAAATCTAAAACAGTGCTCATTTTTTTTTCTTTTTTTTTAAAGAAATGAATAAAAAGATATTCTTATATCCCAATATTTTCATGACACGTAGATAAATCTATACTGTAGGTTTATTATCTAATGAAGATGGTTCCCTGTGTTTGAATTTACAATATTTCGAAATGCTGTAGAGTATACCTCGTCTAAGGCGACGAAAAATTCTACCCCGTGAGAACAAAAGCATGTATTCATTATATTGTGTAAGCCGAAATCCATGTTGCTTCAAAGATTTAAGTATAGGCGAGATCTTCAGGATAGAATTCAGTTTAAGAAATCAGGAAAGTACATGTATTCTGATCAATCAAAGATTATGTTAGACCTTCTTTTAAATAGTAGAGCAGTTAAGCCCTCAAAATTATGAGAATTGTGCAAAATTTGACTAAAACATGAAACTTTCAAAAGTGTTAGTACATACCATAAGATTCATTCTAAGATTGGGAAGTAAGTCTGATTTGACCTCTGATGACCTCCAGAGGTCAATGAACTTTAAATATCAGAATATTGATGTTTGGAGGCATTTGTGAATGAAAGGCTAGATCTTGGTTACGATGCACTAAATATGCACTTGTACTACAAATCTTCCGATTCCACAGGGCATTGACAGGTTTCTACCTTTGACCTCTGATGACATTTGGAGGTCAATGAACCCAAAATACCATGATATTGATCTGTGATGTTATTAGTTAATGATAATCATGGTTAAGATGTGCAAAACAAGCATATCTGTTTTACAATGAAATTGTCTTCATATTCCAAAGAACAAAGACAGATTTTTACCTCTGACATCTGGTGACCTTTAGAGGTTAATGACCTCAAAATATCATAATATTGATCTGTGGTGTCATAAGTTAATGATAAACATGGTTAAGATGTACAAAACAAGCATTTCTGTTTTACAATGAAATTGTCTTCATATTCCAAAGAGCACAGACAGGGCTCTACCTTTGACCTCTGGTGATCTTTAGAGGATGTTCAAAGCAAACATATCTGTTTTACCATTGTAGCTCAGATTTACGGGGAATGACATGATGGCGTGTTTTTACCCTCTGATCCCCAAACATAAATGATCTTCTGAGCAGGAAGGTCGCCCTCCTGCCAGAATTTATCCCTCTAAAGGACTTTTTACACTTGCAAATTTGTGCTTGGTCCCGTACCGACGGTGTGGCTAAGGGGAGGGGGGGGGGGTTCTTAGCCCCACCAATAAGGAATTAATTTCTTCAAATTAATTCCCCAATATAAGATTGAGCCAATGAAATGCTTTCATTGAAATGAAGTTTGTTAGTAAATTAGTTATAAAATAAAGCATGTTTGAGCCGAAAAATCAGTTACAGTGGCAAGATGTAAATGTGATGACGAATCCAATATCTATCCGCCTCTGTACAATAATATGGTCGCCGGCTTGGAAAAAGTCGTAAGGAGCTTTTGGGAACTTACACAATAATGACGTTGTCTTCATATATTCCAAAGAGCACAAACAGGTTTCTTCCTTTGACCTCTGATGACCTTGACAGTTCAATGATGATATACTATAGAGAGCATTGGTAATTGGCCTATTATTAATCTGGTCTGGTGCACGCTGAAAACGGGAAAAGCATAATTAAAAAATCGACCATTGACCCTTGCCACTGCCCCGGAGGCCCCCCCCCCCCCACTCTTAGAAAACACACAAACACACACACACACACACACATTCCGCCGCCCCTATTTAGGTGTACTCTGCATGCACTTGCAGATCTGTCAAACCTGTACCGCCCCACCCTGGAAAAAAGACAGCAAGTGACAAATGTGATATATTTCTTATAAACAAAAAATAATAAAATATGAAGAGTTTTTTTTTTTTTTATTCGAACAATATACTGAAAAGTTCAGTTTCAGTTCAGTTCAGTTTAGTTTATTTTGCACCAAGCATTAAAAATATACAGAGCAAACAATAAAGACATGAATGTACAAAATGAGATACAAAAGAGAAAAATTCATAAGACATAGGATATACAATTAGAAATAATGTGGCGGTATGACTACATACAAAGACAATGCCATTGGTGGGGGAAGTAGCAAGAAAGAAAAAGCCCTTGTGAGTAGCTGACCCATTGTACTGTAACATACATATACCTTAGACAGATTTAAGGAGAAGAAATGACAGTTAAGTTGACAAAACATAACAAGTCACAACAATGCAATCATTACAAAATAAAACTACGGAGATATGGACGATAACAACACAGAAAAAACAGCAACAACACAAATAAAACCTATACGCCTTGAATTAACTACGTTTGTAATCTTCCAGTAAAAAGTGTTTATATTTGATTTTGAAATTATTTATAGATTTTGATGCTTTAATTTCTCTAGGGATAGAACACCATATATGAGGACCCTGATATATAACTGAATTTTTAAAAAATGAGGTGCGCATGTGATATAAATGATAGTTTGCAGAATTTCTTGTTCCGTAATTATGAATAGTGCTGTTCAGCGAAAAATAATCTAAAAGGGATTCTGGAAGTAACTTTTTGTAACATAGATACATAAAAATACCCAACTGTAAAAGATAAATATCATAGAATTGCAGCATCTTATACAAATGAAAGATTGGTTTTGAATGGGCAAGATTATGAAGCATGGTGTACAATACGTATTGCACGTTTTTGCAAGACACAAACTCTGTTCAACTGGGTTTTTGATGCATTGCCCCAAATTATGATCCCGTATGACAAATGTGGTAAAACAATTGAATTATAAATCATTTTTAAAAACACTTTAGGCATTGACTTTAATTTATACATAACACCAATATTCTTTGCCAACACATTACAGACGTTATTTACATGAGCATTCCAGGTAACATTTTCATCAAGTATTAATCCTAAAAACTTCAAAGCCGACACATGTTTTACCTGAGAGGCACAGATATTGACAGAAAAATTATCAATATTACATTTTCTCTTAGTAAATAACATATAATTAGTTTTTTGAACATTAATTGTAAGTCTATTTGAATAAAACCACTTTGTCATCGGAGTAAGTTCTTGATTCAAAATAATTTGTAACTCTAAAATATTCTTGTGTGAAAAAAAATATGCTCGTATCATCGGCAAAAAGAATAAGCTTTAAAGTTTCAGAAACAATAAAAATGTCATTGATATATGACAAAAATAGTAAGGCTCCCAAAATAGAGCCCTGGGGCACTCCACATCTTATGCCTAAATTAAATGATTTATCATTACAGATGCTTACATATTGTTTACGTTCACACAAATAACTCTTAAGTAATTGTAATGGTAATCCTCTAATTCCATATGCATATAATTTATGTACCAATATACTATGATCAAGCGTGTCGAACTCCTTACTTAAATCAAGAAATACACCAATCATATATTCTTTATTCTCAATCGCAGTTACAACTTCATGCACAAAATTTACCATTGCAGATGATGTGGAGTGCCCCGGCCTAAAACCATATTGATTTTCGTGTATTATATTGCACTGTGTAAGAAAATTAAAAAGACGATTGTATATACACTTTTCTAATATTTTTGAAAATACTGGCAAGACTGAAATTGGCCGATAATTAGAAACGAGTTCCGGGCTTCCACTTTTATACACAGGAATCACTTTGGCAATTTTCATATTTTCTGGGAAAATACCAAATTCAAGACACTTATTAAATATCAAACTCAAATGTTTTTCTATCACATGTATAACTCTCTTTACAACTTTTATGTGAATATCATCATATCCGGCACTGGTAATTGATTTTAAGTTACAGACTATGTCTATAATTTCTTTCTCAGTAACAGGGTTAAAATAAATAGTGCGTTCATTTACTTTCACATATTGCATGAAATTATCAGTAACATCTAGTGTAAACTTTGAATTCAAATCATATCCAATATCAACGAAGTACTTATTCATAACATCACATATTTCTTTCTTATCAGATACTTTCTCACAATTCTTTAATATTCCATTGCACTTCAATGTGTTATTTTCTTTACCCATTGCTTTATTGATAATATTCCAAGTTTGTTTTGTACTTCCATTACATTTGTTTAACTGTCCGACATAATATTGTTTTTTGGCAAGTTTAATCATATTTGTAGCTTTGTTTCGACATCTCTTATACACAGTCTCATGATGTTCACTCGGATTCTTTACAAATAATCTATACAAACGGCACTTTCTTTTACACAACTTACGAATTTCATATGTTATCCATGGTTTACCTTTCTTAAGTTCTTTTTTGTAACACACCCTTTTAGGGAAACAAAAATTGTAAACATTTGAAAACTTAATCAAAAAAATCATTATACACACTATTAACATCATTTGCGTCAGGTGACCATTCCACATTCTCCATCATACGTACACACAGAGAGATAGTGGTCTCAATGATATCCCGCTTTTCATAAATTGTCTTGCTTTGGGACTTGATGCTATTATCAGAAATACAAAATACGGGTAAATGATCAGATATATCTGTAAAAAGAGCTCCTGAATGAATAACACAAGTGTCATTTGTAAGTACATTATCCAAAAGAGTGGCAGTTTGTTTTGTGATTCGCGTGGGGCATTGTACTGAAGGGAACATGGAGTACAACATCAACATATCTAAAAATTCATTAACATCTTGCACTTTCCCGGCATTCAATAAATTTATGTTAAAATCACCCATCAAATATAATATTTTCTTTTCGTTATGTACAACGTCTAAAATATGAGATAAGTAAAAACGAAACTCATCAGAACTTTGATTTGGAGGTCGGTAAACAACACCAACTATTGACGAACTCTTATAATTTTCAATTTCCACAAAAATACTTTCAATGAAATCGTTGTTTACATCTAAATCAACGCGTCTCTTACATTCTATATCATTTAATACATACACACCAACTCCTCCTCCACGCTTATTTTTTCTATGATTTTCCTCAAATTTATAATTATCAATATTATAGAAAGACAATGAAATATTCTCATGAAACCATGTTTCAGTTATGCCTACAATAGAGGGTTGAACAGATAAAGAGTCTAAAAACAATGTAACCTCATCATAGTTATGACACAAACTGCGGGTATTTACATGTACACAAAATATCTTATCATGACGTTGTTTGAATTCAAAATTATTATCTAAAAACTTGTTAAATTCATCAATTGTCAAATATCCCTGCGAGAAGACATTCGCCTCAGAGTCAGAAGGAGTTATATAATCCTTAAGAATACTTAAATCAACATTGTCAAGGCGCTGAAAATAACGGTAATTATTCTTACTGGACATTACAATGAAACAACAAAAATACAAACATGACTACAGAATGGTTGAAATAACTATCACACTATTGGCAAATTGAGGAAAAACAAAGAAAAACAACGCAAAAAATTAAAATGGTATAGACCTAGAGCGTATTATGATTGTAGTCAAGAGCAAAGAAACACCCGGAGATATCACCATTCAATTGTGAGATATAAATGGTAGTATTTAAGTTCGGATCGTTTATATTGTCAAACATATAAGAAATCAATCATCAGAACCAGGTTTACATAGAATCGGCAATCTATTAATTACTTCACATTATGTTGGGTGGATCTTCAGAGCTTTTGCAAGTCAATCTTGCTGTAGATTCTTTTTGTGATTGTTTTCCCATTTGATGCCCTCATGGAAATGGTGATCCTGCCGTCAATGGTCCAAGCTGACAGGACCTTTGTATTTGGTCTTTTCATTTCAGCGAAGGCATCCCAGAGAAGTGCACGATTTGTGTCAGTAAGATCCTCATATATGCTGATTCCACTTTTTTGTTCCTTTAGTTTTTTTTTTCTGTTTCTCAGCAGGGCCTGTCGACGATACGATGCCAGTTTGACGATGATCGCACGCGGTTTGGGTGTAGTACCATCAGGTGGTGGGTGGCGACGACTGATGCGATGACATCGATCAATGTCTCCTTGTTGAAGGCCAATTCCCAGGTTGTTATTGGCAATGCGAAGAACAACGTCGTCCGTCCTCTCCTGTGCATTTTCTGGGACACCATGAATACGGAGACAATTCCGGCGAGAATACTGCTCCAGGTTATTCAACTGTGAGTGTAGATTTGAGATGGCATCTTTGTTTTGCACTTCCTTTGTCTTCAATGCTGCAATTTCTTGCTCAGATTCCACCACTTTTGTTTGCAGGTCCATGATGAGTCCCTCCTGCTTTTCCAGACGATCACTAAGTTCACATAGTTTCTTTGTGATTATCTCGGTCACTGCCTCCTTGATTGTGGACCAGACTTCGTCATCTGTCAAGAGTTCTTTCACAAGGTTCTTTGTTGTTCTTGTGACTGCCATTTGGCCTAGATATTTTCAGTGACACTCACCTCATCAAGGATGCATTGAAAGACACTGCTATTCAGGTAAGTACTCTGGTATGCACAGTATTCGAAGTCTGTTAGATACAAAGATCTTCAAGGCATGGTTGAGCGAATAAGGTGAGTATGCAAATGGAGCATGCACTGAAATGGTACTGGTACTGTTCAACTTACAAATTGCCCAGCAAGATATCCAGTTCGTGGGACTAGAAGTGGAGTAACTCCAGTGACACCCAGTTCGGGAAGTTTGAAGGATATGGCAAGATGAGGCAGAGGATTCGAGATAAGGTTCAAAAACTACCACAATTCATTCTCCAGGTGCAACAGATATATATGCTCCAGAAAGATATCACATTTTGGTGGTATAGAGTGAAAATACAAGTCAAATTATCAGAGCTGTCGTTAGAGTCGTTAGAGCTGTATAGAGCTTTGTTTGCAAAAACCGATAAGTCCATTTTTGAAGATCTTAAAGTACGGTCTTAAAGTACAAAATGATAATAAAGTACAAAATAATACCTTCTAAATGACATATTGGTCACTACATATAAAGGTACACTTTTGAAGTTATGGTCAAAAGAAGCAAAAAAATTCTTATTATTTTCTTTATTTTTCTTGATCTTTAATTGCAAATATCTCCATTTGGCAAATATGGACTTATCGGTTTTTGCGAACAAACTCTTCATATATATATATATATATATATATACACATATATATATATATATATATATATATATATATTGCGCTGGCGATTCCAATGACATATCTCAATAGGATTGATTTCTACGCCATATTTTTTTTTCCAGGAAAACATCAATAAATCGGATTTCAGTAATTTGCCGACACCCCCCCCCCACCCGCTAAAGTAGGACAGTAGGTGTTTATATATGTATATATATATATATATATATATATATATATATATATAAGATGACGAAGTAGGATGGTAATGCATTTCAGTCCAACAGTGCTATTTATTCAGACCAAATTTTCGAC